>CM041738.1:13046349-13646349 GCA_023373845.1 Nibea coibor
ATACAATATTTCAGTCATAAAAAACATCATCTTTATACAAGAGCCAAGTCACAAACGACTGAGAGAAGCACAACATCAAAGTTTTTAAAAACATCTTTAAAGTAGATAGATCCATCAAGACATTAAATACATGTGAAAACTGAAACATAAAATACACATTAAAAGTAAAATGTAATTAAAATATTGTGTCTTGGATTCATGGTGGTTCCAGCAAATTAGAAGAGAGACAAATATGACTCTGCTCTTTGTGAAGCCTTAGAAACTGTCAGCAGTCGCCGTTAAGGTTTTCGGTCTGGTTTCATACAGAAAAATATGTTTCAGGTGTTGCATCACATAAAGGTGACATTTTTTTGTACCAGGCTATAAACATGTTTATTTCTGCTGTGTTGGGCATTTTAATATGGGGGCTTATGGAGATTGACTTGACCAGTGTTTGGCACTTCTACATTGGCTCAATTAAGATTTGCTTTGTCTTGTTATAACTCTTTATGGCATTTTGTTTCCATCTGACCATCTAGTCATTTGACAAGTGATCTGCCATGGGCCTTTATTAATCTTCTATGTTTCCTTTATCTCCGTTATCTAGGTCGGAGCAGGTCATGAGGTCCTGGCAAAAAACGTCTTCCTCTTAATAACATTATTGTTAGTTTAACATATAGTGGTAGAGACCAGGAAATTATATAAAACAATGCTTCTGCAGTAAATGTCCTGAATACACGCATGGGTATTAACACCATGACATTATTTGTGTCCTGGTTAAAGCTTCAAGCATAGCATGACCTAATTTGAACATTACTCTGGAGTCACTGTGTGAGCTTACACACAGAACATTCAGTGTGAGGTTTCATTATGTGTGCTCAGAGATAATGCTGCTGAAAATGCTTCCTGATACCTACATGTGTGCTTTCTGTCAGTGAAAGGGCTGTTGTTCAGCTGTCACGTGCATTAAGGCAGAGATAGACCGTTCTTCCTGCTGTAATCAATAGTCATAGTATGTTAAACCACAGTTTTGTCCAATGTGGAACGTGTTCTGGAAACTGTTAAGACACTGAAACAAAAATGAGCCATTAGATTAAGAAATTAAAAATCTTTAAAAAAAAAAAAAAAAAAAAAAAAGATCTTGTGATTGCAAAAATCGTGCTTTTCCCCACAGCTGAATCATCTTGTGACTGGGTCGAAAACCACCATCGCAGCAGCAACAAAGGCTCCGTGGTCTATATGTGGCACAGATCATATGAACAGACGTCTAATATCTCATGACTGAAACCGCTGCTGTTAATCACTTTACTGAGACGGGTTAACTTATATCATTGTTTGAGACATAGCAACTCTTCAGCACTCGAAGAGATAAAGGAAAGACAGAGGGATGCTACTGACAGGCTAGAAGAACTTTGAGGTGACAACATCTTTTTTTTATTCAAAGCATAATACCCAAAAGATGGTGGGGTGGAGGCTCATAGCAGTCCAGACATACAGATTGATTGTGTGACTTTGGTAAAGGAGTGAAAGAGGAATCAAACCATTTCTGCTCAGAGTCTCACAGTTTTATCTGGTAAAGCAAATTATTAGGTTAGAGTTATAATTTGTGCAGCCAATCATATGTTTGTAGGATTCTCATTGTGTAAAATGTATATTACTTAAAAAGAAGTTTCATTCAGGTACAACTTTTTAAAAATAATTTTGGTCTTTATACTGTTTAATTCGAAGTGCAGAGAGACAGTGAGACCATGCTGCTCTGTTTTGAAGGTATAATTTTTGTTTTACTATGTTCATCATCTTAATTTAGCCTGTCAGCATTTGCTAATTAGCCAAAGAGTTGTGAAGACTTTTTAATTCAATCCCACAAGTGCTGGCAAAAAGCCAGGGCATCACCGTCGTCTAGGGGAACATTTCATGGCAGCCTGTCCGGTAGTTGAGATGTTTCAGTCTGGAGCAAACTGCTGGACCAACCAATATTTCCATTCATAGAGCCACTAGCTCACTGGAAAGAGTATGCTTTATTCATTTGCTCTCCTTTTACAAATGGTCCAGAGTTTCAAACTGGCTAATTTAAACTACATAATCATTTCATGGTGTTTCAGTCTCACAGGTAGCTTCAGGGTCTTAAACAACTGAGCTTAAACACAGGTCTTTGGATAATACGGCTCTAACAGTACTTAACTACTTAGGGTTTGTATAAAGACTGCCTGATTATGAGTAAATAGAGAAGAAGCTTGACATTTCCAGGTAAAATGGTCAAGAAATCTCAAGTTCAGTAATAAAGTACACTATGTTACGCAAGACTGTTTTCTACAGAAACAGAAACTGTGAAGAATTCATCGTCAATCTGCTCTCAGGACCGACTTCCCATGACTCATAGAGCCTATCTGATAAACTTAACTCCCTGATGTTACTACTTAAACATCACATCACACACCCATTCTCCCCCACTGTCTGTTTTGGCTTAGACCAACACACACACGCACACACACACACCCTACAAGGAGCACACAAACATTTAAACATGTCATCCGTCTTTCCACGGAGCTCTCTCACTCTCCCTGCATCTGACCATGTGTCCCATCTGTTATTCTAATATGAAGATAAAGATTCAAATGTTCCATTACACCATGAGACACGAAATGTAGTGAAAGTCTAACCGTTCCTTCAAGGAGTTGTTGTCCTCGACAACAGAGATGCATTGAAGCAGCGTCTTTGAACTCTGCACAGCTGAATGTGGGCCTCTCTCTCTGTCTACATTATGTGTCAGCTCACACTGTTGAGAAAAGGACAAAAGTTCTGGCCACAAGCCTGGTCACTGGGAGCTGCGTGTGTGTGTGTGCCAGCTGGTTACATCTGGTTTAAGAGGCCACAGAGGGAGGCTGCTTTTCTCCCACCTCTCAGTATCAGTTACTAATCCCTGTTTCCCAGAAGTGTGTTTGTGTGGTGTGTGTGTTCAATCTAATAAGCATGGGATAGAACTGAAACAAAATTATTACAACAGATAGCTCTGAGAAATGTTACTCCTCTCAGGCATTAGCTGATTAATCTGTGTGATTCACCCTAACCTTCTCAGTTTCCCACCTCAGCTCATCACCTGAACCACCATCACAGCCAGCGTCAGTTTATATTGTGTACTGTAATCAGTGCATCTATCATAGCTCTGTAAGATAATAATATAGTACAGTAAAATGTAATATGGAATCTAAAATAAATGGTGAAATGTCGTAATATACTGTAACATACTGTATAACATATACAGTAGTATAGTACATCAGTGTAGCGTAGAATATAAAACATTATATATATATATATATACACACACACACACACACACACACACACACACATATATATATATACACACACACACACACACACACACACACACACACATATATATATATATATTGCCAACCCCTGTTAAGTTAGTCATTCAACATTTCTCCTGGTCTAAACGTTTATTGTTAACACGTTCACGGACTGTATGCTGCAGCGAGTCGTGAAGTCTGACCTTGGTCGTCACTTCCAGAACAAACTCCATCACACATGGCAGTTGACGACGACCAGCCTTCACGAATAAAGCCATATGCATTAAAATTCACGTACTCCGTCTCTCATTACTCACCTTGGTCATTAAAACTGACTGTTCAACTGACCTTTTTTTTTTTTTACTGTTTTTGACACGTCATGGTAGGAAAAGCACAGGTGTAATTAATTACTTTAATGATGGCTGTATTTCATGTAGGTGAGTCAGTTCCAGGTTCCTGTTCATGGCTCACTGGAAAACTTAATTGACTGGAGCAATTATTATGGTTATTAGTTACACCTGTGTTTTTCCTGCTGTCTGCCATAAAAAATGTCTGTGAGTGTAGCATGGAGCCAGTTTCACAAAGATAGACGTTGTCTATGGCTGCGATCAAACTAATAGACAGACTTCAGATAGACATCTAAAGTCATCTTTTTTTCTTTTTTCTGGCCTTTTCAAGCTTTATATTGGTAGAGACAGCTGAAGAGTGACAGGAGTGTGGGGAGAGAGAGACGGGGAATGACATGCAGGAAAGAGCAACAGGTCGGATTCAAACCCTGAGCTTCCGCAGCAAGGCTGAGCCTTTGCACATGGGGCGGCTGTTCTACCAACCAACCTACCAAAGTCATGTTTTACACAAAGATGTCTTGTTTACTTAAGCGCTACTAATTTGCCAGCATGGATGACCAAGCTACCACAGGTTGTTCAGCTCTGTTGACTCCAGCAGCAAGTCTGAAAATTTTTAACAGCCACAACATTTTAGTGGGAAAATTAATCTGTACTGGTCAGCAAGTGTGACTGTTGTTACCATAGAAACACAGGTCAGTAGTTGTCACCCTTTGTTGCTTTCAAAACTGGTCAGCAGGTGTCACAAAATGTTGCTATAAACACTGGCGAGCAGATGCAACTGTTTGTTACCATGGAAACCCTGGTCGGTAGTTGTGATTGTTGCTATGGAAACGCTGTTCATCAGGAGATGCTGATTGGTGCCGCTAGCCAGCAGGTGTCACAGATTGTTGCCATGGTGAGTAGGTGTCACTTGTTACCACAGAAACAATGGTCAGCAGGTCTGATTGTTACCATAGAAACACTGGTCAGCAGGTGTCATATTTTACATTATATCAGTTATTATAAGAAACGCAGACGTTCTGTGGCTGCTGAGAAAATGTTGTAAATACCGTACCATACTCTGCTTAGCACATGTTACACAGAGATATTTGACATATTGTGTTTACTCATATGTACAGGGATGTGGTCAGTGGAAACACAGTGCATCCTGACCTTCATTGTGATGTATGTGTTGTTATCGTCAGTAATGTGCTTATGAAACAGGAGGGATGTACGGGGGGGAGGAGAGTGGGAGTCAGAGCTGTGGGGGTGTAAACTATATGTCTCACACTGTTTCTCAACTGTGTAAATCCTGCATGACACACACTGTGAACTTTGAACACACCTGCAAACACATATCCAATCACAAATACAGCACGC
The DNA here is from genome assembly GCA_023373845.1 of Nibea coibor. Classification (NCBI taxonomy): domain Eukaryota; kingdom Metazoa; phylum Chordata; class Actinopteri; family Sciaenidae; genus Nibea; species Nibea coibor. The sequence continues at coordinate 13,051,346 of CM041738.1, forward strand.
ACACACATCTTGTCAGGTTATTCAAACAGACGAGAGACGGAGAGAAAGAAAAAGAGAGGAAGAGTGTGATTAGTGGTGACAGAAGATGAAGGACAGAGAGAGACACCATGAGAGGGAAGTGTGTGTTGGGCAGGACAATACAGAGAAGGAAAGGAAGACTGATACGGAAAGGAAGGAAAGGAGAGAAAAAGTGTGTTTGTGTGAGAGACAGAGATAAAGCACACACAGGCAGCAGTTTCAGTCTCAGATTCCAGGAGTGTGTCGGTCTGTTCACATCTGTTTGGTTAGCTGTGTCTCTATCTGAACTTGTATTAACCACATTGTGAGGCCAAAAAAAAATCTGTTCACATAGTCAGAGTTACAGCTTCAGACTCGGATGACTAAGAGATAAGGCTAGAGAACTAGCAGAGCCAAACATTGCATAGGAATTGGTATTTTTGCAATTTTGCTCCCCTAGTTTCAAAGTGCAATACCACTGTTGTAAATATGAACACCTGTACATTTAAATCTGTTATTTTATGGTAGAAAATGTACACAATGTTGTTACTTTATACTATATGTTGTTATGTTACTGTACTTTTACTCCCCTACACGTACTGCTATAGTTAACAGTTACTTTGTGGGATGGAGGCTAGTGATAAGATTTTTACGATTCCATTCGGTTCTTTATTGACTCTCTTCTTGAAAAAAATGACAACAAACAGGTCGCTTAACATCATAGCATCTTTTTGGGGCTTTGTACTTAGGGTTGAGAATCTTTGTCATCTCCCTAGAAAATATGAAATGCGAATGAATGACTGAGTGAAACATCTGGTTTACTTAGAGGAAAACGTGCAACTTTCTCTGACTTAGCATTACAATTAAACACATTCACTTACCGAAATTCAGGGGCATCTACTGTGGCAAATGGGTGCAAGCCTTTTACCACAAACTTAGTCACTGCTCTGTGACATTCATCTTTCCTGGCCTGGGTCTTTTTTTTTTTTCTTCTCATCCCTGCTTTAGTGAAAGGAGAAGCTAGAGGTAGACGTGAATTGGAGCGAGTACTGCCAGCCCAGTCATGATGAGACTGTCTCTCGTCATCTAAATGTAATGCATGAAAAGGCATTCACGTTAACGGTAACCGTTACTAATAGCAGGTTTTACAATGAGGCAAATGGCGCTAACATGATAGGCAGTGTTACTGAGCCAAATGCTAACGTTGCTGTTGCTGCTGGGCTTCAGTAATGTCAGGCCAGAGCGGATACGTGACAGCGTATCGGAAACGTGACATTCAGTAACAGTTATCGCACGCTGTGTGCGCAACTGTTGCTGCATGTTGGTAGCATTTTCTCCCTTTGATGAAATATCCACATTGCAAGTATTGTAAGTTGCCCTGCTGTGGTCTTTTCTCGTGAAGTGTATCTAAACTTTAAAGCATTTGTACCTTGGGCGCCATGTTTACTGTTGACTGCTGGCTGCACTGGAGTCGCCACGCACATTGCGTGGCTTGTGTAAGCTATGCAACGTGCGTGGTGACGTCATTCGCACCCACTGGAATCGATAACACTGGGAACCAGCCCAACAAGAATTGGTTTTCGATTCCCATCCCTAATGGAGGGAAGTGGATCCAATTGCAGACATAGAGGTAAGGAGACCAGGTAAGAGCACAGAGAAAAACGTAAGTAATCACTTACTTGTCAGGGATTAACACAAACCAAACTAGAAGGTGGCAAAAATTCAATAACGAAAAATATAGATCAAAGACGGGAAAACGGGAACTGAGGCAGGAACAAAAGTACAATTCAGACACATTCAGCCACCATCAGACATAACACACAAAGGAAACACAGGAACTAAATAACCAGACAAGACAACTGGTGAAACCAGTTCAGTTCAACAAGTGTTTTTATGTTGCTAACAGCTTTATCGAGGCTGGCGCTTGCTCGCTCTTATTGTAATATCTCTCCCTCTCTCTCTAATCATCGGACACAAATCACTTGCACTATTTTGCTGCATAAATTGCGAGTCAGACTCAGATTTAGGAACTGGGTACATGAAGTCAGAACACACACACGGGTAGATGATCAGAGTTTAGTCCGTGAATCCACCTGGATAGTCTCTGCTTCAGAGACATTTCAGGCCGTCTGTGGAGGTTTGACCGATCTGAGTGTCTGATTGGCGGCCGGAGCGTGACGTGGGGCTCCGTTTTCCCAATAGACGAATCTGGCTCAACTTCTCTCCTGGACGCCAACGCAATGCAGGCTGCCGTTGCGGAAGCGCATGACCCCCACTGAAATGAATTGAAAAACACTGCCTGCGTCCTGTCTGAACGCCCACTTAAGATTAAAAACATTAAACACACAACTCACAGGTGTTTTTACTTATGTTGCTGATTAGGTCAGGTTGGAGGTGTGTGAAGCTCTGCTGGGGCTTATATGAGGTCATTATGTATTTATTGTAGAACAATAGAGGTGTACATTCTCATTTTCTTCAAGTGAAAGTCAGATTGTTATTCTTTCTTGCAGCGTCAAATCATGGCTAAACGTTTGAAAGGGGGGGCGCTGCATGGAGAGAGGCTAAAAGGCTTTGCAGAAACTGGATCAGTTGTTTCCAAAGCACAATCAGGCAGAACAAAATTGATCACGCCATCAGGAGATCAATTTAATCAAGCTTAGTTCCCCCAGAGGTGGGAAAGAAATCATCAGAGATCACAGAAGGACTTCAGTTTTTACTGATGTTGAAGGTTTAAAAATCTGTGGACTAAACTAACGCGTCTAAAACTCCACTCCACTCTCCACTCCATTACATGTACATTCAGTGTAGCAGGAGGCGTTTCAGCTGTTTTCTTTCCATTCCTGTCACTTTATAGAAGATAATTCATCCTGTCTTGTCTCACACCCTCTTTTCTTCACTTCGACACACACACAGAGCAGCTGTCTACACACACATTGATTAGTTTTATAGCTTGTTAGGAAAGTGGAGAGATTGTATTTCAGCTCTACTCGTTAAGAGTCAGCACTGATGTCACTCTGGCCGCTCTTTATGTTATGTAACATGCACACACACACACACACACACACACACACTGAAACGCACTGAGAGAAAAGCTATAAAATTATAAAATGGGCTGGAGCTGTGCCTCAGACCGTTGCTTTGGGTACTGGCAGCTTTCCTCTCGTGTGTAAGTGTCCACATGTGACTGTAATATTTCGCAATAAGAAGCTGAACATAAACATACCGTATGTTCTGTGTTTCCACGTGTGGGCAACACCAAAATAAGAAAACACGCCTAATATAGTAAACGTGTTTAATAAAACGTCAAAATAATAAATTGCATGACAATTCATTATTTTTTTTCACATTATTAGATGAATCAGTGGCTTTAAATTGTTTTCATAATTATAAGTCTGGAAATGAATAAAACATATACAGCCAGACACTGGTTGTGGTCACATATGTGAAGTAACTTGAAAAATGATATAATGACAATGTGAAAGCACATAAAAAGAAACTTTGGAAACAATTTTATAGACACACCACAAAGATTTTGGGACCTGATTTCACATAATGATTTAGGCAGCCGTTCCAGAAAACTATATTTCAACTTTCACTTCAGTGCTACGTGTGTTTACAGCGCTGGTACAGTTCATTGTATCAACATCTGCTGAGTTTCAAAATGTTGACAAGAGGTGTTATCGGGCTACATGGTTCATTAATAGGCCTGATCGGATTTACAGCCTATTTCGGAAGACATGTAATTACATTCTGACTAAATATTTAATTATTTTCAGGGCCTGAGAAGTTTGGATCACAAATCAAAACAACTGCTCACTGGAGACCTGAGTTAATAACACAAAAATAAATACTTGCGCACAATTTACAGCCTTCTTTTCCCAGCAGATTTCTACTTCACGATTATTATATTTTGTGAAAAAGCTATAATTTGTATCACTCGGTGTCCAACCCATTTGTAGAGGAGGATAGCAGCTGTGTAATCTCAGTAAACGGGACCTGGCGCTGTTGAAGAACAGCTGATCTAACCACAACAAAGTCAGCCTTCTCATTATGCACAAAGTTTGTGTTGTCAGGTAGAGCAAAGCAGTTTGTTTCCCAGACAGACTTAAGTCAGAGCATGCCCCCCCCTCCACACACACACACACAGACACATACACTGCGTCCAAGAGCAGAGACGTGCCACTAACCAAATGTCACATGACAGCCTCCAAAATAAAGCTCTTACATAACCATGAGGGCCTGGAAGCAGAGAGTCTGTTTACAATGATCCAGTCTGAAGTTGGACGACTTTCTGTGGGCGTCTGTGTGTGCGTGTGATTCGTCTCCGTGCCCTCAAACATCGCTCACATCTTATCCCCTCTTTGCCGATGTGCATCAGCTGAGCCCAGCATGGCTGCTGCACTTGGTTATCACAAAGCACACAAGCCACAACACGAGCATGAAAGGACACATTCAGTTTGGAGTCAAGGCAACCAACACAAACCATGTGCTGACGGCCTGTTTTATCTGTGCGACGTTACCGACTGTTTAAAACTCTCTCCCTGGTCGAACTTGCAAGATCGTGCTGGTGTATTTCATACAAACTATCTACACGTGTATACCTAAAATAAACATCTTCTCATTTACAGCCCGTGCACTCTCATGATATACCGAAGGTGAGAGGTCACATGCGCCCAGGAGTTATATATTTAAACCCACACACGTGCCCAGTCCCACCACTGAGCGCCGCGCCTCAAAATCAACAAAACACAGCACGTCTTATACGAAATATTCTTTATTTCTCAGGGTATAAAACTTCTGTACAAACACATCTTTCTGTGACAGGCGTCCTCGGTTAAACAGATAATTCAGTGTGAGCAGACTGCAGCAGTGTGCTCGGTGTTACAATGTTTCTACATGCAGGAAAAATGAAAACACAAGTCATGTTTCATGCAGGCCGAGTGGGTTGGTTTTCCTAAGAGAAGGTTTTCAGTTGGTGTCTCGTGTGAGTGAGCTCAGGTGTGCTTTAGGGGACTTGCATCTCCAGAATGAGCCATTCTGTCTCTTCATTTTGTTTAAACTCAGTGAACTTTATCGGCTATTCTTGTGCAATCAGCAGCAACAAATTTGCTTCTGAGGTCATTCACAGAAAGAAATGGTTTATATCCGAGAATCAGACAAGTTTGGACGGCTGTTGTATATCTTCATTTTCCATGCACAATAACACTTAACACTCATGAGTCACTTATTTAGTAGTGTCATCCATACAAATAATTAGCTGTACAGCTTTCCTTTGGGAAAGCGACTGTGTGTGTTTCAAATCTCACTCAGTACAACATACGTTCACTGTCCAATGGCAAAAATCACATCCAGACTTTTTGCACCTGTCCCAAACATTTCTGTCCAACCTTCAACAAAACACTGACTTTGTGGCACAATAATCACCTCATGTCTTGACATACTATAGTTCACTTTCAGAGACTCGTCTGTTCAACATTACAGAGTCCTTCGTACAGGACACACACCGCTTCATACTCAAGAGTCTTTCTGCTACAGCTTTACTTGGTCTGGCGCGACCAGGTTGGTTGGCTAACTTGCTATATAACATTACAGAGTCAGCTGACTTTATGACTACTTGTGTTACTGTTACACTCTGTTTGTAACATAAAATTATCACCTAGCGTAGATTCATTTATTATAGACTGCATAAAGAGAGGAAAACAAAGATGGAGTCGCCCTCAAATCCTGATCAGAAACATGCAACGTATTGTTACTTAGGGTCAAAATGACACGCTGCATGCAAACAAAACCACCGTGTTGAGAAATGTACTATGTTCTACATAAATGTAAGTGACCTGACAGAGGAAATGCCAGCTATCATAAGGGTCTGCATGACCTTTAGCCTACTTAAATCCACCATCAGCCGAGACTGCACACAAACAGCAAGACAAGCAACTTATTATGTCTTTTCCCCAGCGAGAAACAATGCATTTTCTGAGTAAAACATCGACACAGTGAACCCATTCAGTCGCAGTTGTAACATCTTCAGCAGAAAACTACCAAACAGATCCAGTAACACGCAGTCCTCAAATCCACAGTCACAGTTTTTTACACCCAGGCCTGAGCTGAACACGAGCAAACATTTCACGTTCTCAGATTTATCTTAGAGAGCGACACTGAACAACGGTGAACAGAGAACAACATGCATGTATATTAGTATAAAGCTACATGTTGTAAAGAAAGGCAGCAGGCTAGTTTGGGCTACACCAGGACAATTTTATGCCTAGAAGGAAGCAAATTTTGATGCTGATATCAAGCTGTAGTTGTCTTCAGTGTCTTGACACACTCAGTAATGCAAAATAGAAATGCTCAACTATGATTGTGTAAGCTCCGCCAGATGTGAATTTAACTTCAGTTTGTTAGAGGAAACTTAAATGTTTTTAAATTTTAAATGTCTTTTAAAAAAATTTAAAAGAAATGATTCCTCATTGAATTTTAAGGCACGCCACAGCTCACTCCATTTCACACGGGGGGACACAACTGACTTTGACCGCACACTGGAAAAATGTAATGCTAGCAAGCATGTAAGGAAAAGAATAGATCAGATCACTTTTGCAAAAGGATTTTCACCGTAGTCCAGGATTTACTAAAACCCCTCCACCGCTGGGTTATTGTTAACTCTTTCGGAGAAACACACCTGACGTGAATTATTTAAAGCAGCAAAATATATTATTTGTCAAATTGTTAGATTGATACAGAGAGCACTGTAAAGATGTTAATCCTGAACTGTGACATTTTAACCTTGGGTTATTAGTCAGACAAACTTGGAACTGAGGTGTTTAGACCATAGTCAAGATTTGAGAGTAGTGAAAATCATGTTTTGTCTTTATATCTGATCAATAATGATCTTGCACATGGCAGATCTGCTTTGAATCCATTACAGACTGCAAACTTAGTTGCGCCCTTTTTCTTCTCCGCTCAGTGACTCTAACACAAAAAGCCTTTCAGATGCACTGTAGAGAAATAGTTGTACATCACTGGGTTTTGTTCCTGTCTTAGGAACTACAATGTACAAAGGAAGGTGTGGCAGTTGAGTGTTTGGACAGCCACACAGTTTGTGTTGTAGTTTGCCTTTTTATTTCTGCTTTACAACATACACAACTTAATCTATCGGAGAGAGGACATGCTGCAGAGGCAGAATGGTGGAAAAGATGAATGGTTACCATTGTGATAGAGCAGAAGGTCATATTTTGGGTAAAGGGAAAGCATGCAGAGCAACAAACATGGTGAATCAAACTATAGCTCATAACTACAAAGAAAATATTTCACTGAATACCTACAGAATTCAAACTTCACAGTCTTAGATACACCATTGAAACGAAAATTTAAACACATGTAAAGAGCACACGGTTGATCTAATTCTGTCAAGCGCTCACACTTAAGGTTGTTGAAGCGTGAAGTGAAGTGGAAAGATAAATCAAATGCGCATAAAGCAGTACAAATATCTGAAACCAATATATATTTGCCTGCCTCGTGTCTTCAGACGTGAGTTAGTGGTCGACAGGATGAACGTTTGAAATCCTCTTCTCTCTTCTACAGAAGCCACTTGGCTCCCTGAGCAGAGTTGCGGCTTGTGGAACAATATGATCATGATGAAGACTACAAAATGTCCTCTTGGCCTGATTGAGGTCAATGCAAGTCTGCAGAGATTTTTGTTTAACCAAACCACATTAATACAGCGTACACTGTCCTTCAGCACTAATGTGGGATAGATGAGAATGATGAACAACCACAGCTACCAATGGAAACCTGACTCCTACATACAGACGTGTTACGTGTGTAAAGATACAACTTATTTCAATTTATTTTTACAACAATGATGTTTTGTTTGTATCACATGGATATTCAGACATCATTGCTTAATCATTCAGCATCATTGCGGGTACTGAAACACGTGGCAGGCATCAGTTTACAGTTCAAATCTTGAAGTCTAAAGTGAAAAAATAAGAAATAGATTTTTGATTAAGGCAGAAATGGCTTGGTGAAAAAAGGACATTAGTTCTGTTACACGTAAGATATAATATGATCCTAAAGTCTGAGCCTAAACAAACTTATTCACTGTCTGGCTTCATTCTGGGCCAAACAGTGGCAGGACGTGAAGAAAAACCACAATAAAAACCGAGCCAGACCTAATTCCATAAATAGTTCAGATTAGAGGCTAAAATAAAAGTCAGCCCTGATCCAGGCTTCAGATTAACTTTATAGGCTGCAATGATTAGCTGCTTAATAAAGTGAGCTCTTTCATCAGAACAACAATGATCACAGCCATAAAAAAAGAAGCTCCTAAATTAACCCTGTGCTGGAATTGCCTGACTAAGTTTTGACTTAGGTGGACAAATCCAGCACAGGTCAGCACAGCACAATCATTCTGGGCCAGAAAATCTAAAATGGCTTCTTGTTTTCATATTTAAATAAAGACACAGTTTGGTTTCTAATCATGAGACCAGACAGACGTTAGAAACAAGTTAGAAAAAAAGGGGATTCAGTTTCACTGAAGTCACTTACAGTAACATGTACAACCTGCAGACACTCCCGAGCGCCCCTCCAGTCGACGTGACAAGGCTACATGAATTCCCTACCAGACTTAACACTCCAACGTATGTCTTTAAGGTCCAGTGTGTCAGATTTAGGGGACTCTATTTTCAGAATACGCCATAAATGTCGATACAATATGCATAATTATGTTTTCATTAGTGTACTGGTTCCCAACCTGGGGGTCTCGACCCCCACTAATGATGACCACAGCTTCACAGGCTTTCTTGGGGCACAGTGAAAGCCTGCATTAAAGTACTCTATTGGGCAATGACTACGCCTCAGGGAGAAGAAAACACTGAAAATTCTCCAATAAAAAGCATCTGTGATTGTTTAACAAACAAAGAAACAGAGAATCATATGAAAACTTCTTAAAATGTCAGGAAAACTCATCTATAATGCAACATTCAAGGAAATAATCTCAAAATTCAATCAAGCTGTTCGCTTGACATAAACTTCCTGCTGTTATTGTTATGTCTTCACTATTTGGGTCACTTGTACAGTTTATCAGTTGTTCTGTACTGTTATTGTTGCACTATAATAAAGCATGGGACAAACAAACACTGACTCTAGATAGTGCTTTTTATGTTTTTCACACGTTTCACTTCCAACGCAGTGAAAGAGGGAGAGGGTGAGGCAACTGGACCGCGAGAAGATGCCACTAAATCCTACACACAGGTCCTTTAAACACAGACGATCTGGACCAGTCTAATCATGACCAACACTGTCACATCCACAGTGACATGGAGAGGGTCTCCTGCTGGTCCTACAGAGGTTATGTTTCATACCAGTTTTAACTCCAGGAGAGGCCGGAGTACTGCTTCCTGCAGAGGGCTCATACTGGAGGCAGCTTCAAAAAGGCAAGATTCAAAAAGGTTAGAAAAAGGACGCGGCAGAGCTGCTGTATCCTCACAGCAGGTTCTGCAAGAACCAGGCTCGGCTCAGTAGTAAATCTCATCCACGATAAGACTATAAAACAAAAAGTTTGAGATCCATGTCAGTCTTACTTTGGTTCACAGTCCAGTCGGGGTCTTGTTCAACATTCGGCTCCATTGGAGGGAAACCAAACCAGTCTAGGCAGAACCCAAACACAGCTGAATACAGACCTGGATAACAATAGTCTTTGAGACCCGAAATATCTGTCTGCTCTAGGCCACACAGCAGTACCTTTTCCACCATGACTTGGACAGACTCTTCATCTTGTCCGGTGTCTGCCTTTGCTTTTTTCGTCGTTTCTGTTTCCCTTTTGGGTGCTTATGGGAGCTGCAGTTCTGCAGGCTGGCCAGTATGGCCGTGTCAAACACTTCTTTCAAATTCTTTTGGGTCAGTGAAGAGCACTCCATGTAGGCTACAGCTCCAATCTCCATCGCACAGTCCCGAGCATCTGCTGGGGCCACGGGTCGCTCCCGGTACTTAGCCAGATCAATGAGAACCTGAGGGGACGAGGCAACATGCATGTTTAAATCTATCTATGTCAATACACTCTGTAGATCTATTTATTATCATATTTAAGAAGCATCCTGTCAAGGTTTTGTATCTTCATATTTTAGATGCTGATGCCCGTTCTTCCAGCCGGTGCTGCATGTATGAAGTTTTTCTCTGTGGAAGCATTTTAATGCTCACCAACATCAACCAATGCAGGTAACTGTCAGCGTTTGTGAGGCATCTTGCATGTTGACTGTCTGTCTTTGATGTAACTCTAATGAGGCTGACAGTCAGTTTGTCGACATATACTGTAGATATAAATGTCCGTACAAACATTATAATTAGGCATACAGGGATTTGTGTATGCACACCTTGACATCTTCTCGGAGGTCGCACTGCGTCCCAACGAGGACGAGTGGAGCGAAGGGGGCGTGTCTCCGGATCTCTGGAACCCACTTCTCAGGAACGTTCTGGAAGGAGGCGGGACTGACGACGCTGAAGCACAGCAGGAACACATCTGCACTGGTGTAGCACAGAGGCCGCAGCTTGTCAAACTCATCCTGGAGAGAGCAAGAAAGAGAGAGAGAGAAAAAGTGTTGAACCAACCAAAATCAAAGGTTTTACATCCTGCCAGTCCTGTCTAGTTTAATACAATTACTGGTTCAATGAGGATATGTCTAGCTCCTCCACTTGATCTCCCACTCTATCCTTCCTCTGCTTCTGTCCTCATATCTAAAAGCAGACTCACACCGGGAAACAGCTACCTGACATTAATAGTGAAGTTTTTACCAAGCGGCGACCTCCGCAGTTTTAAAGTGAAGCCAATGCAGAGGTGCAGTTCTTCAAATGGCCATTTGAGGCTGGCTACAGAACAAGCAAATTTCCATAAGCACCTATATTAAAATGCCCAACTTCAAAGCAGAAATAAACATTTACAACCAACATGGTGGCAGCCAGAATCAGAAATTTCGAACTTCGAAACGACTCTTCAGAAACCCACGAGTGACGTCACACATACACCGTCCATTCTTTATACTGTCAGTGGTTTTTACATGTAACCTTGACTTGTTTCAAGGTAAACATTAGCTGTGTATGACCGGTTAAAGTGGACAGGTTTTCTTCAGTATTCATTTCAGACAAGCAGCTGCTGCAAACAAAAGACATAAAAAGCATCACTTCCTATGTGCCAGAGGATTGTTCCTAGGAAAGACCTACAGTTTCCTGGAACTAAATTTAACTGACTTATCCATTGTAAATCACGTTCAGTCTGGGACTTAAACTGTGTGTCAATTATCTGTAAAATCTGCCCCAGGATGTTGGTCAAATCAGATCGTCACACTTCTGTTTATATGAAAACTCTAAATGCATTTGTAGCAACTTTTTCGACTTGTTGTGACAAAACACATAAAACACAACATTGTTTGTTAAAGACTCCTGTTGTAGTCTTATGGTTGGGGAGGGTTGGAGGGGGGGGGCATGCAACCACAGCATCCCGGTTTGATTCCAGCCAGGGAACTTAAGTTGTGTCATACCAGCCCTTTCTCCTCCCACATTTCCTGTGTAGCTCTACACTGTCAATTATCAAATAAAGTTAAAAAAAAATGCCACAAAAAAACAAGAATTTGTGTTTCAGTACACTGCTTGGACCAGGAGTGACAAATATAAGGCCCGCTGGCCAAGACTGGTCCATCAAAGAGTTCAATTTAAAAGTCCACTGGACGATTGCAAAGTGTGAAAATTGCATTTTTTTTTCAATAATGAGCATCAATAGAATACAAAACATGTTTAAATACACTGTTGCCCATGAAGTTTAAAATATTTTCACCTCATCTCATGAAATGATTGTGACAATGTGATTTATTCTTGATAGATAAGGTGTGTCTTCTCAAAACTTTATTGATCAATCTCTTCCAAACATATCACAGTGAAAATTCAACCACAATTAACCTGATGTGTATAAGTAGGAATAGAAAGATGAATGTGTCTGAAAACAAAATGATTCCAACTTTATGGGCGACACTGTACATTGAATATTGCGCAAAATATTGTCCATTAACAGCTTCAGTACAAAAGAGAGACATCGTGACCTGCATGAGACCTCTATTGTAAAACAATATACGTGGTCCCCATTGCCAAGGCACTGCTGAAATGTTTGGAGAGTTAAATTCATTTCCAGATCTTAACAAGTTGTTTGAATCATTAAGAAGTAAAATACTAGGCCACATTGTTGTCGAGTTCCAAAATACACGTGACTAAAACATTGCAACTAAAACTGGTCCGATGAGCTTGGCATCTGAACTAAATGAACTAAAATGAGTTTGCCTCCCCCTGCCTTAGACAATCGAGGAAGAAAGAAGATTGTTCTCTCTTCATCACTTCCCCGTCAGAGGCATTGTTTCAAACACAAATAAACCAACAACAGGAAATGCTGCAGCTCTCTCCCTCTGTATGTGTGTGTGTGTGTGTTTGCATTGAGATCACTGACCTGTCCAGCTGTGTCACAGAGTTGTAGTTTGACTGGCTTCCCGTCCACTGATACCACCGCTACACACACACACACACACACACACACACACACACAAGACATAGTATGTACTGATAACACACACACAGTTAATCATTTTCTTACACAATCTGATGACACAAGCTGCTTTAAAGTTGAACTACCATAAAGAAGGGTTACTCAGTGAGTTGCTGGTGATACACAGACATTAATCTATTACATTTAATAAATAAGCATTTGTCTGAGTCACAATCTCTCCACCTCTGTGGTCAAACTGGTTCTTAATTGATTACTTATCATCTATCCTCCATCCTTTACCTGAGAAGTTGTCAAACGCGGTGGGGACATACTCAGTGGGGTACCCGTTGGTGGTGTAGCTGACCACCAGGCTGGTTTTCCCCACAGCTCCGTCCCCAACCAGCACACACTTCACACGCCTCTCCGCTGCGCCGGCTCCCGCTGACCCTGCCCCGGACCGCCGCGTCCTGCTGGAGCCCCTGTCCCGGCTCCGGACCCTCCTCGGTGGTACAGGCGGAGCAGGGGACACCGGTGCCGGCTTGTAGCCCCCTCCATCGCCTCGCTGAGGCATCTGACACGGAGAGGAGGGTGACATGAGGCTGGGGGAGACCCGGGCAGGAGACTCAGTCCCGGTTTGGGCCAGTTTTCACATCGTCCATTCTTCCGTGATGTGCCGGGCCACAGAGCGGTTTGTCAGCGGACTTGTCTGTTGTTGTCGATGCTTCCTTTGAGTTTCCATGGTTAAATTACAAAAAGGTTTGAACTTTGTTTCTTCTTCTCGGCCACAAAACTGACCCAGTGTCCATGTTAACATTCATGGTTCATTTAAACTAAAAGTCCGATTAAAAGAGTAAAAGAGCGGGGACTCAATTAACGTTTCACCGCTTGTAACAGCCTGCGTCCGGACAACCGTCCAAAGACGGACCCGTCCCAAACTCCCCTACGGATGACATCACGACGTGTGTGTGTGTGTGTGTGTGTGTGTGTGTGTGTGTGTGTGTGTGTGAGAGAGAGAGAGAGAGAGAGAGAGAATAGTACTACTAATAAAAGTTATAATAATAGCTTTATTATCATTTAAATTATTATTATTAGACATTTTAATTAAACGATGTTTCATCATTTTCTTATAACTTTTGTCAAGTCTAGTCTGTTTTCTTTACACAGTTCTTACTTCTTTTATCAGTACAGTCTGTTATTCCTGTTAATTTATATATCTATGATTCCTCATATCTCCTGACAGTAGCCTCTAGTTATATATAAAAATATGTATGTGAGGTGGAACTACTTTGAGTTACTTTATGTTGCTCTTTTCATTTTAAAAATTCACTTAATGTGTGTTGTGCACCAAAAATGCACAAAAATGGGTATAAACCTGATTCTGTATTACTCTGTAACAATGCATCATATTTCATAAAATTATCAAATGTTTTGAATAAAAAGTCTTAATATGCCACGTGACAGCTAGATATAAACTGTCAGATAAACTGTGGAGTAGAGAATCCAATATATCGCAGTATAAAGTGTCATCAAATTTAAATATTTAGTTAAAGTACAAATTGTCTGATATGGCAGGTGCGCCATCTAGTGGACAGAGTGAAAATGACTTATTTATTTTAAAAAAATAATAATAATAAAAACGATTTTCAGACAAGCTATTAAATACCAGTGCTACCCACACATAATAAATATAGATTAGTCTTTATAATGTAAGAGCCATAATACAGTGAGAGTTAGGGATTACGGAACTACACACAGGCTCCTCAGTGTTTCCTCACGGACGCTTTTCTGAGCTGCCCCCACGTGTTATGTGTAGTGTTGTGACAGTTTGAGTTGTCCAGTTGTTCACATGACAGGCTGATATCCTTTATAACATGTCCAGCGATACAAACACATCCCCGGCGGAGGTAGTTCTGGGTTTCCTGGAGGAGGCGGAGTCGTGGCGGCTTCAGTCCCCGCAGTTCCCCAGTAAAGTCGGGGGGAAACCGGCGTGGCTCAGCCAAAGAGGCCTGCCCTCACTGCCCGGGCTGGAGTGTGAGATATGCCGCCTGCCAATGGCCTTCCTGCTGCAGGTTAGTCTCCCGGAGAAGTAAATAATAGTTCACTTTGTATGCGGGGATCTCAGTTTGTACGTGTGGACTGGAATAAGACTGTTCATAAGATGAACTACGCAGAGACAGACTGATTACTGTGCTACATAAATGATGAATAATGGAAAAGCTTCCAGAAAGCAGCAAGGTGGAAGAAATATGTGGATATTAAAAGAGTAAAAGTACCAAACAAATTAGGAAAACTATTTTCGTTTAGACTATTCTGAAAGCAGAGAAATAACACTGATGCAGAGCACAATTTCTGCTTTAAAATAACCCCAAACTTATAACTCACTTTTATGTGTTATGTTTTCGTTATATCTTTACAGTACGTTTACGTGATATCTTGCAGTCTGGCTTTAGCTCTCATTAAACTCAGAGCTGCTCTGACTGATTACTCTTCTCCATCTTTCTTTCAGGTGTACGCACCGATCTCTGGTCAGGACACAAGTTTCCACCGAACGCTCTTTCTGTTCTGCTGCAAAACTCATGAGTGCTACACATGCAACGACAGCCGCTGTATGAAAGGTAACTGTTACTGCTGTGTCTGTTGACAGCTCATGTAACGCCCTCTCTTCAGTCTTTGCTCTGCCGTCCTTTCCTCTCTTCCACACACCCTCTCTCCTCTCTCACAGTTTTCCTTTCCTTTCAGTTTTCCGAAGTCAACTCCCGAGGAGGAATGAGTTTTATCCCTACAACCCTCCGCCAGGTTTGTGTATAAATCTTCAACACCTCACCCTGAGTCGAGCTGAGAGGTGTTGCTTATCAACATGTCTACATGTTTAGAGATGTCTGATACAGCGAGGTGGGAAGGATGAAATTTACTAACTGTGAAACTTCCCTTCTCAGAGGACGAACCCCCCAGCAACTCCGAACCGGACCAGGGTGTGTTGTCCGTCTCTGGAGTTAAACTATGTTGGGTCTGCGGTTGCCCCGGCAACAAAACCTGCTCCCGCTGTCACACTGTAAGCTACTGTGGAAAACACCACCAGACCCTCCACTGGAAACACGCACACAAGAAGGAGTGTGGTAGCCAAGGTGTGTGTCCACTCTAAACACTGAGCAGTCACTTGTTCCAGGTTGAACCTGCCACATGGAAGACTTCACGTCTTTTGTCTGTCTGTCTCTATGTACAGAAGCGTCCGCTGCCACAACCTATCCCTCTTTCCTCTTTCCTGAGTCTGAGCTGGTCACCGAGCCTGAGGAGGAGGAAGAGGAGAAGGAGAAGGGCGACGAGGAAGTGGCGAAGGGGGCTGAAGAAGAAGAGGAAGGGGCTGAAGATTGTCCCTCCTTAGCAGACAGTAAGCTTTAAATTAGGTCTGACAACTGTGTATTGAACATAGAAGTCATGACATATTTCATTATATTTGTTTAAACAGCAATAGCAGTATAATCAGCAGATCTTTCTGAAGGAAGTGTGTGAACACTCTCAGTCATTCAGGTCACCTTTCTTCGTGAAGGGTTAAATCTGGGGCAGCTGGACTTGGTTGTAGATCCACGCAGACGTTTCACCTCTCATCAAAGAAGCTTCTTCAGTCCTGACTGACTGGTGGGGAGATCTGAGTATTTAGCCTAGGCAGGGTCGTAGACCCGTCCATAGTTTCCACTTGTGACAGGTGTGGTCCAAGGCATTAAAGTCACCTGAGCTCCGGTGGGGATCATGATCATTGGAGTCACATGGAGCTAAGTATGGACTGCTGAAAGGACAGCATTGTCGGTGGGGGATAAGAGGTGTAAGAGGTAATGTGTAAGAAAACTGCAGGCTAGTCCTGATGAGTTTGTCTTCCTGTGTTGATCCATGCATTTGACATTACTGATGTATAGTTTGGCACTCCTGTATTGTGTTGTGCTTCCTGGATCTTGTGGCCACTTTCCCGAAGGTCCATTTGGGGTATCCACAAACGTCTTCACAGATCTACAACCGAGTCCAGTTGCCTCAGATTGAACCCTTCTTGTACTCCATGAAAGCCTTTATTGAGTGTTTGTCTTCACTTTGTTCAGCCCTGGCAGAGACAGACCTGGAGGACATGGCTATGCATGAGACTGAAGACAACAAAATGTTTCAGCGGTTCAAAAAGAAGATCGCACCAGAACCACACCAGGTAGAAAAAGCAAATAAAAAGACTTTAAAGAACCGAATCAAGGTCTGTGTTTGTGACGTCGTGTGCTGTTGTGTTCAGGTGCTGCGTTACAGTCGAGGAGGCTCTCCTTTGTGGGTCTCTTCCCAGTACATCCCTTCAGATCAGGATATCCCACCATGCACCTGTGGCGCCAAGAGGATTTTTGAGTTTCAGGTAGTCACTGGCTGTTAAATTTCCAGTAATCTGAGCTCTTAAAGATAACATGTGGAGCCCATTACATGTAATAATCACGTGTGTGTCTTTAGGTGATGCCCCAGCTGTTAAACAGTCTGTGTGTGGACTCAACGGGAGCCAGTATTGACTGGGGGACGCTGGCTATCTACACATGCTCTGCCAGCTGTTACCACGACGACCAGTACTGCCCAGAGTTTATTTGGAAACAGGACTTCAGCTCCGATCAGCAACACACACAGATTACACCTACATAATGTGTGTGTGTGTGTGTGTAGGTGTGTGTGTGCTGGACAGAGTTTACGACATACTGATGCATGTTTGGAAACTGGTTTCTGGGCTAGAGTAATCACACTCCCAGTCAGTCAGTGTGAAATTCAGCTGACGGAGAGATCGGACTCAAAGAAAATGAAGATATTCACTGTCTGAATTTGAGCAGCAGTTGTAAAAAGTATTAGTAGGTGCAATGACCGTGTGTTGTTATCAGTGAGTTCATTTTATGTGTCCAGATAGGCAAACAGGAATCCTGGCTGTTGCAATGCATCAGTGCTACATACTGTTTGTACAGTAGGCTGATTGATGGTAATAGAACAGATCAGCTATGACCTTGTGCCTTATCATCACACAATAAAGTTTTTAACAAAGTAGTCTGAACGTGCATCAGATTTTCTGCATTATTCATTAGGCCCAGACAGATAATGTACACATTTATCTAATAAAATAATTTGTAGAAACTGATTATAAGACAACACGTCAGCTGTATTTTTAATTTGTGAATAATCTCAATGAGATCATTGAAAGTCAGCTGCCTGGTATGAATTAAACTCAAGGTTACATATGTCACAGATGACGTGTGTACAACAAGACATATATGCCCATGTATGAGGGCATAAATGTGAGTCATTAAGTCCCTTCTCTCTTCTTGTTCAGGACATCTGTGTTGTCCGACGTGTTAAGGTGAACACCCAGGTGTGCGTAAGCTTCCACCATGTCGATATCCCTGATGTTCACCGGTGTGGTCTGAGGTGTTACCCGCCAGAAGTCAATCCCCAATTGAGCAAAGGTGGATTTTCTGGCTTATAAATTCAATTTTTCATTTATAAGAGTTTTTTTTTTCTGTCAAAAATTTTATAGTCTCATTTTGAATAAAGGTTGCATTTGCACATAATGAACGAGTAACCAAACTATCATACAACTGTGTTTGGCCTTACATCGATATACTGTGTAGTGAGACCTTTTGGTCTTTTACACAAATTCAATAAACTACCGATATAATAGTCCAATATGAACAGTGCCAGGTTTTTTTTAAACTTGTGCTTCACTTACTCAAAAGTCTAAAAATTCCTGATGACCAAGGCGATAAATTTTGTTTTTACAAGAATCTCAGACAAAAATTAAGTACAAACATTAATGTCTCACAAAACACAACAAGAGTGCTTTTTCAAAATAATAAAATGAAGTGAAAGAAGCCACTTTAACAAGAGTCTGTATGTACATATTTATTAGTGCACAATGCAGCACATTTTTCAGAAGAATTGCATTTATATGTGACATGGCTTCCTGGTCTCCAGCCTAACTGTGGCTGAGCTCAGTCAATTTAATAATAAATGAAATGAAGTATTAAACCATTTTGCTGCCCGTACAGACGTCAGGCGAAAGACACACAGATGGTGAAACTGACGGTCAAAGTTGCCAGTGATGTAACAAGCCCACCAAGAAGTGCCCAAAATGTAAACTCGTTTTTGGTGTGGCTGAGGAAAAAGTGTGGACAACCGCCTTCGCACAAAAATAATTCTTCAAAAATGTTTAAATATAGTTTAAAATGGCCAAAAATAGACAAGATGATTGAACATGAACGTGCATTATCTGCCATCATGACGTCTTCTAGTGCTTGTGCAGGATGTGATTGTAAATTTAAAATTTAAGCGCATTGAACCTCAGTTACTGCTGAACAACGTCCATCAAACCTTTTCATTTGGAGGAAACTCCACTTACAGCATTTCTGAAATTACAACTAAGCTGAACCACCAATTCAACTGAACTGAATGGATAAAACCCTTTAAAAGCAGACTGAAGTCCTAAACAAAAAAACAAAATCTTACCAAATACTGTCAACAGGAATGTGGGGCTGACAGACTGGAATATGTCTTGATACAACTTGGGGACTGAGCAGACGACGATTAATAAAAATGCAATGTACAAAACTATTTAAAACTGTTTAAAATTAAAACAAAAAAGCAGTCCAAGTCAGACCGCTTCTTTCTAATCAGCGTTTTTTTTTTACATTTCTTTACAGTCTTATGTACAGTCAGGGATGTGATCAGGACAACAGGAATAGCCAAAAATAACTGGGCAAAAACAGATAAAAGGATCCAAAAAACTAGAGATCTGAAAATACTGTTTTCAAAAAAAAACAAAAAAAACTGAAACACTGGAGAAATAAAAAAAAAAACAAAATAGCTCACATCCCTGTATATCAGCCCTTACAGCAGTCCACTTGTAGAGGTCAACATATAGATGACTCTTCATGTGATTAGAAATTAAAAATAAAAAGAGACGAGCAGGGGAAGAGAAGGAGATGCAGGCTCTACGTCGTCTTGCGGAAGCCTTTTAGGATGGGGTAGATGTTTTCAAACGCTTCATAGATCTCTGCTCTCACCTTGGCACCTTTAAAAACAAACAACGCATAGATCATTAATTATAATGACAGACCCTGACCCTGAGCGAGGCTACTCGGGGGTGTATCTATTTGTGTTGAACATGGCCAGTGAAACAAGGGTTTGAACGGTCTGATGGTCAGATTGCTGATGTCAAGCTGTGAAAAGTTTTGCAAAAGTTTGCAAGTTTGTTGGAACCCAGCTCAACTTCGCTGCCACTGCGTTCAATACCCCTACGACTCGCACCACTGCCGATGAATGGAAAAACCTGCGTTACGCCACTCCGCCAGATTCTGTCTGAATGCAGCCTTACACTGGCAAAGTTCATGACAGTTTGTGGGGAATATGATACAATTTCTAAATCAATCTCAGGATGGTTGTGTGAAAAGACTGACCGCTATGTCAACACGGTCGATAATCAAAAACAAACTGGGCACAGGATAACTTCTGTCCATAACTAATATCAATAAGTGAAGCGTTGCAGAGAACATAGGTTCTTACCTGTGAGCACAACTTTCCCAGAAACAAAGATGAGCAGGACGATTCTGGGTTTGATCATTCGATAAATCAGTCCTGGAAACAGCTCCGGTTCATAGCTGAAAAAGACAAACCACTTCAACCTATCTGATAAACTTCAAACAATTACACACGCTTTCAGAGGACACCCTGTTTGCAAGAGAGACTTGTTTTCTATCCTTTCCTTCTGTGGCCGCAAACATGAAATTCTCACAATACAGGCATCATATAATGGGAGTTTGAAAGAACACTAATTACCTGCTAAACTGTTGATGTGTGAGGACTAATCCCTCCAGCCTGATGGGAAACTTTACGTCGCAGCTTCCAACCATGTTCTGAATCTTGAAGTCCAGGAACTTAGCAGGAAACCCGAGCTTCTGCACCACACGAGCGTATTTTCTGGCAGCTAACCTCGATTGCTCCTCACTAGACAGAAGGTGAGTTGACGTGAGGCAGAGAAGAAATATGAGGAGAGGAAAAGTGACAGTATAATACTATATACTATAATATATAATAATACTATAATATATAAGTTGAGGAAAGATTAGCATCCTGAAAATCTGGCTTTTATTATGAACTTCAGTACAACAAAAGGCCAGTAAATATATTCTGACCTCTTGGCTCCAGTGCAGACCATCTTCCCAGAGCTGAAGATGAGGGCAGTGGTCCTGGGCTCTCGTATTCTCATGATGACTGCAGCAAAACGCTACAGGAAAATGAAGAGCAGGAATATTACTACAGCCAGCAGCGCTTCCTATAAAAAGGTAATTGTGTGGGCTTCACACAGATGTACCAGCCGACCCAGATACAGATCCTCATGTATTTCCCCAAATGTCTATAACGGAGGTGGTGAATGTGTTAGCCATGAGTTAGCCACAGAATTAATGCATGTTGAAATAAATCTGAACTTTCCATTACGTCCACCGATAACAAATACAAAAAGTCACATTGTTACGCTGTTGAGCAACAAAGGGCTGATCGATGTGTGTGTGGCAGCCTCACCTTTGGGTTGTACTCTGCATTTCTGGCTCTCAGTGCGATGGTCTTCAAGTCCAGTTTACAGCCCAGATTTACAGTAGATACTATGTTTCTAATAGTGGGGAAAATACGAAAAGCAAAGAGACATGAAGGAAAACGGTTGCATCACCAATTAAAAATCAAGTTAAATCGTGTGGAAATGAAGCCAATCAAGGAAATTTTGGTATAAAAAACTTAAAAATGTGTTAATGACTAATCTCGTCATGAACACAACTTTGGTCCTTGCATATTTTTTCAATTTTTCTACAGGAATATCTCAAAATAAGCTGAACCTGAACAGTTATCACTGACTGAGGTAACATAACTTAAAGAGCAGAGTATGTGACAATTTCCAAGAAAGACAGGTAAGCAGGATAAACTGATACTCTTTCCACTGGACGTGAAACATACTGTAGCTGTGGAACTATTCCAGAGCTCTCTGAGGCTGGTGTGGCTGGTGTGATAGGGGTCATGGGGGTCAGCGGGGTATTGTAGAGCGGGGTATTCCCCGGCAGTGCTGTGGTGGTCGAGCCTGTTACCGCCTGGGAATGGAAAAGCTGAGGGGTCTGCCCCGATGTTCCAGGAAGGCCTGGAAAACAAAGAGAGGCAAAGTTATTTTTTCACGATAAACTTCAACTATGGTTCAGACGCAAATGATAAATATTCTAAGTTTATGTCCTCAGAATAAATGGGGAAGATAGATTAAGAGTATACTCTCAATCACAATACTAGACAAAGGATGGAGAGCAAGACACAGTAGTGTATGCTGTACCTGCGTTCGCCTGCTGTGCCTGTTGTTGCTGCTGCTGCTGCTGCTGTTGCCTCTGCTGCTCCTCCAGTATAGACAAACTGTTGGTGTTTTGGACGGGCTGTGGTGTCAGGCCTGAGCCATACGGCATCATGGGACTGAAGATTGGCATGCCTGGGGTCATGGCACCCTGTGCAAGGACAAGCCACCAGAAAAAATGAAGTTGGGATCGAACAAATGATACTGATCATTGAAGAATTCAACACTGCTGCAATGTTTTTTTCACTCTGTCTCACTTCTTTATATAAATTAAATAAAAATATAGAGTGGCTGTGGGAGATAGACCAGGTCATCCAGTAATGAGATGATTATGGTTCAATCCCCGTCTCCTCCCGCCTACATGTTAGCGAGATACTGAACCCCAAATTGCGGCACCATCAGAGTGTGAATGGTTAGCTCGCAAGAACTGATGAGTACTTGGCACCTTGCATGGCAGCCAGTAACATCAGTGTGTGTTGTTTGTTATCGTCCACGTGTGGAGAGCTATGGGTACAGGATAGGGGTGGGAAAATGTGCTGTATCAAATGTTTATTTTTGTGGTTATGTTGTGGTGTATTTATGTGTATATGCGAGGCTTTGTACAGACTGTGGCAACACATTTCGTTGCTATGACAATAAAGCATCGATCTATCATCATTTTAAAACATCAACCACTACGAATAGTTGAAATCACTGTTACCTGAGGGGAGGCCAGCCCCTGAAAGGCTGGTATACTGTTGTTTTGGTCCATCTTTTTAGCTCTTCACGTTAGTTCACTGCCACCCAAGAGCAGGAAGTAACACAGGCCGGATAACTAGGTGCCTCAAAGCGGTTTGTCTGAGGTTTATATTACAGTAAAACAAAAAACAAAAAAAACACCAACAACCACAGTGGACCACCACCTTCTCGTGTCTTCTCTGTGGCTGCTATGTCCTGAAACGAAAGACAGAACCACGGTTTATTTAAGCATTTCATCGCCTGTAGTGTTATTATCCATCACCGTGCATCATCAAAGCTGAATGAAGGACTTGCAAATGACATGAAGGCAAATTCAGGCAGCTGTGGCGCGAACAGGTTCCCTGCCTGCTACCCACATTTAGCTCAAACGCTAACTAACGTTACTTTAACGCGTTCATTCATTTTGGCGTTGCGCTGATATGTGTCCCTTAAAAAGGCGTACTGTGGAAAATACGGGTGACAACTTTATCAGCATACAAGTAATTCTCCTGCAGGACGCCTCGACCGCCTCCAAAATGAAACATATCAACACACGGGCTAGCTGAAGTTAGCCGCGGTGCTAATGTTAGCCAGCTAGCATTCAAACGCGTTGTGGCTGCAGTCAAAGCTGAGACTTTGTGTGCTAAAAGAAAAGTCGCAAACAACTCTGACATTTACCGGTGCACCACAGTAAACTGCCCGTGAACTCACACTCTCGCAGTTCAAATCAGCACACGGACAACATTAATTCAGCTCCAGGTCTCCAAGTCTCAACCCCGGTCTGGTGCTTCGGCGCTCATGACTAGCGAGCGCAGTCGACTGGCGATGTGTTGATCGTGAACGAGCCGGTACAAAGAGTCTGCTCCTGTCGTCGAGCCGTTAAGTCCTGTAAATGCAATGAAAACAATTGGCTACAGCATTTTATTACAGAAGTGTTATAAAACGCATTGCATTCACTTGATTAAAAAAAAATGTTCGTTTTTTTTCCAGTGAATGCAAAGCACTTCTATAATTTAATATTAGAAAATGTAATTTTACTTTTGAATACTTAAGTACCACGGATGTATTGAATCATTTGTGATCATCAAGTGATATATGTGTACACATACAAATCACAAGTCAACAGCACTAAATTTTGCTGAATTATTAAAGGTGTAAGTCCGAACTTCTTTTAAAGAGGGACAGATCTGACAATGTGAAGATGCCCAGAGGCCAATACTAACATTTTAAAAATGAAAAACAATAAAAGTTATACAGAACTGCATAGAAATGCGCAAAGTTTGAATGAAGTTGAT
The DNA here is from genome assembly GCA_023373845.1 of Nibea coibor. Classification (NCBI taxonomy): domain Eukaryota; kingdom Metazoa; phylum Chordata; class Actinopteri; family Sciaenidae; genus Nibea; species Nibea coibor. Next base: position 13,075,248 of record CM041738.1, read on the forward strand.
GCTAATCTTAACCTCGTGTTCATTTTAAACATGACTTATGATGAGTAATGCAAAGTTTGTTTTAGTTTAAAATGTTCACGTTTGCGCTTGTCTTTCACAAGATCATTCAGAAAGTAATATTTTGTGTCACATCTACAGGTACCTAACACCAGCAGTCATGTGACTCTGGACATGCCTGATATAAGTGGTAAAATAAAGAGCCGTTGGGGAACCGGATCCTTTTGGTGAGCTGAGTCAAATGATCTGGCTCACTAAAAAGAACCGAACTTCCCATCACTATCTATCGACTACTTCCGGTTGGAAGTTGACTCGTTATTTTCCGTTGGTCGCCGATCGCTCGCACACAGAACAAAGATGGCGTCGTTGAGTGACAAATCAGTTTGGGACGAAGTGGAGGATGGCATCGGGGAAGAAGTGTTAAAAATGTCCACAGAGGAGATAGTCCAGCGGACTCGTCTCCTCGACAGTGAGATAAAGATAATGAAGAGCGAGGTGCTGAGGGTGACCCACGAGCTGCAGGCTATGAAGGATAAAATCAAAGAAAACACGGAAAAGATAAAGGTGAACAAAACCCTGCCGTACCTCGTATCTAATGTGATCGAGCTGTTGGACGTGGACCCCAACGACCAGGAGGAAGACGGGGCCAATGTGGACCTGGACTCCCAAAGGAAAGGAAAGTGCGCTGTCATTAAGACCTCCACTCGACAGACCTACTTCCTACCCGTCATCGGGCTGGTGGACGCCGAGAAGCTGAAGCCCGCAGACCTGGTGGGTGTCAATAAAGACTCCTACCTGATCCTGGAGACCTTACCCACCGAGTACGACTCCAGAGTCAAGGCCATGGAGGTGGATGAGCGCCCCACAGAGCAGTACAGCGACATAGGAGGCCTGGACAAGCAGATCCAGGAGCTGGTGGAGGCCATTGTCCTGCCCATGAACCACAAGGAGAAGTTTGAGAACCTGGGCATCCAGCCACCCAAAGGGGTCCTGATGTATGGACCACCTGGCACAGGAAAGACCCTCCTGGCCAGAGCCTGCGCCGCTCAGACCAAGGCCACCTTCCTGAAGCTGGCCGGTCCACAGTTGGTCCAGATGTTCATTGGTGACGGAGCCAAGCTGGTGAGAGATGCCTTCGCCCTGGCCAAAGAGAAAGCCCCGTCCATCATCTTCATCGATGAGCTGGACGCCATCGGTACCAAGAGGTTTGACAGCGAGAAGGCAGGAGACAGGGAGGTCCAGAGGACCATGCTGGAGCTGCTCAACCAGCTGGATGGATTTCAGCCCAACATGCAGGTCAAGGTAAGGATGCCAACACCTTTAGTTGATGTTCAAGTCCGACAGAAAGTGGAAATTCACGATCAATATTTCATAGACCACATTTTATTCACAATATCCTTCTGGGAGAAGTTTAACTTTAGTTTGTTACCAGAGAATGGTGGATAGATTTGAGATCAGAAAATTTACTGTAATGCACTAAGTCCAGTAAGTAACCATAATATCAGACAAGCTTTAAAATAGAGAACAGAATAACAGCACTTTGTTTTGCACTGAGCACCCCATACACTTCTGGTAGCTACCAAAGACCAGTACCACTCAAATTTATATAAAACACACCAACAATCCACAAACATTTGAAAAAAAGAAAAGATTTGTTTAAAAACATCTGTCAAGAAGCAAAAAATATGTAGATACATACAAAATCTAAATCATACAGAGAATTTAAATATGAAATATGGCCACCCTTTTTGGCTACAGTATAACTGTTTTTTTATTTTAGGTGATTGCTGCGACCAACAGAGTGGACATCTTGGATCCGGCGCTGCTCCGTTCGGGCCGTCTGGACAGAAAAATCGAGTTCCCCATGCCAAACGAAGAGGCCAGAGCTCGCATCATGCAGATCCACTCCCGGAAGATGAACGTCAGCCCCGACGTCAACTACGAGGAACTGGCTCGCTGCACAGACGACTTCAACGGAGCCCAGTGCAAAGCTGTGTGCGTGGAGGCCGGTATGATCGCGCTGCGTCGCGGGGCCACAGAGCTGAACCATGAAGATTACATGGAGGGAATCCTGGAGGTCCAAGCCAAGAAGAAGGCGAACCTTCAGTACTACGCCTGAGGACACTTCCTGTGTCTGCCTTTGTGTATGAGAGAGTCTTTGATTATTAAAACACTTGTTGAGTAAACACTTGTTACAGTTGCTGATTTGCTTGGGTTAATAAAATGGGATAAAACATCATAACAAAGTATTGTGTTTCTTCATGCTGTGTGTTGAAGAGAGTCTTGTTTTTTTTTTTCATTTCAGGTGGTGCACAAAGAAATCTTTATTGGCCTGGTGCCCAGTGTTCATGTAGTGCAGTGTGGGTTCCTACTTGTATTTTGCGTGTTTATTCTCAACTCAACTTTATTTATAAAGCCCTTTTAAAGACGGCTACAGCTGACACAAAGTGCTATACATGAAATAAGAGACATAAAACATAAGAGACAATAATATTGACAAAGTGGCAGAAAACATTGGATCATAAATGAGTGATAAAACTCAAAAAAAGGACTACACAGTAGGACTGTTTCATCACAGACATAGCAGGAGAAAAACAGGTGCAATAAACCCTTTTCACAGCAGCTATTTTGACATGAAATGGGCTCAGCAAAGGCAACATCCCACAAATTCATTCAAGATTCCATTGCAAAACACTGTATAAACATCTGTAAGGAAAATGATCGCTTAGTGCTTATTAAGAACACACTGAAAATTCAGTCACTGTGTGTAATTTTGTCACTTATACAGTGTGAATACAAACCAGCTTAGAATCCATTTGTAGTGTTGCATTGTGACAAAGCCTTGATGAAAAAAATGAAGCCATCATTTATATTAGTAATTCCAGCTGTGTTTTTACTGATACAAGTCAAAATCTGAGTACAGACACTTGTGTTAAAATAATGCCAAAGATGCTTTAATTCCTAAAGATATGAATGGACTAATTAACTATTAAATGAATTAGCAAAATGAAATTACCTAAGATCAAACCTATCAGTTACATTTCACCGTGAGGTACACCCTACAGGTTAAGTCAGAGGAGATGTTGGCATATTGTTACTATCCGCTAAACACTGAAAACCTATGCAGCAGCAATTTATGTTATTTTAGAAGAAGATGAATATAAGTGTAATTTCTGAGTTTTGTACAATTCACAGCCCATTATTTCTCGAGTTGTGGAACGCAGCATCAACTTCTGCTGGCCCTCCGTGGTTACCATTGCTATGTCTGTCACTGTCACAACCTTCTACAGTCCATCCACGGTCACAACAACCATAACTATGCACGTCACTGTGCATGCTTTTTTTACGATTGCTAATGTACGGTTGGACAGTAGCAGTTTGAGGGAGAGGCTTGACAATATCCCGCATCAACAGGATTTTTTTTTTTTTAAATGAATCGCCACATGCTGGAAATCCAGCACGGTGCTTTAATACTTTAATGCAGATCATTTTAGGTGGAAAGTGAAAGATCTGTGAGACATTCAGGCTAAAACTCCTCCATTACTTTTACTCAGACAGCAGTGAATTTTCTATGGTTACCTTATTCTGTAGCAATACAGCGACAAATCAATGAACAATCCAGCTTTTTGATGCCTCAATTAAAATATACTACCTGCTGCTCACAGCATAAGCTATCTAAGATGAGTGTGAGGGACAAGAAATGAACAAGAAGACCAAATGTTTTCATTCTTTACATTTATTAAGAATGTAAAAAGAACAGCAGAGTGTGTATGCCCCCAAAACATAATGAAAAACAAAGGAAGAGTATAGGCAGGGTGGGATGAAGAGAGCTTCTCAGAACAGGAGTGCTGATCTACAGTCAGGTTGCAAGACCACATATGTAATAATAGCAAGGATTGAACAGTATCACTGTGGAAAGCAGGAGAAAAGTGTTGATGGCAACAGATGTAAATTGTGAGTGCATATATAAAAAAAATGGAATTTCAGCTCTCCAGTTAAAGCAACTTCTGAATCAACACTCCTATTTTAGGAAACTTGATGTAAAGGGGTCAAACAAACAGGGTGAATATGGAAAGCAGAGACTAATGACGAAGGAAGAGAAAGTGGAACATTTCCCTCCTCAGTCCTTCCTCAGTGCTATGGTCTGCTCATTGATGCCCTCCTTTGTGATGACGCAGATCCGAAGAGCATCTCCGGTGTACACGTCTCTCTCTGCGGCCGAGATGAACACGTCTTTGACCAGCTGAATGGCCTTGTCCTTAGTCAGAGGAACATGCTGCACACCCTCCATGTTCTTGAAACCAATCTGTGGATGGAGAGACAGACATGAGTGCACGCCATCCACCGTAACGACACTGTGTTTGAACACTGCATCATAGCGGTATTATGGCAACAACAGATCAGTATACAGTGTGTGTCATGTACCTGGTTGTCTAGCAGTGGTTGTAGCATGGCACTTGCTGATCCTCCGGCCTTGTAGGTGTCTCTCTGGTAGGAGCCCACTGGGTCAAAACTGTAGACTGCTCCCTTGCCTTCATTACAAACATGAAATATTGCAAGTGTTACTACAAGAACACAATCAAAGCTTTCTACAACTCTTTTCAATACTGGCAGAACTGAAGTACTTACCCTCTTCATCCAGCCCTCCGATGATGTTGTAGACGTAGTAGGGGAAGAACCTCCTGCCGTACAGGATGGTCGACAACATGGCTGCGATGGCTCCGCTGGTCATTGACTTATTGTTTGAGTGTTTGTACATCTGAGAGAGAGGAAGGAACATTAGGTCAGGCGTGAGTAACAATGAAGTGACCTCTGCCAACTTAAAGAGGCATGAAAGAGACTGAAACCGTCTACAATTACACTATAATTAACAGAGGCGGCTGCTGTGCAAGCAGAGGCAGCAGGGTTAGATCATATTAACACTAAAGAAAGAGTGAAACTAAAAAACCTTGCTACACCAACCTACCTTTAGTCTGGCATCAATGATTTTAGTCAGAGTCAGGCAGTCGCCGTGGAAACCGCTGCAGCCAATGACGGTTGTGTCTGTTCTGTAAGGAGGAGGAGAATAAAAATCAGCGTCAGTCAGAGCAACAACATATTCTTCATCTGAGCTGAGCTGATGAAGAATGATGAAGGATGTTTAAGTGGGAACAAAGTGTACGGCACATCTGAAGAGTGTCAGTGCAGTTGCAGTAACTTATACTGGCCTTCCATTAACTCAAACAAAACTAGAAAAAGGAGCAGGCAAAGAGACGAGAGTTGACACCGTGTCTTCATCCTGCACTGACAGTGACTGTGCACACTTACAGCTTGTAGCATTTTGGCGAGTCCCGGCTGTGGATGGAGTAGCCTTCACTTAACCTGGTGTCTGAGGCTACGATGGCAAAGTCCTCTCCGGCAACAGCTAGTACGGTCCTGAAACAGACAAAAACACAGGGTTATGTATCTATTCATCGTCTGAACCAGCTCACCAGATGAAACACTCGCAAAACGGAAGCTACTGTTTCGAAACTGAAACTGTCGTACTAACTATTCTCTGTGCGGCCTATAATGCCAACTCAATCTGCACATTAACATAACACGAGGATGCTTCCAGGACAGATAAACTCTGCTCAAAGTGTTCACTGATCTTTGTTTAGTTTCAGCTCGCTTGCTAAGCTGGTTAGCTTGTTAGCACTCAGATGTAAACGTTAGCTCGCCTGCTAACTGGCCCGCGGTTAAGAAGGCACTCACCCTCCGTTGAAGGCGTATGGAGAGAAGCGGTGCTCTACTGGACCGGTGTAGTGGTAGTCCTTCATCTTCCCATTGTCTGCAAAACTATGAGACGAAAGCATTTTTGTTAGAGAGAGCCGCGTTCAGGATTCAGCCCGGTAAACTCGCTGTATCACTGCAATATGGCAGCCTCTTCTTCTACTGTCATCACAGCGATGTGTCCAGCTGTAGTCTGTGTGACAGCGCCCCCCATCAGGCTGCTGATGTAGAGCAGGATCCATCGAAGTGGAAGACAGGGAGCAGATGTTTGAACTAGACGTTTTCTGATAATTCACTATTCACAATAAGGCGCGTTCTTTCTGGAAAAAGGGGAATATAATATATTTAAAGAGCAGATAGTGAATGGGTTCTCTCTGAGGAGGGGTGGCATATGATCTGTCAGATGCAGTGGAATTGGAGGGAATTTCGTCAGAGGTTTCAAGGTTCAAGGTAATCATTATTATTAATTTGTGCAGCCTGCAGTAACAACACAAACATAAATAAACACAAACAACTAATACGTGAACAATAGATACATACATGCCAGAAAACAACTGTATGCACAACTCACATAGAGCTATTAAGGAGGCCAGTGGCAGCAGGAACAAAAGAGTTAAAACTGTGTAACTTCCTAGTTCGCTACTTTATAACTCCTCGGCAGGAATAACACAGAACTTCCAACCCAGATTGCAGGAAACACTGTCAGGCTCACCACTACCAATTTTGGTCCTGCTCGGTTCTGCCTGCTTTCTTGAAGAATACCCATCAGACTCTAAAGGAAGTGTTCAGATACACTCTTCCTTTTAGATTTGATTTGATATGTTTGCAATATACCACAGGAGATAGACTCCAAAGACAGAATCCTGTTAGCTGTTCGAAGCCACAGGCCCCCTCAAATGAGGATTGGATAGACGTAATTCATCAAATACACACACTGGAATAGTTGACATATTGCCTTAGAACATGAGAAGATTAATTCACTTAAATTTGGACAATATTTTAATAGACGAAGATCAAATATACGATATATATGCGTGTGCTGTGACTTGACTATGACCTCTCCACCCAGTTTCGTGGCAGTAATAATTCAAATATCATTGTTGCAATGTTGGCTGTGTATGATAAACTGTTTGTCCAATACATAAAATATAAAAAATGTATATTCATGATGCATAGCTGACAAAAAGATTTTTTTCCCTTCAATCTAACATGGCACAGAGCAGGAAAGGAGTGAGTCTTTTTAAAATAGCTTTTATTGAAAAAACAAAAAACACCTTTTAATTCAGTGACTATGACATTATTAGCAACAGATATTCCTCAAACAACCCGCTTACTGAAGTACAATACAAAATACAAAAAAAATAAACTTCTTTCAAGCTGACTGCAAAAATATCAGTTGACTAATCATAGCTGATGGATGTTACATCTCAATGTACAGTGAGTGGTACAATAATTAATAAAAGTGGAGGGCTGACAACAAAATCAATACATGTAAAGTCAGACGCTTTGAGTAATCAAGACTTGCACATAAATACCTGAAAACCGCTGCAGCCACAAGGCCAGCGTCGATTACATTTCATTACACAGGATCACAAGCACCATGTCATTATTTAAGACTTTGTTTAAATAAGATTGCTCTTCACTGGCCAGTCTACATAAATGTAAGCTAAAATACCAACTGTCGTCTATAAGATACAAAAACGTTGAAACAGAATTAAATCAGTGAGTTCTTTTTTTAAGTTTAGTTGTTCCAGTAGTTCAGGATCAAAAGCACTGTTTAACCGACCGAAACAATCCCCCAGCAAACAGCGAACCGCTGAAGGAATGTTGGGAGACGAAAACAACGAGACTCGTCGGTGTAACCAAGTAGGAAAGCACTGAGTATGTTAGTGGTTAGCAGGTTTTAATGCAGTAGATTTGGATGGATGGATGTTTGTTTGCGTCAGTCAGAGATGATGAGATGCTAAAGTTAGTTCCTGACCTGGATTTTTCTTTTTGAGCACGTACATTTGAGGTATATATCACATACAGTTTTTCAACCAATTGTCTTTCAGATTATCGGGCTGATCCAATCAAAGCTTTCACAGAAAAGATTGATAAGTTTGTTTTCTAGTGTTGGCCTGTCAATTAACAAAAAGTAAGAGCAGGTTAAGATCTTGTGTTTGGATTGTTGGTATCTGGTAGGAGGCTAGACACTCTCTCTTTCTTTTTTTTTTACATTTTGAACATTTCTACAGCTTCTGCAAATGACTGAACAAATTTGTCCATTTGTGTACAGTTTGGCCAAAGACTTGTCGTTACTTCTTAATGCACGCTAATCATTTTTTAGCTGACTTCTTGGGTGTTTTGGCCCCTCCCTTCTTCTTGGGTGTGGTGAAATCTTTGTCGCAAACCTCACACACCCAAAGGCCTGAGGAGACAGACACACACACACACAATAAATTAATACAATAAAAAGAGACAAATACAAAACCACATTTTAAGTGGTTGTACCATGCGTCTCGCTCGTATGTGCGTCCATCCACTTACCATTAGGTATGGAGTCCATGCCCACGCAGAACGTGTGGTATCCTCTGTCGCATTTGTCGCAGAACATCATCTCGTCCTCATGGTGGGGCTGCTGGCACACGGTGCAGGTCTTACACTCCATGCACTGCCAGCGGTACGTCTGGATCACGCCCACCAGCTGTTCGCTCATGTCCAAGCAGGACGGGTGGCCTAAAGTTTATGGACAACGGAGACACATGCACAGAAGCAAACAGGTGTACACAAAGCCAGAGACATGCAGCCACACAAACGCACACACGGGAGTACATGACACATGCGCGCAGACGCACATACGGAAGCGGACAAAAACACAAAAGACACAAACACAGACATAATGTGAACAGGCCCACCAATCCACAGGCAGAGGCAGGACGGTGAATTCGCCATCCTGAAACTTCAGAGGGCTTAAACACACTCAGCTCTCAGTGTACTAAGGGACATTTATCCACCATCACATCACCATGACAGAGAAACATGGAGAATCTCCTCACATCTATCCTAAAGCCTTGAAACAAGGCAGTGTGAAAACATACCAGAAAATTGAACACGTGTTTATTTACAATTAAATTAAGCTGGCAAAACTGAACATTTCCTTTCACCGATACCAGAGATGATTAATCAATCATGTTGCTGTTTGTCTGTTAATGATATGTCCCACTGAGGTCAAAACAGATTAGAATCAGGCGGCTGTCTACTCATTTTATTCTCAGGGGGATAATTTAAACAAAAACTGAATACACCTGGCATTAATCTGAAAAAAAAAAAAAAAAACTAAAATCAGGGAACTATCCTTTAAAATCAACAGTGTGAACTTACCGCTGTTATCACATTGGGAGCAGTGAATGAGAGCCTCTGGCTTGCCCTTCTTGTTGGCCTCTTTACCCTTCTGGCAAATGCCACATATAGCATTGGGAATGACCTTAGGCTGCAAGGGCAGAATAATGCTATAAAAACCACGAGTATCCTGCAGTCATGGACAATATAGCTGTTCAACAAACGTTTAATGTCTGGAGAAAACAAAACAAAACAAAAAAAACACTTTATCTTGACTAGCAAAGGTCTTTTTATACTTACAGGGACACAATACATGAATTACATGGTGACTGGTTTAGACACTTTAAATATAAATAGCATCACCTGACATCAAAGCTGTCGCCCAGCTACGTTTGATACGTTCTAAATGTTACCAGTCTATTTTTTGCACTCTACGTCACCCATTACTTATCATGTGAGAAAGTTCATTGTTATTTGACATGGATGTGGACATCTGAAGAGTTGCTTTCTATGCAACAAACCATTCAGGTCAACAGAGTCACAGAAGAAAGAACCAGAGCAGAAAGACAAGAAGGTAAGGAGACATTTAAATCAGGATGCCACACAGGTGAACATGAAGACTCTCCATGAAGCCGCACGTTTAAAACGGAGAAGAGGGAGCAGTATTTTATACATGGATTTGAACAGTTTAATAAAAATGAACAAAATCTGTGCAGCGTTAATCTTAAGAGCATAAGATAATAGTTTTATGTTATGGCAGTCCTTAGGAGACAGTAGTATGTCCAAAATGAACAAAATATGCAGTCGATTTCTGTTATTGATGAGCTAAACATGTTTTTTTGTTTAGTCTACATCAAGCCTGAAGATAGTGACATCCTTCATTAAAATGTCCCCACACTGGAAGTGAGCAGGTTAGACTAAACACCACCACAGGTACAAAAACTATGAGTCAATAAAGGACATGGTTTGATAATGATGGAAATCAAAGACTAGAAACAAAGCAGAGAACTAAGCTAGTAGAAAAACAGCAGCAGGAGAAGGAAACAAGGAAAAGAAGGAGCTGGACACAGTCCCCTGTGTACATTTTCATCCCTATGCTAATGCTACCAAGACTGTACAATTCAACAGTTCATACCTTTGGCCTCGCTGTATTACTGAAATCATTTGTCCAGTCCTCTTGCTACTGTGAACTGTTTGCAACTTTCAAATGTGTTTGTAGCTACACGTGATTCTGCTTGATGCCGGCATAGTCAAACCAACTCTTCAGTGAAAACATCCACACAGAGAAATCCAACAATTCACGAGGTTGAATCCAGCTAGTTTGAATGAGCTTTATTCTAAATGAACTGAGTTTTGTCAACACAAGAAATATTATATTTCGTGTACATAAAGGAAAATAAAACTTCCTCACAGTGCTCCCTTTCAGGCATGTTTGCTTTGATAGCATGTAATAGCTTTTGTATGGCGTCATACAGCTCTAAACATTACGTATAATTCAGACAGAGGCATAAATACACAGACAATTAGAGAGATTTCTATTATGTAAATTAGTGATAAAGTAGTGCTAACCTTCAATGCAACTTCCCATCCGCCTGTGCTGAACCTACATGAAAACTCTACTCAACCATGCAACTCACAGTCATATCCATGACCCTCAAATTCAAAATGTCTGCCGTACAAAATAACAAACTTCATGTGCTCCTTCTGAGCATCAGACCAGCACTGCACTTCTCGGGTAGAAAAATATCAAAGGCAAAAATGCTGATAGTCAATTGATGTGATATGACGTCCCGTCCATAATGTCCCGTCTATGTGTAAGCTACAGAAAGCCTGTAGAGGACTCATTAACCTGAACATGTCACGTGAATGGTGCAATATAGATTTAATATGTACGTAACATCCAACACGTATCACGTTATCAACAAAATACTTCTGTGGAGTCTAATTCCAGCTTTCGTTGTTCATGATTACTTTTTATTCACAAGCTGTTTGTGAAATACCGCACTGCTCGTCACGAGGTCAGCGCTGACCACGTCACACGCCGTAGATGGTAGCCAGACCAGAGCGCTAACGTTAACCTGCCATCAGCCTGCATCACTGACTCAATGTTCTGCTGTCACATGCTGTGGTGTTGAGACATGACAGTGATTAGAAAATCAGTAAACCTTTCGTCTACAGAAATTTCCTGACAAGGGAAATATAAATAAAGAAAAATGCACATTTTACTTTGGTTGATTAACCAGAGTTTCAAATTCATACTTGAAGAAACGCCTGAATGCTCTCGTATCTCTGGGTGCCTTTGTACAGTATAAGGAAATTAGGTTGATTAATTCTGGCTACTAACATGTCTGCAGGCTAAAAGCATATGCAAAATGATCTGATGAAGGTCAAGTCAAAGTTGAGTTAAATCAAACTTAAACACACTGAAACTGGTAACCGTTTTAAACAGATGCTAAAGAAAGGACCATGCCCACACCACAAAGCTGAGCTGAACTTAACTGGACTTACCCAGCTCAATGTAATGTAATGGGAATACACCAGCATACTTTTAAGATGCTGTAAATTGCTTTCTGAAAGGTCGAGGATTTGAAAAATGAAACATGAATCAATGTGGCTAGCAGAGTGGGTTGGAGGGAACACACGGTTCACTGAAACAAGACTAGTTAGCCCACCTACAGTGATGAAATTCAAGAGGCTGATTAAAAATGACTACCGAAGACGTGCCGGACCGACAGCATACGGACTACTTCTAGCTCAGCTCAGCAACAGTGTGAACAAGGTCAACAAGTCCTCATCTCACCAGGATGACATTATAGGGAAAGGTAAACCCCATGTCAAACAGCTGTCTGATACTTACTAACATTTTAACAGTACATCACATGGTGTATAACAAAGATTTATTATACCAATACACACTTAAAACATTAGGGTTAAGTGCAGTCGACACTTTAGATATAAATGTTAAAATTCTCTAGTGATAACATCAACTACTTTTTAAAAGCAACCACACACTCTATGTGGTTTATATCTTCTATATTGAGTATAACAAAAAGACTTTTCAAAAATGAAAAAAGGGAAACTAGCAGCCAAAATATCCACTTACTTGTCTCGGAAGTATCTTTTTTTTGACAAGTGAGGACAGACAAGAGGTATATTGAAGACATTCAAAGGGGGGGAAAAGTAAAAGTTCAAATTTGTCTTCGCTGAAAACCCAAAAAAAGTGAAAGTGCAGTGAAAAAGAAACAAGTGAACTGTTCCTTTAAAATGTTCTTATTGCTCACAGTCTGGTACGAAGAGGGGGAAAAAAGCCACGTGGTAATCGTAAAAACAAAAACTGAAGACAGGACCCCCAGTGTGTGACTCTGCGTGTGTATGTGTGCGTGTGTGTGTGTGGACCAGGTTGTTCCAGCTGACAAACTGTAGAAGCCGGAGAACAAAGTGAAGAAAGCTAGGGGGTGGGGGGTGGGGATGGATGGAATAAGGGAGTGGTAGTAGTAGAAAGAGGAGGAGGGGGTAGAAAAGTGCTGCTGCTGTTGTTGGAGAAGAGTTCAGGTGGTTTTGTCCTCTACCTTGTACCCTGGGGTGGCTTTGTGGGAGGCAGAATGGCGATCTTTGCCCGGCGTGGATGTCCTGTCTTTGCCCTTGGACTTATGTCCACCTCCTCCCTCCTGGCTCTCAACGTCTGATGTATTGCCTGAAGAACTGTCCTGTAGAGGAAATGAACAGGAGGGAGAAAGAGTGAGGGACTATAATGTATTTCCACTGAGATATCCGAGTCAGATTTAGCTAGCTTTGCCACATAGTTGCTCGCATAGTAGCATCTGTATCACTAATCCAGGAGCTGACACAAATCCATGCTAACAGATTAGCAGAGCTTGAGGTCTTACGGATGAGTTCTTGTTCTTTTTGTCATCCTTTCCATCCTCGGCGTCATCCGAGTCAGGTTCTGAGTCCAGTGCAGGGAGCTCAGGATCCAGCGGAGGCTCAAACAGAGCTGTGTTTAACGGCAAGTACCGCAGTTCATTGGGAGAGTACCTGTCATGAACGAAGATGCATCAGGACTAAAACAGATAACACAGAAAAATATAATAGAATTATCTTGATTTAAAAAAAAAAATCTAAATATTTAGTATACCTTTTATAGTAGTCTTGGAACTGTCCTGGTATGAGAGCCACAGGGTAGGGTCCTGTCCTTGTTAGCTCTGGTGCTAGAACCTTGAACCTGCCCTGTGGTACCTGGATAATCTGAGAAAACACACAAAGTTTTGTCATGAACCCAGTCAGTGACACACAAGGTTCTCCTCTTAATCCCTCGGTGAGTAAATCATCAGTTTTCCAAGGTCTTACATGTGTCTGGAGGTCAAAGTAAGCTCTCCTCTCTTCCATACGCTCTCTGTTGAAGTTACTGTTGAACTCTGCAGCTTTTTTCGCTGCCTTCTTAATGTACTCAGGAACCTTGCTGGCCTCCACCTTCTGAGGGTTCTGCTGCTGCATTTGCTACGAAACAAACAAAGACCGTAAGAGACGTGCATGTGGAGGACTTTCATTAAATACAACCCCAGGACGTTTACGTAGTTTGTATACTTACAGAGTACTCTTTAGCTATTCTCTGTCGCTCTCTCTCCTGCAGTATGACAGAATACTCAGAGTGTTTGGTGGGATACTCCTTTATCATCAGATCTATCACCTCGTCACTCCGCAGAGCTGTCAGACCTGGAAACACACAGATGACACCCTCACAGAGAAAATCTTATAAAAAATCTTCCAAACGTAACACACACACACACACACACACACATACACATACATACATATATATATATATATATATATATATATATATATATTAACAGACTATCAGTGCACTGAGTTGAGTGTGTGAGGTGTGGTTCCTACCCAGAGTACACTGTGTCTCAGTAATGACGTTCTGTTCACGCAAGTAAAGCTTCTCTTTGTGGGACAAGTCCCTCCTCTCCATGTCTACAAATGGAAAGAATCACAGGTCAAGAAACAGCTTCAATCTTCATCGTGTCAGAACATTACAGAAATATTTTTTTAGTGCAAGTAATATTACTGGATTACTGTAAATCTTTACAATACAAAGAACATTAACTTTCATATTACTATAACACTGATTAATTAACTGTAACTAATCATATCATGTTGTAGAATCAATATCATTCTGTATCCTTTCAGTTAACACTTTCAGTTAGAATACTGTTGTAGATTTTTACTTCAGTCTTACCGGGGTACTTCCTCTTGAAGGATGTGACACCCAGATACTCGCTGACCTGCTCCTGAAGCATGTAATACTCTCCTGTGTCATCTGGAGGCCACTTATACTCTGTCAGGTTCTCTGCTGGGAAATATGTCGGGCTGGCAGAGGGGTGGAGGAACAACAGAGGTTGAGGATAAAAACTCTTTAAAAGTTGAGACTTATGAGATATTTCTTTACGAGCACAGAGAATGTTACAGGGAAACTATCAGGTGATGGAGAGTTTAGCTGAAATCATTCATAATTATACACACACACATGAGATACATTATGTTTGTACAGAAAAAGGGAGAAGACATAAGCCCTTAGGTTATCAAGACTGATTTTTAAAAAATCAATTTATTGCTCTATGTATCAAGCCAACCTACCCCAGGTCTTGACTGGAGGTGTCACAGCTTCGAGAGCTGTCCCCTGAACCCATTCTCCTCCTCTTGGGAGGCTGGCTGCCATCATTAGACTCTTCTTCTATTACATCTTCCTACACAGGAAACAAAAACAACACAATTAATATCAATAACGAAGCGAAGCAGACACGTGGCAGTATTTCCCCTTTAAGGTTGATGTTTCTTAATCATCCTTATCCTTAGGATAAGTGCAGCCCTTGTTCCCTCAATAAGTAACAGCGATCCTTGGCAGGGTTTGTTACAGTTGCACACATTTTTGTGGTAAAAAAAAAAAACTGAAAGAGCAATGTAAGATGAAGCCTCATCAATCCACAGACACCAGATTGGCATAAAAACTTTGCACTATAGCGGGAATACGCCCACGTTCAAACACATAGTGCACATTTATGGACGTCCTCATACCTCAGCATCACTCCTCATTTTGTTGCTGAAGTCTCTTGGTCCAACAGACTTCAATAAAAACATGTCATAGTTACACTCTGTACTGTACTAAAGTTATCTACCGCCCGTGAGTTGTTCACTTTAACAGATTCACTGTTGTGAGGCCGCTTTTAGGTCAGAATGAGTTCATAATTGAGCATTTAAGCACAAACACCATGTTTGTGAGAAAAAGCTGAGAAATTACATCGATGCCAAACAAAAATAAAAGCATGAGCTGCCCGGCAAGGAAAAGAGAGACAAAATGCTAACGTAACCACGGCCATCCAAATAATTTAACGTTATATTTCAACAACGACATGAGATAAACGGTTGTAAACAGAAGCTGCACCTGAACACAAAGAGGCGATGCTAACGGCTGTCATTCATTAGCCGTTGGATAGCTAACTAGCCGTTAGCTGGGGGAGCAGCCTTTGCAGGGCTCCGTGAACAGATAATTATAATAATTATTACTATTATTCGTGTTTCTGCGGGAAACAAATGTCACCTTTATGGGTTGTGCTCCAGGAGTGGCGGGGTTGCTATCGCAGGGCGGTCTGACGGGGAGCACAGCAGCCATATTTCGCTAAATTAAAACCTGCAGCTAGGCTAGCTCACTAGCCGCTTCTTCGCGTCCTTCTTCCTGTTGTGGTGACGGTAAGGTGAGTCATCGCCACCTGCTGGGCTGGATGACGGCTGTTATCTCACTATATTTTAATTTAGATTGATCTATTACAAGGCGATTACATTCGTTTGAACTTAAATTTAATTTATTTATTAATTTAAAATGCTATTTTGAACATAGAAACAAATAAAGATAGAACCTGTCCACACGCAAACTCAGTTATTAAGTCCACTTAAAGGTTCAGTGTATAAGACCTTTAAATTTTACATGTCTAAAAAGGAGTAGGAAGAACTAGTATGCACTTATTTATTCCTACCCTTCCTCTTCTACTTATATACTCTACTTCATTATACATTACACATTTATCCCCACATATGCCCTTCTTGCACTGTGTTATACTCTACAAGATCTACCAACTTTAAGTGTTACTAAAACCTACATTATATACAATCCTTATGCCCCATTTTTTGTAAAAACACATAAAGGATACTGGTTGCTTTTATATGTTTTAGCCCATACCTCCTCACAATAACTTTGGTATGGCAGCACAAGTGGGTAATGAAGAATATACAGTGAATTATGATTCAAAATGTATCTTGCTTTTCCCAGGAATGCAGTGCTGCTTGACAACTTTGTTTGTACATATATGTTTCAGCAGATGTGGGGCTTTAAAATCACATCTTAATCTCATCTATGCTGAATATAAACATTGGTGACAGACTAATTTTAGTGATGTTAAACGAAGTCGCCATAGCAACACCGTTAGTTGGCTAAACAGCACCACCCCGCGGCAGTCTGAAGACATTACAACTTTCGGCCCGTTGAGAGAGGCTTTTATTTTGAAAATACAAACCGCGTACGGGAAGTCGGAGGGGGAAAGTCAGCTGGAATCCGCGGAAATCATCAACAGGACTATTTTCCTTTACTTAGCTGGCTATCCATCTGTCAACATCTATTCCTCTCCTCCGTATTTTTTGCTGCCAAAGCGCCACACTGGCGATGTCGGAGTCGTACGGTAAGGAGGCTGTTTTCAAACAAGCGGTCGCATATTAGCATCTCCGTGTAGTCACAGAGATGTGATGAAGCAGGTGTGTCGAGGGAGCTTTTTTCTCATCGTAAATAAGATAGCTGACAAGGCTAACCGAACCACAGGCCCTTTAGAAAGCCCAAGTCAGCACAAGTAAACAGCACAGAGGTGACAGAGTGGAGCTCACCGTGGCCGTGGACACAAAAAACATCGAGTCTGTGAGGTTAACAGAGGTTAGCTAGCGGATTGGACAGGAGGCTGACACCAGGGGACAGGGCTGGGTATGATGGAGACCTGACTGAGCTGTGTGCCCTGTACATTACACAATACAAAACACAGGCTGTACCTATGCAGGCTGTGAGGGACTGATGTTGTAGCTTGTCCATTTTATTTAAGAGGATTGTCGTGATTATAAGGTGTAGCTGGGATACTAGTGCACTGACCCAACACTATCCATATATCTCAAACTCAAACTTTATTTTATACTGTATTTAATTATATAGCAGCTTTCATGCAAATGTGCAGCCCAAAGTGCTACACAGAGCTAATAAAAAACAGAAATGGACAACAGCGAATAGAACCCAGCAGAATACATAACCCAAAAATATAATATATTATAAAATTATAAAATGTTGTAAGAAATAAAAACCCATAAGAAAAACAACAACTGAAGGAGTTCAAGGACAATTGCATGAAAATTAAGGACCAAGTTAGCAAACAAAAAAACTGCAACAATGTTAAAGGTAAATTAAAACTTATACGGTAAATAAACATAGGTGATAGTATGTCGGTATGTTTATATCATCACAGCTGAATATGATTATGTGTAATGTGTATGACATCAGTATGGTTATTAAAGAATTGTGACCTGCACAGAGCAGCAGAACATTTTGAGCCCTGTGGCTCTAATCGTGACAATCATGACCGCTGTAAGACAAATGTGGATGTGGAAATGTAGACAGCTGTAGACAAATCCTGTATTGTATTTGTGTTCCCTCCCTCAGATTTCCTGTTTAAATTCCTGGTGATCGGGAACGCTGGAACAGGCAAATCATGCCTGCTGCACCAGTTCATAGAGAAGAGATGTAAGTCAGAAAGCTGCAACACAGTGTTCGCTACTTGTGAACACTGTACTAAGTGAAACTCTGCACTATATTAGCGTTTCAAGATGACTCTGTACATCCTGATGAAGAAGTAATTCACACTGCATTCTGGGCTACGTTAAACTTGGGAATGTGATGAAAACACTCCACCCAGTGTTTATAAATAATCAACACTTATTAACATGTGAAAATTGGATTTGCTTTTTTAAATGTAGTTCAGAGACATTCAATTAACGCGCCATGTTTTAATCGTTTTCCAGTTAAGGATGAATCCAATCACACGATTGGAGTGGAGTTTGGCTCTAAGATCATCAATGTGGTCAACAAAATGGTCAAACTGCAGATTTGGGACACTGCAGGACAAGAAAGGTTCAGGTAGGCCAAAATCCCAACGTCATTTACCAGCTGGCAAATTTACTTTGCTTACCCTCACTTTATTGTTAAAACGCAACTGTTGTTAAAGACAGAGTGTGTGTGTGTATGTGTTTGTGTGTGTGTGTGTCTCAGGTCTGTGACCCGGAGTTACTACAGAGGAGCAGCAGGAGCCCTTCTAGTCTATGATATCACTAGGTAAACCAGCCAATCAGAACATGATTTCACATCGCCATTGTTCCTTTATTTATAGCCAGCATCCTTCTCCTCTCTATAATGTGTGTCTCCTGTGTCTCTTCCCTCTGACCCAGTCGAGAGACATACAACGCTCTGACCACATGGTTGAGCGACGCTAGGATGCTGGCCAGTCAGAACATCGTCATCATCCTGTGTGGAAACAAAAAGGACCTGGATGCTGACAGAGAGGTCACATTCCTGGAGGCTTCGCGCTTTGCTCAGGAGAACGGTAAGATTGAGATCACAAGGGATTCTTTGATCATTTCTCCCGAAACCTCTGATAATAGCTGAGGAAGTTTATTACTGTATTTGACAGTGCATATTAATAACAACTATGTATGATTAAAGCACCTATATATATTTTTTACTTCTCAAAGAAAGAAACACACCACATGCCAACTAACGTCTTCATCTGAAATTGTGTGTGCATGTCTGTGTCAGAGCTGATGTTCCTGGAGACCAGCGCTCTGACAGGGGAGAACGTTGAAGAGGCCTTTGTCCAGTGTGCCCGGAAAATCCTCAACAAGATAGAGTCAGGTAGGACCTACAATCCCCACCTGTAACCCTAAACCTCCAACTCTAAGTCCCATCTTATCCCGACAGGATCAACAGCGCAGGCTTTGGTATGACTCCTGACTCTGCACTGTAGCGTAGCGGAGTTAAAGCCAGAAACAAGGCAAATTCCCATCACTTACGAACTATCGAAATGTATTAGTAAAAAAAAGAATCATTTTGAATTTGGAGTTGGTGGAGACCCCAACATGAACCCCACCCTCTCACATCTCTGTCTCTCTGCTCATCTTGTCTGCCGTTTTCAGGCGAGCTGGATCCAGAGAGGATGGGTTCAGGCATCCAGTATGGCGATGCTGCGTTACGACAGCTACGCTCCCCTCGTCGTGCTCAGCCACAGGGCACCCAGGAGTGTGGCTGCTAGTGGACGTGTCCAGTAACATACACAGACAAGGTACCAAAAATAAAAGTATATATAATTAAATTATGTTGTAGAAAATGTATGAAACTCATTGTGCAGAGAGTTGTACCTGTTGAAGACATCTTTAAACATTTCTTTAATTTATTAGCAGCTGGGCTGTAGATTTTAGCAAACATTATTTAAACAAGAGTATATGGTGATTTTTCTGGGGACTATTTTAAGTAGTGGATTTCAGGTGCTTGTGTTTATTTGTGGCAGCAGGACGTTGTGTGTGTGTGGGATTGACTTAAAGGAAACTACAGTGTCCTTGTTCAAAGTAATGTTTTATTCCTCTCTTTCTATGTGTGTGTGTTTCTATCAGTGTGTTTCAGCCAGGTTTGTTAAGACCAGGGGAAGAAAAGCCACGTGGGAGAGGGGGACGGTTCAGGTTGATACGACGGTGGTGACTCCTCTCTGACCTTCGACCTTCGCACGGACTCTTCAGAACCTCCGGAAACCTTTTTGAACCTTCGTTGTCATGGCTGCCGAAAAAGACTTCCCAGTCACACCCCACTCTCCTCACAGAACTCTGAGCATCTCCACGGTAACCAGAGACTGCCCGCCCCACCTCTCCAATATTGTCTGTCTATTGGACCAAACCCTCCCCAGGCCTCCAACCAGGATGTAACTTCTCTCTTACTGGGTCACACCTGCTTCATTTAGTTTGTTGTCTTGCTAATCAGCATTCACGTCTGACTTCCTTGAAGAAATAGTCTAGTCAATAGGGAAATTTGCTTTCTTGCCTCTTGTGTTTGAACTCAACTATTGAGATAAAACAGGTGTTGATAGGTTTTTAATTTTGGAGCGAGCCAGGCCTTTTGCCCCCTCTTCCAGTCTTTATGCTAAGCTAAGCTAATCGCCTCCTGGCCCCAACTTAGACAGAAAGTATCAGATTTCTCATCTAACTTTCTACAAGGACATAATCATCCCAAATTGTTGAAGTATTCCTTTACTCCGGTACTTCTCTTTCTCTATCCACCTGCTCTGTTTTAAACACACCACTACCCATACATGTTGCACTCCCCGTATGCCTACTTCACTCCCATCATCGGCTTCCTTACCTGCCCGTCTCTGCCTTTCTAAATCTCTCCCGAGCCCTCCCATCGCATTGTATATAGAGACTGACGCATGTTTTCTCAAACAGAATATCAGAGTATTTCATTATGAAGAGATATTATATGTATATTGAAGTAGAAATTATATCCAGCATCTGTTTCATGCTCCACTGTATTATTATCATGTTAAGCTACTATACACTGGTGACTTGTAAGCAGTATGAATGGGCAGTACTGTTTGCAGGAATTTATTTGTAAATGAGACAAGCTGATGTGGATTCCACCATGGACTAACACATTATTTTATCATTGTTCCAGCTCATAGATTGAAAAAATAAAGAGGCAGAGGCAGCCTCAGATATCCTCAGCGTACATTTGGAGTGTGAGTTACATATCATCTTTGTTCATTTACAGCTAGATCAGTTCACTGACCTGTCTGACAGCGTATCCAAAGGATCCCAATTACGACTGATGTCACTCATTTATAAATGTTGCCTGTTTACATGAGTACCTCGCTGCTGCCAGCTGTGGGGTAATACTAACTGAATGCATTTCAAGTCTTAGCAATGGTATGAAACTATCTGATGTGTGTCTGGTTTGTATTTGTTTCCAAAGATACTTTAAATCTCCTCTTTTACAGTTCATGAAGCTGTCGACATGAAAACACTCACATTTGTTTGAAGGTTTAAATTGCATTGGTGTATTTAAACGTTACAACATGTTTATGTTTTTTAATTTCATTTTATTTTATTTTTTACATTTTTGCCCGCTCTGAAATGATTCATGAAACTTTTAAAACAAGCACACTTCAAACTGTAGAAATGTTTCACATTAAATTTGATCTGATTGTGGCTTCGACTGCTCCACGTCAGTTTGCTGTCTTGTGTTTGTGTCATCAAGTCCTTTCAAGTTTAATCAAGTTTATTTTTATTGTCATCATGAATATCATGGATTTTTAATTTATTGTGTATGATAAAGCATATGTTTTTAAAATAAAAACTACTGCAAATATAGAATTATCTTTGAAAAGTTTTTTTTTTGTTTGCTTGGTCCAGATCTTTGTAGATAGTTCATAATGTCATTGATGTTTCTAATTTCTGAAATAACAAGGCAGCAGTGAACAGACCGGTTGGAAAGTGATTTATTAAAAACTTGCACCACACCATTTAACCTTCACAGTCTATACCTTTAAACTGTATAAAATATGTTCAAAGCCATAAATACAAACCATATTGTGTAATTGTTACACCCCTTATATCATCTGTTAATTAGATTACTTTGATTGAAACAGGAGAAGTCTACACGGTGGCCAACAGGTAAGACTTTTGGTGTCTTTTTGGTCAAAATTTCTTGAATTGATTACCGCTTATTAAAAAATTGCTTGACACTATCCTGACAAACGTCCTCACCAAAATATAAAATGTCTCAATAACAATATTAAGACGATCTTAACTATAAAATTTGGTCTCGTCAACTAACTAATGACTAATTAGGAATTCCCCATGTTGTTTTCAGAGATTGTCAAAGTTTATCACATCTAAAACAAACTTTTTGAAGTAATATTATAATATAATATTGTAATATTGCACAAAACGTCACATGTTCCTGGAACGGTATAGCAGTACAACTTAAAAACACTGTAAAACTAAATCATAGTAAAAGGAAATAATGTAATACTGAACAACAAAACATGAAACAGAAAAATGTCCAAGTGTAAAGCACATGCCTGCTGTGGTCCCATCCTCTTTGTTATGTACAATATTCACATCAATAATTAGATTTTTATCCTCAAGTCCTGTTGGCACAGAGCTGATTGTATCATGACACACAAGGATCTGATTTTTTTCTCGTGGTTTTCATGATGATCCTTTACACAGATGATTCAAAGTCCATTTTTGTCTTCTTGTGTCTCGTATGAATACAGATAACTTTGTCTCTATGTTTAATACACATAAACAAATGCACAGAAATTCAACAGATGGATGAATTACATGAAAACCTAAATAGTTAGCAAATATTACCTGTACAAATATTATGTTAGAAAGGTGACTCTCAAAGTGCTGCTTGATTTGGTCATGCTGCTTTAACCAGTGAGCAGTATCTCAACAGTATATATTCAACATCGTATGTCTGACTAAAAAGTAGTTTAGTGATCAGATCATCAACTATAATGATAACAAACAATAAACCTTTGACTGTTTCACTTTTTTTTTTTAAACATTCATTATTATCATGACTATCACCAGTGAATGTGTAACACTGCTCACAGTCATCGGATGGCTTTAAAACTCACTTCATACTTCCATTTTCACACTGCGATCACTGTACACAGACATTAAAATAATCAACAAATACAAATGGTGATATGAAACTATTTAAAGGTCCAGTGTGTCAGATTTAGGGCGCTCTATTCCCAGAATATGGCAGAAATGGAATATAATATATGAACAATGTCTTCATTACTTTATAATCATCTGAAAATAACAGTCATTATGTTTTTCTAACATGATAAAGAGCCTTTCATGTCTGCAGACGCTGTGGGTCCTCTTCTACAGAGTCTGCCCAGAACACAAACCAATCCGCTCAGACTGACTAAACACCGGCTCAGGCCTTTCACATTTTTTTGTGCATTTTGTGGCCAACACAGTCACGCTTAGAAGGACAGGTGGAGGCGACAGGGCTGTAATGAGCAACTACACCGCTAGATGCCACTAAATCCTACACTCTGGTCCTTTGGAGTCAGTAACACGTAAAAGGTGTTAATGAACTCGCCATGATCACACAGCTGTGAGTCACTATTCATTCTGATCCAAGTCAGATAGGATCAACCATTAAATCTACAAGAACAGTATTACTGTGTGTCAATCAGTACTTCTACATTCTTCATTGTTCATGAGCTCGCGTTGATCTCAGAAGACGAACACGTCTGAATCTTTTCAGACATGCTTTGTGCCTTGTGTGAGCTGGCGTTTAAAGGGACTGTATCAAAGTATGGCTGCATTTAAGACTCTGTCGAAATATCTGTCTAAACTAGACGTATCTATTATTATAAATTTACTTTCAAATTGTGTTTCTTATTGTATATATTAAAGCTGATTTATAGTATAGCTGATTTAAAAAAACAAAAACATTAAGCCACACTGTGAGTTTCAATGTTTTGTCATCCTGAATGTGAGAGTAATACACCAATAGAGCCCCATTTTCTCTTCCACATCTATGGGTATTTAAACTTCAGGGATGATAATGGCTTCATTTTAGTCTGGAATCACCCTGATGTAAGTATTTTTGCTGAGTGTGTGTGTGTGTGTCTGTATGTGTGTGTCCTATCGTGAGCGAGCAGAGAAGCAGCGCATGTACTCAGTCAGCCAGGGGTTGAATTCTGGTTGAACCAACTTCCTGGTCTTGTCCATATCAGCAGATTTGGCTCTGCGGCGCTCGGCCCTCTGGGTCTGAATCTGACGCTCCACCTCCCGTCTGGTCTTGGCACGTAGAGCTGACTCATGGATCTAATCAGGAAAATAGATTTATGCTCAGTCAGAGTACAGCCTGTCACATACAGATCTAGAGGAGGACAGAGCGAAACATTACCTCGTTGGTCGAAGCTGCAGGGCCGACATTGTGTGTCTTCCTGCCTGCGATGTCTGCGTCCTTCTCTCCTGAACCGTACAGAGCAAAAGGATGTCTGCTGTCCTCCGTGGGCTGCCGTGCTGGTGCAGGTCGAACCCGCTGGGAGCGCCAAGTTTGTTTTGAGGATTTGGATTTACTCTTGGGTTTAGTCTGCTGTGGTCCACCAATGTCTCTGTCTACAAATAGAAAAGATACATGTGTTAAAGCAGAACCAAAACTAAAAGCAGTAAATGAACTCTTCCTGATAATACTGGTAGATTCAAATGTACATGCAGTTAATTTCATGGACAAAGATCACTGAGAGAAACTGAGCAATCCATTGATGAGGTTGCCGTCAATATTTATGAATCATGATTGATTGAGTGATTTTGTTCATTTTTAATCACCTGAGTCATTTTGTCTTCTTAGTACCTCACTTGGAGTAGTGTAAGTATGTTTTTCATTTAAGAAAGAAGCCAGCCATCTCAAATATTTCATGTTTAAGCAAAAACAGTTGAACTTGGGCAAAATAAAATCTGAATTTGGCATCAGTAGTCGGTAAATACCTGATTAAAGAGAACAAGACTGGAGTCTGAACAAGCATTTAATGACAAGTTTCATGACTGACTTTTCTGACGGACTGTACAACACCTCTCAGTTATGGCAGGGTGCAAGGGACAATAGACAGTCTATGACTGCAGCTTCTCATACTTGTTTCAGTAAAAAGGATTGAGGTTTAAAGCCTTATTTCTTTCTTGGACGTTGTTCCAGGCTAGTGCTGACTTTCATTTTTAGATTTCAGGTATTTATTATTATTATTACATATCATGTATTATTATTATTATGTATTTTTTTTTAAGTCTGCAAAGTAAATCATCTTAATTTACCAGTCCTGATCATGAATGAATTACCTGTCCCTCTGCTGCTGGCTCTCTGCTCCTCTCTCTGCTCCTCTGGTGCTCTCGTCTCTCTGGCACCTTCAGCCTGTGAGCCTGACAGGATAAAATGAAAACATGGTACAGTAGAGCAGTGTGCATACATGCCAATGTGTTGTACAGTCACATCATATCTATATTTATATCTGATTTTTACCCAAACCCGCAGGTTGTTGGACCTCCTCCTCCTCCTCCTCCTCTTGAAGGGGCAGTCTGGGTACAGTCTCTGTGGCTCTGTCCATCCTCGGCCTCTCACACTCATCCGGCGCAGCCTCCGCCCTGTCTCTGCTGGCCTCAGCCCGTACCTGGTTCTTACTGGGAGGAAGGGGACTTCTGCCTCCGGAGTCTGAATCAGTGTCGGAGCCGCTCCAGAACCAGGGGTTGTGCGTGTGCTCCAGCAGCCTGCGGGTCAGCCTGTACTTCAGCATCTCCTCGTAACACTTTGTGTAGGTCTCCCATTTGGGGTCTTTGAATTTCTTCATGTACTCCGAGTGGATCCTCTTGGTCACCATGTTGTCGCTCTTTCAACTGAAATCCAACAACAGGGGCACAAAGCTGAAAAGCTCAAACTGTATCCGAAACCAGCGTCGTTACACAGACATAAATAACACGGTGTTTTCTCGGGTCTTCACCGCCAGACATTTAAACCACAATGTAGCTGCAGTTCAAACCAATGGCAGAGCAGCTGGAGGCTGAAAAACCCGCCTACTGCCTCCTCTAACGGGGGTTAACTCTTCAATAAACCGCCTGCCTGCTCTGGAGATGAATATACGAATATAATACATATAATTTTAATAAACTCACAAACAGCAGCGCCAGCTTTGTACACTAAAATGGGCGTTTTAATGTTAAAAAATGGCCTCAGGCGAAATTTTGATTTAACGGTTAAGACGCTTTTAAAGTCGACGTTTCTTGTACGTGATGGCGTCACTGACACCCCCTCCTCTGATTGGCTCCTGCGATGCAAAAAGGCTACTCCAAATTAAAAGTCAGACGCAATCGCTCTGCGAAATCACACGCGGATCTTTAACCTGCTGTTATTATGAATAATCACATTAATCGCTTAAACACTGAAATATGATGGTTTTGTGTCCCGCCGCTTTTAAAGAAGCCCTATCAAACCGCCACCTTTGACTGATATAAGCTATTACACAATAACAAATGTCAACGTGTCGGTTAATCAGTCGCCCGTTGCTCAATATTACAATATCATCATGACATATGTGTCCGTGTTATTTATAGATGTCTGTTAATCATATGGTAACATGGAGGGCCGCTTATCGCCTGTCAGCGTTCAGCACATATAGCCGAAACGTTCAATCTCAGTGACAATCCATCGACTGTCCTCTACAACTGAGCCTGACAGCAGACATTCAGAGCTGTAAGAGTCTAAATTTGTGTACAGTAAATATACTTACGCTGGGGTCGGGTTTCACGGAAGCAAGAGCAGAACAGATGGCGTTCACGACGCTGCTCTAATCACAGGCTGCGTCTCTCGCTTAGCTCCGCCCGCCTGAAGACGTTTTTAAAAAGCCAAACACACCCGCAACAGGTGGCCCGGAGATGTCAGGAATGCGGTCAGGGTGGTTATGTGCCATTTGGCTGATAATGATCTCTATCAGATGCTAAAAGAGCGTGAAAAAAATATTTATTTTACCGTATTTAGACACTGTGTGTAGCCCCAACACACAAATGAGCTTAATTGAGCGAGTTTCTGCCTGATGTTTTAGGCCTACTGCTTTATTTGTCTCCAAAAAGTAGCATATCCAGCTCAATATTCCATTTATACACTTAAAGGTTTGTCTTTTAAGCCTATACCTGCACCTGTAGGTGTACTTGAGAATACAAACGTGTGTCAAATTAAAGGCTGTCCTATTATAGACTACATGTCCGGTCAACGGGGTGATGTAAATGGTGTGGGCACGGGGTGGTGCGCGCCTCAGACGCGCCCAGCATGTCCCCTCTTTGTCTCTTTAAGCCCAGTCCCAAACTCCACACCCTGATAACCTGATGAGCTTCTATGCATATAAGGTAGGGCTGTGGAGCTGCCCCACAGGGTCTGGTTTTGTCTAAAGATGGTCTGGGGGCCGGGGCTGCTGCGCGTATGGTCGTGCAGGGCAGGCAGCTCAACGGGATTCAGAACCGGGTGTCGGGTGTCCCATGCTACTGATCCGCTGGGTCTAAAGCGGAGCTGCTGCTGCTGTCCGGGCACATTCCTGGCAAGTCAAACCCCGACTGTCGGAGGTTGAAGGCGTGCCTTTCGCCGAAACCCACCACCGGCAGTGACTGATGGGACAGAGAGACAACCTGTCTCCCTTCCTCGCACTCCCCCTCTCACAACTATGACCCAGGTAGCCGTGCCAAGACCCTTATTGACCTCTATCATCCTCCTCCTGCATCTGTTGAGCTGTTTTGTTCATGGCAGTAGTGAGTCAGTGATCTCCTGAGCCTTATTATTATGGTTTCGTTTAATTTTCCCAATCTTCCCCTGGGTTTCCTAAATATTGGGTTTTTAAGATTAAATTGTTTTTGCTTAGTTATGAAGGGAAATTTTTGCACCTTTTAAATCCTAGGAATAAGCCTTTGCTTTTCATCCTTTCTCGCTGCCCTTCCTCTACTAGAAAAACAAGGCCAGGGTCAGAAATACCAAATAATGGACTTTAATAAATTATTAATATGTATATACACTTACATTCACATGTGTTGGGCAACATGTTGTTGTTATTTTTTTATTAAAGTTTTTTTTTGGGTGGATGCATGGTTCAGTGGTGGATTTTTCACAGCCTCTCTCCGTGCAACACAGACAACAAACAGCTATAAAATATGCACATTTTTAAAAGGATAACAAAATGCATATGCATGTCAACAGCGCAGACAGAAAGTCCATTGAGAGCAGAGTGTTGCTGTGCCGCAGAGGTTGATCCTCCTTGCTTGATCTCCTGATAGCTGGTGGTGTAAGTGATGGAGAAGCTGGAGAAGAAGATGGAGGATTTAGAAGCACTTCCTGTGGACAATGCTGGGGCCAGCCTCGTCGTACTCCTGCTTGGAGATCCACATCTGCTGGAAGGTGGACAGGGAAGCCAGGATGGAGCCACCGATCCAGACGGAGTACTTCCTCTCGGGAGGGGCAATGATCTGGAGGAGGGAGGAGGAGGAGAAAGTCGATCAGTAAAGTGTCAGTGTTTACTTAATGCTTAATTTGTCTTGTGCGTAAAAGATGCGTAATAGTAAATGTAATGTTTTGTTGTTGTGCTTTGTACCTTGATCTTCATGGTGCTGGGGGCCAGAGCAGTGATCTCCTTCTGCATACGGTCAGCAATACCAGGGTACATGGTGGTACCACCGGAGAGGACATTGTTGGCGTACAGGTCCTTGCGGATGTCAATGTCGCACTTCATGATGCTGTTGTAGGCGGTCTCATGGATACCAGCAGACTCCATACCTGGTCAGGTGAGAGGGATAAGTGTTAAGAGGCGGAGGGAGATGATGCAATTTGGCTCAATATTTCCAGTGTTGTTCGTTAATGAGAGATTATGGAGGATTATCTGACGTACCAATGAAGGAAGGCTGGAAGAGGGTCTCGGGGCAACGGAACCTCTCGTTACCGATGGTGATGACCTGACCGTCGGGAAGCTCGTAGCTCTTCTCCAGGGAGGAGGAGGAGGCAGCGGTGGCCATCTCGTTCTCGAAGTCCAGAGCGACATAGCACAGCTTCTCCTTGATGTCGCGCACGATCTCACGCTCGGCTGTGGGGAGACAAGTTGATAAGAGTTATTAAGAGTGACAAAGAGCCGAGACCAAAGACACAATGTGTGTAATACCCAATTAAGACCTGAACTATGAAATATTGTCTGCTCTTCTTAAAAATACATCCCTTTATCACTGTGCGCACATTAATGTATTGTAATGTATAAAACTTAATTGTCAGCGGGCACACAGTGTGTAGAAAGTCAAAAGACACAAACTGTGTCCGTTATGATATTAAATTAAAGATTTAGTCTGTCAATAAATTTTGCATAAATATTTGTTGTTGTCTATCAGCCGGAAAAGTGATCAGAATTTATGGTTTGCTTCTTTCTTTCTGTCTTTCGGGTGCTTTGTTATTGGAGCAGGTCAAGTTCCTCACCGGTGGTCACGAAGGAGTAGCCACGCTCAGTCAGGATCTTCATCAGGTAGTCGGTCAGATCGCGACCAGCCAGGTCCAGACGCATGATGGCGTGGGGCAGGGCGTAACCCTCATAGACTGGGACGTTGTGGGTCACACCATCACCAGCATCCAGCACAATACCTGGAGGGAGGTAAAGCAAGAGTTCAGTAAAGTCCGGGCGACCGAAAGTCTTCAAACATTTCAGTATTGTGCGTAAATCTGTGGCTAAAGTGAGTGGCTGAAGGAGGATTAACAAAAGTTCACTGAATGTATGTGTCATATGCCATAAAATAACATAAACAGTCCCAGAAAGGCTGGTCGGCTGTGCGTAAAACTAGTGCGTAAAATGGATACAATAAGGACTTGGCACATTATAGCTCAGTTATGTGTTGTATTATGATGTATGTGTTGCATATTCTATTGTGAATGTATTAATTAGTTATATTCTAGATTTAAGGTCTCTTTGTGTGTGTTTAGGAAGCCGCTATTTGATGCTGTCAGTCTTACCGGTGGTACGGCCGGAAGCGTACAGGGACAGCACAGCCTGGATGGCCACATACATGGCGGGGACGTTGAAGGTCTCAAACATGATCTGGGTCATCTTCTCCCTGTTGGCCTTGGGGTTCAGGGGGGCCTCAGTGAGCAGGGTGGGGTGCTCCTCGGGGGCCACTCTCAGCTCGTTGTAGAAGGTGTGGTGCCAGATCTTCTCCATGTCGTCCCAGTTGGTGATGATGCCGTGCTCAATGGGGTACTTCAGAGTCAGGATACCCCTCTTGCTCTGGGCCTCGTCGCCGACGTAGGAGTCCTTCTGACCCATACCGACCATGACACCCTGAAGTAGGAGGAGAGGGCAAGATAAAGAAAAGGTTACATCAAATAATCCAAGCCGAGGCATGACCTTCTTCCTAAAGCCTCCTTCTTAAAGTCTTTACTGTGCGCTACAAAAGGCACGTTGACTATTGCGTAAATGTGCCAAATAACAGCGTGGGTCACAGAGACAGACAGAGAGCAATTGTGTGCCTGTCAATTCATCTATGACTAATTTAGTCTCAAAGAGTTAAAGGCCACATTGCTGCTGGTAAAAGGAGCCGAAAGGTACATGGCTCAAGATACACAATGCCACGCTGACAACTAAAGACAATTCAAATATTAAAGCCTCAGTTAAATATGTTTTGTGCCAAAATATTGTAAAGTTGTCTTTAAAATGGCCAAATCGTCTTTTCCTTAGTATTACTATATGTTCTAATATTATTTCTTTTGAATAAATTTCCTTAGTTCTTTCTTAATTTAGACCTATAATAAATGCTTCCAATTATCCTCTCTTGTTATTTTCTCAGCTGTTTACCTGGTGACGGGGGCGGCCGACGATGGAGGGGAAGACGGCCCTGGGGGCATCGTCTCCGGCGAAGCCAGCCTTCACCAGGCCGGAGCCGTTGTCGCACACAAGGGCGGTAGTCTCATCGTCGTCACACATGTTGGCTTCTGTGAGAGAAAGGGTGAAGGGAAAGAAAGGTTTAGCTCACTAAATCCACATGGCGATACTTCCTGAATGTGACAGAAATGAAAAACTTTGCTTCACCCCGTTGCCCACACCAGGTGTCTAAAAACTAAAAAGACTAGAGTAATTGTAATATTTACTGTCCTGCGCTAAATGTGTCCATGGCGCGCTGACACCGGACCATTACGCAGTACGTATAAGCCTGTAAAAACCTATAAAATCACATGAAAAGTAACCAATATGGAACTAAACTGCTATTTTCCTTCCTTTTCATTCATCTACTGAATTTAAGAGTCTCAACTAATCACCTGTTCTTTGTATTGGTCTAATTTGTCCAGTGTAAACCTATGCGAATACTTACAAAATAAAACATCTAACGTGCTCTAAAGTTCCCGTTAATCTACAGTCATTCTCCTCTCCCCCATTGTCCTGTCCTCAGGTAAACTGCTGCATCAGCATCTCTTTAGGATTCTGTGCACCTATGAAGATGCTGAAGTTAGTCTACTTTATCCGCTTCATCTATCCAAGTATCTATACGCAATCTCAAGACCTGGTAGTCCAGATAAAAGCTTCTCCTGCCTGACTCTTCTCTGGTACCTCAGCCTACTGCGATACAAATCTACACCCTCTCTCCTATCCCCTCTCTTCCAGGATCAGTCCTCTCCTACAGTCTATCTATCCTCCAAGTGGAGTGCGCATGTTGCCTCCAGTAGTAACTGGTCCTAGGCGTCCTGCCCCTGGCTGTCCTGCCTAAGATCTGCTCCTGTAGATGCTCCGGTGTTGTTCTGGTTACGGCCTGTCCTGATGTCCCCAACCTGGATGTGTGGCTTCAGGAGTGGCCGGTCCTAGCAGGGTCTTACCTTAGGAGTGTGTCTGCGGCTCGGAGAGAGAAAGACCCAACCAGTGCTGCTGCTGAACCAGCTACGGTCCTCTGTACTCCCTGTCCACCTTTTATACTGAACCTCCACCATTCACAAACCTCAGCACTGGCCCCCATCCCGGCCCTCTGCCATATTAGGACGCTGACAGGGTCGAGGATGAGGAGTGGGTGGGGTGTCGGAGGGGGGTGCAGCAAGGAGGCGCGCCTCGCAAGGAGGGGGCTCCATCCATCAGGATCCAACTGAGGATCAGGAGTGACGCTGCGCGCCCCCGACGAGGAGAGAGCGCGCGCCATATATGGAACTGTCGCTTTGACCTCCCATCGAGCCTCGCGGTCCCACCTCGAAGGCCGTATAAGGAGCGCGCGGGCCACTGGGGGTTTTCTAGGGGAGACGCCAGTTGCTACCAACCAGGGTTATAGATTTGCTGTTAGTAGGCCTCATCCAGCCTTAAAATGGGAAAATGCTGCCCTCATCTGAACAAATTTAGACCACAGACAGAGCCAGGGCCTACTACTACTGACTGAGGGGTCAACCAGGAATGGTGCTGCAGCCTGGAAGTGCCAATTAAGAGTTCAATACACATGGTGATCAATACAAGACAACACAGAATAATTTCATACAAGCTAAGGAGGAATATAAATCTGTGTGTGAAGAGTTCGATATGTGTGCTTCATCATTCCAGTCAGTGATACATTTAAATAGACTATTTGTAATTGATTGCTGTACATAATAAAGCCTAATTAACTCTTAAAAAATAGCCTAATGTGGAAACTGGAGGCCTCAGTCCACCATTTTCAGTTTGTGTGCATAGCATGTCATGATAAAAATGACCAATCATGGAGATTATTGGTGAGTGTGCACAGAAAAATATAATTCTTTACAAACTGGAATCAAATTTTTCTTAATTATGCAACACTTACGCGTCCATTAAATACATATCCCTTAATTTAATTCCACGTCTGCCATTCTGCAGACCACATGGCGTGATACTCACACACCTCATATTGAATAAATAAGGAGAGAACCTCTGAAACAGCCAACAGCTGAAACCTTATCTGTAGGGGCTACTCTGCTCTGTCACTGGAGCATTTGGATTAATTATAACTCTACTGGAGGGGGGGGGGGGGGGGGGGGGGGCTAGTGTGTATGTGTGCACGTGTGCATGTAGGAGTGAGAAACGAAGAAAGAAACTTAGTGTGTGTGCACATGCATGTGCATGGATGTTTGTGTGTGAGGCGTGGAAGAGGAGGTGGCAAAGGAGCTTATAATAAACTCAAAGAAAGTGAGGAATGACAGAGAAAAAGACAAAGATATAGCTCAAGAGGTAGAGAGAGAAAATGGGCCTGACTTGGTGAATTAAAAGAGCCAAAGAGAGGTACAGTCAGCCAACTCTTATGACACCTGGGGATTCCTTGCCAATTAGTAACTAATATTAGTAACTAAACTAGTAACTAATGTTGGAAACACATCAATTAAAAAACAAGACTAAATCAATGTGGATTAACACCTGGAACTTTAACATAACAAGAGCTGTTCATAACATCACAAACTGAAAAACTAAAGCTGAAATAATAATGTTAAGAAGAAAATAGTTGGCGCTCTCGCACCATAACCTAAAGCTGGATTGTTGTGGCAGCAGAGAAATGTTAACATATAATCTTTCATGACCTGGATTCTCATTATAGCAGCAGCACAAAGCTCCTGTATGGAAGTGACTGGATGTGACACATTCACTGCCTGAGTAAACACAGGTTTATGGACAGGGTGGAGAAAAGTGAATGTGAAGAAAAGTTTTTTTTTTTATGCCTCATGTAGTTATTTTAATCCGTCATCGTTAATTAAGTGTGTTATTGGACCTTATCCAATAAGGTCCATCAGAGGGAATCCTCAATGGCTCATTAATATGTCAAGCAAAACAGGGTAAGATGAGGGCGGGAGGAAAATCTTCGAAGTCTAGAGGGAGATCAAGGGAGGGCTGCATGAGCGCAGACCGAAAGTAGCCAGGAAGGTGTGTGTGTGTGTGTGTGTGAGAGAGAGAGAGAGGGGAGGGGGGGGGTGGCTGCAGAGCAAGGTAGAGCTACTTTTATGCACTTGTTGTGAGCCATTCTGGAATCAGAGGTCTTGTGAAACGCCTAAAATGTAAAGGGGCTGGCAGTTGTTGGGGAGCGAGAGAAAGAGGGGAGGGAGGGGAGGTCAAAGAGGCCGAAGGGGGGAGGAGAGCTGAAGGATTCTCCTGGACAGTCTAGTTGGGGAAAGGAGGAGGAGAAAGAGGGAGGTGAAAGGGCGTGTGGAGCAGGTGGCAGAAAACAGGAGGTCCAGCTTGTCAGAAGATATGTAACTCAGCCAGCTGAAGGAGAGACTCTGGACAAGGAGAGTATTTTTTCAGGTGTTTTTTGTAGAAGGATTTAAAAAATTGTAAGTGCTGTAGTGGTCACATGTCAGCATTTCAGCCAGAGAAATAAAAAAGGGGAGAGGAATGGATAGGTAGACACAAACAGATGTTTTTGGCCTTAGAGCAAGCTCAGTCGTCATGGCACTTAATGACCGTCTGCTTTATTCAAATCCATTTTTTTTAAGTCAGTCAACCGTCTCTCTCACTCTTACGAGAGCACACAGGGTGAGAGTGTCAGAGGAAGTAAGAATAGCACAAGCCTCGGCATTCAATCACTGGAACCAATACACTCGCTGTACACGGGTGTCCTACCTTTTAAGACCGAGGCTCCTTTTGTGGCATGTACAGTAGATTTTTTAGACAGGAGTCTCAGTGGAGATTTAAAGTAGTTTCTCAGGTGTTGCAGTGCGGTGAAGAAAGTCTGGGGATGTTGTAGGTGAGGACCTTAGTTTCACATCTTTCAAGCAAAACTGGTGTTAAAACAGCTTTTTGTTTGAAGACAGACTTGCAAAAATGTGAACATGTCCTTTGATAAGCAGTACAAATTGTGTGGTTTGGACCCCTGAAGACTGAGGGCACATTTTACTTTCCTCGTTGAGCTCAATTTGGTCAGTTAGAGATGTGCTGCACAAATAGGTTCCTTGCTGAGTGTGCACTGCTTTCTAATGCTGCATGCTAATGCTCCTAATGAGGATAAACAAGACGCAGTGGGATGAGAGGTGTTAGACGGCGTGTGCCTGGCCATACTCAGACAATAAGGCAATCCAAACATCTCTTAAAGTAAAAAAGCAGAACATGGTAAATATAAGATGCTTTTAAGTCTGTGAAGCAGTGGTCAGATCAGAGCTAAAACTGCTTCATGAATCCAAAGACTCTCTCCACTGGCAAACTGCTGCATGGACTCCAACCAACCATGCTGGTGTAGCATGGTTGAGCTTAACCAAATAGCATTGAACTGAGGATATCTTGGACCAAGTTGAGGAAATAAAGTTTTGTGTGAACATGTTAAGCCATCATTTTGTTGTGTCAGGCTGAAAAGGACTTCAGTTCCACTAAATCCTCAAATAGCCCGGGGGTAGATACAGAGAAAAGTGAAGGGGAGCTGCAGCACATGGAGGTGGAATTAGAAACCTGGTCAGCTGCATGCTGAGCCGTCCTCTTCAGAACGGGAGCACAACTGCTGCAACTGCTGAAGGGGTTAGTTTAGTTTTACTGAGAACAGAAGCTCAAAGCTTTATAGCTTAGATTATAAGTCCCTACATGTCTCTTCCCTATGTACTAGTAGAAAAGGTCAAGACTGAGCACGGCTTTGCCTCTTTATATATCCAAACTGTCTCATGTATACCTGATCAGTACTTAAGTACAACAAGCACTTACAAAAGGAGGACAAATCGATTGATTGTATTGTTGCCAAGATGTGTCAGCGTGCCAGCAGATGGGTCAATGCGCAGAGTCTGTTTGCACGAGAAGCTCACCGCATTGTCAACACAACCTACCAACAGCTGAACACACATTACTCATATCATTACCATGAAGTTTTATTTAGGTATGATGGACTGGATGGACATCAGCGAACACTTCTGAGCCTGGCCCGTCACACACACTGTCAGAGTGTGAAGCAAGAGCGACACCTACCTGGCAAACGACAGGAGGACGCGTGAAGTTACTTGTGAGACGGCGTGTCAAAAGAAACCTCATGGAAGATGTCAGTGTGTTAAGTTGAATAAGGAAATGTAAGTGTGTGTCCTCTTCCCATCGTTTTTAGTGGCTCTGGAGGGGAACGTTGATTTAGGGGGGAGGTTTAAACACTTGCTTTTCTTTAAATAATGTGATTTAAAAGTGATTTAAATACTGATTTAATACAAGTGTACAGAGTACGTGCCTAAACAGACAGAACAGCTAAAACTTAAAAAAACAGCAGCTGAACAAAAGCCACAAATGTAAACTAATAATAGTTCACTTTATTGATCTTTACATATTAGTATAATAATTGACCAACCACAAAAATAATTTAGAAAACATCATTTAGGTCATATTATTTAGGACTCACAGCGTACAAGTTAGAAAAAAGAAACCTCCAGCAGTTTTCTGTGATTTGTTGTACGACACGGATCCATCATGAACTGACAAATCTTCAAGCATCCTCAGTGATTCACTTTAGTGATGAGGCTAAACCAAACACGAGCCCTTCTCATTCCATTAGGCAGGATTAGGTAAAACTTACCAACTGACCTCCACAAAACACGACATGAGACGTTCAGAGACGACGTTCAAGGCGTCATTTTGAAGTAAAATACAACTTTGAAATGACGTGAAGACATCCGTAGTGAGTCAAGTCAAGACCTTTTAGGTATAATAATAATAATAATCATTCTGATTATACCCTGCAATAAATACATAAAACCTCGATATAACCAGAAATTGATTACTACGGTACACAGACAACAGTCGACTTAAATAGTAAATTACCAATGATCAATGCTGCATGAATTCACGATGCTTATTCCCTTATTAAAATATGATTGACATATTTTTTCATAAGCCACACTTTTTTAGACGACCCAGTGCATCACTGAACGAAAACTTCGGTTGACAATGATTCAAGCTTCCAATTCCTGTCAAAAAACATAAACAATATAAAACTCTAGCACAAGCCTACAGAAAAATGTCTCAGTCGGTCTAAAATGTTTAGCAGTGAATCATCAAATATAATTAATGTGTCAGGAGCGTAGGGTAGATCTGTCAATAGAGCTGTAGGAAAGTTTTGATTTGAGACTGATTGAATAATACACAATCTATGTAAATATTATACGATATATCGAACTTATGTGTATATATCCTGTGCTGTATATCACTATGTAATTGATTTGCTGTTCATTAAACATTAATCACAAATAAAATGATTCCTTTTTGGTAAATGCACCCAGTCAGTACTGCATAGATGTTGGATTTTGTTGTTTCTCACGGCACAACAATCAGTCTACGGTTCCTTTAGGGCCGTCGGGAATTCGGTCTAAAAAGGCGCTTGTATTTCTGACATAACAAGATAAAATAATCGTCTGGAGTGCCGCAGTGAAGTGGTCTTTTACCATCCAAATATTTACTGAGGAGAATCATTACCTCTTCAAGCCAGCTATAATATTTAGGTGGCTCAACAGTGCAGTGGCTGACATGCATGTGGTTTTAGAGCTGTTTATACAGTTTAATGCCAGTCAAGTGCACATCCTATAAACACCTACACGCCATGTTAGAGACTGACACAGTTTACAGCCTGTATTGTTGCAAACTCTCATGTTTTAATGTTGCTTTCTGTTTTTCCACCATTTATAGCTTACATTCTGATTTACCGTGACACATTTTGAAGATAAAAAGATGAAGAAATTATGGATTTTAGACAACGAGATGATGATGATGAGATGATCATGACGCACAGACCACCTCTGACTTTGATGGTGTCTCCTGTACCCTTCATACCCAAGAGAGCAGCCGAACTTCATCCAGAAAAGAGGCTGTTTAGCCGCCCTCAATCGACTTCTGCACTTTTATTCTGCCTGACATATTAAGATGGAGTTTCAGGACTGTCAGTTAAATCCAAAGCAATGAGTAGCACCTTAGCTGTTAACTTACAGGACAATCACTAATATGTTTCATGACAAATGTGCACACATGAACCTATGTCAATGCTCAGTCCTGTGTTCAGTGTAGAGAATACAAATAGCTGCTTCATTTGGCTTGTGTCTAAAAAAAAAAAAAGGTTCTGCATGTTAAGCTTCAAGTTTAAAAAGTCAACAATAAATACACACATTGATAAACAAACACATATATAGCTACTCTGTATAAATCATACTGGACTGTTTTTGGTTTAATTATGAAAACCATAAAGTGATAACAGACTACAGTGTCCCATAGTAGAGAAAGAGGTTTGTCATTCACTCTGCTCACACTAGTCATATATCTTCCATACGTCTGAACTATTTAATACAGAATTTGGGCTTTTCCCCCAAAACTATGACAGTGATTCAGAAATGACATGTTGTCTATGAGCTTCCTGTGTCAGGAGTGTCGGTCCTTTTCCTTTTCACTCTCAGCCTCTTCTTTCAGTTTTATAAGATATTTTCAAAATAAAGCATCTCTAAGACCTCCCTGCTCCATGTTTGAGGTCTTCACTGTGAGCTACCCTGTTTGTTTCCTTTCAGCAGTGGAAAGGACACCTTATACCCTCGTGTTTATTTTCCTCCTTCTAGTGTTCATCAGTAGTCCTGTGTAGTCCTGCTTTCCTTCAGCTTTTATCTCCAAACTCATTCTGGAGCAAACCCAGTTTTATTTTTCCAGCTACTGACCTCGCCTCCTGATTACTCCCTCTTCATCATCCACTCCGTGTCGTGCACTCCCTGCCCGCTCAGCGAAGTGCTTGTTTCTGTGCTTCTTGTAGAAATGTCTGTTTCTCCATGAGTTTCCTGAACAGTCCTTGCTTGTTGCCTAGCAGCTCAGCGGGCTGACCACACTCGGCTATACACCGCTGGTCTAGTACAGCGACGGCGTTCGCATTCTGGATGGTGGACAGGCGGTGAGCGATGACCACGACTGTTCTCCCTGTTGATCAGAGAAGGGCAGGAAATTATTGAAAAACCCAGCGAGAAACTAAAATCTCAGGAAGCATAAAACAACAATTAAAAAAATGGATGCAACGTGACGAGATTTACCTTCCATCAGACGCTCCAAGGCTTCCTGGACCAGGGACTCATTCTCAGCATCCAATGCACTGAGGAAAGATGGTTGTTTAGAATTATCCTTAACAAAATAACTATAAATGTTTCTCTAACCAGCACAATAAAACGCTGTTTCTAAAGGCAAACAAATCAGCAGGGCTGTTTAAAGACAGAGAACTGTATCTGAATTGGAAGTTCATTCGTTTTTCTAAAACAATTCAATTTAATTATGTATCTGTCTTTCTCACCTGGTAGCCTCGTCTAAAAGCAGTATCTTAGGGTTCTGTAGAGAAAGAACAAATAATATTTCAAAATTCAGGTTTCACAGAAAAAAAGGAAAGCTGAGAGAGAGAGAGAGTAGATCCTTGTTCAACTGGGTATTTGAAGTTATTTTTGTAGATCGTTGACTAAAATCATTGAAGAAGAAAAACTGCCTGTCAGTAGAACCTGGTTCATGGACGACAAATGTTATGGACAGGTGACAGGTTGTTTCACTCACCTTGAGCAGAGCTCTGGCTATGGCTATCCTCTGCTTCTGACCACCTGAGAAACAAACACCCCATTTAAACATGTGCACACATGACGGCTTCATCTGTAGATCAGTCACTTGAAGCAGAGGGTGGGAGGTTCAAATCCAGCAGGGACTGCAGTATGGAGTGTGGAGCTGGAGGGGTGCTAGTTCACCTTTTGGGGCAAAGTCAAGGTGCCCTTAAGAGAGGCATTGAACCCCTATGTGGCTGCCCATCACTCCACCATCTCTAAATGAACACTCCACCTAACACTAAACACTACTTACAA
This sequence comes from Nibea coibor, assembly GCA_023373845.1. Lineage (NCBI taxonomy): Eukaryota > Metazoa > Chordata > Actinopteri > Sciaenidae > Nibea > Nibea coibor. The sequence goes on from CM041738.1 coordinate 13,114,768, forward strand.
CTATGTGAGGATGATTACGAGATACAAATCTACACAATCTCGTGGAAAACTGCATTTGCAACAGTGAAATTGATGTTATCGTACTCCTGTCGTGTCTCTGGCTCGGTGTCTCACCTGACAACAGCACTCCTTTCTCCCCCACTACAGTGTCAAAGCCGTTGGGAAAATCCTGGATGAAACCAAAGGCGTTGGCCACTCTGGCTGCTTTGTAGATGTCCTCTGTGGTCACAGTGTCCGGGTCCACTGCACCGTACGCTATATTATCTCTTATAGAGCAAGAAAACAGCACGGGCTCCTGGGAGAAAGGTGAGGAGAGGAGAGGGAGAAGGTGAGACAACCTTTGCTCAAAGGCTCTGGATGTGTCTGCTCAGTTTGGGTTGTATAGGAAGATAAACAAGTTAAAAATCATTTATTACCTGGCTGACAGTGCCAATGTGACTCCTGAGCCAGTAGGGATTCAGATCTCTGATGTCATGACCATCTATAGTGATGATACCTGGAGAAAAGAAGTCATTGTCAGAGATAAAACAACGGTAAACAACGGTACTTGATGTTTCAGGGTGAAGACTCTCACCAGTGTCTGCATCATACAGCCTGAGCAGCAGTGAGACCAGGGATGATTTTCCAGACCCACTGGGTCCCACCACAGCCATGATGGTACCAGCTGGGACCTGTAGACTGAGGTTCTGGAAAATAGGAGCCTCCTTACGGGTCGGGTAGGCAAAGGAGACGTCATAGAACTCCAGCTGGCCCTTCAGCTGATCTGAGGGAAGCACGAGGCCTTCTGTGATGGAGCAGAAGAAGAGGAGTGCAAAGACAAAACAATCATTTAGCGTCACTCGATTGATTGGTTTAATACAGTCATTAAATAAGTGAACAAGTAAATTAAGCTAAATCTAAGGAAGCCGAGGACAGCTGTGCTTTCTTGTTTTTCTCAAGATCACGAGTCAGTTATTTCTAGAACGAAGTTTGTTTTCACGTAATAATTCAATTTATCTGAATGTCATCTGTCCTCTGTGCGCTGTGGATAACATTCACATCAGTCCTTTGCATTTAAGGAGACGACTATCCCAGCTTTATCCTCTTGATAAATTATAACAAAAATGAACTCATCATCAGGAGAAAGCAAACTTTGTTATCATTAAGACAAGGGGATAATTAACTTGTGACCTTGAGGTAACAGCATTAAAAGCAATCATTGCAAGCACGGCAGCTCCAAGATTATATAAACAATAGGTTATTTGTCTTAAAATGTAACCTGTACATTTCTTAATATTTATTAACTGAGCAGGCAAAACAGGTATAAGTTTAAAGGCAAGAGATGTTTGATACTTTGTGTATATACTGTATGCTTACCATTTTGAGGAAACTCAGGTTTTCTGTCCAGCAGCTCCCACAGTCTTGCTCCTGCTCCAAAACCCTTCATCATCTCTGAGTAGAACGAACTCAGACCTACACATCACGCCATCGCACACATGTAAACAGTACAGAATGAATGGAGGAAATTCGTATAAACAGGAAAGATGCACACGTATGCATGTGTGTATTACCTGCAATACTGATTCCAACCCAGAAGGTGTACATGAGGAACGACGAGAGCTCTCCCACAGTCATGTGCTGGCTGGCCATCAGAAGGCCTCCTTTGTACAGCACTGACAAGATCATGAGGTTACCACTGAGACCAGTCTGAAACACACACAAACACATACAGTGTTTTGATTAGTACAACATCTGGCATCATTACTGCTACCTGACACAGCAGTAATTATACTGATTATAGCCTGTCTGGGCACCTGCTAGATGAGGTAAGTGGTGAGTCACTCCATCAGCCGCTCTCCCTCTTTTGATGTCTGTTAGTGTTACAAACTACACTGAGCGACAAATCTGAGTATTATGTGTCGGACAGCATTTGTGAAGCAGCCTGAGAGTAAGAGACACAGGGATACTCGGCAGTACAACAGTGAAGACGAGTGGAGAGGACAACGTTTTCACCATCAGCTGAGATTTCAGATTTGTTTATTACTTGTTCAATCCAAATCCAATACCATATTTGAAAGCAGTACAATAAAATACAATAAATGATACCTTATCATGGAGTATATGGTGTATGGTCGAGTGTTTTTTTTTCTCTTTTTTTTATCTCTGAAATACTATATAATATTTATTTTATCGTTTGATATTACAGGTGTTCATTAAATATCTATAAATATATATTAAGTATCTCTCCATCCTTATGTTTCAGGTGTTTTACCAAAGAAAATATGTGATACCTTGTGAAAGAGAACTGTATGTTAAGGTTACTAATGTAAGCTAATTTTTATCTAGATCAACAAAATAAATGAACAATGAAAACATTCACTCTGAAGAAGGGAATCCGAACCCATCAGCTTCACACTTGTTTGGTATATTACTGAAAAGTTCAAAGTTCAGTTAAATCCACATGTGGTGTGGATATGATATTTGAGATAGCGTGACAAATCTGGTGTCATTTGGCCAATAGGTGGTGCAGTAGCATCATCATCTTACTAAAAAAGCAGGAAACTGTCTGACTGTATGTGTGTGTGTGTGTGTGTGTGTGTGTGTGTGTGTGTGTGAACCAATCATCCGATCGACTTCACACTCATATCAGTGACATGTGTATGTGTGACAAAGACAGAGCTTTTTTTAATTTTATTTTTGCATTATTAAATGACGAAATAAACTCAGTTCAAAAGGTATAGGGAAGAAGCACCAAGTTATGCCTGAAATAACAGAAGAAATGAATACAGTTCATTTCTGAGATAGATATGAAGATATGAAGAGAAAAACCTGCTCCTGGCCGAGAAGCTTCACAAGTTGTGTCATCGACTGGTTTCAACACTGTCCTGACCTTTAATGAGAGATCATGTATTCTCTGACTTCGCATGGAGGACTGAGGATGCTTTGTGTGGTGAAACATCCTTCATATACAACGTGTCAGGTACTGTGGTATTGTGACACGCATGAAAAGCAGAAGCCTCTGTGCAACACTTCATTTCTTAAGTGTGGTTCGCATCAATGACAAAGAACAAAGTTTCTCTCCTGACCACCTCAGCATGTCACATCTACTGTATTATTTCAGATCACTGAACCCTGAACAGCTTTTGAAAGTCGGTGTTAAGACTTTTCTTATGAACCAGCATTTTGATCCAGGATCTCTGAAATATTATCGCTCAGTCTGTGACCTTTAATTCTTTTCAAAAATAGAAGAAGTAGAAAGAGCTTTCAGGGACTGTCCGCTTTTCACCAGTAAGTGGCAGATGATCTTGTTCTTACTCTGGATTCAGATTAGGGATGAGGGATGGGTAGAGGGAGAGAGAGGACACACACAGTGGGAGTTCCTTTTTCTCAATGACTTTGCATTGTGGGTGTAGACTCATGATATGCTACCGACCGCAGGTGTTACCACACGTTTGGCCCCTAACCATAAACTCTTATAACCACACCTATGTCATCACTTTGTTTTAGGAACTTTGTTTTGTTTCATTAGACTACTTAACTCACTTTACTGGCCATGATTGCTCTGCTGGTGAAGGATGTTGTGAGCGAGATGTTGTGGTGGCATTCAAACAGGAACTTTCCTCTGAGCAGCAGTACACAATACAACACAATGCATGACCACCATAGCTCTCTGTTAGGTTGAAACCTGAGCCAGTCCATCTCACAGTGCTGTACCAATTACTGTACTGCCTTTATGTGGATAAGAACTGAATGTGCCACACCAAAAAAAAAAAAAAAAAAAGATAGTTGCATAATCATCTATCATGACCCCTCCCTAATTTGGATTCCACATCATGAACATGCTTTCTATTTTGATCAGCACATTAATGTAACCTTCTATGCAACACAGCAACAACCTGTCCTGAGCTGACTTTGAGATCATAAACCATGCCGTTGTTTCAGCGGGACCTGATTACTGTCACTGTCAGTCCTGCTGCGTACTCGTTCTTAAAGTCTTCAAATGGTTGAAAGTGCTGCCGCTAGAATCTTTACTCACTAAACAATTTAACTTCTTCATACAGGTTGGACCTCTTTATACCTTACATTACATCCAGTGCTCTCTGCTCCCTGTCTGTCTCCACAGTAAAAACGAAGTCAGCAGGCTGCTCTTTCCTCTGGAAAAACATCAGACAGTTTGACTCCGTTGAGGACTTTCAATCCAAACTTAAACTTCATCTTTTCAGTGTGAATGGTGCGCTCGAGTTTGGCCCCTGTGTGTTTCTGTAGCTGGTCCATTTCTCGAGGGTCTAATGACAGAGGATGTTGTACGCTGGATAACTGTAAGGTCCCTTGAGGCAAAACAAACAAACAAACACAGGCTTACCACTCCAAAGAAGCCAGCTCGCAGTGCAGCCTCTTTCTTGGCCAGACTGAAGACCCCGTCTGTCTTCTCTGTGTATTTGTTGACCTCTGACATCTCTTTACCAAAAGCCCTCACCGTCCTCATGTTGCTGATACGCTCCTCTGCCAACTGTAGACACACACACATATACGCACACAGAGTTTACTTAGGACTTTATCTAAACCAGAAAATCAACATAGTAAATTTACTCTATCCGCAAATTTAATTAAGGCGGTGCAGCATTTAAATCAAGTGTACACAGAACTAAGACTAGACAAACAATACATACAAAGCACTAATAAGCACAGCACCGCAGCTCCATAGCTATCTTGTTTTTAATTACCATGTCCTCAAATAATCTCTTATTAAATCCTGCTGTTGACCATCTGGCAACGTCCACACATCCAAAATGTGATTTATAAACCCTAATAAACACTTAGAGGATACGTGCTTCTATGTACTGTACCTGTGTGGTCTGTGCGAGTGCGTCCTGCGTGCGTTTGGAGATGGAGCGAAGGTATTTGCCGTAGACTATAGCAAGACCAGCCATGGGAGGAACAATCAGCAACACAAAGCATGCCAGACTGGGGGAAACGTAGAACTAGAAGAGAGGAATGGAGGAGAAATTTCACATCAGGTGGTGCTCCTCAATTACAGTAATAATTTCCTTTTTCCATTCATGACACCAGGAAGTCATTTCACTTCTCTGTCAAGGAGACATTTCGTCTCTCGTGGAAGATGGGGCCAGATAAAAATCCAGTTTTGTCAAGGAAGTAAAAATTCTTGTACCAAACACATACCAACAGCACTGAATGGAAACACGCACACAAAAGGCATCAATAGAGCCACAACTACTTCCTTGTACCAAATGACACAACACTAAACAAAAGATAAAGGTTTACTAATGCCAGACGGGAAATTCAGGTGTCACACACCTTACTCTGTTGTTGTTGTTTTGGCTTCAGTAGCCTTTGCTCTTAGTCTGATATTAAATAATAAATAATTAATCATTACAGACACATTTGTTCTAAACTACCTTTTATACCTTTTATTATTTATTCCACAACATGACCATAAACCAGGTATCATAAAGGATGCCTCATTCCTCATTCAAACCCATCCTGACCGACTGCAGCAGGATCACTCTGATGGACGTACTCACCATCATACTGACACCAGCAGCTGCCTGGCCGACGGCTCTCAGTCCGTCTGACAGGTTGTCAGTGATGGAGTGGCCCACCACGGTGGTGTCAGCAGAGAGGCGGTTGATGAGCTCGCCGGTCCTAGTCCTGTCAAAAAAAGCCACTTCCTGTTTGAGAATGGACGCGAAGACAGAGGCACGTAGATTTCGGACAATCTTTTGGCCTGAAGAGAGAAGAGAAAAGACGGTTACACATACGTAATGACATTTTTTGGAAGCACTAGCTTCTGGCACCTGATTGAAAAACTCTCGTCTGACTTTCAGCAATACCTCTACCTGCACCTCCACAGCTCACTAATTAAAAAATGTCTCATGTGTTCAATCCGTAAACAATCAGAAATGTTTTCTTCGGTCGTGTACAGACTAAACAAGATATAGTCAAGTTATGTTTCATTACAAAAAATAATATCAGTAGGTGTTTTTGTTTTCTGCTTCCAGTATTCATGCTAAGCTAACATCTCCTGTCTCGAGCTTCATATTTAAATGCACAAGCACAGCAATACTGAATTTCTCATCTTACTTTTGGCGAGAAAGCAAACACATTTCCCAGGCCTTCAAGGTATTCTTTAACATATACAGTTCTGAAAACACTTCGAGACATTACTCCCTATAGAGTGCACATCCAGGAAGAGGGATACAAGCTTGATGTAGATCAGTGAGTTTATTATTGGCTGTATGTTCTGTGTAGTTTGATGGTCCTGTGTCTGTGCCTCTGTCTCTTCGTGTAGTGTATTAATCTCCCTCGTGGTCTCACCTGATATCTGCATTAAGTAGACTCTGGCAGCGTTGGCTGCCCCGCCACACAGAAACACTCCAGTCAGCATGATACATAATGATGTCAGGGAGGCTGTCATTGTCTCTGTGTCTGCTCCCGTCATATAAATGGTGTCAATCACTTTACCCAAGAAGAACGGGGCTGACATAGTGACTGCACTGGAGACACTCAGGAAGCCCACGGCAGCTGGAGTGGATAAAGGAGAAAGAAAAAAATGAAACAAATGAAAATCATATACGGCTGAGTGGAAGAAACGTTTTTACGAGGTAACCGATAGACTGTAACAGGTTGTAACCTGGGAGGACAGATCTGTAAACAAGTGCAACTCACTGAGGCTTGTAAACAAATTGTTTTATTTTTATACGGCACAGCACAGTGAGGCAGGGAGGTGGCACGTGGCGAATGATTATAAGAACTGTGCTCAAGTGTCAAAAGTAGAAAATGTGTATACATTTCTGTTGAATTTATAGTTTTATCTCATCTCACATGTGGTTTTGAACTTGATGGAACAAGCATGGATTACAAAAAATCTAAATCTTCCTCCTGTGTTAATGGAAAATGATAATTGCTGCTGCCCTTATGATTAAGTGAGATGCAAGATAACACACTCAGAGAAGAATAAAATGGAAATTAAGGATTCAAAAACTATAATAAATTGACTAAATATGCAGTTTTTCAACCATACTCAGGGTCTCAGGGTCAAGGTTTTTATTCTCTTATCAGGGTCTCATCCAAAGGCTAGCCCACAATTTGGTGACATATACACACAGTTTACCTGCCAGCCTCCATCTCTCCGGATGAGCGAGGCGCAAAATCCTTTTGACATCATCCACAGGGATGGTGGTTGGTGATTGACCTCTCTCCGTGATGGCCTTTACTGAGTCGGCTGGTGTAGGTGTAGAGGAGGCTGAAGAGCTGGCAAAGGCAACAGGTGTGTGCGTGAGTGTCCGTGCTGAGAGACCTCTGATCGGACCGGAGAGAAGGAAGGCAGGTATCGGGTGCGCTGATGACTTGACCCCGGTTGACTGTCTCTTCCTCTGTGGGGAAGCTGAGGAGGCCAGCCGGTGCTCCAGCCACAACATCCGCGGATGTGTTAGCTTGAGTCTGGACAGAGGCGCTCCGTGTGAGCACCTTGTCATCCCAATTAAAAGCTGCATCGTCCTGGTCGTCAGCTATTGACGATACAACAATAAAGTATCCAAAGGTTAAAGAAAAGGATTGATGGTGTCGAGGTCTTCAGAGTCCTCTCGGAGAAGCATTTAAGTTCCCCAACCAGGCAGGTCAACGCACCGTATCCACAGCCAAGCAGTTGTGGAGCTTCTTCCCGCTACATCGTCGATTTCAGACAGTTACTGTAGGTTTTTATCTCCGCCTCACAGTCGCCTTCACCCAGTTTATCTTTTATCGGTGGACAGCTACCACCACCCTGCCTGTCACTGACATCTGCCGCTGAATGTTTAGTCGGCACGTAGGCGGTAAAGTGAAATCACAAGCTCACAAACACCGACGGACACTAAAAATGCACACTGAGAAACCTAAATGAGCAGGGAGCAGTCTTTATAAAGGGTAGAAACAGGAAAGGTGACCCTGGTTTGGCTGGCTTGTAGCTACAGACGACTCCTCTTCCTAGACGAGGTATGGCTGAAACTTTCCCAGGCATGAACAAGCGAAGCCAGATCACAGATCAATAATCATTGATAAATACATAACTTGGTGTTTGTTTCTGAATAAAATGTATCACAACATTTATACCGAGAGGTTAAAAGTCTAATATCGTTGTAATTTAGTTCATACAAACATATGTTGCTCAAAAATAACATTAAGACCACATTATTTTCTCGATGTCGCGGCGTTATCTTGGTGACCAGCGTTTTAATTTCCTTTGAAATCAATTGAATTATTAATCCTAATAAAAAAGTTAAAGTAAACACAATTTCTACCAAGAGTCTGTGGTGAATGAATGAGGAAAGATAAATATTTAGACGAGAGCAGAGCCAACCGTTGGTCGATAGTTTACTTCTCGACGCTCGGTTGCTTCTGCCTGTCCGGCAGGGTGAAAGGTGAAAGTTCGTCCACATCTGAAAACAGCAGACACGTGCAGGTTGGAAAGTCGTAAGTTTAATAAGTTAAATGTATAAAAGTGCATGTTGATTTTCTCAGACAGGTGACTCCGAAGCTGGCCTGTGCCTTTGTAGACAAGAGGCAGCTCCGGTGTTAGCTTAAGTTAACTTTAGCGAGGCTGACGTTATGCTATGTGGCTAAGCTAGCTGTCTTTAGACCTGAAGCATGTCAGTGTCTTAAAGATGAGTTTACAGAGAGCACCAGACTGTGCAGCGATTATAACCCTTAGCAAACTCTTGTTCAAAATGTGTGTTTATAAAATCTGGTCGTATATGCGTAGCTATAAGTTACTAGAATGAGAACAAGATACACAAACCAGCTATTTCATTAGGTTATTTAACGCAACATCTGTGCCATAAAATATACTTTTACAAAAGCTTATCAGCTTAGCTGTTGTTGTACATCAGTGTGTTTATGGTGAAAGGTGTCTCTAATGTTATGGCCCTCACATGTATGACCAGAATATTAGAAACACCTCGATTTAATGCAGTCCAGTTTAACACTACTGAAAACTCCAACCTCAATAGTAATAATAGTTAAATGAACTCAGCAAAAACAGACACTTCGTTATGGCAGAGTTGTTGTATGAAAAGGCTGGTGTGTATATTATTTCCGCTTTGTTTTTTATTCCAGTTTACATCCAGAAGTACGTCTTACTGAACTTTTGACTTAACACTTTAATATTATCAGTTAATAAAAACACCACTTCACATAAACATAGCTTTCTTCCTGTTATCACGCATGGAGTTAATCACTCTTAAATGGAATTAATACTTATTATTAATACTTAGATCTTCTCACCTTTCACCCTATGTTATAGTCCCTCCCTCTGTTCCTCCTCTTCAGGTCTGAGCAGCAGTATTACCAGCTGCAGCAATGGCTGCCATCTACTCTGGTATACACCTGAAACTGAAGAGTCCTCAGACGCCGTGGGAGGACAAGTTAAAGCTGGCACGTTTTGCCTGGATCTCCAATCAGTGCCTGCTGCCCAACAAGGAACAGGTAACGTCTGAAGCTGTGTTGCAAGATTAATTAATTATCGTATCTGCTGATGCACTGATCATATTTACCCACAGGGATTTGTTAAGTGCTGCCTTTTCACTTCTTCATTTATTATGTAATTTATTTGACAAATTCATTTAATAGCAGATATACTTGTCTGCCATCTATTTCTTCATGTTTGTCTTCCTCCATTTTCCACTCTAGGTGCTGTTGGACTGGTGCACCCATGCTCTGACAGGCTGGCACAATCAGAAGGTGGAGTTTTCTCTGAATGTCTTGGAGGGACTGTGGTGTTACCTGGATGATCTGCTTCACAGCAAGAAGCTCCACTCGCTTCTCATCCAGGGCAAGACCGTCAGTCTGAGGCTCAACATGGCACAGGTATGCTGGCAATATTCCAATAAAAACAACAACACAAATCTAGTTTTGTGTTTGTGAAGCAACAACATAACTTTTTATTATTATTTACATCTTCTTTTTGTGATTGCCTGCTGCATAATCATATATGGGACTAGAGCTTTGGCTGTAACACATTCCTACTCTAGAAAGAGGATGTGTTTACATCGGTATATGAAGGCTTTACTGACACCTCTTTTCTCTGTTTGCCTCTAGCTGCTGCTTGAGCGTCTCCAGGATTGTAAACGTATTGGCTCCAAGTCGCCGGTGTGTGTGTCTACCATACTGAGTGTGTGTCAGGGTCTTCTCTCTTCTCTTGCGCTGTCATCTGTGTTCACCACCAAGTATGAACTTATGGTCGATCTCCTGGCCAAGATCTGCTCTCTGGCCTGCCATGAGCTACAACAGCCATTACTCACAGACGTGGCTGTCACATGCCAAGATGAAGTGATGACTGAGTGTCTTCAAACTCAGCCCACGAAAGAATTGGACGATTCCCAAATTGAGGCGATCACTGAAAGCCCTCCAGATTCAGATCCTCCTCAGCCAAAGAAAAATCTTCAGTCAGCTAATTTATATGACGTACTGCTTCAGGTGCTGTCATGTTATCTATCAGTTCAGCGACAACAGGCCAATCCTAATAGAGTCTTCACTATGGTAACCAACCAGTTGATCCAGACGTTGGTATTACTCAGACACCTGCTGACCTCTGGGGAATTTGCACCTTTTCACACACACCTGCGTCTCCGTCAGCAGCTGTGCAGAGACATCCGCGTTAAGATAGACTCCATCCTTCAGTTGGCTCTCTTCCCCTCTGAGCACCTGATCTCCTACAGGGAGGAGCTCCTTCCATCCAAAGAGGATTCTGGGAAACGTGGTGCTGGAGGGGCAAAAGGCCCCTTGAAGCCAGTCAGTGCCATACTTTCCAAACTGAGTGCTCCAGGCTACTGTGAGCCAGCCCTATTCTACACTGTTAAGACGAACACACTGTCTCTGCTGTTTAAGTTCTTTCAGGAAAGCTACAGAAAAGGAAGAGGAGAAAGTGAAGAAGCACACAAGATGCTGTGTTTCTATTTCCTGACCAGGTTGGTCCCGGCCTTGGATCTAAGTCTCGATGGACACTCACCTGCGAAAGCAGAAAAGCCAGTCTCTGTGTCCCCTGGACAGAAGTCTCCTCCAGCCTCCCTCTCTTCCCCAGAGAGCTGGAGCTTGGCTCTGCTCGCTGTGGAGTCCCTGCTAAGCCACGCTCTGTCAGCTGATATTTACAATGTAGCAGCAGACAGGATCAGACATGGAGAGGTCCAACTCAACTTTTACAGAGCCCTGGGACAAATGCTCTTCAACCAGGCCCAGCCAAGGTAAAAAACAAAACACTTGTCTTGATTTGTCTGTTAAAGGTTTTCATATTCAGAATTCATCTTCTTGGTCAGTACAGTAAAACATTTTCTCTGTCTCATCTTTTAGCATCCCTGCATGGTACCGCTGTTTAAAGGTGCTGATGAGTCTCAACCATCTGATTCTTGAACCAGACCTGGACCAGCTGTTATCGTCAGCTTGGGTTAATTCTGAGTGCATGGAAGCGCGAGTGCAACGTGCCAGACAGGTCTCGATTCAATCCTAACTCACATCTTGTATTTCATTAAAAATGCATAAATAAAAACAGTAACATGTGTAAAAGATTAGTTTTGACAAAGCCATAATGTTTGTTTCCTAACAGCTGATGGTGTGCAGCCTCCTCCAGATCTACACTAAGCTCCGTCAGCTGCCTCGCCTCTTCTCCGAGCTCCTGTCTGTGATCTGTCAGCCAGCCCTGGACCACCTCCGACCTCCTCTGCTCCCTGAGGGCATCTCTGCCTCACTGAGGACTTGTCTTCTGGACACTCCCCTTTCGCAGGGTGTCGAGATCTGTTCATTAGTGTTGGACAGCATCAGGAAGTATGTACTACCTGACCTGGTGAAGGAGGAAGGAGGGTCAGAGAAGATGCAGACTGATGGAGGAGGAGATGATAAAGGAGTAAAAAAAGAAATAAAGGTGGATCAAGAGAGAGAAGATGCATCTCTGAAGCTGTCCTCCCTCAGTCAACTGCTACATGCTATTTTGTTTAGTTTGAAGACTCTAGACAATGCCTCTCCTCTACCCATAGTCAGGCAGAGTCAGGGCCTGATGCAGGAGATGCAACAGGTACTCAAGGAGTTACTAAACGTGTTGTCGAGTGATAAGAAGGCTGTAAAATCAAATACAAGTTCAGTTCAAAAGACACCAAAGAAAGGCAAAAAGAATTTAGACAACAAAGAAGTACAGAAGGTCTCAAAGTCTAAAAAGGGAGCAATCTGGGAACAAAAGACCCAGGAGGCCGCTCTCCTCCTCAAATACACCTGGGTGGAAGTCGACACACTCTTCTATATCCACAGCAGCAAATACACATCTCTTGATTCAGTCCAGACAGCAGCTGTGAGCGAGACTGAAGGCCGTGCTCCGGTCTTAACCCATATAGAAAGTTATCTATCTGGGGATAATTTCCTAGCAGGTCTGCAACCACCCTGCAGCCCCGTGAGCTGTTTGCTGCTCAAACTCCTCACTTTGCAGCAGACAAAGAAGGCTTTGTTAGACACCCCCTTACTTTCTGAACCCAGCACAGCCGTACTACTAAACAAGGCAGCTCAGTTTATTTTAGCTAAATCAGAGTGTGAGGTGAGTCTGAATGGAGAGCAGGTGTGGGATGGGCAGATAGGGAGCGTCAACGCCAACTCCTACCACGTAGCGCACTGGTATCTCGTCACGTCCAACTTGCCTCTGATTGCTCCCTACCTGAGCAGAGAAGACGTAGGCTGCGTAGCAGACGCACTTGTCAGTTCACTCCTCAGCAGACAGACGGATGGAGGAAAGGACCAGCCGCCCGGGCATCTGACCATCTCCCTCATATCATCACAGCTTCTCCAAAGCCCTGTTCTTGCTGAGTTGCCTTCACTGTTCTCTGCCACAGTACGCTCCCTCACACAAAGGATCGTTGGTGTTCTCAAGGCAGCACATGTACCCAAGGCTTGTCCTACACTCCTGAAGTTTCAGGAGAAAGGAGCAAAGTCTTTAAAGAGCAATGCAAGTCAGCCTTTGTCCACACTCGTGGATATGGAGACGATGGTTGAGGATATTCTGTCTTCTTCAAAGACAGGAGAGGTGTCTGTGTTGCTGACTGACGCGCAAAGCAAGGAACTGGTAAACCTACTCCAAATCCTAACAGACCTAAACCCAGATGGGATGAACTCCGAGGACCTCTCCTCTGTGTTCCTCCTCCTTCTCTTCATGCTCACCTCCACCTCCTGTCAGTCAGACCAGATGACCGTGAACCCTCCTGAATCTGGAGATGGTGCTGTATTCCTGGTGAAGCTGCTCAGGGTTCTGACGTGTCTCCTGGAGGGTAAAAACTTCCAAAGTGTTCTGAAGCTCATCCATGGTGGCACTGTGCTGCAGGCCATTGTGTCTTCTCTCCTCTGGCATAGCAACAATGGACGGTTTAGAGCCACACGCAGTCCCGACTGGTTGGATTTAGTCAAAGCATTGCAGGCCTTCATCAGATGCGCCGTCCAGTTGATTATAATCAGAAACAGTAGCGTTCGACTCAACCTGGATCAGTTCGCCTCCTATCTTACCAGTACAGAAATAGCGAGCAGGGAAATTATGGCACCCAGTTCAGCAACTGTGTCAGCCAAACCAGGTCCGCAAGCTTCGATTTTGTCCGTTCATCTCCTGCTTGCGTCGTTGACCTCCTTCTCCCAAGCAATGACCTCTAACTTGGGGAGAAGTAAACCAATGGATCAAACTTTGACACAAATGCTCACAAGAACGACCGCCTCACTAGGGCCGGCTGTTGAGTCCATCCTGAAGCCTCGGACTGTCGGCAAATCAGCCCACCAGCCGGCCAGTGTTCTCGGTCAAGCCTTTGTAGTAGAAGTCGTTACTGTCATGCTACACTGTGAACTGTCCTCACTGTCAGTGGAGGAGGACAACAAACAGAATAGCACCCAGCTCATCCTGAGTCACATGTGCCTCTATCAGGGCATCTGCCAGCAGATCCTCAAAGAAATAAGTTCTGCCCACAGGCCCATGGACTTCCTGGTTTCCTCTTTCCATTTCCTGTCGGCTTTCTACAAAGCTGTGAAGAAGATGGCAGAGGAAAGGGAGGAGGAGAAGGGAGGAAAGGAGCTGGATGAGCTGTACATGCAGATACTGCAGAATATACACAGACTGCTGACAGGTACACGGACATATTAAGAGCAAACATATCACTCAGCTGTGCGTTCAGTCAGCATGTTGTTTATTTCATTAATTACCTCTGCATATTGCACATATTATCTCTGCATAGTCAGCGCCGTTGTCTTCATCATCCTGAATGTGACACATTTTCACCTTGCTTTCAGCGTCTTGGCTGTCTCCTGATGATGTTTGTGAGCTGGAGCCAGCTGTGCTCCAGCTGCTGCGCCACCTAGTGGAAAAAAGTACCACAGGTCAGTTCAACCTGCTGCTGCTGATGATCAGAGAAGGACTGGACACCGGCCAGCTGAGGGCAGGAAACTACAGGGTGAGGCCCGGATCGATCGGTTCACGTTTAAAGATCACAGAAACTGTTGACATTCGGTCTAATTACATTTCTTTTAGTGATGTTATTACTGTTTTTTGTCTCATTCTCGCTGTCACATTAAATATCTAGCAAGTGATCTGTCTTCTCACTCGAGCTCCTCCTTTGCTGTTCTCCAGGAGGTGCTATCTGCAGTGATCATCATTAAGCTGCTGTCCTGTTGTCAGTTACCTGAGCCCTGCTCTAAAGCTCTGTGGCTCATCGCACCCCAGATTTTATCTGCTATGGTGGTGAGAAAAATACACACACACACACACACACACCAGACCTTGTTCATGCTGAATGTTTGACTTCAGGAGTAGTGACAGTACTCAGGGTGAGGAGGAAATTATATTTTTATGATCGCTGTTTCCCTGTTTCCTGCCACCCTGACACAAGGAGCTGTCTGTGTTATTTCAGGTGTGTGATGTTGCATTTTCCCAAAGAAAGACGCTTACATACAATATGTCATCTAGAATCACTGGAACGAGGATATACTGGAAGACAGATGTACGTTTGAGACCTTAGTGAGAGAGAACTGAGTGAATTGAATAGATAGTACACTTTTTAGGAGCCGAATGATTGGTTTGAATGAGTCGCTGTAAAGATCCTGCGTAGCCTCTTAGCAGCCTATACTAATTGATACTGGTCACCACACGCTTGCTGTATAGATGTGTTCTTAGTGCTACAAACAATAATTCTCAGCACGACTCTGCTATGGCATGATGAGACATGCAGGGGACAGTGCTGTACCATGGTGAGAGTATTGTAGAGCATATCCTCTGGCCCTACATCAGTAATAATTTTAGCGACAGTGTGCTGGGAGTCCATGTGAAAGCCATCTTGAGTGACTCAATAGCCAAATGACAATCACGGTCTGCAGATTTCCATTGAATCGCATATTTATTGTAATTTGAAGCTTTTTTTTTTTGGTCAGTGTGTTTTTCATCAGGCCTGTTAGGTGGAGCAGACAGACAACACAGCAATCTGCGTAACCATACTGCACACACACACACACACACACACAGTCATTATGTCCGTATGTCTGTCATCTGTCTGATCTGTTGTACATATTGCCTCCACCCTTCACCCTCCTCTCGCTCATCTGAAAGTCTTAAACCAGGCGTGTCCAAACTGTTCCACAAAGGGCTGGTGTTGTGCAGGTTTTCCTTCCAACCAAGCAGCAGCAGCAGCAGCACACCAGACTTGACTCATTTAATCAACTGATCTCAGTCTTCAGAGAGCTGATTGGTCAAACTGTGTGCTCTTGGTTGGTTGGAACAAAAACCTGCAGCCACACCGGCCCCTTTATGGATCAGTTTGGACACCCATGTCCTAAACCGTCTGAATTGAATGCATCTATAATGTATTAAAATACTGTTTTATGCAACATGCAGTGCTTGAACAGCGTGTAAAAATATATAACAGTAAATATGCCAACATAACAAGAACATCATGTGCCATTTTTAAAGATGTTTTGACATGTCACAGCAGGAAAAGCACAGGTGTTGATAATAAAATGAGTGATGGCTGAATTCCATTAAGTCGCTTCAGTTTCAGTTCCTGGCTCACTGAGACACTTGAACAGAACAGAGCCATCGTCAACATTATTAGTAACACATGTGCTTTTTCCTGCCCGACAAGTAAGAATGACTGCTGTTACGTCTCTAACTCCGTGTGCATATCTCTCTGTGTCACAGTTCTTAGTAAGATCATCCAGTCAGGATGTCTCCTTGACCCTCCCCTTTACCGTTCCTACGGTGACGTCAATGACATCACTGCTGCGCCAGGGTGAGGGGCTCATCGCCAACCCTCACCACGTAATCTTGGTCCTTGGAGCGCTCCAGTCGGTGCCCCTCGACCACTTGACCCCACTCATCTACCAGTCAGCGTTCCT
The DNA here is from genome assembly GCA_023373845.1 of Nibea coibor. Classification (NCBI taxonomy): domain Eukaryota; kingdom Metazoa; phylum Chordata; class Actinopteri; family Sciaenidae; genus Nibea; species Nibea coibor. The sequence continues at coordinate 13,131,133 of CM041738.1, forward strand.
GGCTGTCCACGAGGCGTTGTTTGCCATCATCCAGTGTCATCCGCAGGTATGTGGAGACGGTGTGAACAGACGAGGAAGAAAACTTGGATGTTATTTGCGTTCCAATAATATCAAAGGTTTTTAGGTGATGTAGAGAGATTTAAAATGTCAATTTAATTCAAATCAGGGTTTGTTTTGGTCCACGCTACAAGAAGAAAAGAAAGCCAATAGGTGTCTTTGGAACATATTTACGCTAACCATGGCAACCAGCAATTTCTAGCCCATCTGTGGGGGAAAATTATGATATATACACCATGTAGCCACGCATCATTCGGTTTTTGTTTAGACCGTTTTAGAAAAGGGTTGATTCACCTGTATGATCATGGTGGAAGATGTAGTTTGTGGTGCTGGTGACTTATGCTGCATCATACAATCCTGTATTTCCTGTATAATACAGGCCATCAATCAAAGTTTAAATGTTCATTGCTGACATTGGAAATTGTAGTTTTATATAACATGATAATACTTATCAAATGTATTCGGTCCTTAAAGGAAATTATAGGTTACTGTTTGGTTAGTGAATTATAATTATGTGAAACAAACCTATGACCTTGTGGGGCATTATAGGTCAAGGCTGCTGGTTTGAATCCAGCCTGTACCCACAGGATATTGCAGCTCGAGTCACGCTGCAGCTGCACGGAAACCTCAAAACATTCAAAGTTTCATCTTTTACTCACAGTGTTTGTGCAGTGACGAACTGGCCTTCTGAAATTGTGCAAATGCCAGAAGCGTTGCCTGGGCCCTATCGGGCTGCTGAGAACGGGTCATCGGCTCCGTGTGGCTCCGTGTGCGTCATCGGCCACATCCTCCCCCTTAAGATGCTCAGCACCATTTCAACTGTTAGTCAAGGTTCTGCAGCTGAACACAGGTTGCTGTTAGGTTGCAGTTCATTTTATCGAGTTAAAACAAGTTCAGCTTTTCTTAAAGTCGGTGTGCTCATCACAGCTTGGGTGGAGCAGGAATAAAGACACACATTAGAGAGTGACCTCCGTTATAGCCCATTTTCTTTTTCTTCTTCAAAACGTTCAGCAGGGCCATTTTTCACTCTTAGTCCGTCCCTGTGCTTGTGTCAAAAAAGAGAAACATTTTCCCAGAAAGTTTATTTATTATCAATGCAAAACTTTTAAGTAAGAATCCACATTCCTGCCCACACAAGGCCTTTGTTTGGTTCGCCAGCTGAATTCATATTATAATGTAGTTAATGTGATAATCTTTTAGTTTCTCACTTTCTGAAATGTTGACAGTTCTTTTGTTGAGAAATGGCGACATGGCTCGACTGAAACGGGACAGCTGCATTAAATTAAACAGGACAAGAGCCAGCTAACTGATATCAGATGTTTGTGGGGACAAAACACAGCGGTAAGGGAGACCGACAGAGAGGGAGAGGAGGGGGGTGGGGGGTGGGGGGTGGGGGGTGGGTGGGGGGGGGGGCAAAGAGTACATTTATAGAGGAAGAGAGGAGAATAAAAATAAGAAGTGATAAAGACATGTTAGAGGAAGCAGTCGACAGAGAACAAAAGACTTGATTTGAATCCATTGTATGAGGGAAGTTTCAGGACAAAAGAGAAGACTGAGCCGGAGAAAAGAGGTGTGATCAGAGAGAAGAAGGCGAAAGGGAGGTGGAGAGGAGAGGTAGGGGAGCTGGCATGCAGCGGAGGTTGGCATAGAGCGGGTTCAAGACGATGGAAACCATTACTGAGCTCCATCCAGAGCTGGTGACATCACCATCCTCTCATTTATATTCTCTCTCTCTTCATCCCTCCTTCAGTCCACTCTCGGCCTGGGAGGGAGGGAGGGAGAGAGAGAGAGAGAGAGAGAGAGAGAGAGAGAGAGAGGGGGAGGTATGGGCAGAAATGCAAACGTAGCTCTTGTGGGAATCCAACTTTTACCTCAAGACATTTTTTGGACTGTAAGTTTATGGCTGCTCTGGTATGACTCAAGCAGTGAAAATGATGTGGTAGATCAATAATGCAGGACTGATTTGTCCAAATATTAAACTAAACTAACATCTAAAAACTTTTCATTTCCTTCTATACACATTTGGTGGAATATTTTCTCCACCCAAGATCCTCGGTGTTTCAAAGATGGAACCATTAGTAGGTCTGGCCGAGCAGGATTGATGTGACAGTATACTCTATTAAAGCTGTGAACGGGCAGTCGTATACTGTGAAGTAGGATATATTCTGGATTTTTATGGTGCGATTATAGTCTGAGGGAAAACCTGTTTATAACGTTTTAGTACGAATGAAAGAAACACACTTTCCTTATGCAGGTGTCCTTGAAGAGATTACATGCCATTTTGGTGAACGTAGCTGAGCCTTTTACGCTTATAAAGCCATGAGGTTTAAAATCAGGAAACATTTAATGGTCGCATCCCTTCTGTGAAGTAGCTTAACAGGTTTATATGGAGGTTTTCAAACAAACAAAGACCCATATTATCTGTGGGTCCAAAAATGTGCAAATTTGACTGTATAAATATTTATAAAAATATTTATATAAATATTTTTCACTATTCGTGTGTCCAGGTGATGCTAAACGCAGCGCCGTCGTTCTTAAATGTCTTTCATCGTCTATTGGCATCCATCATGCAGGAGGGTCGGCAGAGAGCAGACGCTGACACAGGTAACACAAGAGGATTTGTTGTATTACTATAAAGTTATCTGATGAAGAACACACTGGTTTGGAGAGAAACATTCTTTTTTTGTATAATACTGTATCGTGAAATCTGGTTGATGGAAAACAGTCAGATAATTAGATTCAGCTCATGTGTCACGTTTAAAGAAGAGCCAATGAATTCCATGAAGTGTTCGAGGCTGGTCTGACTTGTGGTTGGCAAATCAGTAACTGTAAATTCAGTTAAAGTTAAGTTTCAAGAGGAAATTTGTCTTTCTACTCTTTTCCTGTTACTGGAAGTTACTGGTGGACTGATGGTGTCACGCCCAGGCGCACACACACACACACACACTGTTGGCAGTTATAGATAATTACTCATCAGCAGTAGCCTTCCAGACATGGAGAAATGTTAAGACGGGGAATGTTTGCAATCTTTTCAGTTTAAATCCGCTGTAAACTGCTGACATCTGCTGCAGAAATCTCCACTTAGTCAACACAGTATGTTCTTTTTTTCATTCCCTGCTCCTCTAATAACCTCATTTCTTCATGACGTCCAAGTTGATTGAAACGTAACAAACTTTCTAAGCCTTAATAGTGCAATTAAAGTGCAACAAGGCCCGGGGCAACAGAGTCCGGGAAGAATGTCCTGTATGTACACGCTTCTGTTCTGTCACATGAACAGGATAATGATTTAACATCATTCTCTGATTTTGAAGGTCAAGACGGTGACGTGTATCTGCGGTGCTCCAGACTGATAGAGAGGATGTATTCTCACATTGCTGCTACAGCTGAGAGCTTCACCACGCTGTCGGCCTTCATGGTGGCTCAGTACGTCACCGAGCTGCAGAAGGTACACACACACACACACACACACACAGTAGTAGTCATAGTATCATAAAGAGTCAGCGCAGTTATCCAAACCCATCTGTCATCCTCAGTAATTTTCTACAGCTGTGAGTGACACACACACACACACACACACACACACACACACACACACACAGAAACGCAGACACACATGTGTGAAAATGACGGCAGCAGGATCTCTGTTGATCCTTTGATCCAGCCTAGTTTGTTTGGTGGTGCATGATGAGCTGGCAAGATCTGACCGAGCAGAGTGACGGAGATGCTGACGCTCTGAAGCAGAGATGGGGAAGTATTTCCATTGGCCAGATTGTGGATGTTCACAAATCTGAGTGAACAGGACCGGGATTACTGTAACTCCGTGTGCTGGAATGAAAGCTCGAGGCTGGATGTTTCCTCCCCGGGCAGTGAGTCACGTCTGGTTGGTGAGCGTGGCTCCTCTTCTGCTACCAGACTGTATTTAACATGACGCCACCCTGACTCAGCAGTTTCCAGCAGGGTCACACGTTGAGACGAAGACATGAAAGTACCCATCTAGACAGGCAGACAGGCAGGCAGAGTGAAATGATGAGAAAGAGGTTTTTGCAATTGATTGTGTTCTCAATGAGTCATCTGATTAAAAATTGGATTTATATTGGGTTTTAATTGGGTTTTTTCAAATAGATGGACCTCTTTTGTAAGTCAGAGGTAATTTAGCTGTCTCTGTGTTAGAAGTGTTTCTAATGGCTCTTGGCCTGAACTGAACTTTCCATGCAGCAGCCAGGTGTTATTAGACCAGAGCGGAGCTGCAGCTGCAGAAAAGTACAGTTACTATGCTGGTGGAGTTAATGAATTTAAGCACTTCTCTTCATACCGAACAAGTTGGACTTGTTATTCTATTAAAGTCTTAATATAAGAGCACTCTGATGAATGAGCACTGCGCTCCTATAACATTGTTAGATTAATGATGGGCAGTTTAAAGAAAATGGTAGAATCGATGGAGCAGAACAAGAGATATTATCTTTTATAGACCGATAGATGGAAAGCAGAGGAGGACACAACAAGGCCATTAAATGTGTTAATGTGAGGAAGGTTGCAAACACACCTTGAATGACAGAGGGGGGAGTCGCACACACACACAGTAAAGACTGAGCGTTTGTACGTGGGGCAAACACTCTACTAGGTGAGCTCGCAGGTCGGCCCCTCTACACACATCTGATGTTTCCAGTGAGAAGTGAAGTCACATGATTCAATCAATCAATTGATCGGTTGTGGTTTTGGGCTACTGTTTAATATTCCAGATAAAGGGACAAATGAGTTCTCAAACTGGTTCAGTTTACGCCGCTGGGTTTGGTGTTTTCTGTCTGACAGTAACAGCTGAGTTCATATTGAGACAGCAGATTGCGGTCATAAAAACATTTTAATGATCTTTCCGACCAATGCCCAGTCTTCAGGCCCGATGAGACTCTGCACAGCTCTCACGGGGACCGCAAAGCACTTCATGCAACTGTGTCACACAGACTTTGTAAAATCTGCAAACTGCCTCTTTAAATGAAGGATAAATAACAGCAGCAGACATAGTTATTTTTGTATGTGGTAATCTAAGCAAATGTAATTTATCAGATACATTAGATGGTTCAGTCTTGTTTATTCATGCAGGCCAAATCAAGTTTATCTCAGAGAGCTTTTCACTTTGTACAGAATAATACTAATGTTCTTTCTTTCGATCCATGATTAGGGTTAGAAAACATACACAAACAAGCACAAAATGGCAGAAAGCTCAGGAAGAGCAACACAGAATGGATCCCTCTGTCAGCATAGCCCTAACTGTAACTTTGGCTGTAAACTGCTGTAAATGCCACATGGCATTTGATAGGTTAGCTTTGTTTGCAGAAAACTCATGATGGGCTGTTCCCTTCATTATACGAGGGCTGTAATTAGGTGAGCCGGGTTTTAACTAATCGTTTCCAGGCAGGAACAGTCACATCATCTTCGCATTCTTTGTAATGATGTATGTCTGGGAACTGAACCAAACTGTACAAGTCTTCAGGTCATGCTGTGTAGCACCGGCGTACCTATGTATCATGTAAGCAGACACCATTGGATTTTTCTCCTGGCTTGTTGTGCAGGTTTCACTGAGCACAAAAGGAGTTGTTGTCTATTGTGTTTTCTGAGCGCTTGTGAGTCTGCACATACGTGTGTGTTGTTGGAGAAAGGGAGCAAAGCTTTGTGCGGCGTTGGTTGTCGGCGTCACACAGGTTCACATGAAGCATTGGAGCTCATAGACTGGATCGGATTGTATGAATTTGGGTCACTTAACAGCATTATGCATTGAGTTTCACATATGAACTTCAACATGGTTTAAAAGTAAAAGACTACATCTACAGTACAGTAGGCTGAACATCACTATATTTTATCGATCTTCTTTAGAAGATCTTTTAGCCACTGAGGGTTCAAATCCAGGTTTGACCCATTTCTTTCTAACCAATCTACCCTCTATTTGTCTCTTTAAATATTTAAATATAAACAGCGGTTCCTGTTTCAAACAGGAGTAAATAATTGATCATCGGTTGTTTGCCCTTTTGTAGTCTTGCTCTTAGCATTTGCATTAACATACATTTTGCCTGGATAGATGATGCTGTTTGTCCTTTGATGCCAACTTGAAGCTGCATGTGAGACATAAATGAATCTTCATTTAATCCTAGACATCATTTCTGTCTTCATATGTTTGCCTCTGACTGGATGTAGACACACTGTATCACGAGGTCGTTGATTAACTAATAAAGAGGAAAACTTGTGCAAGAGGAAAATGGTTGTGAAGCAATGGCATGATTTATAAAACGGATATAAACTCGACCGCTTTTCTTTTTGCCATGCTTTGTCTGTTTTTTCATCACGGCGCTCTTATTTGCCTCTGCAGGTTACTCTGCGACCAGACATTAAGCTGCATCTAACTGAGGGGATCTATCGGATACTGGACCTGTGTATGGAGCAGGATATCAAGTTTCTGACGGCCGGACTGCAAATGGGAGTCAGAGAGGTTTTCAATGAGCTGTACGGCAGCTACACCCACTACCACAAAGCTCAGAGGCAAGGAGAGGACAAGTACACTGTTTGACCTGCCACAGCAAGGATCGTCAGCCTTTGGTTTAGATTCCAGTTTAATTACATTTTTAAATAAATGGAAAGGTTGCATTTATATGTAATTTATGATTTTGTGAGTCAGTTTTTTGTTAAAAATAAGAAATTGCTGCTTTGCTTTTGAATGAATTAAGCAATAAATATGCAGATGCTCTGAGGAAAACAGACAGCAACAGAACTGAGTGCCCAAAAAAGTCTGTTTATGCCCTCACCTTTTTGAATATTTAAATGGATGAAGCTGGAAATGCCCTGAGGTGTCTTATGAAGCATGTGTAAGTACAAAGCTACACCCTGTACCTTAAACACAATGGCCACACTGACAGTGACCTCTCACTACAACCAGAACAGTTTATATGTAAAATCTTTATATTATAATTTCAACAAACTGGTTTTACTGAGACACGATTTTCAGTTCAGTGAATTGCTGAAGAAAATATGGAGATATATGGGGATGGATATATTTGTCAGTATATTTCTATATTACTTTTTTTTTTGTTTGTTTGTTTTTACCAAAACTTGTAACACGGATAAATTCAATGCTGTTTCAAGCCCGTTTATTTGCATCATTTTTGTTTTGCATCTAGTACAGAGGCAGACAAAAACAGATGAGGACTGTGCTTTTTCAGACGCCGAACAAGATACAAAATTAATAATAAAATAATGCGGTCACAGTAATGTTACTATAAACTGAAGAGAGGAAATGATAAATTGGATTAAGAGAATCTCACAGCCTTTTTCAGCCTTGAATATTAAGAAACTCGTAGCACAGAAAATGCAGCTGTACAGCTCAGGCTTTCTTCTCATTTGATTCAGTGGTGCCATTCATTTCTCACAAACGAAGTCCAGATAATTAATCCGACATAGTTTTCAGATAGTTGTATTCATCTGTATTGTACAGAAAGAGTTGTAAAGTGGTGTGAAAACAATTAACGTATTAAGTTTTGGTCTTGTGCAACAAGTTTTCTCTTCTGGACTGCACAAATAGATTATACGTGTTGCAAGGTACAACAACACATTTACTTTGAACTTGAGACTTGAGTTGAGGAAGTAAATTTCTTTTTTCGAGTGACCAAAGGTGCCCAGCCCACCTGTAATTACAAGACAATACACACAAATAAAGCCAATAAACGTAAGGGCAAAATTAATACACTGCGCATGCTGAACAACGCAGAACAAGGTTAGACATCACAGCTGTAAGACAAAAAAAATCCTGCCTGAAAAAACAAATGACAGAGACTGTTCCTTCAAACATATTAAAGCATTAGGTAGCTGGTATTTAACAGGAAACGGGAAACCAGGAACTTGAGTCTGCACAGAAAACAATTGTGAACATTCTGCTGACACCTTAAATGTCTAATGTTATAATACAATGGACAATAGAACAAAAAGAGCAATTCATTCTTTTAGCTCAGATCGCAGGAGACACTTCCTATCATGCTCTGGCATCAAGAAGCGTCCAGTTTCCACCATCAGAGACGGGATACCAAATCTCAACTGGGCATAGACAGATCTCTCCTCCCTGAGATAGGTTGAGAGTTACATAGCTCTGGATGATAAATACCTATAATCAGACTGTGCATACATATATGTATTGAAGACCTGTCTTATTGAATACCTTTTCAAGCTCCCTTGATTAGGATCCCAATTGGGATCTGTTTGAAATATCCCAATTGTTGGGTAAGTCAGTTATCAGACATCCTGATTCATATATTCCACAGTCGCACCATCCCATGTCATCACAGACTTTAACAGCACATGGCTCTATTGTGGGTTACATCACACATTGCCTTCTTACAGTAACTCCTGCGCCATAAACTAAAATAGGACAGACACAGGAATTATACAACTGTGTGGGGGTTTTAGGGACCAAGATCCCTACATCGCTTTAACTTATTGAGGACAGCTCCTAGTGCCCTACCTGCTGAGTCTGATAAAACTTTTATTCCTTTTTCAAAGGTAACATGGTCATCTAAAGTAAATCTTTTTACAGCATTATATAATATGGAACCAGTGCAGGGTACGGTCAAGTTTTCAACACGCGTATACCAAAAGAGTGTTGTCTATGGCTGTTAATATAACGTTTGACTCCTGTCATATTTTATTTGAAGAGTTTCAGCTCTTGCCATCAAAGGCAGACTGTGAAACTCTTTTGTTCCTCAGTCTGTCAAACTGTTAAATCAGAAGTAGGCCTCAGGGTTACTTTGTGGACTAAGCACTGAATATTAAATGGAATGCTTAAATTGATGCACTGCAGCAACTTATTTGTAATGTCTGATGTGATATGTGTTGTTTTATTGTCGCTCACGTGAAGCAGTGTACATCTTGGGACCCAAATTTCAGAAGAATATTTTGTTATTAAAGTCAAAACACATCAAAACTCCCACCATGAACGAAGGAGCATCCTTCCAGCAGCTGTCAGACTCTTAAACACCAGCACGACTTTCTTCTATATTTTTTCTTATATATGAGTATTTTATTATCCACCTTGTGTATACAAGATGCTGTGACAAGTGAATTTCCCCGTTGTGCGATCTATAAAGTCTATCTAATCTTATCGTATTGTCTTATGAAAAAAACAAAAGAGACTGAAGAAGAAGATTGTTCACATTATCCCAACTCCTCTAAAGTTTCTGTGAAGAAGTATATGTATATGGTAACTTTGAGGATTGATTCTATGTGCTGTATTTAAAAAAACAACACGAATCCTGTAGGTCAAAACATTTATCGCAAGGATATTTGTCTAAAGAATAGAAAGCTGTTCTGTTTATTGGGATAAGATAAGATGATAACATGCACTTTCATTGCTCACACCCATAGGGGAAATTCAATTTCACAACAGTGCAGATGTATGTTATACAAAAATAAAGACAGTAGAATAAAAAATCTAATAAAAATAAAACACAATAGATTGAAGACAAGGTCCAGTTAATATGTACAATAGATCAGAATAATCTGTCTAGGTGTATAAAACATACTGTAAATGGGTAACTGTGCGAGTAAATAAAATAGACTCTCCACTGCCTGCATGTACAATATGTGCTATATATTGGTAATGTGTGGTTTGATCAGACTGACTTGAGGTAAAACATTTCCTAAATCTCTGGAAGTGAATCAAAGCAAAAACCTCAAAAAATGGAAAATTACAAAACCTTGATCACTCAAATAATATTTGCTTCAGTAAAAGCTTCATAAATTAGTCACTTGGTTAAGAGTTCAGACAGGACGCATCTTGAATACATCAACTCTTCAACAGCAGCTCAAAAATGTTGGACAAACCCTGATTATTTCTTGAACTCTGAGACAGAATAGGACAGGTCTTTAGTTGGCCTCTTAATCTCCTTTGCCAGTTTCTGCAGACATAGAAGCTTGTTTACTTAAACAACAACATAGGCATCAGACCTAATAGTGTTAAACAATCTATAGAGAACTGTTCTTCCTTTGCATTTCTTATTGCCACTCTGTGACCATAAACAGCACTAATGCTCACACAATTTACAATGATGTGTAACATTTTGTGAATGTTTTAATGTCTGTGTGACATATATGCTCAGGTCAAAGGTAAACCATTGCTGGCTTGATAAAAGACTGATTTGAGGTAATGTACAAAAAATACATCAGTTTATGAAAATCTGCAATATTTATTTACTATGAATCTAGAACAAAATATAGCTCTGAATGAATGTGGAAAATCTATTGTAAATTTAGCGATAGTGGCTAAATATTCTGCCTTTATGCCTTTAAAATCAACCAGTAAAGTAAATAGTAAAGTAAGTGACTTGTAGTACTAGTCGATAAGCCATGATGATAAGCCATCAGTGTATGAATGGGTGAATAAGAGATGTAGTGGAAAGGTGCCTTGTGTGGTCAAAGACTAGAAAGGAACTATAGAAGTACAGTCATTTACTATTTGATACCAATCCCACTCTTAATTGACAAAAAAAATATATAAAATACAATACATACACTTCACTGGGTAAGATATTTGAGAGTTGATGTTTGATGACAGAATCACCTTTTCAGTCGTCATTGTGATTAGTCTTGATTTGATCTTAATTGTCTTACCAACTCTCATCCTAACGACATATTTAACATACAAGCACTCCTGACTGGGCTCTCAAGTGACGCCAACTACTTCGAGCATAAACATCATAGCAAAATGCTGGCATTGGTAAAACCGATAATAATGAAATAAAAGCATGTTAATCAGATTAAGAGTTACTCTTTACAGGTACAAGTTGAGATGGCCAACAAGAGACTTGTTGCTTCTCCTCCGCTCATCTCTATTCCTGGAAGAGGTCTTGAAAGCTAAACCAACCGTCTTCAAGGGTAATTGGAGAAGTTCATAACAGCTATTCAGGATGTCCGAGGCAAAGGGCAAAAGATAAAAACTTATTTTACGTCCGTGCTGCTAAATTTGCACAACATCTGTTTCTCCTACTCCTCCGCCTCTCTCTCTGACTCTGTTAGACTTCCATCCATCCATGCTCTAACACTACTGTAGGTAACATAAACACACCAAGACTCTCTTCAGACCACCGTAGCGGGAACAGCAGTGAATAAATGTGTGTCTGTGTGTATGTGCGTAATACTACTGGGACGCTCTTTGGAGCCACAGCACAAAGTGTGTATTGATAGCCTTTTTAACTTGGACTGCAGGAGTATTTCGCTATCCAGTAAAAATCATATTTTGTCACCATTAAAATGGAAAATGTCAGAGGCAGACTGAGCCATGCTGACCATGAATTGGACCTTTTTATTTAGTAAAAGGGGTTTCAAACTGAGCTGTATAGTTATAGAGAAAGTTGATCAGAATGCCACAGACCATAAAAACATCTGTCGGTTGACTTGCTCCAAAATATTTCACTGAAAATTTAAAGATTTTTAAAGATGATACATCAACCTTGTATCAGGAAGTTACTCAGTTTCATCGAAGACCATTTCTGCTGCATGGTTAAAAGTGCTGTGGTATGAAACTGAAACCGACTTGGTTTTGACATCATTTTGATGTGCCCGCATTTAGTTCACTTTACAGGAAGTAGTATTACGCCCGTTACAAAGTTGCCCCGATGTTGATTATTGTATGGTTTTGTTGTTTGGTTTAGATCTCCAACCTTCATTAAAGATCAAGAGAGGTAAAAATGCCCATCAGCTAACCAAAATCAAGTGTGACCGAGATCGAAGATCAAGGGGGAACTTTAATTGTCAGTCCCATAAAGTGCTCAGAGACATGGAAATCTAAACATCTAAAAAGTCTGTCTCTGCTAAAAAAAAATAAAGATTATTTTCAACGCAAGGAAAAGCTGCAAATCTTCACAACTGAGTAGTAAATGTGCATTTCTGGTGTAGAAACACGAAATGTTTAATGTTATTGTTAATGACCCTTCCTTTCCATACATGAATGAGAAACAATGGTCGCTGTGAAAATATGTGAAAAGCCCTATTGAGAGCCAGTGTTTAGTTTGTCTGCTCTGGGCTACTGTAGAAACACAGCGATAAAACATGGTGGACTCTGTGAAAGAGGACCTGTCTGTAGATGTGTTATATATAGATATAGCAATAAATATTTTAGGTGATTATACACTACTGAAAACATAGTTATGCGTATGATATTTCATTTCTGCCACATTCTGTAAATAGGGCCGCCTAAATCTGACAATGTGAACCTTTAAGCAATTGTTTGATTATCAAAATAGTTGTCCTGGTTATCCTGTCAATCATTTAATTAACTAAACATCAATCAGTCAACTGCACTTCTTAATGTCAATGTTAAATAAACCCTATAGTTTGTCATGTTGTGTTTGTTTATTCATGTGTCAGTTTTATATTTATCCACTCCAATTGCTGTGGATGGGAAGATATTATTTTTAGGTAGAAAAGATGAAGAGTAAGGAGGGTACATTTGTATTTTCACCAGAATAAGTTTATTTTGGGAGCAGGAATTTAGGACAGAGGAGGAGTGACGGAGAGAAGTAGGAAAGAAAGGAAAGGAAAGCAAAGGGGAACATGAGACCAAACTAATAACCTCCCAGTCCTCTCAGATTAGCTCGACTTTCATTGGACTGGTTTAGGACCAGAGGAAATGAAAGACCGGGTCTACAGCGTCTCTGGCGCCCCCAGTGTCCCCTCCCAGCACGCGGCTCCGGAGCAGACAGTGAAACCATGTAGCATGATGATCGCAGATCCTCTCTCACAGCACCCACAGCCACATAACTGAAATTGTACAACAGTCATTTCCTACGGAGCCTGTCTCCACCCCCTTTACTCGGCTTTAGCACGGAACGGCACGGCTCGGGCTCCAATCGCTGCCAGCCCCGGCCCTCCTCCAGGGCTGCCTGAGCCGGTGTGTGATTGGATTAGAGTCGGCTAGCCTTTGCCCTCTAACCCCGCTGATGTTGGCTGGCTGCTTCCTGCTCCCTCCGCTCCCCCTGACCGACTGACGAAGCTTGCCGAAGCCGCACGGCGAAGCGCCCTGCACGGACACAGCCGACCGGGACGAGCCGGAGCCACAGTAGACCCACGAAACACACGGAGGAAAAAAAGAGGCAGCCATGCGGAGGAAATCGAGGATAATGTTGTGTTTTGCCGTGCTGTGGGTTCTGGGGATAGCCTACTACTACTATTCGGGAACAGCGATGAGTCGAAAGGTAGGTTTCCCGTTCCTCGACTGCTTTTTCTGGATACACGGTTCGCCTTCGGCGAGGGTCGGGGTGGATGTTTTCTCCCAGGACAAAGCGAAGATGGAGCGGCGTGATTCGCCGCCGCTCTGCCTCTTTTCCTGGGCTCCGTTTTTGCGGCTGCACCGATGCTGTGAGGAATGTGATAAAGGGGCCTGCTAGTATCAGTGGGTAGGCATTGATTTGGTGGAGATGAGTGTGGACAAGGGCAGCAGGGTAGCAGGGCTGGCCGGTCGGCGTGCACAGACCTCCCGCTGTGCCGGTGATTACCCTCTCGCGGCGGTGGGAGTGGAGCACGTCCACACCGGGCACCGAGTTAACCACTTTAAAGTGGCGGCTCCGCTTAAACGAGCTGGGATTAAAGGTGAAATCTTTGCACAGTGGTTGTTATTAATATTAGGCTGCTGGCCTGGCTCACAGGGCCGGGGGTGGTGGTGGTTGTGGTTGTGGGGGGTGTTCGCCTATAGAGCACGTCAGCACAAGCTGCTGCTCCGAGTAATGAGCAAAAATCAGGAAGTGTGCAGCTTGATTGAAAGCACTGATAGAAACGGTGTCACGCTGTGATTTAAACATTGCTTTCTCCGGCGGGGACAACCTAGATTATTCACTCTAATGTGATGTCCGCCGCGTGGAAACTATTTTATCTGATAGGCTGTCAGATTTTTAGGTAAATCAATGCTGCTATGCTCCTGCAACAGCCCCTCTTATAACACAATGATTTTCACTTCGCTGCTTTTACTGTAATTAAATAATGAATGAATTTTCACTATATTTCTGGTTGATGTTATGGGCCAAGTGATTAATCAAGAAATGACCCGGTAGGGTAATCAATAATGGAAATAGTTGCAGCCTGCTTCGTAACACCTCTCAGTGCAATGTAATACACTCAAACACCAAACTGCGCCCTCCAAAACCAGACACTTTCAATAAAAACTGAACACCATTCACGAAAGGAGGATTCATTATCAGACCTGAGCTCTCGGTGTACCTGTAGTCAACCGCAGTCCTACTAGTAGGCCTTGATGGTGGCTCTACAGGACACTGTAAACCTCATTGATGAAGGCTGGAAACATTGAGAGGCATAGATTCCATTCATGAGTCACCGGGCCTGTACATGCAATAGTATGCCATGTGTGAAAAGTCAGTCAAATATCCCGCAGGTGTGTTCACAACTAACAGCGTCTCTGCTAGTTAAGGCCAGTGTGTCCTGCTGCGTGTATGTATGAAGCGCTCTGCATGGATGGTTGTGTGCACAGTACACCTCTCCTATTACCCCTCTGGGTTTGGGTGTGTGAAAAAGTCCCGTGTGTATCCCACCTGTCTCTTGTCTTGTCCTATCTGTCTCTCTGTGTTTGCTTTGCGCCAGTCAACCAGAGCAGCCCTTTTTACTTTTCCATTAGGCTGATAGCTCTGTGAGAGAGAGTGTGTGTGTATTTGATGTGGTTAAAGGGTCAAAGTGACGCCCTCGTGATAAGCAACTTTCTCTGGAGCTGGAGCCTGTTTGGTGCACCTGGCTGGTGTCTTTACTCTGAGATTTAATGTGATTAAACAACGGTGCTGCTGCGAAGGCAAAGTGCTGTTTTTCCGTCACGTTTTCCTCCCCCTGCGGAAGAGTCGAGGCATTGAATAACCTCTCACTGCCGTCAAGAAACTAACTTTGGAGCTGTAGCTTGGTGAATTTTTTTAGAGGAGCTCACAGATCACAGAAAGGATGTGCAGAGGTTATTGAACGGACTTAAGTTTTCTGGACAAAGAGTCCACAAAATAACAGCTAACATTTTTTAAACACTTAGAGGTGATTGATGGATCGCTCAAATGTAAATATATTTATAGCTTGTTGTGTTGCTGCTCGTTGGAGCGTCCACCAATGATTGTTGTCATTAAGGCTTCCCTTGCAAATTATCGTTTCAATTCATTTAGTCTGTTACAATGAATCGTACTGGAAATGCTAAATCTATCCCTCTAGTACTGTCACAGAACTTATTGCTGCACTAACATGTCCAGGTCACACTGCACCTTGTAAGATGTTTGGATAAAAGCTTCAGCTAAATGACTAAATGGAAATGCTTTAAATGTAAACATTAAATGTTGATGAGTTCCCAGAGTCCAGTTGCTTATTTTGCTGACTGACGGTCCAAAACCAAAAGATATTTAAAAGACAATGAGAAAAACGCCAAAGCTCTATGTTAGAGATGCTGAATTTAAATAATGTTTCCTGTATTTCTTATTAAATTACTTGTCCATTATAAGAGATATTTGGATTTCTTTTGGTCGACTAATAGCTTGAATGCTACTGCAGTTCTCATCAGTGGTTTCCTTCTGGTCCTTTTACTGTTTCATCTTCTTCTCTTGGCAGCAGATAGATGAATTGGAAATATTGTGAATTTGATTGTGTAACAGTATTGGAAGGTTTACAAATGTGGACAAGAGCTCTTCCTTGGGAGCTATATTCAAAGTGTGATTCACAAGTTTGTACGTTCATTCATTAGATAATAACGATTTGCAGATGTCTGGAGTACATTTCACGCTGCAGGAAAAAAAAATGTCAGAAAATTTCCAAGCAACTTACTCCAAGTGACAAAAATGGAGGATATTTATATGCAACACACATATGAGCCAGGACTCCCTCAGTCCTCTCATACTGTTCACAGATAGTGCCTGCGTCCAACATTACACCTCACAAAGCTACGTGTTGTGTCCTCACTGCTTGAAGGCACTGTGGTGAGTCCAGCAGCTCCGTGCCTGCCAGCCCGAGCAGGATTCACACTATCATGGCAGCTAAATCAAATGCCCACTTCTGAATAATCAGAAGCACTGCGTCTCTGCCAGAGGAATTAGTTCAACTTGCTTCTCAAGCTCTGTCATGCACCCATGATACTGTGGCTCCTGAGATCAAAGCGTTCACCAAACACTATTTCTACTATTATCAGTTCAAAAGTCCCCTTTTTGGAACACTGTACCTCTTGTTAGAGTCTGTGTGCCAATTTAAAGATGCTGTTTGAACACAGTATCAATGTTCTGTGCAGAGACGTCGTCATTTCTGATAAATTCCTTCCTTTTTTTTTTTTCGAGCCTGGCAATAAAAAAAGGACTGAAATGTCACAATGCGTCTCCAGAAGTACCAGCAGAGCAAACCTTTGTACAAAGTGTTCCACATATCTTCGATCATAAATTTAGACTTGCGTCACCGTCAAACTTTGTCTTTCTTTTATTATTAGCGTACGCAGCAATACCGAGCGTGCTTGAGCATCGCTCAGGTTTACTGTCCTGAATTGCACCCACTTACAGAGTGAAATGAGAAAACGGGAGCTGAGAGTTACATGAGGTTTACATGCCCATGAACAATGTGCAGCCTCGTTCTGGTGAGGAAGATTGGATGAGTTCATTCATATTGTAATTTATGTAAAATCACAGAAATATGGAGAATGTAGAAATATATTATCATGCTTAATCTTTGCACCAAAGATTCCCTATAAAACCAGTAACATCATCTGCCTCTTGGTGTCTTTCTACAATGTGAAAAGTGTTTCCCTGCAGTGTGGAGTTGATGGTCTGAAAGTGAAGTTCCCACCTTTTTCCTTGTCCCACACACAATGCACACAGGCTGTACATTGACAGGCCACTTTGGGAAACATCCAGCAGCTAGGCTCAGTACAAACCTGTATGTGTAAGTGCATTGTTGTACGCAGGAGGATAATGTTGCAAACATGAGCCTGCCGGCTCACCAGGATGCCCCATTAAAGTCTTCCTCGTTGGACAGACCTCAGAGGGTTTTTCCTGCCAGCTCTTCAGAAACCAACATCCCACTGTTGAGTCTACTCTCCTGCTAATCAGTGGCGTGAGAGGGGAGCTAAGTGGCAGATAGAGGAGGTTGGCACCGAAACCAACAATCACAGACTTTATTAAGAAAGATATCAGCCGTTTGAGTAAAGCTGCGGAAGGTAATTGGGTTTTATCAAAATGGTAAACAGTGTGTGTGTGCGTGAGAGGTGTGCAGCATGTGTTATTTAAATTTGACATTAAATTCGACCCGTGTCACTTAGCGCGAAGGGTTTTTATTTTGACAAAGAGTTGTTACAGGAGGAAGAATGAATCATATGCACATGTGGTAAATACAGTCCTGCCAGATTGACTCATGCACACATTGTCCACTGCTGATTTAGAGCTCAGCTCCCGCCCAAAGGTGGATCACAGCACCGAAGTACAAGAATTTCTCAGTGTGTTGTGATTAGCCAGAGGTTTGGATTAGTTTCTAGTTGGAGGATTCAGAAGAGAGTTGAGTGCTTTTCTTTGGGCAAACTGTGGGAACGGGAGGAGCGCACATGGAGCGGATCAGCAAGAACTTTTTAACGCTGGCTGGTCCAGAGCTCTTGACAGTCTCTGTTATCCGCAGCTCCAGGCGTTCGGCCTCTGCCTGCCCATGCATGCCTCAGACGTCGTCTTTATCAATACACATCTGTGTCTTATCGTACAAAGAGTGACTTCACTGTCTCCGAGTGTTTTTGTTATTTAAAATACACATCGCCCTGTGAGGGTGAAGGTGATTGCGTTGCCCTGTTGGCGTGTTTTGTCTCTCGCCGTGTTATTTTTGGGTAGCGCGCAGCCCGTGCTCCTCAACATTGTCAGCGTGCACAGACCCAGCAGTACATCTATAATCTTCGTAGTCGAGTCTTGTCGTATGTGCATGCACACTGCTTTACTCATAACACTGATTACATGTGTAAGAGTTCCTGCTGCTGCGCAACTACAGTGCAGTCATCTAGCCAAAAGACCTGTGGCTTTAAAACCACTCGAGGCCTCTGCAGTTCGATATGTTTATAATGCCAGAATACAATGTAATTTCATCCGGGGAGCAGATCCATTATTGCTAACTAACTAAATGCAGCTCCATAGAGCAAACACTGAATCGATGAAGGGCTTAAATTAAGCTGGGCATTCCTGAGCACTGAATCCCTCTCAGATATACAGTTTTTGCTTGAAGTATTGAGTGTGTGTGTGTTTCTATTAAGTAATCATCACTTCTGACAGATGCTCGGCTAATTCAGAGTGTAAATGGATGGCAAACAAGAAATATTTTAAGGATTTGTTTTCAGCAGGTTTGATTAAATAAAAACACCCCTTTGAACCGAGAAACTGCGTCACAGTCACATTGGAGTTACACATTTTCATAGCTGGGAGTCCCAGGAGAGAGACAGTGTTGTTCTGTTGGAATAGCTCTGTGTGTGTGTGTGTGTGTGTGTGTGTGTGTGTGTGTGTGTGTGTGTGTGTGTGTGTGTGTGTGTGTGTGTGTGTGTGTGTGTGTGTGTGTGTGTGTGTGTGCGTGCGTGCGTGCGTGCGTGCGTGCGTGCGCGTGTGCGCGCGTGCGTGTGCGTGTGTGTGTGAGAGTGACGGGGGTGCCTTGCTCAAGGGACAGTTGACGTCCATGTGGGAGGAAAGAAGCTGTCTCCCAGGTGTTCACAGTTGATGTGCCGTTTGCTTCAAAAGAGATTCAAATTCAAGCTATCCAATAATAGCTTAGCAACCTTAGCTGAGCACAGTAGTCGTGTCAAGCTTTATATTTCCTCACATGTTGAAGCTTTGTGCATGGGGCTGTAATAAGAGGAGCATTTAAAGAGCATGGATGTCATGTCATTTTTTTTGTTAGCCTCTCCAAAGACCACAAATGCAAGAGCAAAAGTGTAAGGAATGGATTAAACAGTCTGTCTGCATGTTTGGCTGAGTACCTAAAGTATTAAGTTAACATTATTTTCAAGGCCAAGGAGCATTTCATACTGCATTATTTTGTACTTTCAGGGTTTGTGCATTTAAAAAGCCCAATTCACAATGACACATTCACAGTATGTGTAGTACTTTTCCTTAGTGAGTGCACACTGGTCCTGGATGCTGTATCAGAAAGTTAGCCACACTCTTGCTCTTTCTTAGATTTATGGGAGGTTTACACTCCAGCAAACCCAGACAAACTTTTTTTTTTTATCCAAGATAGTATTAGTACTCAAAGCCAAAAAGGTTGGCTTAGAATAAAATAGCAGTCTGAGCTTACCTTTATAATACTTGTAATACTAGGGCTTATCCCACCTATAAAGCTGTCTCTATACAAAGCTGCGTGTTTTTGATTGAAACATGCAGCTTCAGCCTTGAGTCTTTTGGCACAGTATTACACATATAGCCATCAAATTCATATTTTAGCCTTTATCAGGTGAGGTCACATATGGTCACCTCCAAGGTGCCACATGACTCTCAATGAAAGGGCAGAATCACGTGACTTTCCCCAGCCAATCAGCAAATGTCAGGCTACGTCACAGGTAGCGTTGCTGTGGATCCTACTCTAACTCTAAATATTTTTTCACTGTATCAGGTGTGTGATATTTAAAGTGTCATAAGTTCTGTAAGACATATATCTGATTGTTAATTTGGAAATAAATGTTCCACATATTTTTTTTTTTTACCCATGGTGGGCAAGTGACTGTATATGGTAACTTGTTTGACTTTGACTTGCAGCCTAAAAACACTCCAGGCTTGAAATTTTAAGTTTCCAAGTATTTAAATGTGCCCTATGAATGGTTAAGACCATTTACAGGGGTTTTGTTTCATGCAGTCACCTGGAAACATTAAAAAGTCATCCGGAAATGGCATTCTTCAAACTGTCAACCACTGACAGTATGAAGAATGTACAGCTTGTGAAGAGGCGTTTTAAAGCTCAAAATCTGTGGACTTTTATTTCTGCTGTAAAGTTGAGCATTATAATATGGGGAGGCCCTTTGAGGAACACCATTTGGTTTTAAACAACTCATGGAGCTACCATTAGCTTAACTGGCTAGCTCGGTGCACTTGATGAAATCAGTTTTCACTTCAGCTGGAAGTGAAATACGAAATAATTCAGAATTAATGGGCTATTCTTTAAAGAAACTGCGAAATTCAAGTAGTAAATGTGCCAACGTTAATCACTGTAGAAAGCTTGATAGCGTAGCAACGTTAACTAAAGGGGACAGGCCTTAACAAACAAAACCAAAACCAGTGATTTCACTTAATGTAATTTTGCAAAAAGGACAAAGAAAGAAGGGCTGGTGATGGAAACATTAAGAAATAATGATGAGACAGGGGAAAACAGTGGTAGAAAAAGAGAGTGACTCGATCCAAAACAGGAGAATAGTGGGTTGTGTTGGGTTTGGCAGCTTTTATTTCCACCAGTGAGAAGGAGTTAGTCCTGACCTCGCAGCTCTGATACCAAATGACTAACTGGCTGCGGTGAACAAGCACACAGCTGTGTAGATACCAGGAGATAAAGTCTGAGAAAATAAGTAGTTTATTTAATAGAACCACAAAAGAGCAGTTTATATCAAACAGATATCTGATTTCTATTCTCTCTTCCTTTGCATCCATCCTTCTCCGTCATTGTGGCTAAACACAACAGCATCTGTTGCATCTGACAGCGTGCTCAAAACTGGATTATTTTCCTCTTATGATGATTTTCTTCCCCTGGCAGACGACCAGCATTCATGGTAAATTTGAAAGGGATGAGGACATCCATTGTTCATGGGACCAGCACCGTGACGAGAGCTTTTCAAAGACCTGTTTTTTTAAAAAAAATTCAAATATCAAGAACAGGGCAACGCTGTTATACTCAGTTTGTCACTGAGAGGCGAACTGTTGTAGCTGTGTTATAACATCAAGTTCGCTAAGGTCAGCATTAATCTGTATCCTGCTATCAGCTAAACTATTCAAATAGGTCCGATAGGGAGGGCAGGTGGCCATGATGTTTTGCCTGTGCCCTATTTGTGGGAAGGACATTCAAATCAGTGAATATATGTCAAGTGTGATACGTCCATTTGCAACAATGATTCTCCCATTAGGTTTAGTTGATTAAGTTTAGTGCATATACCTTCTGATAATATTAAACAATTTTATCAGAACGTCAGGATGAGAAAAGGACTGTAAATAGACTCTTATTTCACTGTTTGTACACATGATACAAAGCAGCTGGCCTGTAGTAACATGCAGAAAGCCCGTGAAGTCCCGGTCCACTTGTGGAACTATTTGTGTTGGCGGAGCCAAATAAATGATTAAATACACAAACAAATCTGTTGTTACTTATTACTGTTAACTATTAAATAGCGCTTGAAGAATTGTTGTATAAAAGCAACATCACACTCAACCTCATGCTGCCATACTAAATATAACGACTGAATCACAGCCGTGCTGATATTCAGCACGGCATCGCTCCCTCTCAGGAGAAAAGCTCCACCTCTGATTGCGTATTCAAGGCTGAAGATATTTGTAATCAGAAGTTGAAATGTTCTTATTGTTTAGCGCTGATAGATTTAAGACTCCAGGCAAATAAAAGACAAACCATCTGTGGAAATTATTTTGCTCAACCTTCTTTTTTTAAGGATACAAAATCTCTGTCTGGATCTTCCATCCATCCGCTCCTGACTACAAAGCAAATGTAACCCAGGGTGGATTTAGGTTCATACAAACAGGCATCCTTTTTCCTGAAACCTTCACCGTGTGGATGTGTGTGAATCTGCCACATTTGGGTCACGGTATCCTGCTGCTGACATTGTGCATCAGCCTCAACCTTCGATGAAACACAGATCTTTGTTAACTCTTTTGGCACTTTTTTTCGGCAATATCTAGAAAATGACACCATAATAAGAAATTGTATTTAAGTATGGAATGGTACAACTTCAAGAAATAATGTTCTCCAATTTATTTCAGATGTTTCGTTGGGAGCGATTTCAAGTGTTCTTTCACTGCGGTATGATTCATCAAAGATAATACTGAAATATAAACATTGTAGAGAGAAGGCCATCCATTAGATGTGTTGATGTCGATGTTAAACAGCTTCAGCAGCAGCACAGCAAAGTGCGTTTGCTCTGTGTCGAAACTCGGCAGCCTAAGTAACTTATTTTAGAATAGAATAAATGTCCACGTAATGTCTGGTCCTCTGCCAAAGTGGTGGGTAGATTTTTCATCATGGTCTGGTGGGAGGTGTTAATTTCTTACCCAGCATCACATCATGGCCTTTCAGTAATGAACTGCTATTTGTTCTCAAACTACTCAGTAAAAGTGTTGTCCCGTAAGAATAATCCACCAAAAAACAGCCACAGTACTGTTAAAAACCAGCTTTTAGTGATGTACTTTGTCTTTCTGACGTTAAATTGATTCTCATAGTTTAATCTGTGCATTCCTGCTGTCATTACTATTTAATCTTGGTTTGACACAGCTCAGCATCTCCTGTTCCTCTGACTTCTGGTGTCAGTGCCAAATACTGCAGTTCCTCAAATGGCCACTTGAGGCTGGTTACAGAGCCAGTTAGCTCTAAGCCTGTGCATGTTAAAATGTTCAACTTCACAGCAGAAACAAACATATTTACAACCTGGTACAAAAAACAGGTTGTAATATTGGTCTCTATCGCTTATTATCTTATTCATGACAACTGTACTGAGTCTGAATTTTTATATAACACACCTGTTATTATATATTATAAATTATATTAAGGCTTAAAGTTATGCAGAATTAACAGGTCCATGTCTTTACAGATTTTTAGATTAGTTGGGAAGCTGAAGAAGCAAGACTGCCAAGATCTGATCTGAGCTTTAAAACGGCTCTTCAGAAACCTGTGGGTGACGTCACAGATACGTCATCCATTCTTTATACTCAGTGGTTTGCAATGATTGTAAACGAATTCACAGGAGGAAGAAGAATAGACCATTAATGCAATGCAAGTTATCAGACACGTTTTATGTACGTAACTGGAACAGCCTTCACTATGGCTGCTGCTGACAGACTCTCTGGCATGCTCTCTCAAGGTTGGCTGCGGGAACTCTGGGAAATGTAGGAAATATGTAAATACAGGAAAGTTGGAAAGCAGGTTGAAGAAACTAGGTCACAAAAAGACAAAGTACAACACTTAATATCTAGAACAATCATTTCTGTAATGTGTAGATTTTGTTGAATTTAAACTGATTTAATTTAGGACGACTGCTGCTGGTGCCACTCGTGACCTTTCGACCCTCGTAACCTCACACACTGTCAGGCACACTGATACACTACCAGTGCACATAAAATGGTCCAATTTCCACAGTAAAGCTTGTAATGTTCTTGGTCAATACTACTGAAAATGAAGGCTGTAGACTTTTTTTGAAACAGTGTGATGAAATGGGTTTCAGGAAGCAGAGATGCTGATTCAGTGCTACCGGCTTCTAGTTTTCATTTTGAAACAAGGAAGAATCAGAGTGAATGACTTGATAAAATGACTGTTTGGATGACTTTATGACTATTTTAAAGTCAGACTCATCTAAAAACTAAAAAGACCGGTTTATTTACAGTGTTCCTGTATTTACAGCATTTTAGAGTCTTGTATGCTAGTATATAAGAGTCATGATACAATGGATGAATGGATTACATGAATAATTAGAGAGCCATGGAGTGTATAAATATATGTGTGCGTGTTTGACCGCACATTCTCCCTTTTCCTGTCGGCAAGTCTCTCCTCTCAGAGACACGTCAGCAGATTTAGGACTCTTTGGTTTGTGTCTCAGACGGTCCTCTGTTTATATACTGACTTATTACTCAATTTGTCGAGACAGAAACGTTAGTTTTCCACTCATCCCTTCGAGTTCAGTCGCTGGATCTGAACTAGGCGGCTCAAAAAAAGCTGTAAAAGGTATGTTGAACACAGCATGAATAGGAGTCATCTGTCCAAGTGGTTCCGAAGGAAAAAAAAGTCTGAACATCGCATTTACAAAAAAAAAAAAGACTCTTGAGACCACAAAGCTAGTCTGGTGTTAAAAACAGACTGCAACTGTATGGCTTGTTCGTCTGGTTAAGCCTTGGATGGTGGTTCTGTAAAAATAGATGTGTGCATTTACGTTTAACATGATTGTAAAGTATGCCTCTGTTTTAACATAAACCCTCCATTTTAACAGAAAGTCAGGCCAAGGTTCCTATCAGCAGAGGTTTATGTGTAATGCTGAGGTTTATGCTAAACTAGTCCCGCTGCCTCTGAACTATACACCATGTGCCAGTTGTAATTGTATGAGTTCAATATACAATGATTTATGTTGGGGAATAATCTGTTACCCAAAAATAAGCTGCTGTATACCCATCAGTTTGAGTCAGGAATACCAGCCTATTTTTGTAGCTAAGTGGCAAACACTGAAACAGATTTAAAGTCCCTTCTTTGCTCGAGTGGCATCATTTGTCAAGAAAAACTATTATATTAAATTCATGAACCGAGTGTTAGCTAAGGTGTGCAGTGTAAGGAATAGTGTTAGTGTTAGGTACTACTGTATCACATGCAGCAGTAAGATAATCTAGCGCTCCTTCCACGCCAAAAAAAAAGCCCCGTCATGATAACACGGCAGTATTACTGTACTCTTTTACCATTGTGCAGGAACTAGTCCTAGATATTATATCAGAGTTCAAGCTAACAGTAGCTGCTCCGTCATGCTTAGATGCGGCGAAATTTACACTTCTCCCGTGTAACGTTTTGTTACGGTTGAACTATTTTTGAATGTGTGAAAACATAATCCAGCACTACAGCATTTCATGCGTCAAACTTTTAGTTGGTTAATACCATGCTTTGGAGCTAGTCCTGGGTAATAATATCAGAGTTTAAGCTAACGTTAGCGGCTTCATCATACTCGGATGTGGTTTATTTATCTATTTTATGTATTACTCGTCCAAGGCCGACCAACCAACTTATGTAGCTAACAATAAATAGCTTGCTAGCCACATCTGATCAGATCTGCTACTATTTCAGCCAACAAAAATCAGCGTTTCCTGCTTTCGTCTATACCTCTGTCTGAAATCATTGTTTTGAAGATTTCTATCTCATGAGATAAATCTGCCCCGGTTAGCCGTAGCAACAGTAACTAAGAGGGATGGAGCTTAACAAATGGTCATTCATCCAAATGTGATCCGTGTGTTTTGCAATGCTTGTTCCCCTGACTGTATTTCAGTGTGTGTGTGTGTGTGTGCGCAATGATGTTAAATTTCCAGTTTCTCTCCAACTGGCCATATGGTAATGCACTCACATCCCTCTGTCTCTCCCACCCTCTCTCTTCCTCCTATATTTCCATCCTCCTGTCGTTATTTGCTTTTCTTTGTGTGTACTTTTGCTTATCCTCATGCATTCTTGCTTTCTGACGCTCTTCATCTTAGATTTTATTATTTAGTTTGTTTGTTTGTTTGTTTTTTTTAAGTAGGCCAGATATTCATTCGATCACCCCGGGAACCAATTATGAAAAGACACAGGCTTGTTGTCATGTATAGACCCACTTTGGGCCCTAGCTTTAGAAACCAGCTACCAAAATGGAGTAGCAGGCCAACAGGCCTTTTTCTGTGTGTGTCTCTGTGTTATTGCCTTGAAAGGTAGGTTTAATTTATCTGTTCTTTCAGCTTGGTGGAGGTGGAACAGATGTGATTGTGTCAGGGCTAAGAATAGCTAAAGCCAACTAACACCTTAGCTTGGGTTGGTTTGAAATGGGTTTTTTCACGCCCTCTCTGCTATATGTTGTTATGGTCTGGAGTCTAACGTCATGCTGGAGACAAGGCCAAGTCTGACGCTAACATACAGACGCAGGTACAACCAGTTGAGGCCAAACATGGGGAAGGAGTACTTGTGCTTTGCATGGTGTACTCTTTACAAAACCTTTAGGCTACGTGTTTGCATCTCGCTCTCTGTGTACACGCAGGCTGTTTCATTATAACAGTATAGTCAGCTGTCTTAGCCTCTCGCCCCTCATCCTCCCTCTTCTCTTTACTGCCACTCTTCCTCAAGCTGCTGTCCATTAACAACATGGTAGCCGCAAAGCATGTGATGTTCTCACAGGTTAGAGTTCACCACCTCATCCTGCCTGTGAATGATTGATCTATCCAACAGCAGCTCAGGGATCTGCCGCCATAAACAGCAAGCAGAAGACGGCTGTGTGCACGGCTCATGTCAGCTGACTGATTAAAATGTATGAACACAGCTAAATGAAATTAGACTTTCAGAAATATAGTCGAGGACTGAGATAAATTGTGGCACCAGATAATTTGTATTCTGGCTGGGCTGATGTCTCTGCTGTTTCTGTTGTTGGCAATTTGCTGAGCTTTCTCTCTGTTACTCTGTTCTAAAACAGCAGCACGCTAGAAATGAAATCAAACTTAGTTATTGCTCTGCAGTCGGAAAATGGTGCTGAAAATAAATGTCACCGCGACTTGGTCTGTTCACTGAATAACTGAATGTGTAGCTGAACTTCAAGACGGAGGTAGACTATGGACTCTCTGTGTATGGTCATAGTAGCCGTGCCCTTAGTCAGACTATCGATTCTCCTTCATAAATAAGCCTATGTAAGAAAAATGCAACGTCACACTCTTGGTACTATCTCAGATAGCTTCAAGAGTTTGTTACCTGGGAAGGTCTTAAAGGAGTTCCCATATATTCTGAACACTTGGCTGCTTTGCCTTCACTCTGTGGTCCAACTCATCCCAAAACATCTTAATTGGGTTTAGGTCTGGTGGTTGTGGAGGTCAGGTCATCTGATGCAGCACACAGAGTCATTGTACAGTTAAATAAATAATCATGGCCCCATGATCCCCCCCCCTTTGAGAAAGTGCAGCCTGACATCACACTGCAGCTGCCAATCAGACAATTAGACCAGTCAAAGAGATCAGTCAGCCTGAAATCTAAAAACTGAGACTATACAGGTGGATAGCATCCCCACACCATCCTATTATGCTTCAAAATGAGAAAATTTAAAATGGGAACCACACATGCAGACACCATCATCATCAGTCGTGGTTTCATTGCAGCAAATCGACCATGAGGGCCCGATGCACACAGTCTCTTCCAAACTGTGAAATGTTTCATAGTTTTGATGTCTTCAGTGTTCATCAATAATGTATATGGTGTTGTGTGGTGCGATGGTGTATTAGGGGTGGAGAAGAAGCTTGTATTGACATTAGTTCAACCAGTGAATAACTGTGGCAAGCCAGTGCATTTACAGTGGATTTAAAAATAATAAATAAAATGTGATTAAGTAAAGTATGTGCAACCTCTGCTGGTGTATCACACAAAGCATTTTTTTTAAAGCTATCACTGTTGAAAGGAAGTGATAGCTTAAAAGGAAGCTTGCAACAATTTCATAAACTCCTCTCTTCTGCAAGTGGAAAGAACTTTGAAGATGGACAATATGAAGACCGGTGTCTGATAAGGACTTTTCCAGCAGCCACAGCCAGATATTTTTTGGCAAATGAATCCAACTGTGAACCACGCACTCTAAACTGGTACACACCCCAAACTGTCAGATCAGTTTATAAAAATGGCTTCATTACAGTCTGTAATATGTCATTGTCTGGTTACTGAAACTATAGATCATAACTCAAAATGAGATGTCTGCCTTTCCCTGGGGAGAGCTGCATGATGAGAGTAGCAATTTGTTTCAACAGGCCTATATCTCATTCCAGGAAAAAAGTCTCCTCTGTGCCAGAAAAGTTACAGAGTTGGAGGTGTAATTAGCCTTTGTTAAAAGTGTAACATCTGCTTCCCTTCTGTAACATCAACCTGTTGGACATCTCTGTGAATTTTAACATAATGCACAAGCTGTGCTGGTGTTGTGATCCGGGTATGTTTACGACTGAAAGGATGTGTGCTCTTATCACACATCAACAGGGGCCATCGAGACCAGATGTGTTGATGATGCACAAGAAGTGTTATTAAAGAACGTGACGTGCGAGTATCTCTGGATTGTTTACACTGCAGACTTTAAAGGGCGGTCTGTCAATCATCACACTTCATTTCAAACTGCTCAGCTTGTGAAATATTTTATAATATCTTCTTTGGATCTAGAGGAGCTGTGAAAACAGCCCTGATGACGTTACAGGGATGTCATAGTTGTTATGTCAGCTTACACTTGGGAAACTAGAAGTTTTGTAGCAGATGGCTGGAATTACAGACAGGTCATATAGTTTGAAAGTTACAGGTGTTTTTAATAATAATTAAACCACTACATCGCCTGCAGGTTTCCGAAGAGCCGTAAAGAAGCTCAAAATTTGTGCCGCTGGTTTCCGCCATGTTGTTAGTTCTGCCTCTGCCGCCCCCTGGCTAACCTAAAAATGGGCAAAGATTTTGATCATCGTTGGACCTGAGGCAGCTAAATGATGCCTCTGTGCACTAATAATGGCATCTATCTGTCAATTAAAGCAGCCATGCTGTTAATTGTAGATAACTTTAAGCCTTAATATAATTTGAATGGTTAAGTTATATAAAAATTCACCCTCAGTACAGTTGTCATGAACGGGGAAATTAAACTTTTTTTTGTATCAGGCTGTAAACATGTTTGTTTCTGCTGTAAAGTCGGATATTTTAACATTGGGACTTACGGAGACTGACTCGTTCTGTAGCTGATTGAGGAACTGTAGTTTTTAGCACTTCTGCAGTCGTTTCATTACACACCCACCAAAGTGATCAGTCTTTAGCATTATGTAATCTCTGTGGGTATTGACAGAAAAGCTACCCTGGTACCGTTTTAGAGGATGTTATTGGTGCCAGGCAGACTGACAGAATGAGTTAGCATTTATGTCCAAACAGGAGTGAGTTCAAGCTCTCACATGTGAGAGCGTGTGCTCATGTGCGTGTGTGTACTTCAGTTATGAACTGGTATGTGTGTGTGTGTGTGTGTGTAACAAAGAATAATATGTGCAGTACATGTTTCTATGTTTTGGTCGTAAATCTACAGGTTTATGCAGCACATGCTTATGGCCACACACACACACACACACACACACACACACACACACACACACACACCTACTACAACTGCTCACATCCATATGTGATTCACGAAAAACACACCTTCCACTGTTGGCTGACAGAAGACTTTTCTCCTTGTATGGGAAAGAAAATATTTATAGACTTAAAGCTCCTTCCTGTTCCAACCACACACACACACACACACACACACACACACACACACACACACCCCTATGGTATGAGGTAACATGTGCTGTTCAGTACTGTATCAGTAACTGTAACATTGATGACCTCAACATTATTTGGGGGGGTTTACGGTAAATCCTTCCAAATCTTGCCAAAGCTATTTGCAGCTTTGATCTGAGGACTAAACCTCCTCATTATATTCTCTTTAAAAAAAAACACCAGGAGCTGCAATTTACACAAATCACAATCATTTTTGTGTATTAAACAATATAATGAAAGCTCTTCCCAACATGCAGATTGTCTGAAAGCAAGAAGGAACCTTTTTGGTTGATGGTAATCACAGACCACCGCTGTGGTCGAGGAGGGGACAATCATTTACTGTTAGCAGGCAGGAGGAGGCGGAGGAGGGGGCATCAAAGACGGCAGGGAGGAAAAAGGGGGGGTAGGGAAAGAAAAGAGAGGAAGCAAGTGGTTGATGAAAGAGTTTGTACAACTGAATTGGAGAGTTTAACATCCCCACCCTCTGCAGCAACCCTCCACCCTCACCCTGGCCTACTTTTCCTCTCTGCTGACACACTCACATGATTCAGCACTTCACTCCATCTCCCTCCCCACTTCATCTTTCATCCAAACTTTGCTTCCCACCCCTCGCCTCGCCTCGCCTCATCTCGTCTTCTTTTGCACTCCCTCTTTCAGTGTCTCCAGCAGCGCCTTCCCATCTTTTTCTGAAAATT
Source organism: Nibea coibor (assembly GCA_023373845.1). Classification (NCBI taxonomy): domain Eukaryota; kingdom Metazoa; phylum Chordata; class Actinopteri; family Sciaenidae; genus Nibea; species Nibea coibor. The sequence continues at coordinate 13,161,102 of CM041738.1, forward strand.
GAATCTGAACTTGCCCATTATCAGGAGTCATTTGTTCAAATTAATTCCTAAACTCCCACCGACTAACAGCGGGAAATAAGCAGCTTTCACAAATCTGAATAGTTATTACCGCCATCTGACAATCTGACATTTTAAAAAACATTTCAGGGATTGAATTTGAACGTCTTTTGTTTTTAGACGGATGATTGTCAATTTTTAAGCCCATAATACCTGCAGATAGGGGTGTTATGACTCCCCTGAGTGCTACTCAGTCAGCACTTAAAGGATCATCTTTAAATTCAGGTGAAGGGATGAACACCACATAGTTTTACATGATAACAGTGACGACTGAGCCGAGTGTCGTGTCACATCGCCCTTCCTTTCATTTGTTCACTCCTTGTCCTCCTTGTTTCTCACCATCACAGATCTCCTCGCTTCTTCTGTCAACAACCTTGAATCAACTCTCCAGCTTTCTCTCCTGCATTCTTCCTCTCTCTCTTTATCTCCTGCTTTTTCATGCTTTTTCATGTCCTCCTGCAGAAAACACAGAACGTCCTGTCTCTGACCTTTCTCACTCGGCATGAAAAGACTTGTGTGTGTCTTCAAAGGCATTACTGCAGTGTTACAACAATGGATGTAACGGACACCGTGACACCATAAACCTGAGCTCTGTTTATTGTGTCTGTTGAAGCATCACTGCCAGGCTGGAAGACAGATGAGAGATGGGCAGGCCAACCTTAAAGGAATACTCTGAGTGTTTGGGAGACTCACTGCTCATTTTACCAGTTGATGGACGTCATTAATAGATAAAAGAATTCAACCCCTGTGATTGTTCTCTCTCCCACTACCGATACATGAGTAAATATGGGTAACGTTTGCACTAAATAACGATGAATATAGGAATGCAGTAGGATAGGAAGTTAGTGCTATGTTTAATGAGGCTGTACAGTAACCATCTTTTATTAAACACCTTATAACCGGGTATTAGGCTTGGTGCTCATTGTATTTTCTTCTGCCCACACTTGCAAGGCTTAACTACACTGAATGCAAACTCAAGCAAATAGTCCTCACAGTTATTGCTTTTTCTGTTCTGTGTTGGTGTGTGACGGGGCTCCCAGCCTGGTTTTCACTCAACCCAAAAGGGCACGTTACCCCGCTGCTCATCGAGCTCCACTGGCTACATGTAGCAGCCCGCATTAAATACAAATCACTAATGCTGGCATACTAAGTACTCTTTGTTTCGGCACCCACATACTTGAATACGCTTATACAGGCATATGTTACCTCAGGTCCGTTGTGCTCCTCCGATGAACGACAAAGCGATCAGTTTGAACGCTGGAAGTTGTGTTGCGTTAGCACATTTTTTTAAACTATCAGTTAATAAAAAAATATAATCGACAGCTCAGCAGATAATGAAACTAATCTGCAGTTGCAGCTCTAATGACATTAATAGTGTCAATAATTAATGTAATATATAAAAATTCTGGCTGCAACAATTATGTTAGTTAATGATTAATGGAGCCTTGCAGCAGTCCAGGCAGGTACAGAAGTCATTTTACGGTCATGTGTTGTATTCATCCTCCAGTCATGTATGTCCATGACCTTCCTCTCACAGGAGGCGGTCCACATGGACATTTGGCTCTAGCTCAGGGCTGCTGCACTGCTCCCCGCTTCCAGAAATGAAAAGAAAGAACTCCCTCCACTTCCCCAGCCTCCCCCATGCGTGAACCTTAACGAATTGTTTTAATATTTTCATCTCCAGAGTATCACATGAGCACTTCCACCCCACCAAACTAAAATGCTTATTGTTGACGTCAGTGCCCTGACTGAAAGACGCCTCTAATATTCACAATTTTTGGTTTGGTCCATAAGAAAATAAAAAGGTCCAAGGTGACATCTTCATGTCTTGCTTTGTCCGACTAACCTCAATGAATATTAAATCTACTTTAACATAAGCCAAAAAAAAAGCTGCCAGAAACATTACAGTGAATCGATTATGAAAAAATTGTTGTAACTAATTGTTTCAGCTTTGGGGGAAGAAAAAAAAAATTGTTTGAGTGGAACAGCAATCCACCCACCCCCCCTACAGTGTTGTTAAGCTGCAGCTGTGGAGAATCACTGCAGCAGAGAGGCCAATTGCTTAAAACTGGATTTTTTTTTTCTTTTTCATTTCCCCTCCAGGGAAATATGTTCCACTCTGTGGACGTTTTCTGAGTCGCAGTAGCGCTTTTGTCTTTCCCACCATTCAAAGCAGTGGAAGTGCCGTTCCAGCAAACAGTCTTTGTGTCAGAGCAACAGGTAGAGACGACTCGTGTGCAGAACCTCGCCTCAGCTGTGAAGTTAAAGTTTACCTGTTCAGGTGGAAACTCGCTTATTGTCACCCCAGCAGGTGTTCAACTAAAACCCAGAAACTGGAGATAATTAGTTCATTTTTTAGTTTGTGTGTGTGTGTGGTCTGACTTTAGGTTGCAACTGTGTGTGTGTGTGTGTGTGTGTGTATGTGTGTGTGTGGTTGCATCCTTCTTTGCATGTGTTTGTGTGTGCGATTGTGTGTGTGTGTGTAGGATGCAGATGGGGTTTTGGGAAGGGGGCCAGCACACACAATTGCTCCATTGAGATGTCTTACACCCCCCTAAGTCTCTCTCTCTTTCACTCACTAGCGTGCGTGTGCTCACACACACTCTCTAGCGCGCATGCACGCACACACACACACATGCACACACACACACACACACCCTGGTGATACTTGTCACAGTTTGCTTAGTGCAGTCTGAATTCTCAACCTAGTGAAGTTGAAGGGGCTTTTCTGGGTTGAAGTCTTGTGGATTTTACAAACAGCTCCACCCTCGTCTCTTTTTGTTGTTCAGCCTCTCTCTCTCCTCTCACGTGGAGGCTTCACTACAGAGCGACATGATTTTAAAGTTATACACAACCTAATGAGCTCCTTTTTGAATCCAGCATGTCCTACAGCATCAACAGAGGCGTGTATGTGTGACAGAGCGAGAGCGAGAGAGAGTCTGACACACTTCTGATGCTCCTGTGATGTTTTGGATAACTTTCCCCCTCATGTCATGCCTTATTAAATATCAGACAGACACACTGAACACTGTCTTATGTTCAGAGCTGGCTGACTGAACCACTTCAAGCTTCACTCTGTGTGTGTTTGGGTGAAAGCCCTGGGAGATTTATTCCCTCTGTCTGTCCTAGCGCTGCGTTCTCCATCATGCTGTTAGCATTAACTTTAAATTTTGAAATTTTTAATTGTACAAATTTCATTACAGAGAAATAAACAGGCTGCCAGCGTCATTAGCTTCTGGATGACTGGCGTCACTGCTATGCTTTGGTTTTAGAATAGCTTAAATTTGCATGTGCAGAAATACGTTTGTAGACAAATGTGCCTGTTTAATTCTGCGAGTAGAGGAGTATATTATAGAGAGACAGTTTTTTGTGTCTCTGTGCTTATGAAATAGTCAGCTGTCGTTTAATGTTTCCTCTGGAGACAAATAAACACAGAGCATAATTCATTAAATGTGATCTCTCCCCGCCTAGAAACACAAATATATCTGGATTAATGAGCTTTCTAAAAAGTTTAGGGGACTTGCAGAGACCAGCAGACCGTCTTGCTCCTTTAATAGTGACTGATAAACCTCCTGTTGGCTTGCATCCTTCTGCTCTGCTTTATTGTCCCTGTGGTCCTTTTGCTGTCTCTCTCTTGCTCTTGTACAGGGAAGTTCTTGCGTGTCTGCCAACCAGCTATGACGAGTGTAGTCAGGCATGGGTAAAACGTTCCTCTGTAATATTTCCCTTCAGCACAATGAGAGAGCGGTGGGAGAAATTTAAAAAACATTCAGAGTTCAAGCAGAGTCTCAAACAGAGTTCTTGAAAAGCGCCTTTAACCCAAAGCGTCATGGTCATGGAGCTATTGGACCATGTGGTTAAATGAGCTTGTATGTTTTTATGCGTGAGCTTTGAGCGAGGCATTGCCGCTGCATTCACTTCGGCACGTTATGCGACGGCTTGTGATGATTTATTGTTAATTGTTGCTGTAGATTGTAAGTAGAGCGGAGCTGGGGTAGTGTAGCACTGAGAAAATAAGCGACTGAGATTCAAAATGTGAAGTTCATGACTGAGGAGAGTAAAAAGTAGGAGATGCGAGCTGATCGGTGCAGCAGAGATGTAAGGGAGGAAATGGGAGGAGGTGGCGCCACATGACAAAGGAGGAGAAGGGAGATGAGATCCGTTAAAATGAAAGTTGGGATGAGGGGGCGTTGGCAGGTGAAAAGTTCAGTCATATGTAATTTGACAGTTTTATTGCCAAGTGTGCTGCTACAGAGGCACAAAAACAGTTTCAGCAGGTTGAACTTCAACACCAAATCGCTGGAAAACTCTGCTCGGAGGCAAAACAAAACAACCGCAAATGCCAAAACCCTCCGTCTGCATCCTCCCTCCTCGTCTTACCTCGCTCCCCTGCTGTGTGTAATGGCATCCCAGTTATGACTGTTTTTTTTAAGAGTTGCTCTCAGCAACAAGCTTTCATGTTGAACTACTGCCAGAAGATACTGTGTGTGTGTGTGTGTGTATCCTGAAGACACTGTGCTGTGATTAAAGAGAGGGGGGGTGTGACTTGTTCTAGATCCTTTCTTCTCCTGGATAAACAACGTGCAGTGTGAGACTGAGAGGACGGCATCACCTCAGGGAGCATGAATCAGAGATATTAACACGGTCACCGTGCGAACATGTGCAGTCTCATGCATAAAGATGTCACATTTTTTGGTACAAAACATATGCCACGTCCCCGATATTGTTTCACTGCTGGATTGTGCTGGGGACGGTTGGTGAGTTGCAACCTAATTTTTATTTTCCAACTTGTTAGTTTGTCTTCCAGCAATCTCTCTTTCTCATTTTCATCAGGCCTACTCGTTAAACTATAAACTTATAACTAACTATAAACTGAACCAACTTCAAAGTTCAGGAACCGTAAATGTCCCTCCAGCCAGTTTACTACCTTTTGCTGCTTTTCATGAGCTCTGGAGGTCGGGCGAATTAGGACAGGCTGACTGGAGAAGTTTGTGTGGTCTTTTTCATTTTCTTAACGCCCGCTAATACAATTTTTTTTTTTCAAGGGGAACAATTGTACATAATAATTACACAGGTTATGTAGTGAATTTTCTATAGTTGTAAAACTTGCATTGAAATAATATTACATCATAGTAGGACAGTGGCTTTAAGGAAACGTCATTGCAGCAACCGACCACACGGCTGCCCCCGATAAGCCACAAACTAACACATGCAAACATTATCACCATCCTTTACAACACTATACTCCCTTTACACTGACCACTGATAAGACACCTCGGTGGTCAGTGTAAAGCCTCAGTCTGCTTTGGCAGTGTCCTTTGGTGCTGTCACAGGTACTGTCACAAAGCATCTCTGCTTCTGAACACTGAGGTCAATATTATTTTTTATTATTATTTAAATCCATTCAGTAACCCATTGTTTGAATAGCAGGAGATCACTGTGGGTAAATCATTTCACTTATCTGAAAGTAAGAAAAAAAAGATAGCTGTATAAAAAACTGTTGGGGCTAACCATTGAAGCTGCTACATTATATCTTTAAAACATTAGCATGTTAGCATTGTCATTGTGAACATATATAATGCCAATGTTAGTGTTCAGTGCATACATACAGCCCAACAGAGACAGCTAGCATGGCTCCAAGTAGCCTAGAGGTGAACTTAGAGGTTACTTGGAGGTTTTATATGATGAATTCCCTCTGCAGAGAAAATATCATGAAGATTAATAAGACTCAAGCATGTCTTTGTTCTTCCCCTTGTCTCTTCTTCTGTGGTTATTCGCTGGTCAGCCCTGTTTTCTTTGAGGTTTAACACCAGTGTGAGTTCATTTTCAGGTCAAGCCTGAGTTAAAATTTAAAAGCAGCCTCACACCAGGCTCTGGGCCAAGTCTTTTGACATTTTTGACATTTACCTGACCAGGCTGGCAGCTCTACATAACTTTGTCTCATTTGGAGTGATGGTAAAATTAAAGTAATGGTTACAACTGTTCGTTTTGAAAACTCTCTCTTGTCTATGAAGGTTTGGTGCCTTCATGGCACAACCACTGCTGTATGATATTTTTGCATTACTGCTTTGAATGCCTGTGAGGAAAACTTCTTTCACTCCATGGGGAGGTCAGAGGTCAGACTCGGCTACTAAACACCACGCTGAGAGCTGATCTGGATACAGAAGCTTGCTTAAGGACTTCAGCAGGACAGATGCTGGCTGTCACTGGGACTTGAACCTGATCCGTCCACTTGAAGGACATACAAGCCTGTTTTGGTGACACAAAGGGCACTTTATATATAACTCTAAATTTCTGGACTGAAGTTTACATTAAAGTGGGAGCTGAAGTAGATGTTGTGTCTGTATTTTTAGCCATGCCAGCAGCCTGTCTCTGGGGATCTCACTGCATTGGATCACCAGTTTGGTCCAGACTGTTGGACACACACATTCATGGTCTTCAGAGGATGAACCGATCGTGGTTTCTCTGACTTTTTTAGTGAAATTTCCCAACTAAATTTGATACAGACATTCCTCTTCCCATCAGGATGAATTGCTTACAGTACAGTAGTACAGTGACTTTCTTGTTTAGAAAGATGAACTTGTTACATTTAGTAGTTAAACTTTGTTCACTTCTCCCAGTTTGAAAATCAGAAGCGTGTTTTAAAGATTTCAGCGGTCCCCAAGATAAAACAGCTTTTAATACAAAACAGAATAACAAATTTAATTTCAGCAGTAATTTTCAGTAATGGTAACCTTCAGCAGCATATTGTATCATAATGGTGTGCTGGTGTCCATCACTGTGTTTCATTACCTCCTCTGCCTGCTGCTCTTGATGGCCGATGCACTTTGCTGTCGTCTCTCGGAGGGATTTTGTGATGAATTAAGCCCACAGAGCAAATCAGAGCGCTGGCACTGCATGTTGCATCAGTAACACGGTTTAATCTGGATCTTCACTGTGGCTCGAGTTTGAATTTATTGCAGAGGAAGAAGTTAGCCTGTATTTTATCACAAATGTGCGAGAGTCAAGATTTTCTCTTCACACTCGCTTCTGTGTATAAATGTGTGTGTTTCATCTGTGAATCTGCCTTGGAGAGTACTCTGCGTGTGTCAGTGACCTGTTGGCTCCAATCTGAGGTAATCTATCAGAGGATGTGATCAGATTACTGTGGATTATGCTCTGACTATCAGAGGCTCGACCACGACTGGATCAAACACTCACACGCTCACATTCACTCACAGGCCGATAAGCACTCGTGTAACCAGGCTGTCACACTAATGCATGTGAGCTCACAAACGCCCCACATACATAAATATGAGCTGACACATGCACACACACACACACACACACACAGATCTACCGAGGCCTTTAAGTCTGTCCCATTATCAGATAATCAGGTGTGAGAGATCTAATGTGCCTCGGCGTCCATCCTTTGACTTGGCAGAGAAAAAAGTGGCAACCGCTCAGAAAAATGAACTGACTAAAAATAGACCAACATAAAATTAAAAAAATAAAATTCTGCTGATTGATTGATAGCGTGTGGCGTTCGTGTACACTCTGGAAAGATTTGAATTTATGTGTTTTGCCTGTAACTGGAGGAAATTTAAATACTGTGTAGACATTGCTCGGAGGAGAGAGGACTCTGGGTTCATATGAAGTCACAACACGAAGAGCCCGGGATGCATTGAGCTCAATCAGCTGTAACACAGAAGATAGGAATTGCTGTTTTTGACGTGTGCAACTGGCAGATTTAAGCTTAAATTCATTCCACCGCCCTTTTGACATCTGACTGAGATTTGAACATTGAAATTCGCTCTGTCAGCCTCAGTGTGTGTTCATAGTTGGCGTACTTGTGGTGTTTTGACATAAGCACGTCGTTGTTGCTCATAACCTGTCAGGCGTCACAGCATAACAGACAAAAAAATAAAATAATTCTTTCTTCTTTTCCTAATGAATATAAAGTCTTGATTGCAGTGTGCACAGTAAGATGCTTGATTCTGTCCTACATAAACCAACAACAAGAAAGCACGGATTTAAACACACTGCAGGGACACAGACACCCACAAGAGTTGTTAAGCGGCTCGAAGCAGGAGCAGAAACCAACTGCCACAGGAGGAAAAAAATCCTGAAAAGATAACAAAACAAGAAGGACTTACATTTAATACCATGCCTTACGTATCCTTTTGTAAAGAGCGACAAAAGGCTGTATAACCAGCGTAAAGTATCTTTTCATTTTATTCAATGTTATCTTTTGGGTTTTTCTTCGGCTACTCTCTCAGAGACCTGGAGAGAAACTGGCTTTACACCACAGTGTCAGACAAAAATCAAATGTCCTCCTCTGAATGAGCTCAGTGTGTGTGTCTGTGTAAGAAGTGTGTATTTTTGCCTCCGTGCGCCATGGCCATCTGTCTGACGGCAGACCAAGAAAACTGCTGCCAGCCTGACACAGCAGAAGACAGAAAGATGCAAACAGTGAGGGACCAAAGAGGGCAAAGGGGTCAAAATATAGGAAAAAAGAAACTATTCCCCAGAGCCCAAACACACGGCCAAAAACCCAGAGTATTGAATTTTCCATTATATAAAACAGAGAAAAGATGGAATTACTCATTTCACCACTAAAGTGGATTTTAGCAGCAAGCAAGCAATAAGTGGAAACTGTCTGGATTTACTATAAAATGATAAATTAGTGGGCTTTACTGCTTTAATGGTGCAAGTAGGTAGATTTTGTTTCTATTTAATAGAGCTTTCCGCCCGTTTCCATTCTGTATGCTAAGCTAAGAAGGGATTCATGCCAGTGCCATTATAGATTCTGCTTATTGGCTTGATGCTTTATTGATTCCTTTCATGATAAATTATCTCTGTGAGAGGGGTAAAGTATGCATACACAGGTTTGCAAAAGCACCATTGTTTCACTACTGTTCAAGCTGAACTAGCTGTAGCAACAGTATTTCTGCACCGCTGGACGTGATGGTTTTGCTGTGTGCAACCATCGGAAAAACATTGATTAAAATGAATTAATAAGCTCTGTGGCAAAACTGAAAGCAGCTCTGGATTTATATTCTTAAAGTTACGCTAACCGGCTGCTGGCCGTGGCTTCATATTTAATGTACAAACATGAGAGCGGTATCGATCTTCTCTTCTAACACTATAACCGTTGTTTTGGTCTGTTCTCCTGCACCAGGAGCATTTTAGAAGTCAGCATCTTCCCCACCAGACTTTAACTGGCTCAGAGTTGGTCTTTTTTTTAAGTTTACGTCCTTCTACCATGAGTGAATATGCTACGTAGTTAAATTGCTTCCCTTTTTTTGTGTTTGGGTGTTTTATTTTGAAAATTGTCCGGCTCAATCTGCTCCGTTTGGCTTGAGGCAGCTGCTCACGGAGTCGGTCAAAAACAGCCACATTGTCCGTTTGGACTGAGGCATAACTAAGCATAATTCACTAAATGTTGAAGTATACCTCAGTGTTCTGGCGCGAGTCAGCCTTGACTTTCTGATGGAGGTCCCAAATGCTGTAGAAATGTACAAGACATTTCCATTTGATGAAATGTTGCAGCCGTGAAAACATGGAATTAAAGCTGTATGATGTTTACGTACTTTAATTAAGAGTGAGAAGAAGGTGGTGCAGAATGTGTATGATACTGCCTGACAGAGCGGAATAACATGCTCCATTCAACCATGAATGTGCACGAAAGGGGAAACGGCTTTCCTTCTGTCTCTAATAGTGTTTGCTTTTGTGCGCGAGCACAGTTTTCATCAGTCTTACTTTTCTTCAGAGGCGAGGCAGATACAGGTCATTTTCGCTAAAAGGTTTTCAAAGCCATTCATGTGATCTGTGTGAGATATAAAAATAGCTCTCCCAACATCTGTTCTATAGTTACCCTTTTAAATCATGCTCCAATCAGCGATTTGTCATATTTATAGCAATCATTTGTTGATAAATCATACGTACCGGTCCTGAAAGCACTGTGTTGTTCTCATCATTTCCTAATGCTTTTTGTCTTAGTGCGATATGTGATGGACTGCAATTCACATAAATCACAGGCAGTGTTTTTAAGGCTGCAGCTGGAGCTCTGGACTTTCTCTCCTGTTCTCCACTGTTTTGTTTCCTTTTTTCATGATGGTCGAGTTTCCCTTCCCTCCATTTCTTGTCTCTCTCTCTCTTTCGTTCCCTCTCATTTGCACTTTTGTCACTTTTTTCTTCTCAGCTGTCTGGTCGCTTGAAAAAAAAAAAACAAGTAAAATGATGAATTTCTACAGTTAGAATAAGTAAAAGTGGACCTAGTGAACCTTAAACTGCAGCCATAAAACAAGTATTTGACATTTACAAGCACAGCATGAAGAATTACTTTTTTCTGTTCTGATCCGTTTCCAGCACCAGCTCTTCACGAGTGTGTCGAGGGTACACAAGCGAACGAAGGCGTGGGACTTGAGATTTTTTTTTTTTTTTAATTTTCAAATAAAATCTGAACATTTTTAAAAGATTAAAGCTGTTGTAAATCTGCGTAGTCATTTCATACGGGAGGGAGGAGGGCTTCATTTTGATCAGTCTCTCAACACCCAGTAGACTGGTAGATGTTTAGCAGGCTGACAGCAACATCCATGTGGGTTTTTTTTAAGAGCTGCTTGTTCTGCCAGCAGTCTGTCATTTAAATGGTCCTCTTGTAAAGGGTTTGTAAATTGAGAACAGCTGCTCAGACTATCATACCTATCAAAAGCCTTTTGCTAGACTGTCAGCACAGAAGTTATACAGAAAGGGTACGACGGCGTTGTCGCTATTAGCGCCGACGTTAATGCCAAGCTCAAATGACGCAGCCTTCAAATAGACATTTGACACGGAGGACAGTGAAATCACAGGTTTAAATGATCAAATTAAACGATGGCTGAATTCCATTTATCTTCTCCGGTTTCAGGGGCCTTGTATTGTTCATGCTGCCTCATTGTTGTCACACAGCCATGTCTTACCGGGACACTTAATTAATATGATTAGTAACACCTATGTCTTTCCCGCGTCGTCTGCTAAGAGACTGTGAAAAAGGCCTCGAGTACATGCTGCTGCCTCGCTGGCATGACTTAGTGACACGCCGTCATTAACGTTATTAGTTACACCTGTGCTTTACAGTACACACACACACACAAGGCAGAAAAGTCTGTAGGATGTGAGGTCATCTTTGTTCCACAGAGTTCAGGTCTGCGCGGTATATTCAGGGTTTTGTACAAAGTTATAACCGTTACATTTTCCAGGTGAGGAGCATGCGTGAAGTACAACTTGTTTCAAATTTACAACTTGTTTTGTTTTCAGCGTAATCTGGTGTTGTGTAATCCAAACATTGGAGTTGTAATATTTGTCTGTCTCCTCGTCATTCATAGGTGACTCTATTTTTGATCCCTTACTCTGCATATTTAGAAAGAATAATCACGATCAAAACATTTATATAATGTTAATATCAACAGCTGGTGTGACGATCAAGGCTTTGAGTCTGGAAAGATCTGCTTTAGGTACCTTGAAAGTACTTGAATTTTACTCTTAAGCTGTACGAACCCTGTATATTTGTTCCAGCTTTGGTTTCACAGAAAGGGTGTCTCTTTTGGGGGTGCCAATGTCTGTTCTTCTGTCAATGATGCCAGCCTTGTCTGTTGGAAGGTATACTAAGGTGCATTCGTGGGTGTGTGTGTGTGTGTGTGTGTGTGTGTGTGTGTGTCCTCCACATCCTCCTTGTCTGTCTTTGTGCATTTGTCCATGTCTACCGCCGCTGTGCATTTGTCACAGCACATGAGCACAGATGCTTCGGGGAGGTCTTTTCTCATGAGATGAAGAGTTTCCACAACACTGTTTCTAGATGTTTTCAAGGGACCCTGAACTGTGAACCGTGAGGCAGCCAGGCATGTAAAGTGACAGCTGAACATTGCACCTGACAGAAATACACACCTTAGCTGACTTCAATCAGTGTCTGTCAGTGCTTAAACATCTTATAATCACATTAAGAGTGTGTACTTAGAACTGCCTGTAACATTTGACTAAATCACGGCAGCGTGAGAGATGTCAGCACATGCACAGGTGAGGACACTTGCGACATGTTTACTGACACTCTTAGGAAGTGGAGAAACATGGAGACTGAGAGAAGGACGATGTTCCTCGGTTTTATCATCTCTGGCTGAGCAGCCATGAAGGTGGAAGATTTTGTACCCAGCTCAAGGACAAAACAGCCCAACAAACCAAAAATCTGAGGCCAATTTAGAGCTTTATTTTACCTGAAAACGTGTCCTGTTTTTTTTCCCCCTCACAACCTGTCAAACTATATTTCTGCAAGCAAGTATACTGCCAGCTTCAGTTTTCATCCTACACTGAGCATTACCATCTGACTGCACAGTACACAGCTGTCGTGAACACTTATAGAAATTGATTTTATGTAGGATTTTTTTATAGTACTTGTGGGTGTTAGAGGATCTAATCTTCTTTCAGTCGCTGAAAAATGGGTATAGTTTTAGAACAGATTGACGCACTGTCCACAGCAGATGAAAGGAAAGGCTGGCACGGATTGAAATGATGGATGAGAGAGTCACAGAAAACAACAGCAGGTATTTTTTCTGCCGTAAATGCCAAGGTCTAAAAATATGTGAACCATTGGGGGGGGTAATGTGAAAATACTTTTACTACCCGTTACCACTTCTTTCAGGTGAAGAAATAAACTGTTGAATACAATTTGTGGTCGCCTCTAATGTCACACTGTCACTGGTGGTCCTGTAAAGAAAACCGATCAATAAAGCATTTTGGGGAGGCTGAAGGTGAACAGGGAACTACAGAGCAAATAAGACAGTTGGACATTAGTTTTCTAAAGTCAAGGGCAAAGGTCTGGACAGGGAGCGAATGGCACTAATTGCTCTGCCTGCCAGAGTATCGATCCCGCGGGTTTTAATGGTAACCTACATGGACACAAGCAGGGGTGGCTCCTCCATCGGTCCATTTGTGTAAATGGAGAGGGCATTGATGTGACTGTGGTTCTCAGTGTGGTGGTGAAGTCGATTTATTGATCATTGAATGGAATTAAACATGTATGAATTGATCTTATTTGTTCAGTGCTTTCGCTAGAAGACAGATTTGATCTTGGGTCAACTGAATCACGATTGCTGGACATCCTGTTGTCTAAATGGACTCATTCAGATGAATTTGATCTCATTCATTTGCTGTTTCAATTCAGTTCAGTTTCATTTATATAGCACCAAATCATTACAGTTTCAATATAGAGCAGGACTAGACCGTACACTGTAATCATTTATAGAGACTCAACAATTCCCACCATGAGCAAACAATTTGCGATGGCGGCAAGCTGTGACTTTTAACAAGCAGAACCAAGCTAGGTGGAGATGCACAGCAGAAAAAATAGTATTTCTATGGACGTATAGCAGGACCACAGCAGCAGGCTCAACAAATCACAGAGATGTTAGAGACGAACGTAGCCACGATCCGTGAGAACCTGCGAGACGAGAAAGCAGAAAAACTCACTAGATGTCAAAAGAAAGTCAATTGTATATTTACATTAAGAACAAAAGTCGAATGATTACACTGAATCTCTGTATGATGTTTGTCAGTGTGACAGTCTTTATGGTGACGCACTGATCAACATAGTTGTAAAACAACAGATTCCTCTTGGTTAAGATGTCCCTCAGCTGCTCTCCTGTTTACTGTCTGGTTTACTTTTCAGATTAAACCGTGCGTATCCATGCTCATGTGTGTGTGTTTGTTTGTTTGCTTTGTTTCAGGATGATTGGGACTCCAGTGACTCGTCCAGTAGGAGCAAAGGTCACAGCTCTGACGACAGGGGTCACAGCATGGAGACTCTGCCGCCAGGTAGGAAACTTCACGACCCATCACGCCCTCACCACTACACTGTGCCTAAATTTCATGACTGTATGATGATGCTGGTAATGGATAAGATCCTATTAATAACTAAGCTTTCAGATCCAGGATGTTTGACCAGGATCTGTTGGGTTGGTTGTGTACCTAAGGGAAAAAGCAAGACAAATACGTCCCATCTGTGGAGCATGTGCAGGGCAGACACTGTACACCACAGTCAAGTTTCCAGAAAGTATTCCACATTATTTTCCCACAACCAAAACCATTTTGAAATGTGGTAACACAGTGGCATAGTTTTTGAGTTTTATTACCAGCAGAACGTGAACATCCTCAGCCTCCTTAACCTTACCGTGTTTAAATAACCACAGAGAAAGAGAGGACAATTCAGCCCATCCAGCGGTGTGATACAGTCTTCAAAATGCCGGAGCCGCAAATTTATCCAAAATAATTCAGGGATCCATTTTAATCTCGCCGCAAAAACCCAGCTATGTGTCTCCACCCAGACTTTGAGAAACATTGTTTCAGAGTCCAACAGCGTAGAGCCAGACCAGAAAAGTCACAGCAGAAGGATTATCTGAGCAGCGATTTCTCGTTCATCTCTCATCCTCAGCCTGACTCAGAGCAGCCGCCCCTCCTTCACAAGCCCGTGACCTGCGAAAGCTGAACACACACTCTCCTATCCGATCCAGCAGTGCAAATGCAATCCAATTTGAATGTTGAAGTGGGGACATTTCAGCTTCAGGGTGACTTTACACGATTATGGCGATGGCTTCGTAACGCGACCAAAAAAAAGCAGAAGAGAGGAGACGGCAGAAGAAGAAGACTGGGAGAGTAAAATTTAATATAAGATGGATGATAAAGAAATGAAAGAAGAGGAAGGAGAGTGAAGAGCAGGAGCTCAGGATGTTCAGAAGTGTGTGAATGCTCTTTTTAATTTAGAGAGTCTCTGATAAGAGCGTGCCTCTGATTTCTGGCCCTGTGTGCATTTAAAACACAGTAATGCACAAAGATAACCTCATTGCAATGACTGTTTGAGGAACTGGGTGCTCTCTTTTTCAAGGCTTTTTTTTATTATTCAGGACTAGTTGGCTGAACATGCTTGACCCTGTAGACACTGCATGTTAAACTTACACGTGTATCTTTTATCCACATTCTAAATGATACACGTAAACATCCTGTATTTATCTGGAGCATTCAACAACATCTCGCAGTCTTCATCATCAAATGAAGTTTGGAAACTGTAACTCTGGTGTCTGGTCGAGGATGGTCTTCTGCCCCCATACAGGACCGCCTGTTAACAGGTGACCAAATCCCTAAATTGGGGTGAACCAACTAACAGCAGAGCTGCTTTGCTGATGAAGACTGTTGAATTAAAGGGGCAACAACTGGACTTTATGTTTGGGGCTGCAACTAACCCTGAACAAGTCTCCAGCTTATCACAGGGCAAATGGAGATGAACAACCAATCACACTTACAGCCAATTTAGAGTCACTGATTAACTTGTTTAGTGCATGTCTTTGGACTGTGGGGAGAACCCACGGAGACACGGGAAAGCGAGGCAACAGTGCACACTTCCGCAGGGATGCAAAGGCCAAAATGACCTCTCTTAGATGATTTATTTGTCCGACTAATGGTCCAAAACCCAAGATATATATTTTACAATGATACAAAACACTAAAGGGGACAAATCCTCAAAAAAAACTGTATGAGAATGGAAGATTTATTTATTTTTACCAAAATACTTTATACTCTTTAATCTCTCAAGTCAGTTGCCTGATTGATCTGATCTTGGCCTATACTCTAGTGCATCCATTTAAGAGATTAAATGCACCCCTTAAAATTCTTGTTTTGACTCACCTCAAGTGGTGTAACTCCTCACTTTGCTGCAGTGATCAGGCAGTGTATTCCAGGACCCTGTGAGCTGTTGAGGTGTAACAAAGCATACAGTAATGCTGCGTGCGAAACGTTGCTTTTCAGCCTGGTGTTGACTTTCTCTTTAAGGATTTATTTGGATCATTTTCAAGGAGTGAATCAAATAAGACACACGCGTCGGCGTTCTCTGAGCTGGTAGGCGGAGGTTTCACGGTTCAGATCGAGGGAATGGTTCTGATTGCGAGTCCTGCCTGCCAGTTATCATCAGTTGGAAACACGACAGAGTCAAGGGATTTCCAGAAAATGTTGCAGCAAACAAACACAGCCAGTCAGCAGCACCTGTGGGTGGCAACAGCTCAGTGACGAGAGGCAGAGGGAGAGTGAAAAGCGTTCAGACCAACAGACCACACCATTCATCAGCACAGACCCAGAAGCGACAAACCACCAGCTCAGTCAGGACGGGTGTACCTGCTCAGGCATTAGAAGCCACCTCAAACTGTTTTATCATTACACATGATTTTGCAGTGAATGCTTGTGTTCAAAAGACACACATGGTCTTCCAGCCCCAAGCTGTCGAGCAGTTGGAAATGACACATCAGTGTTTTAGATCGTGGAAAGTAAATGCTTTACCAGTGCGACGCAGAAGCTCTGTCATTCAGGAGGAAATTAACTCTGGGCAAGTCGGCAAAGATGTGGATCATCGGAGTACCTCCGGTAGGCTAAAGGATGCCTGGTTGCTCAAAGAATCTGCTGTAACGGCACCTACCTGTCAGTCAAAGCATAATAAGCTTTAATATAATTTGAATGGTTGAGTCAAATAGAATTTCAGACTCAGTACAGTTGTCATAAACGGATATTTTTTATACCTGTACATGTTTATTTCTACTATGAAGTTGAGCATTTTAATATGGGGTCTTATGGAGAGAAACTTATTCTGTAACCAGCCTCAAGTGGCCAATCAAAGAACTGCAGTTTTACTACTTCTGCTTAGGCTTGACTTTACATCCACATAGGTTGGCTCTTGATCGGCACAAGGTTTTCTGTTCCTGTGTAAAACAGCCACAACGGACAAAAAACATCACATGACATGCTGATATTTGATATTCGGTTTGAACCATAGATCTTTACATGGTGTTTAAAATATTGACTTTAATGAACAAGACTTAGCCGTGCCAATATGATTAATCATAAAACGGACCGTTAAATCCGCTTTCAGTGTACAAAGCAAACAGGAGAGTTGAAAGAGAGCCTGTAAGATGAGGTCTGAGCTAAAGATTTGTGAGAAGTTGAGACGTTAATTTCACAACATTAATTACTCACTGCTACTAAACAGAGATATCAGCAAGGACATCACACACTCTGACACATGCAGCAGTGTCTTCTGAGGCGCCGTTATACAGTCGTAGCCAGATCATTGCGGGCTTTAACTAATTGGCATGCCAGACACTTTCACATGCTGTCGGGGTAGACGCGCACACACTCAGGCTCCTTCCTGCTCATCAGGCTCAGTTTCTCTCTGTCTGTCATGCGCACACTCATCCATACTGAGAGATAGTGTAATCTCACATTGCCATATGCTTAACACAAGTCATTAGCATAGCAGCTGCACCCAGCTAATTAGTTGCATTATTATTCGTGTGTGTCTGTCTCAGTAGTCAGTGATAAACTGTGAAATTAAACATGACAACTTTCTCTGTTTAGTGCACAATGATCTCCGTAATCTGGTCAGACAGGCACAACATGCCCTGAGTGTGTGTTGGTTTGGTAATGTTTAACTCTGCAGAGTTATATTTTATTTCAAATTGCTAAATTCAGGGGGATTGTTTTGTCTTACTCTATGCCGTGTATAAAAATCTTCTTTTGTGTTTTTTTTTTTTTTTTGTCTTTGCTACAAGTGGTCTGGCTTCGTCTTTGTTTGTTGTTTGAATTCTCTTCTGCATAGTTTCACATATGAGCAGCATAAATCTCATGTCAGCTTTCCTCAGTGCCATGTTGCCGCCTTGTCAAGCAGCAGCTTGACGCAGTGAGGTTTTCTTCCTGTCAGTTGTGAAGGATTCTTGCATGAGCCAGGCTGCTGCCTACATTTCATATTCCCACTGATGTATAATCCCATTCATTCCTGAGACACATTTTCGGCTTTTGGTGAACTTCATATCTGTTGGCAGCTTTTATTTTTTTGGATAAGTCGTGTTTATTTAACACATATTTCACCAGAAAGAATCACTGAGAATGTTTGTAATTAAAACCTGGGCACATGAATTGCTCTTTGGTGGTTCTGCATTGTAAATTTCATTTTCCCACATCATGATAAACACTGATTTAACAATGCAGGCTGAAAAGATGTATAAATCAGTCCCACAGTAGTGTGTTTTTGTGCACTCAAAACGCTGTTGGCTTTTCCCAAAATAGAGGCAGCAGTTCTCACGAAGGCCAGAATGTATTTTAAACTTAGAAATATCTGACATGGGCCTTTCCACCTGCCAACTGTAAGTCACATAACACAAACAATACAACACAGAAGTAGTGTATCCTCCCAACTTCTATTGCCTGAGTGCTTATTATGTTTTGTATGTGTGTCCAGGTAAGGTGCGCTGGCAGGATTTCGACCAGGATCTGTATGTTGGAGCCACAGTGGTCCGACCAGGTCAGGATCCATACGCAAGGAACAAGTTCAACCAGGTGGAGAGCGACAAGCTCCGTATGGACAGAGCCGTGCCTGACACAAGACATGATCAGTATGTATCTCACACGCAACTGCCGGCACGATTATACCACAGCTATGTTCCTCTTAACCTTTTGTGGTTGCATGTTTAAATGCAGGGATTGTTTGCGTACACAATGTCCTTAGCTGTCTGTATATTTGACTAATTGGTACAGGAGTGGATAAGATCACTTGGAAACTCCCTCTATTGTGGACTATCTTATGAAATCAGGAAGTGGGAGCAGAGCAGATACGCTCTGTTCACTGTCTGCTCCATTTATTATTACAGACCTCTGGTAATGGCTGTCGATTGTTCTTGTTAGATGCACGAGGAGGCAAAAATAAATCCTGGTACATTATCTGATGGATCCCTTTTGGTGAAAATAATGTTATGTTTTAGCAAGCTTGATTCTCATCTCAAATCTTCTTGTTCCCTTCCTAATTATCATGCAAGATATCGTCTTCCTAAATTAGTCTAAATTGTTGCTATAATTGAAGATTGTTTGAAGCTAGCATTGACCATTTTCTTTGATAGATACATGAACATAAAGTTATTTCTGGCCAATAATAATAATAATAATAATAACAATAACAATAACAATAACAATAATAATAATAAAGTGATGTCAGTCTTAACCAGTCAAGTACACGGCCTCACTCCAAATGCTGATTTCAAGCCATGAAATGTCAACAAGTTTCAAAGTCAAGGAAAGTGACTGATTTGATGTCTGAGTCAGTGTTTGAACTCTGGTCTGAGTGTGTTTGGCTCCTGTTTGTATTGTTGCCATTTCGCTGGTTTCAAGTGTGAGCCTGTGCTTTGACCTCTTGAGCAAATGCGTTCACAGAGGGCTATTTGTTTACACGCCCGACGTAAGAGGAACACGTCTTCACTGTGGTCTGCTCTTGTTTCCTGTCTGTGTGTCTGAAGATAACAAATCTCAAGGATATTTTTAAGTAATTATTTTTAACAATACCCTGATTTGTCTTTTTTTTTGTATGTTAAATAAATACTGATCACTTGGGGGTTTCAACAGGAGGATTAAGGATGAAGTGATTTTAGTCTGTTTAACAAATACAATAAATCTCATGGAAGAACCTCTCATACAAACAGATTTATTAAGTGTTGACAGAATATGGCAGAAATGTATTATTGGAATATTCATAACTATGTTTTCATTAGTGTTCAGCTCAGTTTCACTTTGTTTCAAACATGTGCGAATAACATAAACTAAAAACAAACAAATCCAATATTATATAAACCTACCCCTTCTCCACTACTCAGTTAGCAATCTTTCTACCCAAACATATATATTTACATTAAATAAACAAATACATTAAATAAACAATAAAAAAATACTAGTATTATCTGCAAATAACCCACATTTTAATGTTCTTAAAACTTTGCATATGTCATTTATGTAAATGTATGTAAAGTAAATAGTTTGATGTGTATAATCATCTGAAAATAATGTCTACACATGCCTCAGGTCCTCTTTCAGAGTCCACCATGTTTAAATGTTTCTACAGTAGTAACAGTAAATTTCGCAGTAACTCTATCACACCAGTAAGGAGAAGACTAAGCAAGGCCTGGCTCGATGCCACTACATCCTCCACACAAGTCAACAACTGCTGACAGAGTTTTCCCTTTGAGTACAATTCAGAAGTCTTGTACAGACAGTTAAGATCTGCCTTTCTTCACGGGTTAAATATATTTGACCTATGAGTTTTAAACAAAATGAACTAAAATAAAATTCATGACTCATTTAGATTCTTCTTGTTCATCTTGGTTAACATCTGAATTAAATTTTCCCAAGATCTGAGTTGAACAGCCAGCCTTAAATGACAATTTTGGGGGTCGTCGATGATGCGAATCATCACATCTCATGAACAGGTGGTATTCATCAGACCCAAACAAGTTTTTCCAGTAAAGAGAGTTTAAGACTAAAATCTAATCTGGAGTGGGTGAAATAAGAGAATAAATATACAAAAACGTTTTCGCATGAAGCCAAACGATTGTAAGTTTGGTTATAAATCAAATTTGAGACGCAAAGAAATGAAAATGCTGCAACAATATGCCATCATATTTAGCTGGTGCTTTTCTTGTGTGATTATTCTTTTAAAGGCAGTAGTCTGGCTGTGCTGATATATATTGACCTAACCTAGACAGCTAGAGCCATTAGCCCACTAAGAGAGTGGGGACGTGTCTCCTATTGATCTGGCAGTGATGTGTCATTTGCACAGCATGTAGCAGCACTGATTGTGAAGGCTGTCCAGAGGAGAAAAAAAAAAAAGAGGCTGGTTGTTGTTTTTTTCCAGGCTGAGGCCGCTTCCTCAATGCTTTCAACACAAGATCAAAAGAACCTGGAGGTTTATTCAGCAATATAACACACACACACACAGACACACACACACACAATATTAGGCTTTTTGCCAGTAGACACAAGAAATGTCCAGGAAGATGTCAGTTC
Source organism: Nibea coibor (assembly GCA_023373845.1). Taxonomy (NCBI): domain Eukaryota; kingdom Metazoa; phylum Chordata; class Actinopteri; family Sciaenidae; genus Nibea; species Nibea coibor. The sequence goes on from CM041738.1 coordinate 13,182,030, forward strand.
AAGACTGATGCAGCTGCATATTGGCTCTCTCGAGGCTTTCAAAGCTAATGCTGCTCTGATAGGTGTGCTACAGGGACAAAGAGAGTTCAGTGACAGTGTGTACCGTGCATTCAACATGTACTAAAGTACTACACACTGTACATCTGGTGTGTGTTTAAGATTGTTAAGACAACTTGAGAAAACCTGTATTAAAACAGCATTTTGTATTCTTTGTATACACCCACACATACAGTATGCACACACACATCTCCTTGTATATGATGTATATGAAGTGAACAGCGTGCTACAGCGGGATTGGTTGTAGCTTTAGGTGGGAAACACTACGCTGTCCCACAGTGCCGAATGTCCCATTTTCTCCTCCTCATCCTTTCCCTGGGCCTTCGTCTCATTTAGTGTTCGATCACAAATGCTCCTCACTTTTAAATTGAGGTGAGGATTTGTCTCTGCTGGACGTGGTCTTGTGGGATTTTTGCCCTGCGGTCTGTAAAACCTACTGTCAATCCGAGCTTCAGCAGGGCATTAGTCTGCGTGTACATATACGTGTGTGCTGAGTTCATTGCGTTCTGTTCCAGCTGGATCTTTACTCACACATTCAGCTGTGTGCTCATGTGCGTAGGATAGCTCGTGTGTTTACACATGTATGCTTTTACATTTTGTTACTTTGGTGTTGTTTTTTTTAAATCTCTTTTTCTTTAATTTGTGTGGTTTCTTGTGTGTGTGTAGTTGCAGACATAAACAATGGAAGTCAGACCTCCCGGCCTCCAGTGTTGTAATCACCTTCCACAATGAAGCTCGCTCCGCTCTGCTGAGAACTGTGGTCAGGTAGGTTAATGGTGTGTGTGCTGTCCACTTCAAAAATGTCTTTATTTTGCTTTGCAAGCTAAAATCCTCTTTCTTCTTTTTTTAAATCCTCTGTCTCTCTCTCTGTTTAGTGTCCTGAAGAAAAGTCCTCCTCACTTGGTCAAAGAGATCATTCTGGTTGACGACTACAGTGACAACTGTGAGTAATGCATGTAAACAAACCTAACAAGATCAGCGTGTAAATGTGATGTGTGAGTCATCGGCGTGGCACCTGCTTTGTGTGTGTTTCAGCGGAGGACGGAGCGCTGCTGGGGAAGATTGAGAAAGTGCGTGTGTTGAGAAATGACCGCCGAGAAGGTAATTACAAGAAGAGGAGAAGAATGTTTGATGTTGTTTTTATCCCAGTGCAGTTACTTCTGTCATGTTGATGGTTGGGGGGTGAAATCAGTCCACTTGGTACCAAAAATGTGTTTGTTTGTTTTTTTTTGTTTTTTTTGTAACTGATGTTTCCCTCAGGACTGATGCGTTCAAGGGTTCGCGGTGCTGACGCTGCTACGGCACCAGTCCTCACCTTCTTGGACTCTCACTGTGAATGTAATGACCACTGGCTAGAGCCGCTACTGGAGAGAGTAGCTGAGGTACACACACACACACACACACACACACACACACACACACACACACACCTAAGAATATTTTCACCGCTTTACCTTGCCGTCAGACTGCCTTTTTATTTGGCAGTAACTGTCGAACTTCTGTACTGTTGCAGTGGCAAGGCCAGAAAGACACAAGCAAGTAACTTTGATTTTTGTTTGTTTTGAGTCTGATCTTCCAATTTTCTGCCACGGCCTCAATAAACACAGGAATATTTGGGCTCTTTCAGCTGCAGAAATTCACATTTCCCTTTTATGACCTGACATGATTAGAAAATGCTGTCATTCAGTTCAGACTGATTTAAAAACAAACAGACCCCACAGGTGTCCTTCTTTTCTAACCACAGCATTTGTAAAAACAGAATAAACATAAAACCTGAGCTCCATTGCACACAGAGAGGTGATATTTAAAGTGAAGTCTTTAGTTAATGACTCCAGAGGGAGCTTCTTGATTACACGTCAGCTCACTCTGAAGTGGGACAGTGTGCGTCGCTCTTTAAATATTCATCTGATGTGAGAGTGAGAAAATTGTCTTCTTCTGCATTTGATCCTCCCAAACGCGGTGTTTTGTCATTCCCAAGTTAATAAATGCCTGGAGTCAAATCTGAAACATTTCTGCTGTCAGGGTAATTGACTTTGCGTTTCTTTGCTGCAGTGGCACTTCTAAAGAATAAATCACAAGAAAGAAAGAAAGAAAGAAAGAAAGAAAGAAAGAAAGAAAGAAAGAAATCTGTGTGGATAAAAACCTCATGTGTCATATTAAAATGTTTAAACCCAAAATAAATAAACTCACTCGGTACCTGAAAGCTTGTTTCTGTTATTGTCATTCGAGCCATTTGAGCAATCCTTTTTCTAAACTACTGTATGATGTGGTTTGTTTCTCCTCAGGGTTTGATCTGGTGTGGAGGAGACAGAGTTTTATAAATGCGGTGTTAAACTAAATATAGAAGATAAACTAAACATGTGACTCACTGCTGTTGACGGAAATATTTACTTCTACTACTTTTGTTTTTTTTGTCTCGTAGTGCATCTTCATTAATGAGCTAGGTTTCCTGTTTTTCCCACTACAGAGTCCAAAATGTCCTAATTAATTATTTTGTCTCCGGGCTTCTTTCTCAGGACAAGACCAGAGTAGTTTCTCCTATCATTGATGTCATCAACATGGACAACTTCCAGTACGTAGGAGCCTCGGCCGATCTGAAAGGAGGTACAGTGCATGAGCACACACATAACGTCCTGTGTGGGTCGGCGCATAGAGCTCTCGACAACAAATCAAGGAATTGTGCTGTAATGACAGTGCTCCGGCAGGATTTATGCATTTGTTTTGGCATTTAGTGCAGTACTTCACAAACAGTTTTCACTTAAGACTGCCGTGCTATTTCTCACACACAAGGCCATCCCTTCTGCAAAGTATAGACCCAGCATGTTTAGTCTAACGGCTTACATAAACTCTGTCTTCCACACTGCACACTAAGTCAAACTGGATTTTTAGTACGTAGCGCTTTCATGCTGATGAAGTGACTAAATGAAGTCCCCTCAAACTTGTCAGCATGCACAGTAAATTTCTGAGTAGTCTCGGTAGTACTCGGTAGTCCCTCGTAGTGATTGAGAGTTTTCCCTTAGCTCTACAAAGTGTTTCAGCCTCTTTCGCTTCATTGTTTTGGGTTTTACGAGGGCAGCGTTGCTGTTTCACAGCATCAATTTTAGTCACAGCAGGCAGCTATTTTCAGTGAAAAAGCTCTAAAAAAAAAACCCCACAATGCAATACCTGCTCAGCTCTAAGCAGCAGATGGGCACAGTTACCACTGGTGAACATAGTGGAGCAGCCAAAGAGCCAGATATTTCCCTGACCAGTGGATGTTTCAGATTTAGTTTGACTGACAGGTCCCACATTGTTTCCTGTGTTGTATCCTTTCCTATACTATCCCGTCCTATGCTTTCTGGTATCAGGATCATTTTTATATTTAATCTGAACCTGAAAATCTGTAACCAGACTTCTACTTAATCCCAACTAATGCTCATAATGTTTTTTTTTCCATCCACTGTGTGTGTGTCTGTGTGTGTCTGTGTGTTGGCAGGTTTCGACTGGAATTTGGTGTTTAAATGGGATTACATGACCCTAGATCAGAGACGGGCCAGACAAGGGAACCCCATCGCACCCATTAAGTAAGACAGACCACTCACACATCCACTCAAGTGATCATACACGACTGACACACTTTTGTTTCAACCAGCCACTAATCTCTTTTCCTCGCTGCGTCCTTCTTCTCTCTGCCCTCGCAGGACTCCCATGATAGCAGGAGGTCTATTTGTCATGGATAAGGAATACTTTGAGCAGCTGGGAAAGTACGACATGATGATGGATGTTTGGGGAGGAGAAAACCTGGGTGAGTGCAGACTCAGTAGAGTCGCAGTCGAGACGCAGCAGAAGATGGTGGTTAGGAGATGACGTATGACTCAATAATGGATGAGGGGCAGCAGGCCTTAGTGAGTGAAAGAAACAAACTTAAAAATAATGCAGTATGATTAAGAGAGGAAAGTAAAGAGGCAGCTGGAGAAAATAAACTAAAATAATACTTTACTGCCCTTAATGTGAGGACGTCTGTTCCCTGACTCATCAGCCTCTAATGGTGACAGACGTGTCAGGAGCTGCACTCCAGCTACAGCCAGTACCCAGGCAGCTTACCTTAGCACAAAGATCTGCCCACCAGCGCTTCTAAAGCTCAATAATTATCATCGTTTTGGTTGTTCCAAACAAAAATTACAATGTAAAAATAACCGTTTATGGTTTTATGGGGGGGTTATGTGCTGTTTCTTTTGCGTTTGTCTTTTGTTCTGTGGCCACCGGAGTTTCTTCTACACGCTTGGGGTCGCTAATCCACAACACCAACTACACCACTAGATGCCACTAAATCATGCATGCCGCTCCTTTAAATGCTTCTGACTCACAAAACAGCAGATTTGTCTTGTGAAACCTGCGCTCTCTCTTGATGTTCCATACACAAATTGGCACAGATGATGTGTCTCACGCAGTGATCAACTCATGAGCTCATCTGCACTTTGCATGCCAAGAACACGACAAAGAGGAGAAAATCCTTTCGTAATGTGCTTCTCATATCCAGATAAGAAAGTCCGGGAGACTAGCGTTGATCTCAGAAAATTACAGTGTTAATGTGATAATCATTATAGTAAGTATAGAGGGAAAATAACCGTAGTGTACACAATGGAGATCATTTGCAAACAGTACATGATATAATAACAGCTGTGTCTCCTTGTTGCTTTTGTCTGAATGCAGTTGAGAATAAACAGATGGATTAATTTCTCTCTCAAGACGGCACAATGATTCAGAGCTGGATTGACACTCCAGATACTGTTTTTTGTTGTGCGCTCATTTAGACAACACTTGTGCAAATGCAAACAGAGTTGGAGAGGGAACCTGACAACATCAACACACTGGAAGCATTTATGAGGCGCAGACATCCTCAGTTAACTTCACCACAAGACATACTGCCTAGAATAATCAACTGTGACATTTTTATAGGAACTGTTTGTTCAAACAAATGTGGGAAAACGGCTATATGCATGTATAGTGCTGGAAATATTTAATGGGATCCTTCTCAAACACTTTTGTATGAGTCACAGTTGTCTGACACTCCAGGCTGTCCGTGAGTGGCTGCAGGTTGTCTTCATATCCTTGAGTAAAGAGCAAATAGACATTGGGTGTAGGCTTGTTCTGGTTGAGGTATTTCAGGTTGGATTGGAAGTCCTTCCACGTAGTGTGACGCTTTCCTTTCTTTTGTGTGTGTGTGTGTGTGTGTGTGTGTGTTTGCGTTTCAGAGATCTCATTTCGTGTGTGGCAGTGTGGTGGCAGTCTGGAGATCATCCCCTGCAGCAGAGTCGGTCACGTCTTCAGAAAGCAGCATCCATACACTTTCCCTGGGGGCAGCGGGACTGTGTTTGCAAGGTGACACACAAACTCACACACACGTTCACACACTCACACGCACCACACATGCACAGCAAAAGTGTTGAACACTCACCAACCATGTTCAGAAACCAACCAATTCAGAAATTCCTCATCAATAAGAAACGTGTCAGCTATGTCAGCTTTGCGAACGTCCTGCTCTTCCCCACTTCCTCTGTGGAGTGTAGGGGGCAGTCCAGGTCAGAGCTGATCCTCTTCACCAGTTTGTTGAGCCTTTTTCTGTCCCTCTCCCTAGCAGATGAGTCCACAGAATGATGCAGATGCCACATACATGCATCAATAATGCAGAACATACATACACGAGTTTTACCACAGCTTTGAAAATGAAACCAGTGTTAAACATTAAAACCAAGCACTAACAATTAACAAACAAATTAAAAGGTAATCTGAGGGGAAATTGCTTTTCTTAAATATGGAACATCTGTTTTTTGGGGTGCGTTGCCCTTCATACCTCTGATGTGACAACATAATCACTGAACATCAGTAATTGGGAACATGATACATGGAAAGATATGGATCTCTGCTTTGAAACAGTCTCCAACCACAAGTAACCACCCTTGGAAACAAGCCCAACAAACCCTCATGGCCGTAATGAAGAACTTCCAACAAACCGATAACGGGATCTAAAGTGGCTGTGGTTTCTCTGGGAGGAAAACAAGAAGTGAAGAAATAGACCCAGATGTGGAATATCTTTGGAAATCAGCTGAGCTGAGCTTTTGAGCTGCTGAGTGATATCTGCGATGCCTCTTCAAAATCAAATCCTGTCTGCCAGCCGCAGATGAAAACCACAGTCGTGACTAACCGAGATATTCCTCACGAGGAAAGAGCTTAATACTAAGAAGCTGTGAACGGACCCCGAGCTGGATGAAACAAAAAGAAATAGACTGCAGGTGATGTGTGTGAACTTCACCAGTAGATCAAACTGTTTCAGAGCTCATTATAACATGTTAGCTCTAGATGTGACTCAGCTTACATTCCTACCACGGATTAAACTGGACACACCAAGAAGTTGCATAATTCCTCCAACAGTGCAACATATCATTTATTAATTGACGGGCGCATTCGTGCTTTCATAGTATTAGCCTCAACAAGAGAGACTCAGAGTGCAAAACAAGCGTCATCCTGGCTGTTTTTGGCGTCTCACCGTTCAGTCTGTCTGAGTAAAGCCCCCAGGCACCTTCCCTGTGTCCTTGTGTCTGCTGCTGGTGACCTTGGGGAGTTGCGAGACAGCACCTGTCTTGCCTGCTTGGGTTGCTTTATAATTGTTCTGGGAGCAGCATTTCCCAAATAGACAAGTTACGTTTATTGAACGTGTGGAGACAGGGCCGGCATACAATCAATATGAGGGAAAGCCCCTCAAGACTTCATATAAAGTCCCCTGTGAGGGAGCATTTTCTCTGTTGCTGTGAATAAGGATGAAACACAGAGACGTCTGTGTACATTATTTTTGCATTTCTGCAACTACTCCTCGGTGTGAGACATCCACTGTACCAGAAGTTAATTGTGTTGACGTATCATTTCCATGTCGACACAGTTCGCTTGCTGGCTTGTTTGTAATAATTTCCATTTTCTGTAGAATACAGAGAGGCTAAATGCATCGCTGTAGTCCAATGTCCCTGACTTAAAACAAGGGAGGCTGCTTTCCCTACACATTTACCGGTTTAAGCCCGGTGTCTGTCTGGATGTATTTTAGCTATCAAAGTGTCAGACTTTGTGAACCCCTGTTACAGAAAGAACATATGAGCAAGTGGATCTCTACTCAGACTCCAGCTGAGAAATGGTCTGACAGTTTGTGCGCCTCAGAAAAAATGGAAATCTGACAAAATGTTATTGGACTTCATGTCAACACTTTGTCCAATGGATGCACTGACTGGGGAGATAAAAACACCTTTAGATTTGTCTGTTTAACTGTTAGAACTCTGTCATGTCTGCCTTCATCTGTCTTTCATCACACCTGTCCTCTCGTTTGCTCTCTGTCCTCCTCCCTCCGCCCATTTTTCGTCCCTCTCAGGAACACGAGGAGAGCAGCAGAGGTCTGGATGGATGAGTATAAAAACTTCTACTACGCTGCTGTCCCCTCTGCGCGAAACGTCCCCTACGGAAAGTAAGTAAGGAGGTTTTAGGTTTGGTGCGTTGATGATTGATTGATGTTTTGTACGGACATAGATGGTTTCCAGAGGATGTCTTTGAAGAAACTATCCCAGGAGATGATTCAGGAGCCTAACTGTCTAACCGGATCTGTTTATTTTTTGATGTTTCCTGTTACTTTATTTGACTTCATCTGTACCCTATCTGACCGCTGCTCCATGTCTATTAACGCTTTACTCAGAACTAGACTACACAACAGGTACTCGGACATTCACCCAGTGTAGCTAGACAAAGTTAAAAATGCTTATTATGTGACCTTGTGGGAACACTCTTAGCATTTCCCTCCAGTGCCAGCCTAAGCTGTAATTTTCCTCTGAGGATGCAGCCTCAGACGTGCCCGAGGCCTCTATGATCCACCCTTACAGACTGGCAGAGTAGGAGGGCTATAATTCAATCAATGTCGGGAAACGTTTTGAAAACCACAAGCGATCAAACCTCTAATTCTCTCGGTGTGTCACTATCTCTTTCTCTCTCTGTCAGTATCCAGAGTCGTTTGGAGATGAAGAAGAGATTAGGCTGCAAGCCATTCAAATGGTACCTGGAGAACGTCTACCCTGAACTGCGGTAAGAAAATGAGAGCATTTTATGGAATATGATAGGGTACACCGTATGACACGGTATATAATATTGTGTAAGCAGACTTAAATTACATGTAGGAAAACGTCTCACTTGAAGTGCAGTTGTAACATTGCGAGGGCTTGGTGTGTAAGCAGCTCAACCACGAGTAGCAGTAAGACTGTGATCTCCTGTGTGCTAATGTTTCGTGCTTTAATAAGACTCAAATGACTGTAGTGACACTAATTACAAACTCATGCTGGCAATTATGATTCAAGCACATTATTACATTTTGGCGGGCTTGCAATTTGCCACTTAACAGCGGTAAGATTAATGTGATACATTTAATGTAATAACATAAAGCTCATATCGTCGTTCACAAGAAGAAAATGGATCAATTGTTGTTCAATCAAGAGTTGTTGTTTTCTTTCGATTTTTGTTACCTCTTTTCCGTCTTCTATTTCCTATTGATTAATAAAACAGCAAATATTTAAATGATGCTTTTAATGGAACAACTCTGTGTTTGTCTGTGCGCAGAGTGCCGGATCACCAGGACATAGCCTTTGGAGCCTTACAGCAGGGAGGAAACTGTCTCGACACCCTGGGTCATTTTGCCGACGGCGTCGTGGGCGTCTACGAATGCCACAACGCTGGTGGGAACCAGGTAGCGTTACTGCGACGACACACGCAGGTCAGCTTGTCATGTCCTTAATCTAAAGACACCTCTGTGGCACTGGGTGGAGAGAGCACAGGGTGCGTGTTAGCGGACTGCACGACTAAAGGTGAAACGTTTCACACCCAGAAGCCTGAACTTAAACACAGAATATCTGTGCGTGGAAGTATTTTAACATTGTTCTTTGGGGTTTATTTCTTGGCGCACTTTGCACGTGGTGGGTGGCCAGTACAGCGTACGAGTGTGTGTGCTGTTTCTCAAGTAGTTCGTGCCTAAAAATAGATTGTGGTCTTACTGGGGGAAAAAAAAATGGCGTCACTTAGACTGAAAGATTATTGGTTTTACACGTCTGGTTTACACCTGTCATTTTACCTGCCATATTTCAAAACTTGCCACATAACTGCAGCTTTGGCTGCAGCAAACAGCAATGATTTATTTAATTAGACATGAAAATGACAGTACGGCTTTTAAGTCGACATGTTTTGACGGGGCGCGCCTTTATTGAGTCTAGTACCTGCGGGATGTGTCAGTACTATATAGGGGAGGATAAGATAACACGGGTAAGAAGTCGCTCTTCCACACCACTGTTAATCTGTTACTGCTGTTGTATGTCAGCAAACAATAATAGAGCTACAGTTCATTTTTATTTGTTCGTGTAAAGAGGCACTGGTACAGAGTTGGTTGTACTGGACTTTGACTGGACCTTATTACAGCTGAATTATGCTGACATTAAACATCAGATCAGGATACGTCATACATATCATGGTATTGGCCAATTCTGCATGTAAAAAGACACCCGTAGCCCCTGTGTGTGGCCATGCAGAGATGGTTATATTTCTACTAATGTTTTTACATGTTTGTTTCTTGTAAAGGAGTGGGCCCTGACCAAGGATAAGTCAGTCAAACACATGGACTTGTGTCTGACTGTGGTGGACAGAACAGCTGGCTCTCTCATCAAACTACAAGGCTGTCGAGAGAATGACAGCAGACAGGTAAAGTCTGATCTGTCCGAAATATTGTTTGGTTTATCAGAGCCGTTCTCGTCGCACTTTTAAACTAAAACAAATATCAATGTGCACCTAACGTTTAAGTCTATCTTACCTTATTCTTGTTTATGTTACGACAGAAATGGGAGCAGATTGAATCCAACTCAAAGCTTCGTCACGTGGGCAGCAACCTCTGCCTGGACAGCCGCAGTGCCAGGATGGGCGGGCTCACTGTGGAGGTCTGCAGCCCGAGCCTCAATCAACAGTGGAAGTTCACCCTCAATTTACAATCATAGGGGGCTCTACAGACCCTGGGAAGAGTTGGGTATTGGATAGAGACACCAACAGACTCTGAGACCCGAGTAAAGAGATGGAAATAGGCTCGAGGAGAAAGACAAAACTTGATGGATTAATGGATTACTCTCGCTCCTCCTCGGAGGGGCAGCCAGGCACGTCTATACACCTCTCCCCCACCTCACCGCTCCTCAAATAAACAAAAGAGTCGCACCAAGTGGGGGAGGGTTTTGTAGACCACGATGGAGTGAACGGGAAACTGACTGTGTTTGGTGGACAGGTGGTGATGATCAGGATGACGATAAAAGCGATGAAGAGGCTTTCCATCCAAACTACATACCTCAGTGTTTTTTCATTGATGGTTCCAGATGCAAATGACAAGTGAATCCTTTTCTGTTCTTTTACTTTCTTTAATGCTGGTGAAAATAGAACTCTATGGCGTTTTTACTTTGTAATTATTTTACTATTAATATTTTTTATTTCTTGCTGTTAATTCAAACAAACCAGAGGTTGGCAGGAGCTTTTTCTTCTTTTTTTTTTGTATGAAGATGTTGATGCTCTCCTCTGGCACTCTCTCTTTGTTTTTACCGCACCGAGGTTGGTGTTTCGGCGAGGAGGGAGGGGGGCGGGTTGAGGTGTGGAGGGATGTGAAGGGAGGAAATGAACTCGATTCCTTGAGCTGTTCCTCTTGTTTACTCTTATTGGTTTACAGGATCAACAGAGAAAAAGAGAGGCGAGGTGGGGAGATGAAGCTGTGTGTTCTGTTTCGTTTTTTTATACAGTTTTTTTTTCCCACAGATCGTGTCTTGGGGGAGGGGGGAGTGGGTTTGAGGGAGTAGCTTCTCTGCTTTGGATGGGGCCTGACGCTGGTTTGGCCAGAGGTGCAGTTCCTGAAACCAGGAAGTGTCTTGAAGCCCACCCTCAGGATTTACTGTTTGTCTTCAGGCTGTGGCACTGGCTGCTGCAGCGTCTTCACTTCTACACCATTATGTCTCTAACGAAACAATACACAGAAAAAAAAACTCTTACCCGTCTTCTTTTTGTTTACTTATGTCAAAAAAATGGAACCAAATTTCAAATGGATGTTTTGTGTTTCAGGAATACACAAGGAGTGATTAAAATAAATTTCTTCACATGCTCTCGCTGCTCTCTAACTGCCCCCGAAGGCGCGGTTCAGTTCATACATCATCTTTTCCTGCACACCATTTCCTCTGCTTGTGTCTATATTGACATTGTAGGGAGGTTACTGTCATATAATCACACCCAAAGTGGATTTTAACATTGCAGCTTTTTCTCTTGAGCAAACAGGTGTTGGCTGCAAAAGGATTGTCTGTCACTGATCTGCCAACATAGACATAATTTGAGATTGCTTCTATACTTTCAACATATCCCCCCCTGCCTTCTCTTTGAACGGCAATAGAAAAGCGTGCTCAAATGTGGCTGACATTCGGCGCTTGACATGTTTTTGTCGACAAAGTAAAACCTTGCTTATTCCAGCCTGAGAACAGATGCCATGCAAAAAAAAAAGACAGAAAAGAAAAGGACTGACTGTAGTGTAGTGGACTTTGTGTATGAAATGTGCATGCACGTGTGTTCTGCATGTTATCACCACAGCTCCACTCAGTCAGTAGAGTTTTCCATCCGCATATATTTGTCCTTCATTATGCCTGTTAGGTGAGCTTCTGTTTGAAGCTGTAACAAACGAGGTTTTACTGTTTGTCGTCACTGTTTCTGCTGCAGGTGAGCACATTTTTCCGATCCTGCACACGCAGGACCGTTCACTTTCTGCTGATGCAAACGAGTGAGAACACTTCCTGTTTATGTCGGCGTGCTACTTTACTCTGATAATGAGATTTTGGTGTCACCAGACAGCATTGTGCCACTTCTTGGTTTTTCGTTACCTGATAGTGTTACTGATACCATTTACAGCACACATGTCTGTTTGTTGTCTTCTGCAACACTAGTCTCTCCTGGGTTTCAACGTGGGTTCATCTTAACTGCTGTGATCCTCTGTGCTGTGCAGTCACTAATGAATAATGATGGCGCAGTTTGGGGGAAATTGGTTTTGATTCCGTTTGTGTGACTTGGCAGCTTCAAGCCATCGACAATAACACAAAACATCTTTGAACAGACATTTCTTATTTCACTCTAGAAAGAAGTGCAGCCTCAAGTGTTCTTTAATGTCAAACATGCTCTGTGTGTCTAACACGCTCATCCACATCCATACTTGTAAATGCTCCATAGATCTTTTTATTTTTTTGACAAAGACAGCTGGCCATGTTTGCTGTGTTGTCTGCGCTTCCATCCTCTGCCTCTGCTCTGTCGCTTTCTGTTTGTTTTTCTGTCATTTCGTTCCTTGCACCCGGTGTTTGCCTTGTCTTGTAACATTGATCCAACTGTAAAGCAGAGTGAGAGAAAGGTCAGCTGAAACAGCAGCTGCTTGAGAAGCCTATCCTGTGACTTGATAGGTTGCCGCAATGTGCTGCGAGGCACCATGACCGGCAGGTACGAGGGCAAGACGTGAAAGGCGAGCCTTGATGTGAGGGAAAGTTTTGTGCTCCCAATAGTTAAGGCGCACATCTGTTTGAGGGTTTCGGTTAGATTTCATGTTATTCAGGCGTTGGATTTACTGATAAATACTGGAATGTTTTCTTTTTTAGTGGGTGGGGTTGCCATTGTATTTGGAAATTGCAAATTGTCTTAATTTCTTATGAATGTTACAAATCAGTAATCGTAATAGCGAACAGCTGTTTGGAATTTAAGTTGTTATTTTCCTCAATTGTGCATCTAAACGGCTTCCACTGTCAAATCAGAGCATTTGGTGGAGTACAGTATACAGATCTAAGACACATTTTTCATTGTGTTGAACACATTTAGTGGTTCTGGTTTAATGTTGGATGCAGACTGTGTTAATGGGTGTTATTTAGTATCATACAGACACCAAACGGAGCAACATGAGCACAGCAGATCTTAAGTATTAACATTTGTCATCAAATTGTGATGCTTAAATATTGTTTATTGTGGGATAGGACAGGACCTCAAACTAGGAGGTATCCTGCTAACATGTTTTAGTGGTGTATAGCGCCCTCTATTGTCACATATGTAGTAGAGTAAAAAGACACTCAACACACCGTGTACCACCTCCAGAGTTTCGGACCTTTTCCCTCCCCTCAGTCACGTTTTCTTTGTTTCTTTCTATTGTTGTTAAACTTGATTAACACGGCCAGGCGGTGGAAACTGAACAGGCACGAGAACCAAACTGCACACACCTGAGTGACCATGGCAATACTGTCTGCTACAACAGTTCACATATGTCATATGGAGCCTTTTTCTTTTTAAAAAACTGGTCTTATTCTTGTGAAGATGAAAAGATTGCTACTTTATTTTTTATTCATTTTATGTTCTACACAGAGAAAAGACTGTAATACTAATTAAGTAGTCCAGCGCCTCATTTTGATTGGATGATTAAATGTTTACATCTTTAGCACAATGTGCCAAAGTTTCCTTCCTGTTTTCTCTGTATGAGGAAGAATGAGAAGAGGTAAAAAGAAAAAAAAAATACAGAATGAGTTGCAGTGAACTCGCACGTTAAAGCTTGCCTACAGTATGTTGTGTATGTCATTGTTCTTCCCAGTCTCAGTTTGACCTGTAGGACACGCAGGGGGGAGGACAGCTCTCAGCTGCTGATCTGGTGTCATATTTTGATGTCTATAAAATGTCTGTTGATGTAGAACTGCACTTTGGAAATGAGTGACACAGTAATTTCAAAGGCGCCCTTTATTAGCATTAAAAGGGGGCGAAAAACTGAACACCAGTCAGCTGACAAGAGCATCTTCCTCCCTGAGCCAGTAGGACGTCATTCATACTCACTGTGTTTGTGGGGGGGGACAATGAGGGGTTTATGGGTTCATTTGATGGAAAGAACAAGGGAGGAGGTGTAAAGGTCAAGCGTTGTGTTCTTTCAGCGTTTCTGTTAAACAGGGAGAAGAGTCAGAACAAGAAGGATGTCTTTCCCCTTCAGACCACCTCAAATCAGAAGAAGAGCCCTCCCTGATATGTGAAAAGCCCCGCTGAGACGCCCAGCTCAGGATTACTTAAAGCTTCTCCATCTTTCGCTAAGAGTGGCAGTAACAGTGTGTATGAGTTTCAGGGCACACTCGGGGCTAAACATGCACATAAGACACTACACTGTACAAGTCTCATCAGCCAGTAATGACAGATATAAGACAAATCAGTAGGGAGGGGGCGTGAGCTAATGGGGTAACAATGTGGCTTCATTGAATGATGGTGGTCAGTGATATGGCACGAGGGGTCACACATGTAAAAGTGTATATTTTTGTATATACCTACATCAGTGTGTGTACAGTATGTACATATATACACAGTGTACTCAGCCGCGGTTCCTAGTTTTGTTGTCAGACTGTACAGCGCTTCTAACTGTTCCCTGTTTTATAGATACTGCAGAAATTCGAGTTTGAATGAGGAGAAATGATTAACTTAAATAAATGCATTTATATATATATAAATATAAACTAAACAGTGTCGTGTATTTTGGTCTGCTTCAGTGGTTCATGGTGCACGCTCACACACACACACATTCACACACAAACAGTCCAGTTTTGAAATATATTGATGTTTATTTTAGGGACGTTTTTCAGTTATGCAACGATGGAGCTGCATCATAATGTGGCAGCTAAACATGAATTTTATTCAAATGTATTTAATATTTAATGAAGAAACTTTCTGTCTCTGTCAGGCAGACATTGTTACTCTGAGGGAGTGACAGCCTGACTCCAACCAGCCAGATGTTGTGCTATAAGGCAACATATCTGATAAATAAAACTTTTAATGAATTAAATATATAGCAACATATTGTGGTTCTAATGACCACATGAACTATTAAAATCTTCTGAATGACTAATCTCGTTTTTGCTGGCTGACTCAACATAAACTAGATGACTAGATAGAGAGAGATGTGTTGGTTAGGCAAAAGGCGGTATGCTCAATATAGTGAGATGTTTATAGTTGCACGGGCAATGTGCATTTTATGGACACGACGACTGAGGCAATTCCATGTTTGTACCAACCGGAGAAGACAGAAACCATTGCGCACTGAATCATTTTGTTGTTCTGTGACAGGAGAAAAAAGTATGTGGGCTCCGCTCTGTGTTACTGTTGAAAATCGCATTCCCAGATTTTCAATAAGACTTGGGACTCTGGGGTTTCTTCCATTAGGCTGTAAGTGCATTAAGGTCACAGTCGGTGTTCCAGTTCACTACAAAATGTTGCAGTTCACCAGGTGTTGGATGTCAGTCTTCTTTAAACTCAGAAAAACAATTCTTTGTTGAGCTTGTTTTGCACACTGGGGCATCATAATGTTGAAGCAGGAGAGAATCTTCCTCAAATTTCTGCCACCTGGAACGCTTCAACTTGTATGGCATTAAGACTTACAGGCATATCTGTCCAAAATAACCCCACCAAAGTTCAATATTTATCCAGTAAATTACCTGGTGAGAACATGGAGCACAGTGATGCATACTTCTTGAAACTAATATAAATATTTAATGCCCAGAGCGCTTATTAATCAGAATCAACTTACAAGTATGTTTAAACATTCAAAGAAATGTCTCCCTTTTGAGAAGCTCACGATGTAGCCTGTTTGCACAAAGTGCTGAGAGCAAATTTACAGAAAGTTACACATGGACGTGCTCATAAAACAAGGACAAAGATGTACAAACAAGTAGGTATGAAAATACACTTTGGTGTAAGCAGTCTACAGAGGTACAAATAGTGCAAGAGGCACTGTTTATTTATTATTTAGATCATGCACCAGATATTATGTATTTATGCATTTTATGGGGGCAATCCACATTGATTGAGTTCCACACAGAAGTATTCGCATCAAAAATACTTAAAATACAAAAAGTTAGTACTAATTTAGCAGACCCGTTTCTAAATAATTTACAGGATATTATAATAATCATTCATTCAAAGATCACTTTACTATTGCAGATGGAAAAGGTGGGGCTACTTAATTCACTTCTATTATTATTATATTTTATTTGAGCCCATAATACATCATATGTATTTGTTGATTACAGTTCGTATTGTGAATGTTAATCTACAGAGTAACAAGTGAATATATGAATTAAATGCAGCGCAGTAAAAAGCTCAGTTGCCTCTGAATTGAGGAGAAGTAAACTGAAAAGAGTTACCTCAAAACTGTACATCACTGAATAAAACACTGATGTGAAATTAGAGAGGTGAAAGCACGTGAACAGGATAAGTAAGGAAAGTATGATGCAAAATAGGAAATATTATAAAACAATGTTCAGAAGACCGTCAGAGCAGGTTATAACGGGACCATTACACTGTGGAGAAGACAAAGCCCAGGCGAAACCAGATGATGACATCTGGATGTTTGTTTTTGAACATCAGGACATGACTGTACACCCGCTGCACTGTCCGTGTCTGTCCTGTCCAGCAGAGGGCGCTGAGAGCGCCAGCAGACACGCAGGAGCCCGGAGAAGAAGAAGCAGAAGAAGCCGCAGCAGCAGCAGCAGCAGATTAGAGGCAGACACAGGTGGTGGACGGTGGTAGTATCTGAACAAAGACCCGTACACAGAAACAACCATGAAGAACGAAGGTATAGAGGGGACGGAGAGGTTCCTGAGCCCGGACAGAGGCAGAGGCCTGCGGGCGGTGAGGCACTTCGCGGTGGGGGAGCTGGTGTTCGCCTGCCCTTCCTACGCCTACGTGTTGACGGTGAATGAGAGAGGAGCGCACTGTGAGCACTGCTTCACCAGGTAACACCTGAAAACACACCTCTGTGACAGCTAGCACCGCGCTGGAGGGGGCTTCAGCTGAGCTTAAGACCCGAACAAAGCGAGTCATGAGTCCAGTTTAACGCCGGCTAACCTCGGCGCCGAGCTAGGTTAGCTTGTGACCCCCGTGGGCACCTAACGGCACCTAGCCGGTGCAGACAGGCTTAAATGGGTCAGTGCGGAGAGGCAGCTCACCTGACCGACGCTGCAGCTTTTGTTAAGTAGCACTGCAGAGTCAGGAGAGTCTAAAATAGATGCCAGCACTCACCTGCGACAAGATTACTGCTAGTTTATTAAAGACAGCATGTGAAAAGGCTGCTTTCCTCTCATCTAAACGAGCCCACTGATGGCTGCTCACACTTACAGGTAGTAAACTCAGTGCATTAGTTTGCACTATTACCCGTGAGAGTACTCACTGTTCCTCCAACAGCTGCAGAAATCCTGCAGTCTCCATGATATCAGACATAAAAGTTGATGTATTTGTCATTAACAGACAGTAATAAGGTGATTTGGGGTCAGTTTTCAGCAGCGCGGGATGTGGAGTGGTTAGAAAAGCCTGCCTGCAACATTCACATGAGTGTGTGTGTGTGTGTAGGTGTGTGCAGGCAACATACAGAAAGGTTAAACTGCAGCGCGCTGGTCTTCTTCAAGGTTTAGCCCTCGAGCTTGCCTACTCGTCTTGTTGCGATGACACTCTTTATGAGGTGCTTTAGAGTTAAATTTCTCCCTCTCACACACACACACACACACACACACACGTGTGTCTTACCGAAGCTACCATTAAGGTTTGTGGAGCAGTAAAAGGTTAGGCTGCTAAATATAGTGGTCCATGTGTCCCGAGAGAGGAGGAGCCAAGAGATGAGAAGGCCAGGGGTGCATGTGGGCACCGAGGGGGGGGGAGGGGTGGAGGTGTTGGAGTCCCTTGCTGTAATAGTGATCTTTAGTCCCCCCGTGCTGACAAATGACAATGTTTAGTAAGAAAGTTGACTCGCATTTGAGTCCTTGCGATGCGCTAACCTGTGTCTGTGTTTGAGTTGACTTGTTGTGCGTCCAACCTTTTGTCACTGGACTGAAAAACTCAACAGTTTCATTCAGTCTCAGTTTAACACGTCACATTTAAGTGTCGTGGGAACTAATGTCAGGAAAGGGTTTTAATTAAATCCCACGTCAACCGACTGAAAAGCATCAGGTAATGATGTCTCTATTTCCAGATGAAGGTGCTCTCTGTGTGATTTCATGCAGGTTGATGCAATTAAATTCTGCTGACAAAATGTGTGTGTGTGTGTGAGTAATATGTTGTGTCTTCATGCCATGACAGGAGAGAAGACCTTTTTAAGTGTGGCAAGTGTAAGCAAGCCTACTACTGCAATGTTGACTGTCAGGTGAGAGAGCTTTAAGCTTCCTTTTTGTGTGTGTGTCAGTGTGTGCGCCAGATGCTTCAAATAACCATAGAAACTGACTGTGAATACATTTTACTGCTAACAAAAATTAGTATTTCTTCATTAGAAATGTTCTCTTCCTGCTGTCTGTACTCAGATAGGTCAAAGAGACCGAGGCCAAGATCTTGGCCATTTGATTGTTATTGTCAGTGACAGGAGACGTTTTCTGCCCTTTGGGTGCATTCATACGTGTCGTCCCAAAAGTTGAGCCTTTTGCTTCACTGGTATCTCTTCAGAATAAATTTAATAAATAAATGTAACTGTTTTTGTGACCCATCTTCAGACTTAAGGCCACACACTGAGAACCACTTTAGGCTGCAAACAACAAGAGACAGAGAGAGAGCGAGGGCACACGCTGGCGCTGCTGTTGCTATGACAATTTAGTCTGTCCTCCCTCTGCCTCTGTCTAGTTTTAGTTTCATGGCACAAAATCCACCCAGTGAGCTGCAGTACAATTCAGCTTTCTGTGTGCGCTTTCTGATAAAATCCTGTGTTCGTTTTAATCTCTCTGTTACTCTCACCTTCTTGCTTTTGTTTGCTTTTTGTCTCTCTGTTTTGACGTTGTCGATTCATGTATTGTCCTGTTAAATGAGGATCACTTGCTGTAATAATGGAGAGTCTTTTTCTGTGTGTGTGTGCGCGTGCACAGAGAGGTGATTGGCCCATGCATAAGCTGGAGTGTGTAGCTATGTGTGCCTATGGGGAAAACTGGTGTCCCTCAGAGACCGTCAGACTGGTCGCTCGAATCATCATGAAACAGGTAAAGTAATTATGAGAGTAGAAATTTGTTTCAGCGTTCAGAGATTTCATTTTTTTAAACTCAGGTAAAGACATGAGTCATCATCTCTCTCAAATCAATACTGCGTACAAGAAAGCAGTCAGATTTAGGGGGCTCTATTTACAGAATATGGAATAAATAGAATATAATAATTTAATATTGTTTTTTTGAGTGTGTAATCACCTGAAAATAAGAATTGTTAGATTTTGTTACATTAAAATGAGCCTTTTATATCTACATATCATTCATATATGTTGAACTGCCATGTTTCTACAGTAGCCCAGAACAGACAAACCAAAGATGGTTTTAGATGGGGCCTATGTTTTGACATATCTGTGGCCACTGTAGTTTATGCAAGGAAGGAGAAGGGAGCCATGTGGGAAGAAGATAAAAAGTCAAATAAAATAAGTGGCTGCTTGATAATAAGTTAATTTATGAGCTGGACTGAGCTGTGAGCTGCTGGAGCCACGTAGCAATGACTTAACTGATCTCAGTTTCATTTGTATAATTTTGCATGAGTAGTGTCACAGGAGTATCGTTGGTGTTACGTCTGTTATCATTTATTGCAGTCCAGAAAGGTCACGTGAGATTGTTGGCGAAAAATGCCATTTAACTGACAAAACCATACTCTTGTAATGTCCAAGTGTTGATCCCATTGAAGACCACACGTCATTCAAGTTGTGTTTAGAAGCTGTTTTTATTGTCAGTGTTTAAATTGACCAAAAACACATTTTCTATTATAAGGCAATACAGTGCAAACTACAATTGTGCTATTTTGTCTTTTATACTGCATGAACTTTGACTAAACTGATCTCGTGTCTCGACATGTTGCAGAGAGTCACAACAGAGCGAACTCCTTCAGAGAGGCTGCTACTGCTCAAAGAGTTTGAATCCCGTGAGTTATAAATATATATATGTGTGTGTGTCTGTGTCTAATACATGAGTGTGTGTGTTTAGTTACATTTGAATGCGATTTTAGTTACATGGTGCAGTGTGTGCGCGTGTGTGAACGTGTGTCTCTGCAGTTGTAGCAGGGTGTCTATTAATATCCTCTGCTGTAGCCTCCAGTCCTGGTTCTGTCTCTTTCATTCACTCCAAGCGTGCAGAGCACTGGGACTTAAATCCCAAGCTTCTGGGTGCTGTAATTTCATGTTCTCTGCCTCCTTTAAAAATCACTGCCACTGTGCCCTTGAGCAAGGTACTCAAGCCCAAGGTACAGAGACTGTACTGAGAAGATGTAGATGAACATACAGGGTTACGTTATTTTACCTTTTTCTTTTTTGTTACTAAGGGGCTTTATGAAGATCAATTTAAATAAAATTTAAAAAGTCCTCAACACGCATGTTCAGCTGTGAAACTGCTCCCAATAATCCTGATCATACACTATAAATACGGTTTATATGTCAACACACACAGAAACAAAGCTGTCCTCCAACTAAGCGACCACAAATTGTTTTTCTCTGCTCCGTTTGGTGTTATCATTTAGTCCGGGCTGTAGTTACAGGCTCAGAGGTGTCATCAAAGGATTGTCACAGAGTTAACCTTCACACCTGTCTCTCGTGCACACAAAGCAAATCAGTGACCAGCTGCTGCCACCAGACTGTCTGTGTGAGTTTGCATGACTGACAATGACACATGGCCTAATGCAGCAGCGTATTACTACACTTCACTCTCACTGAGTGGTTCTGCTGAAGAGCTTACGATAGATCATCCATCCGTCCATTTCCATTTTCCACAAGAAGGATTCTTCATGGGGAGCATGATGGCGCTCACTCCCAACCAATTTACTGACATTTCAAATCCGGAGTTTGATCAGCAACACGCTCAAGAGCATCGAAACATCAAAGACCATGAACTAAACAAAGATACGCCATTCTAGACACAAGGTTGTCTCTTTATGATGCTCTGGTTGATGTTATTGAATTTCTCCCTGTTTCCCTTTTCTGTAAATGTTCTTTCTTTATCACGTTTGATCTCATTTTCCTTTTGTCTGCGTCTCATTGCATTTTCCAGATCTAGATAAGATGGACAGTGAGAAGGAGGAGATGAACCAGACAGACATAGCAGCACTGCACCACTTCTACTCCAGACACATCACTGATATCCCCGACGACCAGGCTCTCACCGAGCTCTTTGCACAGGTAAAACTGGATAGCCCAGCTTTCTGAAGTTTCTTTGGCGTACACGCTGTACTCTTTAAATGACCTTTTAGTTTCTCTGTCGGCAGAAATCCACTAATTAAAAGTTCCTGGAACGACCCTAAATCTTGGGAGACTTTTATTACTGTTGTGTGATTGGTCAGCAGACAGGTGTTGACTTTTCTTGGCCTGTACTGTACAGGCTTAACGCATGCTTCTGTTCTGTACACATCCTTTAAATCTCTCTGCCACACATCACCCCCAGTTGTCTCTGCAGTTGTTAGCAAACGCACAGGGGAGCATATGTTGAGGTGAACCAGGGATCTGTGTGTGTCTCTCTCACACACACAGGCCCTGTCTCTTTAACTCCAGAGCGTTTAGCTTTTTAATTTGATCCGTCTGTCAGTGCTGCTATCTCCTTTCTCTCCACGCTACACCTACAGTCTCTTTGGCTTCTTATCTCACAGCTACATTTAATCTCCTACTCCTGGATTTCCTCCTCCTTGATGGAAATAAACACCACAAGCGAGTAGAGGGTGATGCCAGCTGTATTATCATATTACTCACCCTGCTGTTCCCCGTCTCCACCTGTTTGTTTGTCTCTTCTCGTCTGTCTTTCTTGGCCTTGGTCCCTTCTTCTCTCTCCTGTCTGCAGGTTAACTGTAATGGTTTCACCATAGAGGATGAGGAGCTCTCCCATCTGGGATCAGCTGTTTTTCCTGAGTACGTAGTCCATGTTAACACGCCATCAACAGTCAGCTCATCAGTGTATTTCACTGCTGATAGAACTGGCATTTGTCAACATGTTTCAGATTAAATCCCTTAGTGCTTTTTTCAATCTGTATTTCTCATTTGTTTTGTTTCATTATTTTAGTTCTCTCTCTGTCTCTATAATAGTCAGTGTGGCTTTTATATAAACCTTCGTCCAGTCCCATCATCATAGAGCTGCTAAGTGAAATATTTTTTTATATCAATTCTGTGATTTCACAATTCTGTGCTGAGCTTTTGTGCTTCTCCTCCTTCCTTTCTTCCTTCTAGTGTAGCATTGATGAATCACAGCTGTAGTCCCAATGTCATAGTGACCTATAAAGGCACAGTGGCTGAGGTCAGAGCTGTTCAAGAGATAAACCCTGGAGACGAGGTAAGTGAACAAAGGCAACAAACAAAGATGCTTCTCAGTGACCACATACAGTCGCAAAGAAATCCAGATGCTCGTTGCATCTTGATTGACGCAAACGCTCTCCCTCTGCAGATCTTCAACAGTTACATCGACCTGCTCTATCCAACAGAGGACAGAAAAGAGAGGTTGTTAGATTCCTACTTCTTCACATGCCAGTGTACCGAGTGCACCTCCAAGTCTAAGGTACTGTTGGCACGCTTCTCTGGAGCGCTCTGTACTACACTCTAATATGTGCTTTATGTGTGCCAAAGGCAGTGGAAACTGGATGCTCTCAGTTCGGGCCCCAGGCGAGGGCATAAATGTGAAACCTGTGTGATTTGGAGGAGGTTGAGAATTCAACACACTCTTTATCCTACTGTCTATTTTAACACATGAGAGTGTTGTAGGTTTCATTTCTTTATCTGTTCGAAAGAGTTTGGACTCTGTGTATGACTGTTAAATAAAAAAAAAGATTCAGTGATTTCACCATTCTTTGTAGTACATTGTGTTTTGGCAGGAAATGGTGGTAGACATGTGGCAACATAAGTTTACCATTTTGAATTTGGAAAACCTTTGCTGGTTTCACATTTAGACAGTTTTCATAAATGTGATGTTTTTATGTGCTCTGAAAGCTGCCTTGGCACGTAGTTTCTAATCATTTCCAGCTGTGAGCAGCTCCCATTGTACTTTGCATTGTGGGGCAGTAAATCAATGTCCTCTTCAATCATCAAGCAGGTTTAGCGTGCACTGTGTATGTGTACTGACATATTTAAGTACTTTTTGAATGTTTTCACTATTCCAGTGTAAACACAGGCCGCGCAGGCCAGAATTGGTGTGTACAGCAATATCAAACTGCAACATGGCGCTGTTTCATTTAGAAGTCTCTGTTGTTCTTTTTAAAGTTTAGGATATCTTGTGTACAATATGTTACTGTACATTTGTTTCCTACTGTATGCATCTTCTTTCCATCCCATTCTAGGATAAACAAAAAATGGAGATCAGGAAGCTGAGTTCTCCACCAGACCCAGAGGAAATCCGATCTATGGTCCGTTATGCCAAAAATGTAATCGAGGAGTTCAGGAGAGCCAAACACTACAAAAATATCCTTTTCCTGTGATTATACCTGTACCTCTGTTTCACTCTTAAGTCTTTTCTCTCTGTCAGTCAGTTTGTCCTCTTTCTTCCCAGCCTCCTCTACTTTCTGTACATTGCTGGTGTCTTTATTCCTTGACTCTGTGGCACCCCCTAGTGAGCTGCTGGAGATGTGTGAGCTTAGCCAGGAGAAGATGGGAGCTATTTTCGCAGACACCAACGTCTACATGCTGCACATGATGTACCAGGCAATGGGTGTCTGCCTCTACATGCAGGACTGGGATGGAGCTATGAGCTATGGAGAGAAGATCATACAGCCATACAGGTAAATTTACCTGTAAGGGATCTGCAGGGAGTCAGCGATGCAATTACAGTAGATCAGTTTGTTGTACAGCAGCACTATTGTCAGAAAGCACAGAAAGAAAGACTGAATAGCTGAGGGGTTCACAGTCCATCAGTAAGAATTTGTTCTCACTTTTTCAGACCTTTTGTCTGTATAAATCTGTAACACAGTGGTCTTTCTTTACACTTAGCATTACCTTTAATATCACGCTGAGTGAACTGTATGCAGCAGGAAACTAAGCAGAGGCGCATTTCCTGGAGTTATATATTGTTAATACAATGTAACATTAATTATAGATTATATTTTGTTTCTTCACATATTCACCGCGTAACCTGATGTATAAATTATATTCTCTCTACAGTGTTCACTACCCAGCCTACTCTCTAAACGTGGCATCTATGTATCTGAAACTGGGACGTCTGTACTTGGGGCTGGAGAAGAAGACACAAGGAATCAGAGCTCTGAAGAAGGTACGTTCACAGACATCCGGTCAGTTGGTGGCAAAGTGAGGAAAAAATACAGTAGGCTCCAAAAGAGATATGAGATGAGTCGGGTGCTTCTTCAAACATTGATCTACAGAACAACTTAATATCTACAAGGTGCCACTTCATACATTTTCTAATGTATGAATTTTCTAATGTCTCATTTCTAATCTAAATTATTTTATTATTTATTTATTATCTTTTGTTTTTTCTGTCCTCAGGCAATTGCCATCATGGAGGTGGCTCATGGGAAAGATCACCATTATGTAGCGGAGGTCAAACGAGAAGTCGAGGAACACAAATAAACAAGGTGTACGAGGAGCAGCAAAAGAGATCCACTGGATTGAGGAATGTCTCTTAAAGCAACAAAATTCGCATCACAACTGCATGCCATGCATCTTATACCTCCCTCTCCGGTTTCCGTCGCCCACTCTTGTTTTTCACACCTGTCTTAAGGCGGGGCTTCTCTCTTTCTTTCCGTCAACACATTCTGGCTGAGGACGACCATGTTTTGTATCTGCAGCTACTTCAGTTAAAAAACAAAATTTGTTTTGAAATGGAAAAAAAGCATCCGACACACTCACAGTTCTAATAGTGAACATTTCATTTCATTTGAAAATGTTTTCTGTGTGCTGAAACTCATTAAATCCATTCAACACCCATACTGAGATCACATCGGTGGAAAAAAGGAGACCTTTAATACTGCCATGTGACGGCTGCGTAAGCTCATTTTCTGATGTGAAATTCTGCCCAGTTCACTTTGTTCTGTAGACACATCAGCAGACTTTGTGTTTCACCATCATTCATCTCTGTGGCGGCAGCTTAAGCTGCGCAGCTTTGCTCCAGAGCAGTTGTTCAGTGGTTTGGACTCCTGTACAAACTGGTGAGTAGTTGTTACAGTGGGCATTACTACTTATTCACCAAAACATTTTACTTCTGTCAAGTATTCAGCAGCAGAGCTTCTGGCTTCATTGATTCTTATTTAAAGGACCAGTGTGTAGGATTTAGTGGCATCTAGCGATGGTGGCCACAGAACATGTGGAAAACATGAAACACCTTATCTATCTAATGTTTAGTCTGTCTGTTAGGTGCTACTGTAGAAACGTGGCAGTTGTGTATGACGTTGTGTAAATAGAGCCCCCCCCCAAATCCTTACACACTGGACCTTTTTTAAACTGTGAAAAAAAAAAAGACCGACCATGCATCAGCTACACTGTAGCAATGGAGAAGAACTATTCCTGAATGAATAACCAGTGTTTTGATTGGCTTGTGTTGCACTATGTTTTGCTTGTTTTAAAACCAGAAAAGGTGTTGCATGTTTTATTGTTTTTTTTCTTTCCATATGAAGCTTGTTGACCAAAAGGGCCACGGGTTTTACTGACAAGGAACCAGCTATAATTCTCTATTCACAGTCTATCCTTAAACAGGGGTGCTGATCTGAGACCAGTTTACCTCTTAACACAGAGTGATGACTTTGGTGCCATGACCTTACCGATGATCCTGGATCAGAGCCTCTTTTGCTCTCAGGAAAAAGGGCGCAACACTGTAGCTTTTGTTGCCCTTTGTCAAGAGATAAATTACTGTACCTTTTTAGTGTTTTCTCAGAAGTGTCACCCTGGGAATCAAATCAGCTTAGCATCTGTGGGCAGAATATTAACATGCAGTATAACTTGCTAGAATATATACAAACAATACCAAGGAGGGAGATCATCCTCGTCATACACTTTTAATTTTATAATCAACAACAGAAAGTGCATCTCCCTTTAATCTCCGCTTCAGTGCAAAATTTGTTTTTGCACTCTCGTAAGCTTAATAGACTGAGATGAATCATAATATATAACATGGTAACATTTTAAGGAAGCATTACCTTCAGCAGAAATGGATACATAATAAAATGTGTGTCAGTGGTACAGCGATTAAGAAAATGATGTTGACAATCGTCATAAATGATGGAAGTGTTGCCTCTGTATAAAGGTTTGAAATGGCCCCAACCCCACCCTAACCCCAAGTCATGAGGAGCAGTTACAGGTCATGAAACAGTGTTTTTTCTCT
Source organism: Nibea coibor (assembly GCA_023373845.1). Lineage (NCBI taxonomy): Eukaryota > Metazoa > Chordata > Actinopteri > Sciaenidae > Nibea > Nibea coibor. The sequence goes on from CM041738.1 coordinate 13,208,432, forward strand.
CCAGATTTGGCTAAATCATGATATGGAACGATCTTAATGAAGGCTGTCTTTTTAATCTTAAGAGTAAGCATGCAGTGTGTGAAAGGAGGATGTAAAAAGTTGAAATTAAGGCAATGCAAACGTCGTCACCTGGGCCTTATTTAAAGGTGCTTGTTGCACTAAAATTTTGTACATTTTCTGTGACAAAATGATGTCAAAATGGAAAACCTGTAAGCACATTTCTTTTCATTTCCTGTCAGTGGACAGTCTGCTTGCCTGCAGTCTTCACACAGTGGCACAAGTCACAGATCGAATTATTTTATTCTCTTTAAGAACTGTAGCTTCTCCCTCTTCTTTACTATGGATGCAATTCTATGCACCACATGAATGTGGGTGAATGAGGGTTACAAATAGCCCATTGCTATGAGTTACCTGTGGTCATATTTGTAGCAACTCCTGCATAGGTGACTCTTTTTGTCCCCTGCAAGAATGCATCTCGAAGGTGCCTGCCTTACAGCTTTGCATAGGTAATCCAAAAGCACCAATCAACCAGCCATCAGTTCCACATGTTTGAGTATGTTTTTACAAAGGAAAGACACAATGAAGAGGTTTTGTAGGCTGGTTTGCACAAACCAAAAAAAACATCTGAAACCCTCTATTTGCCAGATTTGAGCACTTCATTTCATTTCTGGACAGACTCTTAAGAACATGCATATGATTTGTTTTCTTTTTTTCTGTGCTGTCATGAAAGATTAAAAACCTGTGGCACAAGGGTTAAAACAGTAAAAACATACTTATACTGCATGTATAAAACCAGATGAAAGGCCACTCAGATGATGTTTTCTGCTGTTTCTGTAATGAACTTTTACATTTTTGGGCATGAATGTTATTTTATTGGAATGCAAACCTACAAACTGAGCCTCTGATTCTTTCTGTACCATGTCAGTGGAACTCAATAAATGGCCGTATGGCACATGCTTTGTTGTATATATATTTATTATTACGCTAAGATTATTTATTTACAAGTTGCATATTGCACAACAAAACAGGACCTGAGAGACATGACAGGGATACAGTTTCTCATTGCAGTATTCTGCAGTATCACCAAAAAGTAGACAAGCTCATCAGTGTTTGTTTGTTTTTTCTAGCATCTTCACAATGACTGATCCCAACAGGAGCAGGAGGAGAAAGAGCTGTACAGTTTGTGCAGGAATGTGCAAAGGTTCACATAATATTTAAAACGTTTTAACAAAACGTGGTAGTCCAAAGATGTTAAGTAAAAGGTACACATTAATGTAATGCATAGAGTCAGTTGAGTGGAGGGTGGAGGGGGAGAGTGATTTCAGTAAATTGTAAGCCATTCACTAAGGTGAAATAAGATAAGACGGACAGATTTTCATTGATTTCACACCTGGGAAATTCACTTCACAGTGGATAAGAATATATTTATATAGAATATATTTAATGAATTTATATTTGAGCAGGGGGTCTTTAATATTTGCGGCAATGGCTCACATACTTATAGTCCCACGATAAAATTAGCTCAACTTTGATCTCGTCCTGCAGATTGTAAAACATCCTGACGTCCTGTGTTGTTGATGGATGTATTACAGGACGCTGTAGTTACAGAGTCACACCACGTGTTGGCACTGTTGAAACGGGGGTGAAAAAGCGAACCAATCAGTGTGCGTTATAGGATATGGCGTCACAAAAAGTAGCCAATGGGCATGGAGCTGAGTGAATTGCGGTTTCCTCCGCTGGAGTTTGAATTTTGTAACAGACAGTGTGTGATAAAGAGGCGTCGCGCCCAAAGTAAGTGCAGCTTATCTTTATTATTAACACTTAGACTACTTCATTTAACGCTAAGTTGACGTTAGGACACGGGGCGTTTCACAACATATGTTGTAGTTTCCAGCTGTGGACGGTTGATTTTAGCTTTAAATCCAAATGAACGTTTTCTAAAAACCATGTTTCCACCCAGCGAGGTGAACGTTAATAAGTCCAACAGAAACCTAACGATCACGCTAAGTGAACGTAAACATCATTAATGTCTCAGATGTGTGTGACTTTACAATTAACTTTGCTTCACTTAATAACAATAAAACCAGCTAATGTAGAAACGTTGGCTCACGTTACGTTGGCAACGATGATCTGTCAGGTAGCGAGCTAATACTGGCTAACTTCACGATGCCCCCGTTTGTAAAAGATTATAACGTTAACAAACGTTTACTGTTATAACGTTACCGTCTGTTTACAAATAAAATGTCCATTAAATTAACATCAGACTAAGTAAGACCAGTTACCATTAACTAACTGACTAATAAAGGAGGGGGTAAATATTGGTTAACATAGGCTTTGTGTTTTCACAGCACTTAGTTATTGATCATTCAGTTTGCAGATGAGTTTTTCTCCTTTGAATGATAAGCTGATGTCTGTTCAGTCAGGTTATAAACCATGAGCTGGGCGGTGGAGGAGTGGAAGGATGGACTTCCAGGGAAAGCCCTGCAGAAGATCCAGGAGATGGAGGTCCAGCTGGACAAACTGAAGAAGGAAAGGACCCAGAAACAGTTTCAGCTAGACTCTTTAGAGGCTGCCCTGCAAAAACAGAAACAAAAGGTCGGTGCTGGGGGAATAAAACTGGAATGAAATCTTCAGGGAAGTGACTGTCGTATAGGTCTGTTAATGATGTGCGTTTGTTTTCCTCCAGGCTGACAGTGAACGTAGTGAAACCTCTGCTTTGAAAAGAGAGAACCAGTCTTTGGTGGAGTCGTGTGACTCTCTGGAGAAAGCCAGGCAAAAACTGAGCCATGACCTTGGAGTCAAAGAGCAACAGGTCAGTTTTATCAGGTCAAATTATTACTATTTAATTTTAAATAAATTCTGGGCACAACGTAATCAATTCATCAATAATTGATTAATAACAGCTAATATTTATATTTCACAAATATCATTTGAATTTATATTTAAGCCAACAAATGTGATGTGTGTGATCTGTGATGGCAAAACTAAGGAAAATGAGACCTAGATTATGCTTGTTATACTTATTTTCTGTCTTGATTAAATCCTTTCCTGAACGTAGGTGAGCTACCTGGACGGTCAGCTTAACTCCTGCAGAAAGACGATAGAGCGACTGGAGCAGGAGCTCAAAAAGTGAGTCCAGTGTTTGTTGATGTGCATTTTTATGTACATAGAGAGGGTCGATTTACAAATACGGCTCCTCTGCCGTGGTGCTTTGTGAAATACTAAGTCATGCATAACATGAATAGATATAAACTATGTGACATATTGCAAAGCACCGAAATCCTCTTGGCTCTTGAATGACTGTCTTTGCTGTCTTTCTATCTGTTCAGGTACAAAAATGAACTGGATCGTTCTCAGCCTGCTGGCTCTTCCTCCTTGTCATCCTCCTCCTCAGAGCTTCAGCCTTACACTACGCCACAGAAAAGTTTTTCTACCCCAGCCCCTGTACCTGCTTACAGACAGCAGGGTATTCAAATTTGTTCTAATCGTCTGTGTCTTTTTAGAAAAGTGTTATTACATACTGTAGTGACTGTGTGAGTTTATGCTAACATGGCATTTGTTTTCAATAGATAACAGACTGGAGGAGCTTCAGGAGAAATACAGCCAGGAGGTAGAAGAAAGAAAAAGGCTAGAGACTGAGCTCAAAGTCCTGCAGGTCAAAGTAAGTACATAATTTGTGTTTATTATGAAGGTTTGTTTCTTTATAGTTGATGATGCTAACTTATCTCTTCTCTTTCAGCTGTTGAACCAGTCCTCAGTCACTGTAAGCCACAAGGACATTGCTGCCCGCCAAGCTGGATCTTCCATATTCCCATGGCAGCAGCAGGATGCAGCCCACAGCCGCCAGTCTCAGGATGCAATGGAAACGCCTCTGAAGAGGCGGGCGACATCCTTGTGGGATGCTCACGAGGAGACGCCCATTAAATCCAGCCAGCGGATGAGCTGTTCCAGAGCTGTGCAGAGTCCCAGTGGATCCTCACAACAGATGGAGCAGCTAAAGACAATCAACCAAGGTGGACTGTTGTTTGGGAATTAATAACCTGTATAGCGTTCGGTATCTTTTCTGTGAAATATTAGAGATCATTTCCAGTAACGGGCCTTTATTTTTGCGGTGTCTTCATCAGAGCTGCGTGGTCGTGTGTCAGAGCTGGAGAGGAATCTGTCCACCCAAGAGAAGGAAATTCGTAGCCAGGCCTCCAAGCTGCAGGAACTACAAACCCAACTAAATCAGGCCCGCAAAGACCTGACTGAGCGGGACAGAGACCTGGCCAAGACCAGACATGAGCTGAGTCAGGCCACAGACAGACACCAACAGGTCGAGGCCAAGGTAGGCTTCACTCAGTGGTACAGACCGTATTAGTATGATTATATATTGTTTTTATTCTGTTTCTGCTTTATTACATAGTATATAATAGGAAAGATGGGTTAAAAAAACAAAACAGAATATATGCAAATGACTGACAACTATTCTGTTCTTAGTGTTCATCAGTGGAGCAGAAGCTCAAACAGGTCACAGAGGAGATGAGCTGTCAGAGACACAACGCTGAGAGCTGCAAGCGAGCCCTGGAGCAGAAACTCAAGGACCAAGAGAGAGACAGTCAAAAGGTGAAACAGCCTGCACTTATGACAACATTAGACCCTTTTTAATCTTCTCAAGTTTTATCAAATTTATTTATTATTACATTTATTTTTACATTTGTGCTCAAAACGTTTTGTCCCTGTTATATTTTGTGTAGGAGCTAGGCCAGTTGCAGAGTGCTCACAAGGCTTTGGAACAGCAGCTGAACCAGACCAGAACCAAGCTGACACAAGAGATCCAGCAGGCCAAAAAAGACTACAACGTACTGCAGGCTGACACAGAGAAGGTACCTTTGTAACGTCTCTGTTCTCCTCCTGCATCCACTCTGATTCAGTCTCTCCTTTACACAGCCATCAGCTGGGCGTACATTTCAACTCTCCTCTTGCTCTGTTCCAGATGTCTTTCCAGAAGAGTCAGATGGAGAGAGAGGTGGAGGAGCAGAAACAGAAACTTCTGAGGTCAGAGCAGAGCCTCCAGGCCAGTCAGACCAAAGAGCAGGACCTCCGCAAGAAAATGGAGGTAGAGTGCTTTTAGTAGAACTTCCTCTTAATGTAACAGTGAATTGGCAACTAATCTGCTGATATATGTGTTCTTATCTTAACATTATGGACGGGTCCCTAATCAACATTCTATCTTTACTTGTCCTGGCATCATTTTGTCAGTGGTTTCTGTGTCTTTCCCATCCCTGTCATCTTTTGCCGCTACTCATGTTTTTTCCACATTTCTTCCTCGCTCTAGGAGCTGCAGAAAGAGAAGAACAGTGTGACTGTTCAGTTGGACCAGAGCAGCAGGCGTCTGAATCAGCTGGAAGAAGAGAAGAAGAGTGTAGACCAGAGCCTCAAACGCAATCAGGGACTACTAGATGACCTCAAAGGTAAATCAGTAGGCGGAGTGACAGTGCCAACGGGAAGCAATTATGTAGAGAATTAGAGTTATGCAAGTTTTCAACCTCGTTATCTTTTTGATTTTAGCTAAATCAGAAGGTCAGGCAGAGGAGCTGAAGAAACTTCAGTCTAAACTGGAGCAGCAGACTCAGGCTTCTGCCCGGGACCTGGAAAACATGAAGAAGACACTTTCTGATGCAGAGACCAAAAATAACAGGTAAACATAGTTTCACTGTAAAACAAAGCAATACACAGCAATACTTACCTGTTAAAGAGTATACTATATTAACACCTGTCTCTTCAATCATTATAAATATTTTTGTCACACTGTAGATCTCAGACTGAATTGCAGAAACAGATGCAAGAGGCAGAAAAGCTGACCAACAGGTTGACGGTCCTGGAGAAAGAAAGCCAAGAGCTGAAATCCAATCTCAGTGCGAGTCAGAACGAGTGCAAGGAACTGAAACAAGAACATCAAGCTCTGCTGGACTGGAAGAAAGAAAAGGAGACACTGATTAATGAAACTGAGGCTGTGCAGAAAGACCTCGCTGACAAAATTAGTAACTTGGAGAACAGTCTCGCCTCCATGAATGAGGCTACTGAAGAACTTAAGGTAAGGTGTTTGGTCTGGCTTTAAATTCACAGATTTATTTTTAATTGCAAAGATTAAAAGACAGTAAAAAAAAAAAACCTCTAAAGATATGTTGACATAATATCATCTAGGATCAGAATATTAAATCTAATAAGTGACATCGGTTTAACACATTAACACACTTCTGCTAACTATTGTAGAAGCAGCTCATGAGCGCCGAGGGAGACAAGGCCAGTCTGTCCGCTCACATCGACTCTTTGAAGGGAGAACTCCTCAACAAGAGCACAGAGCTGGAGGAGAGGGAGCATCAGTACGCCGAGCTCCAGTCCAAGTTCGCAGAGGCTGGACAGAAACACACCAAAGACCTGGAGAATGTTGCTGTGCAAGTGGCTCAGCTTGAAGCACAGGTGATCTATTGTGTTGTTTGTTTGCTACAAAATTAAATTAGTAAATGTTGCATGTTGTAATTGGAAAAACATGGCACCCCGCATACCTATTTTGTAATAAAATCACCTGATGAATAACCTCTCTGCATCTTTGAATTCTACTTGACCTTTTATCTGAACAGGTCAAAGATCTGGAGTTGCAGCTGCAAAAGGAGATGACTCGAGCAGAGCAGGCTGAAAAGACTAACAGAGAGCTGCAGGACGAGCACCAGGCAGCCTGTGACCTGGCTCGCTCCAAGGACCAGTTGGTAGAGTTGGGTCAGGCAGAGATCAGCCAGCTGAGAGAGAGCCTCGCTCAGGCCAATGCACAGCAGGAGGAGCAAAGTGCCAGGTAGGAGAATTATTTGTTGTTGTGAAGTTCATGCTTTTGTATGGCTATTTTGATATAGAAACGCTATCTTTTAGAAACATAAGAGAAGAAAGTTCATTTTTCCTTTCAGGCTGTGTCTGAGAGGTGTTAAAGCGATGCTGAGAGTTCACAGGGTTTAAGCGTTTAACAAGAAGTGTAGCTTGCTTTTTAACATGCATGTTTTCTGTCTTTGGTGTCTAATCTACACCAGATTGGCAGAGGAGAAGATAGCTCTGCTGAAGCAGTGTGAAGAGAGTGTTTCATTGAAAGCTGAAGAGACTGAACAGCTCAAGCTACAGTTGGAGGAGGCGCAGCAAGAACTGCAGCTCACCAAAAACCAGGTTTGTTTCACTGGACTGCAACTAAAACATTTTATGACTGAGTATGATGAGTGTTTGATTATGGTGGCAAACTAAATCTATGAATCTCTGGTTTTGCGTTTCAGGTCAGCTCCATGGATCAGTTCCTGAAGGTCCAGGAGCAACTGGGAGCTGAGCTGCAGAAACAAGTTAAGACACTGTCAGACAGTGACGAGGAGCACAAAAAAATAAATGAGAAAAAATCAGAAGAGCTCAAACAGTCAGAGGAGAAGCTGAAGGGTCTGCAGAGCCACACAGAAGAGACAGAGAAGCAGCTCCGTGAGGCGAAAACTCAAATTTTGTCTCTGGAGAAACAAAGGGCCGAGCTGGAAAATGCAGCCCAAGAGGCAAAGAAAGAGGCTGAGGTACGAGATTTCACTTTCATTGGTTCTGTTGTCACATATACCACGGGTTGTACTTCTTACAAATAATTAACTTTAAATGTATTTCTTATTCAGACCCTCCAGCAGGATCAGACTGAGAAGATCAACAAACTTCTGGGGCAGATATCCTCCTTAGACGAAGAGCTAACGGCAAGCAAAGATGCAGCAGAGAAGCTTTCAGTCTATAAGAATGAACTGGACATGGTCAACCAGTCCCATGCTGACATTAAGAAGTCTCTGGAAGCTCTTGAGATGAGTCACTCCTCCACTATTGAAATCAAGTCCAACCTGGAGAACAACCTGACAGAGAAAACTAACCTGATCTCTACTTTGGAGAAGGAAGTCAAAGATCTCACAGAGAAGATGAGCGAAGAATCGGAGAGTCATGCTTTGAGGATGGAAACTGTCCTTACCAAAGAGAAGCGCCTGAAGGAACAGCTTGAAGCTGCTAAGAAGTCAATAGCTGCCGCAAAAGCAGAATCCAGTTCTCGCCGGGACGAGATCAAGACCATGAAGACGACTCTGTCTGCTGCTTCACGTGGCTTAGAAGAGAGAGACAACACGATCAAGAGTCTGAAGGAGAAGCTGAATAAAGCAGAGGCCGAGCAGGCCAAAGCATCAGAGGCCTTGAAAGAGAAGATGGTTGCCATGAACAAAATCAAGGTTGGTCACTAACAGATTCTTGGTTATGTTTCAGACAGTGGACACTAATCTTCTGACGTGTGTGATGAGTCATTGTTCTAATCATTTGCTTTTTTCATTTCATATTAAAGGTGCAGCTGGAGATGCTGCAAATGGACCTGGAGGACAACGAGACGGCCATGAACTCTTTTGACAGTCAGGTGGAGGAGCTGAAGGGAACCATAGAGTCACTGGAGGCTCAGCTGGCCCAGAACCAGACCCAGATGTCTGACATGGAGGCCAGGCTAGAGGACAGCAAAGCCCAGGTAGATAGATAATTTCACTACAAAAATGATTTTGTGTCTCATAACTGTTTGATTTATTCAATTATCTACATTTTAGGCAAGAAAATATCCCAATTTGGATTCAATCTAATCTCTAACTTTTCAGGTGTCTGTCTTGGAAACCCGGCTAGAGGAGGTCCAATCGCAGAACTCCATGCTGGAGACGCAGTACGTCACAGCTAGGGATGAGTTGATGGAGAGGAGCTGTGAAATTACTCGTCTGGAAGAGGACGCTGTCAGACGGAGCGAGCTGGAGGAGAGCGTCGCCGCTTTAGAGTCTAAACTCAGTCAGACCACAGAGGAAAACCTCAAGTTAGAGACGACTCTCAGGCAGATAATTGAGGACAAAGACAATAATATTAAACAGTTGGTACAGGAGAAAAACAACCTCGAGACTACTTTGAAACAGTTAAGAGACGAAGCTGAAACTAAAATGATTGAAGTAACTGCACAGAAGAAACAGCTGGAGGCCAGTCTAGACAAGCTAGCCGAGGAGAACAAACAGCTGCAGGCCAGCGTTGAGCAGTTCACTGAAGAGAAGCAGAAGATTGATCATTTGACAGCAGAGAAACAAGAAGCTGAATCAAACCTGAGACAGATCACTGAGGAGAAAGCCCAGCTCGATGTTACCCTCAATCTGATAAACCAGGAAAAAATCCAGCTCGAGGCTAAACTAAGCGAGCTAACCTCTGAGAACGATATCTCTGTCGCTAACCTGAATCGAGCCAACGAGGAAAAACTTCAGCTGGAGGTGAACTATAATCAGCTGACGGAGGAGAACATCAAACTACAGTCCAGTGTGAATCAAATGACTGAAGAAAAGCTGCGGTTAGAAGAAAGCACAGAGAGGCATGGAGATGAGGTGACATCTCTCAGAGAGGAGAACGAGTGCATCCAGCACTGCCTCCTGTCCTCAGAGCAGGAGGTCCAGAGGCTGAAGGAGCTGCTCGAGATGAGAGACAAGAGGACTGAGGAGGAAAACGCAGAGAGGTACAGTACGTCTTTATCTGCTTTCCTGTTCTGAAGAGTTCTTCTACAGCTGATGTGACTTTTCTGTTGTATTACAGGAGCCGACAGTTTGAGGCGGAGCAGGCAGAACTGCATCAGAAGTTGTCGGCCCTGCAGAATGAGCTGGCTGTGATGAAGCAGCAGTACGATTCACTGCTGGAGCAGGTGGGCCAACAACATAGCTTGATACAGCAGCTCTCCGAATCGCAGGGAACCCAAGACCCAGGAGAAAAAATCAGCTACGTGGAGTCTAATGAGACAGAAATCAATGGTGAGTAAACTAAAACTAGTGTTTCATTTAATCGCTGCTGCTCCTTTCATTTGAATACATGCATTCACGTTGAACTGTTTTCTCAGCAGAAGCCGCAGGTCAGACAGATATCGAGCCGACACTTGATCCAGATACCGAGTCTCTTCCGGTGAAGGAACAGCTGAGCGCTGCGGTGTCTGAACTGGGTGAATTTTCTCACCAGTCTGACGAGGCTTTCAGGTACAAACAAACATAATGATATACTTTTGTGGGTATTATATGTTTTATTATATGATAAACAAACCTTCTCTCCCTCAACCCTGATAGTGAGGCAGAGCTGGTCTTCAAGGAGGACATTACTGAGCAGGAAATGATGCAGGAGCATGAGGGAGAGGAGATGGACGAAGGGGAGCAGCACCTTCAACAGCAGACCTCGGATCAGGTACAAAAGAAGGATTATAATGTGTATTTATTCTGCTCATGATGCTCTCATGGGTTTAACATGGGGATGTTTATGAATTTTGATTATGACATTAAGTTTAAATTTATGCTGCCTCAAATTGTACAATTATTAATCAGTACATTTTATTTCATCTTTATTCTCACAGGTTCCTGAAGACCGCAGTAGTCCCATGGCTGGACTTGAAAATAAACCTGAAATCTCTGAGCTTTCTCCACCATCTTCCTCCCTTAGTGAAAGCACACAGTTTGAATCCTCTGGTGAGTAATTAAATGTTTATTACTGCAGAGTGTTCTTGGATTACTTTAACTTTGATTCACACTGAGCTCTGTCTTTTAGACTCATGCTTAACATTTTCAACGATAATACTTAAATCAATAAAAGCTAAAGATTGTCCTCCAGGCCAATAAAATCATTGCGCCCCATTATAGACCATTAAATGTGTATATTCCATCAGCGACAGAGGCATCACAGGTACGAGATGACCTCGACCACTACAAGGAAGTGATCGCAAAACGAGAAAATGAACTCCACACCATGCAGTCAGAGTTTGACCTGCTGAAGTCCGACCTCGCTCTGCGAATGGAGTTGACCTCCGAACTGGAAATTCAAGTTCAAAACTTGGAGAAGAAAGTTCATGCAGCAGAGGAGGAGGCCCATGGCGCAGTGCATAAACTGAACGTCGCTTTGGAGGAGAAGAAAGGCGTCGCTGATCAGGTAGGGGGAAGGAATTGCAGAATGCTTACCACTACTTTACCACTTGAGAATAAGTGGTACTAATACCGTGTACTCATTTATAGTTGACTCAGCTGTCAGAGGAGAGGGAGACATTAACTCTGCAGCTGCAAACAGCTAAGTGCCAGCTGGCTGATGTTATGGACATGCTGGAAGGCCTGGAGATGGCCAAAGGTAAATGGAGAGCCACAGCATGATTCATGAAGTATGCACACTTTAAAGTCTGCACAATATTGTTGATACTGATTGGATATTTTCTTTGCTTCTCCAGGTGGATGGGACGAGAAGTTCCTTCAGCAGGAGAGTGAGCTGAAGAGGGTTCGCTCTGAGAAAGCCAATCTGGAGCAGCACATCCTGGGCATGGAGTCAGAGCTGGAGACTTTACAGGAGGAGAGGACCAAGCTGAATAATGAGATGGAGACCCAGAGGAGGACTTTTTCAGCCATGGAGCAACAAACAGAAACGCTCATGACAGAGGTGAGCACTATGGCAAAGGCCTGTGAGCTAAAATATCGCAGCAGCACAGCACAGCATTATTAATCATGACACGTACTGATCAGTCAGCGTGGCGTAATTATTGTAAACCACTTTTTCTCCAGACTGCCCAGCTCAGATCTGAACTTGTGTCCTGCACTGAGGAGCGTGATGACCTGAACCAGTCTTTGAGCCAATGGAGGGAGAAAGTTCACAGCCTGGAGAAGACTAACTGTGACACCAGAAACATCATTTCCATCCTGGAGGATGACATCCGAGCAGGGAGGAAAGAGTATGAAGCCCTGAAAGACAGCACGGACAAACTGAAGACGGAGAGGCAACAGGTATGCGCACTTGTGCACAATTACTTATCCAGGCTTTGATTTTAAGTAAGCTTACACTGATCGCAGAAATACACAAGTCTGTCACCTTGTAAGGTTTGTTACTCATTCATCCCCTTTTCTCCCACTGAAGCTGCTGGAGCAGATTAAGGCACTGGAGCAGGCAATATCCCAACAAAGTGGAGAAAGAGACGAGCTTATCGGACAGCTTGACAAGATCACAGAAGACCACACTTCAGCCAATCAGAACACCGAGTCCATGGTCGGCAAGATACAGGTGAGGCTGGTTATAACTTACTAACGTTGGGTCTCCTCAGGGAACTCATCTCGACAGCAAAAAACAAGTAATGTACGTACAGCATACTGCTTAATACTGTATACACAAAATACTATGACTACTGAAAATCATAATGTAGATAATGATGCAGAAACTCTGAAACTCAAATTATGGCTTTGAACTTAACTATTTCATCAAAGATCCTTCAGGGGGCATAAAAACGTTAACCGTCTCCCTCCCGTTTTTTCTTCAAGGCATTAGAGGGAGAAGTGTGTCGTCTCTCACAGTCTCTCGAGGCCTCTTTGTTAGAAAAAGGAGAGATCGCCTCGCGCCTCAACTCCACACAAGATGAGGTCCGGCAGATGAGGACTGGTATTGAAAAGCTCCAGGTCCGCATCGAGTCGGACGAGAGGAAGAAAAAGAAGATGGGAGAGCTGCTCAAAGGTGACTCTTCACCACCTTTCATAACATATTCTCTTGAATCTTTTGTCTGTTGGTTTATGACATAAATGTGACTGTTTTGCTCTTTAGCTGCCCAGAGAAAGTCTGACTCACTGCAAGATCGCATCGATGCCCTGGAGCGAGAGAAGGAAGATGTAGAGCAAAGTCTGGAGGAAGCTGTGCTGCAGGTATTCTGTTGTAAACGTGTATATGCCAGAAAAATAATCCGATAGAGCAACATAACACTGCAACTTGTCCAGATAAAATTCACATGTGAGGAAATAAAAGGTCAACTTTTGTTCTTCCACAGGCTGAAACAGCCAAAGCTGAGCTGGAGGAGGAAAGGACAAAGGTACATTCATATCCATCTGTGTTTAGATAACTGATGCTCTTTTCTGTGTATCTGCGCTGTTTACTAATAGTTAAACGTGACAGTAAACCAAGATATAAATATATTAATCTGATTATTCCTCTTAGGTGGAGGAGGAGAAGATGCAGCTCAGCGACAAGCTATCACAGCTCTCTGCCACACTGGACAACCTGAGATCCGAGAAAGAACACATGGAGAGAGAGCTGGAGACCAAAAAACGAGAGATAGAAGAGCTGAAGGCCGCTAAGGAGGAGCTGGAGAGAGGGTTGCAGAAGGCTGAGGTAGATAGACGAGAGGAGGACGAGCGGCAGAAAAACAGGGTAGAAGAGCTGGAGAAGGGTATGAGAGAGGAAGCAGAGAGGCAAACGAGACAAATGGGCGACCTCCAGGCGGAGCTGGAAGCCTCTCGGCAGAGAGAGATCTCCCTCGAACAAAAGAGTGTCGAAACCGAAGTGGACAAAGAGAGGATGCGGTCTCTGCTGGAAGAGATGGAGAAAGAGAAAGCGCGCCTGCAATCTTCTCTGGACGAGTGGCACACCGAAGGAGAGAGGCTTCGCTCTCAGGCGGAGGAGTATGAGGAAGAGAGGAAGAACTTGAGGACCAGTATTGAGGCCTTGGAAGAAGAAGTTAGGGGATTTAAATCGCAGAGAGAGAAAGAACAGATGGAAGAAAATGGACGGCTGGCAGAGGAGAAAGAGAAACTGCAGTCGACCCTGTCCGCAGCCGAACAAGAGAGAGATAACCTGCACTGCACTCTTGCGTCTGTGCGAGGAGAGAAAGAAAGACTAGAGCAAGAGAGGGCGGCCTTAGCCGACGAGAAAGAAACGCTTCAATCCAGCCTCTCCTCGATCGAAGCTGAGAAACATGGCATGCAACAAAACCTGTCTTCATTAAAGCAAGAGAAGGAAAGAGTAGAGGAGGAGAAGCAGAAGTTAGAGGCTGAAAAAGAAGAGCTGCTGTCATCCCTGTCTTTGATTGAGGTGGAGAGAAACGGCCTGTCTTCAGCTCTCTCTTCATCGAAAGAGGAGATGGAAAAACTCACAGAAGAACAAGAGAGACTTCGGTCTGCAGCCGCCTCCGTGGAGGAGGAGTTGGAAACATACAAATCATCTGTCACAAAGCTCAATGAGCAGGTACACATGCACTTTACTCATACTTGTTTACATCACCTTCAATCCTAAATAAAGCTTGGATGCAACCATTTCTTCTGCCAGCAGCAGTCCCTTACCTGCAGGACTAAGCTGAATGTGCCATAAAAAATAATAAATCTACACTTGTGTTGGAGCTGCAAATTGTGAGAATATTTGATTTTATGTCCACGATTAAATCTGACTGCTTTCCTTCCATTCGCCCATCACAGGTGTCAGAGCTGACATGTCACACTGCTCGTCTGTCCAAAGAGAGAGACTCCGCCCTGAGCAAGATGAGTCTGTGGATGAAGACCTGCAAACAGCTGGAGCAGGAGAAGCAGCTGATGTTCAACAGCTCAGGTGTGAACATTATTTAAGTCATTTTGAATTATGTTAAGAACCTGATGTTTGTGTCTGGACAGATTCCAGACAAATGTGCGAAGTACAGACCATGAGGTAATGATGTTTTATTATATGATGCTGCTTCTGATTTGAAACAGGTGGAGCTATATTAGCATTTGCCTCTGTTAATATACAGTAGTCCATTTACCAAAAACATTTGAAGAATATTAAACTCCGTGCTCAGAGCTGCACTCTTCTGAAAACATGAATATTGAATCTATAGAAAACTAGTCATAAGTCAATTCACTGAATGAAACTTTTGTTACAGGTGAAGGAAAGAGCAGTGAGGAGGCACAGACTGAGGTGAACCAACTGAAGGTGGAGGCAGAGGAGAGAACGAAGGAAGTGGAAGACCTGAAGACTGCCCTGCAACAGAAAAGGACCGAGGCAGAAGAAAACACCAAGAAGATGGAAGAACTTCAGGCTGCCCTCGATGGACAGAAGGAGGAGTTGGAGGAGAGAAACCGAGAGCTGGAGGAGCTGAAGAGTGAGCTCGACGAACTGAACAAACTTCTGGAGGAGAAAAGCAGGGAGGCGGATGAGAGCATGGATAAATACTGCACCCTGATGGTTCAAGTCCACAAACTGGAAGAGGCCAACGAGGCACTGGCGACACAGCTGGAGCAGCGCGCTGACAATACCCACCGCCGCCGCTCGGCGAGGAAGTCTGCCTCCAAGCAGCAGGAAGAAAAACTGGAAGACATCGCAGAGAACGTGGCTCCTTCAACTCCTCAGAGGTCTCCTCAGGGGTCATCATCAGGGAAACGGGTTCATCGTGACATTAGTGACAAAGACAGCGCCCAGGAAGCTCTGCACAACCTGACAAAGAAGCTCAAAGCCAACGCAGTGACCACACCCAAACCAAGAGCTGAACAGGAAGACGAGGAGTTCAGACCAGAGGGACTTCCTGAGCTGGTGCAGAAAGGTGCGTGTTGGGTGGTAATCTGGGTTCATCAATCTGACACATGTAGTTTGTTTTCTGTGCCGATGTATTGTAGAGTGAGATCTACATTTAGCAGTCTGGCATCTCAAGAGTGAGATTAGTGTAAATTGCTCATAACCTGGACGGAGAACATTTGTTCACGTTTACAAGAAAGAACGAGACGCCCTGCCCGTATTTCTGTTGGTTGAAACACTATCGGACTGTCGACCCTTCACTTTTTTGGTCTTAGACAGCTACATGTGATACCTCTATGAGTTTGAGAGCACTGAGACGTCGTTTGTACACCTACAGGGTTTGCGGATATTCCTCTGGGAGAGGCCAGTCCGTTCATCATGAGGAGAACCACAGTGAAGCGCTGCAGTCCTCGACTGACTGCCAAACAGACATCTGACACCAAGGTGAGCGGCTACAACCATCTCTACCCTCTCTCAGGCATCTACGCGGCACATTAATCCTCGCCCATCTCCAGTAACCCAGCTAATCAGTTTTAACGACTACATCTACATGTCACCACAAAAGGATAGCTTATCAAGTGCTGCTACAATATATATTATACTCATTACACGGTCTCTGCATTTTTGATATACTTATGAGACAATATGCACCTATCAGGAGTAGGCCAACCTACTACCATCAAATACATTATAAGTATTACTTCATAAGACATTTACAAGAACGCAGTGATATAGTAACTTTATGAGGGAAATTATAGAGACAGCTACAGCAAGAGTCAAAGAGTTCACAATGTTCAACTTATTCAGCTTTCCAGGTCAGTGTGTGTGTTCGTGTGTTCGTTTAGGTGCCGAGCCCCTAATGTGTCCACAGGATATCGTGGCCCCTCTCACCTTTTAGTCAGTCCAGGTCAATTTCTAATCACGTCCAGTCAGCTGAAGTGACCCAGTGCTGATTTAGAGGATGTAGAAGTTTCAGGTCAGAGAGGTCAAGAGGAAAGAATGTCTCAGTCACTTGTTTGATCTGTTACACTTACACTCACATGTTGCTGCCAAAATGAGTTTTAGTTCTTTCATTCACAAACACTTCCACTTCCCTCATCTTGTCTTCTGCCTCTTCCTCGGCAGGTTTTGGGGCCCATCGCCCTCCAGAGTCCCTCTGCAGACGGCTCCGACAGGAAGTGTCTCTCTCCGAGCGCCGAGGGCAAACCTGCGCGTCATTCAATGAGTTTAAGGAAGACGCCAGAGCAGAAAGAGAAGCAAACACAACAAGGAGACAACTGTCATGTCCAGTAGATCGACATACACACACACAGTATTAACACTCCACCGCACACAAAGACACATTTAGCTACAAAGACACGTTTCTTTTATTTTAGTAACATCCACTCACGTCCATCCACACGTTCAACACATAAGATGCACCTTTTTATTTCTTTGTTTCGTTTTGGGCCTCAGGTGTGTGCACGCATGCGTGCGCGTGGTGTCACCGTTTTGTTTCCTGTCATATTCACTTCCTGCAAGAGGTTACACTACACTTTACCTGCTGCTGAGGCAGGTTAAAGAGGAGTGAGTAACTCAGCGCTGATTTTCCTCGCAGCACTTTTCATTATGCTCTGTTTTAAGTGATTTTGAACGGCCCATGTTTTAGACTGAATGAAAGCAGCGTTGTTTTATGAAGCCTGTGTTTGTTCCTTAATCTTCATCTCTGTGACTTTACCACTGACTCACTGGTTGTTCTTGTATTTTCTGTATTGTTCTTCTTGGTGTGTGTGTGAGAAATGTCTCTAACTTTGTACATAGTAGATGTAATCACAGCTATCCTTTATTCATTCATAGTTCTGTAACATATCACTTGATCGCTAATGGCAGCTCAAATTTTGTAGATTTTCTGCTCTCACTTTGTTCCATATTTTCTAGATGTGTTTATATAGTACAGATCTAATGAGAAGTAGAATTTGACTTTGTCCTTTTCTTGCTGATCTTTGCAACAAACGCTGAAAGCTGGTCTATTTTAACACTTTCTGTATTTTATTTAGATATAGATCTGTTATTGATTGTAAATAGTTCTGATCCTTTTTATACTAAATCTTTTTGAACTGCTTCATAATTTGTGTGGTGTCTTTGTTGCATACACGTGTGTATGCGTGTGTACATGTCTTTGTATGTGCGTGTACATGTATCTAGAGCTGTTATACAAATATACAGTATGCTCTGCCACCACACGATGGAGAACCTGAGCCATAGCTGGATGTGAGTGTGACTGTCAGTGCAGGATGGACCTAAAGAAGCTAAAGAAGTTTAGCTGTCAGTGGAGGACAATAAAATATCTAATGAGATGGTTTTATTTGGTTCCTTAGACCAGAAACGTGCATATAAACCTGTTTCCTCCACAGATGATAATAAGAGATGAGCATTGATTAGTAGATTTGATTCATGCAGCATTGAAGTGTTCCCACGTTTCTATTATAGGCTGAAATTAAAAATAATGTTCATTTAGAATATAAAACACTGCAGGGAGCCTTGTAATTTGAGATCTGTCCCTTTACACTCAGAGGTGTGCTGTAAGATGACAAGTTTTTTAACTGATTATCATTTCATTCATGAGTACGAACCACAGTGAGCTCCTTCCAGTCCACCTCACATCAGGTGAAACCTTACTAAATCACTGAAAGGTTTTATTGAGGTTCTTGGTTTTTTCAATAATGCAGAAGCTCTTGAGTCAGTCACCAAATTTCAAAGCACACATAAGTATAGTAATGATACACACAAATATAGTATCATTCTACAGGAGAGCTCTGTAAAACTAGATGAGTGTAGTGTAGTCACCATAGTACTTTTCTACAGTAGCCTAGAATGGACAAACTACATACTGGCTCTATATCAAGCAGTGACTTATGTGGCTGTGAAGGGAAGTCAAGTGCAAAAAACTGCAGTTCCTCAATCAACCACTTGAGGTTGTCTATAGAATAAGTCAGTCTCCATAAGTCCCCATGTTAAAATGTCCAACTTCACAGCAGAAATAAACATATTTACAGCCTGGTACAACAAACAGTTTTGGACTCTATAGATAATTTCCCTGTTCATGACAACTGTACTGCGGGTAAATTTTTATAGAACTCACCTGTCACCCAAATTGTATTATGTCTTAAAGTTACACATCATTAACGACATGGATGGTTTGATTGACAGCTAGGTGCCATTACAGAAGGCTTGTTGATGATCCACATCCAATTTTTAGATTAGCTGAGACGTGAGAGAGGCAGAACTGTTAATATGGCAGCGGCCAGCACCACAGATTATGAGCTTCAAAGCTCTTCAGAAACCTGTGCGTGACGTTACATGTGCACTGTCCATTCTTTATACTGTCAGTGCTTTGGATAGGATGCTTCTGGTGTCTTTTGCAAGTTAGTAGTTAGTAGTAGTATTTTCTACTGCAGACTTGGAAAGATGAGCATCATTGCCAGATGCCACTAAATCCTACACACTGGACCTTTAAGTGTCATTCATGCTGACAATACAAACACATGGGAACAGTGGCTCATGTGAAATGTCAAAAGTAATTTGTGGGTGAAGCTTTACAATGTGTCTGAGGAGCACTGCTTTGGATCAATAACATTGATCTTCTCCTCTGATGTATAGATATTAGCATTATAGGTATTGATGTGTGCCGACCTTTTGACCTCTTGTTCCTGTGAGGCCTTTCAAGGACACAAGAGATCGGATCACAAAGGACAGATCTTCAGTTTTCTGTTGAGGTTTTTACATACACCTGACTGATTCACATGTATTCATGTCTCTATGTCGAGCAGGCAGTGGGTGAGGAGGCAGCAGAGCATGCTGGGTTATGGGAACAGCGAGGAGATGACACAGTCACACACCTCAGAGTGGATACAGTGCTGCTCTGATCTCTGTCTGGAGCTGTTAGCGGAAGCTGCAGTGCCAGAACCAACTCTGGAAGAGGACACGGGAAATGAGGAGATGAGTCCACTGAGCTATGTTATCACTGGCACTCAGACTGGAGAGTGTGTGTTTGTGTATGCATGAGTGTGTGTGTGTGTCTGTCAGACAAACTAACTGACAGACTGACTGACTGACTGTCGATCCCCCTGTTGTATGCATGATTTGTCCCATTCTTCAGCCATTCAACACTATGCAAGCACCAGAGGAGAGTCACTGACAGGACGTGTCGACCGGTTTGTGTGAACAGGACGGAGAGGAAAGAGACAAAAAAAAAAGTTTAACTGATGATGGTGCATTTCAGTTACAAATAAAACTTAATTATGTAATCAGTGTGAAGTCATTTGAGTTATTTTTCAAGCTCCTCCAGAGTCGTATAACACTGTTTTCTCAGGCGGAGTAGTAAAATCAGTGGTGAGCCCAGTTAAAGCATATCAAATGGAAGCCCAATAACATCTAATAAAATACATAACAATTTGCAGTGATTAAAAAAAGCTAAAATGTTGTTTCTCGTCTTTCTGAGTTGGTTAAGTGTGCACGTAGTCAAGTCACACCAGCACTTAAATTAAGCGCATGTCTGTCTGGCTGCTGTCAGGTCTGCGTGTCTCAGACTAGACTGAAGAATAGAGTTGGCTTAGCTGCACACTGAAGATGCTGTTTGACTCCTCCCTACAGTCACCACCTCCTCTTGGATGAAGATATGTTAAATTACACACACAGTGAACGAGCTATTCTTAATGACCAGTGTCCCCAGGCTTTTCACAGAGCACGCACAGCACCTTTCTAGCAACGATCACATCCACGTGCACAAAACTAAAAATAGAAACCATTAAACATAAAAGCTACTAGACGCTTCAATTCATCTGACTCCTGGAGTCACAATATTTTAAGATTAACGTCCCTCAGGGAAAAGACTTTCAAAGACATGTGCTGAACACGGATACTGAATGGTTGACACACAACACTAGTGCTCTGCTCCGTGTTAGAGAAAGATTGTATCGGTTTATTTGCTGAGGTTTGGCTTTGCTTGTGGTGCTCTCACTTATTATCTACGGCACGGTGTGAGCAAGTGCTCTGCTCGACAGTCAGCTGCTTGTAGGACTGAACATACTGTATATATCTATATATATCAATGCAGTAAATTATCTGAGCTTAGCATAAAGACTGTGGCTGAGACGTGGCTCTGTCTGAAGTTAAACTCAGCCACAGAGCACTATTTAACTTATTTTGGTGCCACTTTCCCTCTGATGTCCTCCAGCTGCTCCGCCTCAGCTCTCTGTGATTTTAGGTTACCTGATGGACAGTAAAGTAAAGTGCTGTAACCTGTAGCTGCTGCTAGCTAATGTTAACTCAGTGTGTTAGCCGGGCTGCTCTGTGAGCTCAGAGCAGCAGGGGAGTGTTAGTGTTTGTATCACAGGCGTTTTGGACCACCGGGAAGAAGAGGAGGTTTTCAGGTCCAGAGCGTGGATGATTCCAGAACCGGAGCTGGGCAGGAAATGTAACCGGTCCTGGCAGCATCTATGGACATATTGACATTGGCTTTAATTTATTATATTGACCTTTACCAGCAACCTTTTCTCCTGTAGAGTTCATTTTGATGAAACTATAACCAGTCCTATGATTCCTACTCTACGCTCTCAGCCTTGGCTGGCTAGATGAGCTCTTACAATGGAGAAAATCATGGTGAAATGACCCAGTGTACTGTATCTGTCTGACTGTGTGCTGTTGATTTTGCTCTGTACTTCCTGCTTTGATAACTTTACCTCACGCATCATAAGACATGCTGTCACTGGCCAGTCACACTCATCAGACCGCTCAATCGTCCAGGAAGTTTAAACACTCAGCAGTTCACTGAGAGCTGCGTGAAAGAAGAGAAGATACTGATTGATGTGCTTCTAAATATTTAATAAAGCAGAGCTATGTCTGATGGTGGTGAGGATGAGTTGGTCGTTAGCCTGCATGTATGTGAGTAACTTTAAAGTCCCTGAAAACCTGCCCAAACATTATAAAATATTTCACTTTAACTTGAAATATTGAATATTTCAGTATTGTGAGGAACCTGCAAAGTTCGGGTTATTAGGTTACTTATTATTTATTAAGAGTAACAAACAAACAAATGTGATTTCAACTATTGCACCAAATCCTGCCACCTTCAGAAGTTTCCTGATGACTCAGCAATAGTTAGTTGTAGTGAAAAGGGTGATGATAGTAAATAGAGGACTGCTGTGAGCAACTTTGTCACTTGGACTGAGCTGAACCATCTGCAGCTTAATGTGACAAAGACAAAGGAGTTAATAGTGGATCTGAGGAGGGTGAAAACATCAGTGACCCCTGTTTCCATCCAGGGGATCCCTGTAGACACTGTAGAGGAGTTCCTGGGGCGTATTTGAATGATAAGCTGGACTGGACAAGAAACACTGAGGCTGTCTAGAAAAAGGGTGAAAGCCGACTCTTCTTCCTAAGGAGGCTGAGGTCCTTTAACATCTGCTGAACAATACTGAGGGTGTTCTATGAGTCTGTTGTGGCCAGTGCGACGTTACTTGTTAACATATATTGTTCATACACTGGAGTATTGTAACAAAAAAATAATTTCCCCCTGGGATTATTAAAGTATTTCCGATTCGGATTCTGTGACAGACGTGAGGTTTGACCAGATTTGAATGACAGAAACTACACAACCCTCCAAATGTCATGAGATTTTAAGGTGCATTACACCTAATCACTCATGTGAATCAACCTCACCGAGAACCTGATTGATAAAATGTGTTTTGTTTTGTTTTTTTGCTATGAAGTAAACTACAACTTCAACTACAACCAGCCAAAGTTTGTTTACATTCAGGCAAACTGGCTCCATTAAGTATGCCAAATTAACATTTAGCAGATCATATTTCCGAGGACAGTTATGAGGAGCAATTATTTCTGTGATTTCTTCAAATCAAATTTATGGATCTTCATTTTGGACATCATCACACTGAATCTAGACAACATACATACCGTCTGTGTGTTCGTATGTGAGTTATGGCTCCAAGAAGGAGTGCTACCTTTGACACAAATTGCATCAGCAACAGGGTTTAAAGTATCTTAACCTTTATAAGTAAACTTTATGAGGTGTGTGTCACAGCCTCTGCTTCAGGACCGACTGTTGAACTGGCTACAGAAGTCAATCTCCATGAGCCACAACATATCTAAAAGACACATATTCTTCTTTTGGATATGCATAACTAACAGCAAAGACCACAGATCACTCTGATTAACATAGCAAACAGAGAAAGAATTGGTATATTTCAAGTCATGTATTGTACAAAAATCTTTGTTACATTGTGTTTAGATGAGCTCTACAGACATTAGTACAATGTGTCCTCCCAGACTCGTAAGTGTGGAAAGTACAAGCATACAGTTTAGAAAAATACCGCTGTCATGTTCATCCTCATAAAAAGCATCAACATCGTTAGAGTTAGTTTAAATTTAGCACAGCTAAGTAAAATCGTTGTAGTATGTTTGCTAACAAAGTGAGAGAAGGCAAAGATAAACCAACCAGCCACTACACAGTGTAACACCGCTACTGTTTCCATTCAGTGTTAGTACTGAACCATACAGACTGCTATAGTAAGAGTCAAAACATCTGTATCCTGTCTTTCTATCAGCTCAATTAGGATGTCCAGGGGGCTTCTTAAATCCTCGTTAAGAAGTTAAAGAATCATTTCTAACAACAAATAACAAGTTTATACTGGTACAAGCTGCACTACAGCCGCACAGGATTTCTAGTTTCCACTAGATTTATGTAAACCTAATGTAGTGTCAGATATGAACTGGCTTCACACACCTTATTTATGTGGGTGTAATAATAATAATAATAATAATAATAATAATAATAATAATAATAATAATAATAATAATAATAAACATCTAAGGGTTAAATTCTCTTGCTTGCATTGTTAAAGAGAAGAGTGTGTGTGTTAAATCGCGTAGTTGTCGTTAATGCCACATAACAACAAAATTGAAGCCTTCTGATTGGATGGACTGGTAAGCTGTAGCAGAAGCTGCAGTACGTTGTTACGTTCAAAGGCTGTTCAATCAAAGTGCATTTTCAACGGCAGGCTAACACACGCATAAGAAAAAACCCTCGTTGTCTATGTGTGTGTGTGTGTGTGTGTGTGTGTCTGAGTGTAAGCTGATATTATTATTGTAACATTGACGCTTTCTTGAGCTGACCTCCAATATCTCAACAATGTCTCAACAATGTAAACAAGTTTTCTCACACTCTTATCATTCAGGTCATACACGTCCACTGTAAGCCGATCAAATGAACTCAGCACACCAGAGGTATGACAGCTGACAATGACACATAGAGATCAGGTACATTTTCTCGTAATTCAAGTTATTTGTATGAAATGTTTTTAGACACTTAGTACCGCTCAGTTCACTGTAATTATAGCAGCTTTGGGTCGGTCAGCAGAAAGTAAACTGAAGCATGGACAAATATCGAAGTATAGAGGCCAATATGATCCTCATAAATGATTAAAATGTCACAGAACATGTGAAAGTTTCCTGTTTCCAGCTACTAAAACAGTCAAACCTGCAACAGTCTTCTTACATAATGCACCGAGCTGTATCAATTATATTGTTATAGAAAAAACAAAGTATAATGGGATGAATATGGCCGCATGTAAAGAAGATCCAGGCCAGTGAGTCTGAACGAACTATTTAGTCTTGTTGAACCGGAGGTAAAGCTGAGCAAGCTGAGCCTACAAAACAGGTCATTTTCCTCACAGTTGTCAGTAAAGTTGTCAGTTGACCACCTCACAAAGGGCTTGGATTGGCAAAGTAAAGAGTTTAAGGCACAACAATGGTTTGACGAATCTCTTTAAAACAAAACGTTCTTTAAAAACTACATCCAACATTTTTTACTTGGCATAATGCCTGAGGACTCCCTGGAAGATAGCCAGACAAAATTATTAAGGACATTGCTCCTAATTGCAAATAAAGTTATAACGGCCTCCTGGTTGAAGCCACGGCCCCCCACAATAGCCCAATGGAGAGATAGAGTCCAAGAGGTGTATCAGATGGAATATACCACTGCAGTTTTACATCTAAAATCAGAAATATTCATCAATAATTGGACTCCAGTTGCGTTGCATCTTCACCTAGTATAGTGTATGTATGTGTGTATGTATGTTTGTGTATATGTGCATATACATATATTTTCTTCATTATACTTTATGTTTGTTTGTATTTGTTGTGTTTCCCTTGTAATCTGAACTATACTATTTCTTGATGGAGGTTTATTATTTCCTGGGTAATTGATCCTTGTAAACCATGTCTTCAAACCATGGACTTTCTGAACATGCTAAGACTGACATATTTTTCTACCTAAGGTAATGTAAGAATTAGTTTTGATGCACTGTAAGACTGATATGAAAACAAAATAAAAAGAAGTTCCAAAAAAAAAAATAAAAACTACATCCAGAATCAGAGAGAAACTCTTTGGCCCTTTTGAACTGTAACCCAAACCAAAATGGCTAGAATAAGAATACAGGAATGTAGGACTGTACATGTCTGTCACTGGAAACCACAGTGTTCAAATGTAGTATGTGTAACAGTACTGCTTTTCAGTATTCAAACACCACCATCATACTCCACCATCTTTACATTCTGCGGTCATTTAGTCCACCATTTTTGTAGTTCAAACATCATCTTCTGATTCTGTCCTTTAGCTCTGATTGTCAGTGGCGGTCTGCATTCAGGTGGCATACAGCAATGTCCTTCTTAAAAACGTGGCCAAGTGATATATACTGTACCGTCATATACATATGTGCAGCAATCCTGATGCTTTCTGTCTGTGCCTACTACCAACTGTCTCATAGAGAAAGAAAACAAACAGAATGTCCATAAGTTGTAAAGCTGTGTTAAAAATGTGTCCTAAATTGTTTAGTATGTAACATTTTGGCATGCTGCAAAGACCAACAGTAGTGTACAATATGTGGAAATGTCAGCAAGGGCTAACTTGATCCCAAATCATCATCACTTTATTCCAAGATCTGAGTGAGATTCAGTCACTCTGCAAAAAGATAAACTCATGTTCTGTATGTTCTTCTATTTGCTCTTTGTTTCACTGGCGGGTTGAAGTGAAGAGTGTCCTGGACAAGGCTTACATCTCTGTAGAGGGGTGAAGACGTCCCTGCTGGGATCACAAGGGATCACACACATTTGTTTCTGCTCTCAGCTCCGATGCCTTCCAGACCTTGGAAAGATCTTGAAAGGCGTGTTAACCATCCTCTTTTTACTTGAGGGGTTCGATGACCGAGAGATCTCCTCTCTCTGGATCGAAACCGTTCATGAACAAACCACCATTTCTAGCCAGAGGTGTCATCAGGCCCTGCAGCCCGGCCTCCTTGTCATTCTTGTCTCGTTCATCGTTGAAATTGACCGACACGGTCCTCTTTGGCAGAGTGAGCTCAGGGGCAGGGCTGAATCCCAGCTCAGAGGACAGTTTACGTTTAATCGACGTGGCACGCTGGAACTTATCGTAGATCTCAACGCTAACACGTCGACGAGTTTCTTTGAACTCTGCCGAGACATTAGCCGTCCACTCTGCCGCATGAGCCCGGATCTCTCCTACCTGCAGGGAAAGAGACAGAGTTAAGTAAGCAGATAATAGGGAGGGATAGACATGGACAGTAGGCTTGATGCTTGAAACACTGTTGAGCAAACAATGCCTGTTTGTTTGATAGTGTCAGGCAAATAGTTAAAATATAAAATTAAATAAGATAGAGTAACAAAGAAGAGCAGGACACGTGGAACAGCATTTAGAAATAAACTTTTTTGGTGGTTTTGTATGAGGACAGATATTAGCAGTACTGCAGAACATTTTTCTGTCACTTTCTGGATATCTATTAGTTTCCATTCAGCTCAGTACAGCATGAAAATTCACATGGAAGGGACACAGTAAACAGTTACTGTCTATAATCTACATGTGTTTCATCCAGACTGTTACTGTTGGAGCATTCGAGGACATTTCACATGCAGGAGTTGCTGCTCGATGACAAAATTACATTATTTCCTTTATGATGTCCATGTTCGACTGTTTTCATCGTGACTGTTTCCAACAAATTGATGATAAAATTGCTATAATGTATAAATCCATAGTTTGGTTCTTTATGGGTCGAGAGAAGAATAAAGATGACATCAATATTTATACAACTCCCGTGTGTTTAGCCTTTAAAATAGAAAATACAGACAGAGAGAGAGAGAAACTGAGAGTGACAATGTCACTGACCAGGAAGTCACCTCAATTACATTAAGACAACATATTTGTAACTACACAGGACTGTACAGTCTGACTAATGAGCTGTGAAAAATGTGACACACGTGCACACACAGCTCAGTACTCTTTAAAATAATTCATATATTTCTGTTGGAGCAGAGCATGATGCTGCAGAGAGAGTCATTCACTATGCTGCAGTGCGCACGCTGCCACATTTATTCATCTAACTTCCACAGCTGAAATATCTGAATATTAAAAATGACCTCCAAGAAGTGACTGTGCTGTCACACCGAGTCTAATTTTAACATCAATTAATAAAGAATAATCAATTAAGGGAGACGCAGCCATTAAATTACTGTCTGTATACCCCAATTTAAATAAATTAAACACCTCAGTCTGTCTGTCTTTAGAAAACCAACCACAGAATCTGATATGAATATTTGCTACACCACAGACTGTTCCTCAGTATACCTGCTGTGACACAAGGCTATGAAATGCTGTAATTAACTTTCAGCAAAACACTACTTCTGTGGACAGAAAATCTATGAGTAATGTTTTTACCTCTGACAGTAACAACATTTCCAAGTACAGGTAACATTAGAGTTAAGTCAGTGAGAGCAAACTGTATGTTCTGTACTGTGCACAGTATCATGACATTTAATGGCAGGACAGGCTAATTACTGCTAATAAATACAGCCGGCATCCAGTCTAATCTCAACACAAACACCTCAAACACTGCTGCTAGGCCTAACTATATTACTGTGCCTGATGATCACAACACACACTCACATACACACATTTATAGGCCAATATCACAGCAGGACTTAAGCATGAGAACCCAAGAGGAACATTAGTGCACACACACATGCACATAATGCATCATGTACCTCCACCTTACAGCTGCACTTGCAAACCTGTATGATTGAGGTGGTCATGTTTAACTAGTGGGTACATCATGTCATCGTGTTCTTGTCAAGGATACAAGTCTTGTTTCATATAACCCTTATATGAGATTTTGTTCGTTAGTTAAGAACTGGCTCAGACGGACGACCAAATCTTTATCATGAAATGTAATTACAACAAAATAAGTTGACTATATGACTCTGGATGGGAGCATCCAGGATTTTCAATTAAGGGCTCCTGTGAAAACTGTTATATTTAGAGCGCAGACCGCTCTAGATGTTTTCTGATAAGGTCATCATCACACATCTCTCTCTCTCTCGCTCTCTCTGGAGATGCTCACGGTAATGGCCCACGACTGTGACAGTCAACTGGATTAGAAAACAGTCTTATCACTGAAATGAAGTTAAGCGGAGGGCAAAAGTTGAGGCGGGGACGTAGCACTGTGTCACCTGTGCTGGAAGACAGACCGAAGGAAAGAGTACGAGATGTAGAGGTGGAAACATTAACATCCACAGATAAACAGATATGAAGAGAGAAGAAGAAGAAAAAAATAAGAGAAAAGAGTTGAATGAATGAGGGAGAAAATGAAACCAACAGTCTCATACCTCTTCTTTCGTCCTCTTGGAAATGACTCTGAGCCAGTCTCCTATCATGCTGAGGATGGCAGCAAAGTAGGCTAGTCCCACCAGAATCCAAAACCATACAACTGGTTTATAGTAATCTAAGTACTCTATTTCTGAACCACCTAGACAGAGAGAGAGAGACAACGACTGTGATATATCCACCTGATGAGATACACAGGCATGATGGAGAGAGACAGAAAAGTTTAAAGCGCCTGTCTGTGTTGCTATTCAATCGCTGGCTTTGTGTTTGTACCTGCCACAAAGTCTCCAAATCCTATGGTGGTCAGGGTGATGACCACAAAGTAAAGGGACTCCAGCGCAGACCACCCCTCGATGTGTTTAAAGATGGCAGCGGGGAGCGCCACAAACAGCAGGCAGCCAAACAACACAAACAGCAGAGTGGAGATGACACGGATCTTTGTCTGACTGATGTCCCAGTGCTGCAGGGGGCAGAGAATATCAGTGATATGACAGGTGCCCTTACAACCTCTAGAGATCTGATCTGTTTGCTCTGTTTGTGTTCAGTGCAAACATGCATGAAGCTTTGGTTGAAGATCTTTGGAACAGATGCTTAATACAATCTAATGTTGATGATTTTATGCTAAAATAAGTAAATTTGTGCCTTTGTCCAGGTGTGAAAAATTACTGCAATGGTGTCCAGATCACAGCAAGATACTCGAAGTTGTGTGAAAGACAACATGGAAGTAAAGGCTATCTAATAAAGTGACGGAAATGGGTGTGTAATCCTGATTTTGATGTTAGTGAATATGTACAGAAGTGCTCTGCGCTAAATGCTAACATCAGAATGCTACCATGTATGGTGTGTCAAGGTTAATCTCCAGTCTCGAGTCAGTCTCCATAAACCCCCAAATTAAAATGTCCAACTTCACAGCAGAGATAAACATGTTTACAACCTGGTACAAAAAACCTTTTGATCTCTATAGCTAATTTCCTGGTTCATGACAACTGTACTGAGTCTGAATTTCGACTTGGTGACCTTACGGATGGCTTGTTTGAGCATCCAGGCATCATTAAGCCTGCCTAAGATCCACCCACGATCCATGTCTTTGCTGATTTTTAGATTAGCCTGGAGGTGGCAGAGGCAGGACTGCCAACATGGCGGTGGCCAGAGCCGCCACACTCTGAGCTTCAAACAGCGCTTCATAAAACCTGTGGGTGATGTCACGGATACAACATCTCGCTGAGTATCATTAACACTGATGAGAATGTCATATTTTTTAGTTTTGCAGTTATTTGGTAAATTCAGGTAAAAAAAATGTTAACTTGATCACAAAGATATGTCAACCCAATTGTTGTAGAGACATTTCATTTAATGTTTGTGAAACGTCACACTCGCGGCGGCTCTAGAGGAAAAGTATGAGTTATTTAAACATGGTTGAAGCTTTAAGCAGTAATAACATTATTCCATAAATTGGTCCCCTGGGTGCCGCAGAAGAGAAATAACATTCACAGTATTCACTGAGGATATTGCAGCAGTCTCACACAATCTGAGCACAGAGCAATAAAGCTTTGACAAACACGCTTACACAATGAACTTTTGTCCTCTGTCCGCAGCCTTAATCATTATATTCATTACTGAGTCCCTTGGGTGTCCTGAGGGCAGCAGAAGGAGCAAATAATTCAAAGTTACCCATTTAGATTTCGACTCATTTAATTTAAGACTGGCAAGCAATTTTTTTCTTTTGCAACAGCAACTTTATATTTAAAAACTGAAGCCCCCCCCCCGCCCCTCTTGTTCGGATCCGCAGGTTTGATGTAAAATGTTAGCAAAGCCTTAAAAATAATGTCTTTAACTAAAAATTATTAAAAATTAAAAATTATGACAAGTGAATAAATGTGCAAATGTACAGTCTGAAAACAACAATTACAAAAGAGGCCGGCTCCTCGTTCATATAGTTTCAGCATTTGAATGAGCTTGAATCCTATAATGAGAGACTTTACAGCGTATATATAGTCAGCGTGAGCTCTTGAGTTAGCTGCTTAAAGACCAACCCACTGTAGCTCTGCGACTAAATTTAACTTTTAATCAAATCTGGCAATCATTAACAGTTTAAGGCTTGAGCCCTTATGCACAGATATCCTCTCAGTATGACACTCAGCTGGAGAATTATTCATCCAAATGTAAATTCAGGTCAAAGGTTTGGTTCACTCTGCATCTTAAGTATGCAGACACATCGGCCGTTTCACAAATACCACTTATCATTTTCAACTTTTTGTAGCCAATATGTTTGTTGTGGTTTCTGAACCAGCTCAGCCTGCAGATAATCTCACCCTTTACTGTTTTAAAGGCCATGAATGCAAAAGATCAATGACACAAGGGCTTAAAAACCAAGCTGACCTTGTTCCTGAATTTTTTATCATCCCACTGTATGTAAATGTGACACTGCAAGGTTCTTGTAACAAAAGCTTCAAACGAGGAAGAAGAATACATCGCTGAGGTACAGAGACCCAAATTCTTTATGAAAATGTGGTTTATCTGCATCAATGTGACAAATTAGTGCATAGCACCCTAGATAAATCATGTTAGCTGGTGTGTGGGAGGAAATTGTCAAAAGTGCTTGTTACAGACAATATACTTCTACAGACTCTGTGAAATACAGTATCTATCTGTGTCTGTCAACCCTGTGTTTGTGTGTGTCTCTTCACTCACCATAAACATTTTTTCCACTCTGGCAATGCCCTTGCCGAATATGGTGCCGAGCTGATCTCCCACACCGGCCAAGAGGAAGCCGAACAGAGGTATCCCTAGCAACGCATAGACGATACAGAAGATCCTTCCACCTTCTGTGTGCGGCGAGATGTTCCCAAAACCTGCATAGAGGACGGATAGAAAAGAGACGGAATATATCACGCCTCCCACAACACCGGTTTAAACAGATCACAATAAGAAACTACCAAATGTGTCCATAAAGGCTGATCAGGTATAATATGTAAGATTAGTCGTCCATTTCTCTGCAATTTGATGTTTCTATTTTTTTAGATTGACTAATTCTCTAAAGTAGCAGTTATTTTATTCTGTAGCAGTAGCTGCTAAAAAATTAAATAAAAATAAAAAAGCATAATGTAATAATAATTAGAGGAGTGTGAGAGAGATCAAGAATGTAGTGCAGGGAGATAAGACCATCAACTGTGAGGAGTGTGATGAATAGGCCTACACACACACACACACACACACACACACACACACACACACACACACACATGCACACACAGTACATTTATGGCCATGGAGACAGCACTGCGTACTAGTTTGATTATATCCAGGAAGCAAATATAGAATCAGTGACCCCTCCACTTCTCACAACTGAAAGTCATGTTACATAACTGACCATAAAGGCTTCATTCAGAGGAGTGGATGAACTTAAATGGACACATAACACACAGATTTACTTGAATTTTGAATGAATAATTTAAATTTGTACTGTGATGCATACTTTAGGAGAGTGACACATCAGACAAATAAACATTCACACCATAGAAACTACAACATGTTGCAGTTTTTTAACCAGTCTGATCCACTGATGGTCTGTGTGTGATGTGTGTGTGTGTGTATGTGTGTGTGTGTGTGTGTGTCCTACCGATGGTTGTAATAACAGTCCCAGCAAAGAAGAAAGCAGAGCTCAGGTCCCACAAGCTGCTGTGGTTGGTCAGCGTGCCTGCAGGGTTAACTCCTGAACGGATC
Organism: Nibea coibor; assembly: GCA_023373845.1. Classification (NCBI taxonomy): domain Eukaryota; kingdom Metazoa; phylum Chordata; class Actinopteri; family Sciaenidae; genus Nibea; species Nibea coibor. The sequence goes on from CM041738.1 coordinate 13,240,224, forward strand.
GCTGACACAACTTGCTGCAAGGTGGAGAGAGAGAGAGAGAGAGAGAGAGAGAGAGAGAGAGAGAGAGATTTGTGTTCAAATTGTGCTTCATATCAACAGTTATCAAAGAGTTACCATCAGACCCTTTTAAATTCAGGTTACTTTCGTGCCATTGTAAATAACAATATAGTGAATTTAAACAGGAACTTTTGAGGCATGTGTTTCTCGCAGACAGGAATGTGAGCTTGCTTCACAAACACATGAATTAAACATGGAAATATATAAAACTTTAGATGACTGTGGGCGAGCTGTCAAAGTAAATACATTAAGCTGAATATAAGAAGAAGAGTTTCATATTTCTGAGGACCAACAAAAAGAGACTGAGAGGCAAATCTGTATGAACTGTCCATGGTGCTGAAACCTCTGCAGCGGTACTGAATCACAGGCGTGTGCGATACATCTACTTAAATCACTGCTCTCACCTTAACCAGCTCCTCCATTTGACTCTGGTTGACACAAGAGTGTCTGGACAGGAACTCCAGCTTCTGGGAGAGGATGGCCAAACGCTGGGCGCTACAATAGAGAGACAGGGGAGAGAAATAAATGTTATCGTGTCTTTATATTTCACAAACTTCTCCAATCCCAATTATCCCCAGTTATTTGAAAAGAGTTGAGAAAGAGGCAGCAGTGTGTGTAACTGACTACAGCAAAGCTTCCTAAATTACTTTTTTATTATGAAAGTGTTTAATTTTAACTGGATGAAAATGACCAGACCATTCATAGTTCATATTTTGGCAATTTGTCAATTAGCCAGTGTAGGACTACTGTGCTCAGCACTTCTATACTGCAGTTGTCTAGTGGAGTTCAACATTAGCTTTTTCCTCTGTCTCACTCATGCCCATTTAATTATGGAAAACTCTGAGTCATTTGATGAAAGAGAAAGTAAACCTTTGTGTCTTTGGTGTAGCTGTGGAAAGAAATATTGTTGTCCTGCAGGATTTTGACCTAAAGCATACAGAAACTTAATTATACAGGCTCAATTATTGAATCCTGTTGCTACCACATGATCCACTCAGATTAATTATTACCAGTTATAACATCATAGCCACTTCCTTCTAGAGGAAGTGGCTATGATGAACACAGTTTTGTAATAAAAAGCCATACACAGTTTTCAGTCTGTGTAGAGTAATATAAAGTATTGTCTAACTTTGTCAGACAGATCTCAGCCATTTGCCATTAACTGTATACACAAAAAAGAGAGATTTTAAATAGGCTGATAATAATTATTTAACACCAATGCATACACATTTAGAGAAGGAGCTTTATACCTGTAGTTGGGTAAATTGATGGATGAACAGAGGGTGGATGGCAGGTTGACATAAATAAATATATATAGCCTGCCTACCTCTCATGAGGTTGCTCCAGGGCTCTGAAGACTGCTGCTCCCATCACCAGGTACAGAACCACCAAAAGAAAGATGGCTGTCACCGTCTTCCATTTCATCACTGTGGTAACCACCTGCAACACTTCAACTGATCAGTCAACCCACATACTGTACGTACAGGAGTAAAAATAATGAAATGAAATAATCACTAATTATGCCACATTTTAGGGAGAAGTTTTGTTTCCGCACTGTGAAAAATACATATAAATAAAATTACTTTTAAAATCTGGACTTGTCTCTTTTTTCTCTCACCTCACTCTCCTCCCGAGGAGTCAGTGTGATTGGCTTTGTGGAGAAGGAGAGGCGGGGCTTGGTATTGTGAGTGGCGGATTTAGGGTCCAATAAGTCTGGAGCTGCCACTGTCAGGGAAAATGAGAAAATACATTCAGCTTTTTAATTTTAGACATCCCTATAAATAAATAAATCACCAACATGGTGACCTTTGAATGCTAACTCTGGTGAAAGCATGAATCAAAGTAAGTAGCTAGAATGAAAGCTGTAAGAAGGGTGTGAGAATCATGTGTATATTTAACGTACTGGGATAAAATAGTGAGGCGCTGTAGTTTGTGAATGAACTGATTTATCATTTTAAGTAGGTGAGTGAGGTGTGCTGTGGTTTGGATGTGGAATTATTACAAGTATGACATTATTACATTTTGGGTTCTCTGTTTTTTTTTTTTTTTTGTATGAATAAATGTATGAGACTTTGGTAGCGACAGCAGCTTGTTACAGAAAGTACCCTAAGTCATTGATCATCTTGACTAATGACTCATTTTTATTGACTGTATTGTTTTGGGAATATTGTTTTACACATCATTGACATTAAATCTTGGGAGTATAATGAAAGTATAATCAATGTATCCGTGCAACACTTTCAGTGATACTAAAATCACAAATAAGAGGACTACCATGTGTGTGAGTGTGTGCATTTGAGATGTCTGGAGAGGGGGGTGAATGGAGGAGCAGCAGAGAGGAGGGGAGGATAGTGGAGGGTTGATGGGTGGAGTCTATTTTAGATCACCCAGACAGAAGTGAAGAGAAATTTAACAACAAAAAATATTTGTGACTCTTAATTAAAATGAACTACATAATTTCACCCCTAAATTAACGTCTCTATTGTAGTACAATACATTACTGTACATTACTGCTGTAGCACGAGGTCACATGTAGCATGATATGGTTTGCACAAACATATGTATTTATTTATTATGTAATTTTCTTCATTTATGCACATACAGTGCTGGTGAATGAAGTAATCTTTAATCCACCTCCTGTTGTCAACACACATCTCAGTAGTCTTAAATCTGAAACTGCTCAGCTCTTATTCCTGGAGTTTGTCACTAATTCAGTGTTAAAATTATGGGAAATAATGAAGTGAGTTTAGGTGTGTTTTTAGAAAACATGGGTGCTGAGCTTTAGACATTTTTTTTAACTCTAGAGATGTCAGAATAAGAATGACTGAGTGTAACACTGAAACAGATGTTTGGCTGCTTTTGAGAAACATTTTTGGTGTTTGTCTGAAATATTTAGCTGAATACATATTTAATGCAAACATGCAGCGAGTGCAGCTGTGCCTGAAGCTGCTGAAGTCAATCTCCCTCTGTCTCACACACCTTAGCACACACACACACACACACACCTCCATCTCTCACTAAGTGGTGAAGTAAGACTTGTGGACCAACTTGCAGGAGCTTCAAAATTACAAGTTAAATTGGAAAACATGGATGAACCGTGCTGTTCTGATACTTAAATCTCCGTGTACTTACTCCTTGTTGCCTATCCGATGCCCTCCGCTCTCCTCTTCTCCTCATCCGACGCTCTCACTGCGTTTGGGGGAATCTTTCCTCCTCTGCGTGTCTCCTCCCTGCGGTGCTGAAGCGGGGGGACGAACAGGCGCTCCGTGTTTCTTCTGCTCCTCTCTCTCTCTCTACTTTTGATCGGACACTGATACTGCGCTTCACTTGGTGCTGTTAGTGCATCCGCATGTCACTGCAAAGAGCTTCTTTTCTCCTTCACCTCCTACTTCTCCTCTTTCAGCTCTCCTGCAACATCCACCTCGCTCAGCCTGCGCTCTCCCTTTTTGAGCGCACCGGTGGAGCGGTGGGATAATGCTGAGAGGAAGGAGGAGGAGAGGGGTGGAGAAAGGAGGGGAAGGTGCAGGACACAGGGAGGTGGTTCCCAAACTGGCGTCCACAGACCCAAGGGAGGTCATTTACGGAGTAACAGGAGTCCATATGACCATATGTCTACATCTCCACCGTGTTGTCCCTTCATGCGCCCGCAATATATTGTGAGACCAGAGAACTGTACGAGACAAATCCATCCTCAGCACTGATAGAGGTGATGGATAGACGCTGGATGAGTCTTAAGTGAAGAATAAGACACACTGAGTGCAAGAAAGAGGGAAACAGGAGGAGGGCAGTGGTACAGTATCAGCATTTTATCTAGGCACAGGTGGTCCTGCTGTGGTTTGGTCTTATAGTTACAGATTAGACACTTCTTGTTGCCTGTGTTGCATAAGGCTCCACCAATGAGTATTTTTACTCTCAAAACTTCAGATTGTTTCACCTGAATAAACGTTATAGGTCAGGTCAAACGTTTTGCACAAAAAGTGCAAAGTGTGTGTACAGCAGGACTTTATTTGGGCAGTCTAGAGTAATACAGAGTATTTGTAAGATTTAGATGGTAAATGTCTGATAGAGATGGACAGATACAGTATTGAAATATTCCTCCATATATAGAAGATGTCATTATTGTCTGAATCTGCAACGTTCCAGTTATTTTTTCCTCACTGATTTTTTTTTGGACTTCACTATCATGCTGGTTAGGACCTCACATATGCAGCATTTGAAGTGTGCTAGATAGGAATGTTCTTTCATTGTGTTTTCCACTGGCAAACAAAACAACCCACAGTGTGTTTATACTGTAGCCGGGACTTATGCAATGGAAACACTCTTTAAATGTTTAACCAGTATAGGCAATATAAACTCACTGAGTGAATACAAAGCTGGTTTATTATCACATTAATTCCTGCAATCAACCACTTCTTATTTGCTCAAGGATATTGTCAAGAAGAGAAGAGAAGAGAAGAGAAGAGAAGAGAAGAGAAGAGAAGAGAAGAGAAGAGAAGAAACAAATCCCTTTCATAAATGCGTGGGTATGTTTTGGTAGTTGGAAGAGGCAAAAACATGATTAAGAGAAGAACAGCCAGTAATTTATTTATACCACTCACTCGTTCAGCTCAGACGTCATACGTCTTTGTCTCACATGTACTGCTGTTTCTGTTGTAGAACAGTTTCAACAGAGGAGAGAGGAGTGAAGGTGAGGGGACGACAGGTGTCTTAGTCCAATGAGGTGATCAAATACGCACAAACATACAAGTCGTGTTATGTAAATTTAAATAGAGACTAAACAAAAGTTTGATTCAACACCAACAAGTGTCAGCTGTTAGAATCTGCAGATCAGTCTCCAGTTTTGCTGAGGTTTGTATAAGGTTTATATAAATACTTACAGTGCTCAGGCACTGTAACTACTTGGTTACTTTTTTGTAAAGTTTGACAATGATTGTGTGTGGAAGTATAATTGCTGCTTAGTTGCTGCTTTCTTGGCTCATCTGTCAAATGTCCATAGTTAAAGAATAAAAACAAAGTTCTTTCAATAATGACACAATCATCCATCTCACACACTCCACTGCGTGTGCTCTCTTTCTTTTTCTTTCCTTCCCTCCCACTCCATTCGTCTCCCTCTTCCCTCTCTCTGTCTCTCGGCCCCTGATGAGAACTTAATAGCACTTTAAACGTTCATGTTTCCACCTCATGACTCCAACATCTAAACATTAATTACACGCCTATACTGATAAATACTGTGTGTCTGGCTTTCCCCGTCTGATTGAGTGTGTGTGGGTTAGTTCATGTGTCATTATAAGTTGTATGCTTCCTAACATGTGCATGTAGATTCTGTGTATCTGAGCTTGTGTGTGTGTGTGTGTGTGTGTGTGTGTGTGTGTGTGTGTGTGTGTGTCACAGTCTCGCCTCACCTGTCTAAATTTGTCACACACCTGCTGCTTAGTGTAGGCTGACATACAGACCAGATGACTAAATAGGATTTGTCCCTGTTCTCTTACATTGTGCAGTACCCGCTAAACTGAATAATGTCTGAATATTTAGTCTATATCGATTAATCTTCAGGGTGAACTGAATTTGTTTTCGCTGCCAGCACAGCAATGATACACAGTAGATTACCTCCTCATGGTAGAGGAATGTAACAGAAAGTACATTTACTCAAGTACTGTACGAGATTTGAGGTACTTGTACTTTCTATTTTATGCTACTTTATACTTCTAGTATGCTACATATATTTAACAACATTAACATTACAAGTGACTCTGCAGATTATTAAACAAAATACTGTAAACCAACCACATCATCCTGATGTATTATGACGGATTAAGCTACAGCGGCATATAAAGTAATTAAGATTAGCTCAGTTTTTAACAGCTGCAACATTAAAATGATGCATACACATTAATGCATCACTAATTCTAAGTTATAAGTGATATATTTTATTCAGAAATGGATCATTCTGAATAATTACTACTTTTACATTTGGTGCTTTAAGTATATTTTAATGCTAATACTTGACGGCAGGACTTTTACTATATTTATACACTGTAGTTACTTTTACTTGTGTAAACATCTGAGTGCTTCTTCCACCACTGCTTCCTGGATGAAAAATATCTTAAAAGGCAGCAAAGGCTACAGAAACAATGATGATAACACTGTTGTAAATAACAGGCTGCTGAGCTGCTATTAACCTCATGTAAAGTGCTTGTATAGACGAGTTTTGTACCTGAACTAATGACAAACTGAACACTACTGAGCTGAGGACGGTCACTTAATGTTGGGCCTTGTATTCCAGTAGCGGTTTAACAAGCACTTGCTGAGTTCATCTCTGGGAAATCACTGTCACCGTCTTAAATGACAGTCCAATGCTCACGTGTGTGTTTGCAACTTTAATCTCCTTATGGGTTACAATATTTGTGAATGGGTGAAAAGACGTTAATGGGCACTCAAGTCATCAAATCCAATACTCAGTGCATCTTCATTATTTCTTACATAGAACATGCACACCAGAAAATCAAGTTATAAGTGCAAACAAACACCTATCATGTTTCAGGACTTTTCTTTAAACTAACTCTATAACCACAAGGGTGCATGGAGGGCGAATAACCATTCAGTGCATTGCCAGTGTTGTTTTCCAGACCTTGTCGTGCCTCACCTGCCTTTGAGTCCATCGCATGTCCTGATACTTTAATCTCATGTAAACACACTATCTGAATTAGTACATTGTCTCATGCTTTTAGTCTTCAAATTGTTTGATTAAAAACACTTAGGCTTACTTTTTGCCAATACAAATTAATCTAGTATGAGCATGTTTCCATATTTGTCTGTTAATTTATAAATCTTCTCCATACAGGGTGGTCCTCTGAGAGAAACACTTGATAGAAATATTATTTCAGTTGTGTTTTACGTGCCTGTGTACATCTGTGAGTTGTGTCTGATGCCGCAGGAGCTAATTTAGAAATTGATTGCTTAATGATAGCAGTCAGTCTGGTGTATGATAATCAATGATGCTGATACTTAGTCACAGTCAATTTACACAACAGTGACCAAATATAGAACTCTCATTTCATCTTATTTTCCTGTCATTTGTTACATATGCTATGCAGTCTGTCTGGAGGCTAAAAAAAAACAACTAATATTCTCCTGCTATGGAATCAAACCAATAAAAACTCATCTAATAATTTGTGCTCCACTGATTTGAAAACAAGATGGCGTTGAAACTGTATTTTTAGTAAATGTTGTTAATCATGAAAGGCATCGTGTAGGTCTTTAATTATGAAATGAACAGAGGAACAAAAACAGCAGCTAACTTATCTCTTCCCGCAACACTTTTTAATCATGTCCAGCTGTATTTACGCTCATTTATCAGCCACTGATGTAACATTTATAAAGAAACAAACAGGATCTATCTTTACCTAGTCTAAAATAAAACACGCTCAGGTGGAAAAGTTGATTTATCATAATTATTCAATGGAATACGATTCATAGTTCATAATATACAGAAGACCTAAGTGGTCATACATTCATGCATTTTGTTTCCTCCACTTTCTCAAGTCGTTATCCAAAGATAACAGGATAGTTTTTCGAGATCTCGAGAAAACAAAAGGATAGTCTAGTATATTAATGTTAGATATTATGTATAATGTTAGATATTATATATATTATGTTAGAAAACAGTTGTTGAAAACATGTGAAAAGACTTTGAACAATATATTAGTGAAATGTGGAGTTAGAAGTTAAAACTGTTTTTCACCAGTTTTCAGTCCAGGATCTTGTGGGCGGTCCTAAAGAGTGGCTCGATGACACACTGAGGCCACCCTGAGCACAGCCCTGCACCCCTAGCAGAGAGATAAACTCAGAACACATATTTATTTTTACTTTGCACTCACTTTCAATAAATGTAGGCAACATCATTCAGTGTATGTCAGAAGAGAATGAGAATATTTTAATTGTGATGATTTAATATACTAGACTGCCCGTTTGTTTTCTTGATACCTTAAATTAATGATATCGTTGTCTCAGGAAAACAATGTTTCGTTATATTGAGGTCTCAGCAAAATTATCCCGTTATCGCAGGATTTCGACATAATCACATAAATAACTTCATCTCGAGAAAACAAATTAAATTAACTTGTTATTATTAGCTTAGGGCTTCCATAATCATATTTTAATAGGTGGAGAACCATTTTATTCAGCATTATCAGTTCAGATAAAGCTTTAAGAAGTGAAATCCTGTACGCTGCTCATAACGTGTGTTGCTTTTCAGAAGTTCACATTTTGTTTCAGGTACAGCAGAAGGCAGGGAGTGACTAATGGAGAAAAATAGAGGTAGTTATTAAGAAGATAAAATTAGGATAGAAAAAGCTGTACAGAGGCATGAAGTAGAGAGAAAAACCTAAACTTCACTCTTATGTGGAAAACAAGTGTGATCCCTCCTGACCTTTTCTGACATCACCATGACAACATGACCATTTTAATTTCCACAATAGTTTCTGTAGATTTTTCCACCATTACTAAATCCCTTTTTAGTGCATCTGTACGTGACTTTGTATGTATTTTTTTATGTGTGGGTGGGATTACATTTATGTGCATGTGTGACAGTGTGTGCAAGCGCTCTGCCGTACAGTATATGTGTTCACATATTGGTCCTGACAAAGTGGTGCCCCCCTCAGATGCCTGTGGAGAAATGACCCCGGGTCCTCAGGACATCATGTCCTGGGAAGACACAAGGCTGCAATTAGGCGCCCCTGAAGCGGAACTGCCCTCTGCGTGAGTAAGTGTGTGCACAAATACAGTGTGTGTGCCACTAGGTAAGAGAAGCATTGCTGTGTGAGTCTGACTCAGGGAGTCCAGCAATGACTAAATGAATGTGTTTGTGTGTGCATGCATGTGCATGTGTGTGTTTGTGTGTGTGTGTGTGTGTGTGTGTGTGTGTGAAGCCACTGCAAAAGAATTAGTGCTTCCTCTGGTTTTCCAGTTGTAATGACCTGAACCCCGGAGGAATTAGCTTGTGGAATGTGACAGCAACTAATTCAAACAAACTGTGTGTGCAATGTTGCGAGGACATAAATCTGTTCACATTGTGGGGACTTGCTTCCCTTTTGGGGACAAAACAAGAGTCCCTGTAATGTACAACATCAAATTTTAGGGCCATGGTGAAGGTTTTAGGTTCGGAGTAAGGCCAGTTTTAGGTTGAGGACAGGGTAAGGGCAAGTGTCCAAACAAATAATGCTTAATGTTAAAGTTTTATTGTTTTGTTCTCTACATCCACCCAAGCATTTATCTTTGCTTCTCATCACATGGCAACAATGTTCTCACTTAAACTTTAACTGTAGCGCAATGCAACTTCTGACAATAAAATGCAAAATCACCAATTCCTTTCAGGCAGCAAGAGTGTCTGTGGTACTAAGATTAGCTGTGCTCCACTTATATCAACACTTTCTACTGCTCAGTAGCCTCGTATTGAATGATTTACATGTCTTTAGCTCCAAAAGTAAAAACTGACTCACTGATGGACTTAAAATAGTTTGTGCAGGAGCAAAGGTTTGGGTTGCAGTCTCAGACGTGTCAGTGAACTGACAATGGCTGTTGGTGTTATGAGAGGCCCATATACTGAATATCAATGTTAGGAGGACATGTTCACATGAGCAGCGATGACTGTTAATGTTGCCATTATTACGGTAAGCGTCTGTTGATATTATATTGGGGTCCAGGGTAAAAATAGCTCACGTAGTTTTGACTGTTGAAGCCACGAAACAGAGGAACCTAATCCTTGTTACATAACTGAATGGAGGAAAGGCTTCTGGATGTGTGTGCGTGTGTGTGTGTGTGTGCGTGCAGGGGGGTTATGTGTCTGCCAGTGTACGTGCTTGTGTGAGTATGCATGTGAATGCACTTGGGCTATGCTAAAGACAAACAGAGCCATGCAGTTGCGTGACATGGTGCTGGGAAGTGAGAGCAGCTGTTGGAAAATACAATTTTGTAGTAAACAGCAGGTGATTTTGCCAGTTTTTAGAAAAGGAACAAATTCCCAACAATATTTTACACGTTACTGTTTGTGGTGCTGTTGCCTGGTCTGTCTACAATATGGGTAAATAAAATATACTGTATCTTTCTGTAAAATTTAAACCCTCAGCTGATATTTTGTGAGAAACCAGCCTGACAGAGGAAATCTGAAGTTATCGAGCACCTTCACAATAATTTCACAGAAGAGGAATTTGGTTGAATTGCAAAATCTCTGGCAGCAAAAAAACTAAAAATGCTCCACCTCAGACGAATGGCGCATGCTTGATGATGCTTTTAAATTTTGATAAAAGTTGCTGGGTTGATAAGTATTGGCTCTTTCCTCTGAAATACAACATTATTGATCTGATGCGAGCAACTAATCTTAATTGAAGGTCAGAACACTGAAAAACATAAACATAACATGGTTCAGCTGCATTTTCACAGGACACAGGTTGTTGCTTTTGGGAGGAAACCTATATGTTTATTGTAAAAAGGCAGTTGACAACCCCAAACGACTGACAGGCCTTTTTTCCCCCATTCCATTCGAATAGCAGTGACCGAGGAGGCAAACATGAAAAAATCATCCAAAGAGTACACCTCTACGCTGAAACACTGGCTGGACACATGCATGCATATGAAAAGACACATACATGCTCTGATTCATTCATCCAACAAATTAAGTTTTATAACTGTGTTCAGGAACAGGGACCATGCCATCAACTCATTTCTGCATCTCAAGTAAGCACACCTCATCCGTTTCCCACTTTTGACACTCTTTTCCCCAAACCCTTTTTTCTTCCCTTTTCTCTTCTCTCTTTCATTCAAACAGGAACCATGGGGGTCTAATCAAGAGAGCAACAAAAAGATGGCTCCCCCCACTCAGCCGTCTCTCAAGGGCTGAGAGGGATGAGTGCAGAGGAAGGAGGGGTCAAGTGTTATAGCATAAAGTATGGAAAGAGGGTAGAAGAGAGTGAGGGGATATGAGGACAGGCGAGGGGAAGAGAAAAAAAAAATGCAGTGTTGCCATCTGCACTGACAGGGACGATGATCAAAGTAGACCCCACAAGAGAAAAAACAGTGCGTTAAAAATAGAGTAGAGTGGTTAAAAAAAAGCCACGGCATTCACCTTCATCTGGATCTGGCAACAGAAGAGGTCAGACACAACGGATTTGTTACCATTCTGTGAACGTGGTGCAGCGTACAGACTGGGGACACCCACACAGGTGATGTTGTGTGGGACACTGATATTTGTGTCACTTTAAAAAATTTTCTTATGTATACGTATACATACGTATATTAGAGACTTGTGGTAACAGCCCCCTTTTCAAAGCACAGTAAGAAAAACATTAACAATGACTCATTACATTACATTAACACAATGTCCCAGTATGATAGTGAACAATACCAGGATTGTGAACCCAAAGCAGCAGAAGGTATTCAGTCACTGCTAATTTGATTATTGTCACTAGTGCTTTTACTACCGTGATGTGTCAAAAATGTTTCATTTGAAGAAATAGGCCTATAGCTCCTCCCAGTGTCAACCTGTGCAGTTTTGAAAAACACCTGTGTGGGTACGTGTGTGCGTACACGGCCTGTAAAGGAAGAACTTGAATAAATGTGTGGACAAACATAATAAATGCAGATGCTTCCATACAGGTGTGCAGCATGATACAATTATTGCTGACATCCTACAGTAGTAGCCATCTAAAACTGTCACCTGTGTTGCTGGATCCTTGATGCATGCAGGGAAATAACGCCCCTAAAGCACCCATGTGTGGAAATGAGTTGCAGTGCTTTATCTGTCCGCTAGGAGGAGCAGTGGTAATGGAAACTCTACCGGTTCATCGCCATCAGACTGCTGCCGTGTGACCTCATGACATGCTCTGTGACCTGCACAAAAATAAGCTGGGCTAGCCCAATTTACCTCGATTATCAGTCAAAATGACAAGAGGGAAGAGGGTTAATTATTGGGGCACATATGGAAGCTGCACTCTTAAAGACTGCAGGTGAGTGTTTGAATAGTTAGATCTGTATTTAAATCTGTGGGAAAGAAATCAGAAAATAAATAAATACGTTTGTAAAGCTCATATTTGATGCTGTTTGATACCTTTGCCTTGGACTAACGTTAACAAGCACCCAATACATATTAATCTTTTGAGAGAGAGACTTGGAAACCGAGTAAAACTGATAAATCATAATTCACCAAATCCTCACCCAGTCACAAAACATGCAGCTCTGCTACACCTCATCCTTCTTCTCAGGCTCATTCTCTGCAGTAAATTATACAGGAGCGTCTCAGTGGAGTTACATTCTTGTCGGTATTCTGCAGCGATAGGGTGACCCTGAATATCATCCACAGAGTGTGTAAAAACTGCCCCCTGCTCTCATTAACTGCTGAAATTGCAAAAACAAAAATCCACTTAAAAAATCTTGCGCCTCAGCTGTTTCATGGCAAACTAAAAGTGACCATGGACTTATTGCCGTTGACAGAAAACCAGCATCTGTGACTGGAAGCCGCATCATCCCAGAGCACACACACATTCAGAGCAGCAGGAGTCTCATATTAACAGTAAGAGCACGTTCTGTGCAGTGTGATCTGTAACATCACTGTCTGATGATCCAATTTTCTGCATCATGGCTCTGTCTCTGTATCTGGAGTCCTGCTGAGAGTGAAAAGTGTTTTCTAAATGAAATACATTGACACACACACACATGCACACACAGCAACTCATGTTAACAATTACAGTGTAATCTCCATTCCTGTAAGTGAGTGTCAGTAAGATGTTTTTGTACCAACCAGCTGGGAAATAATGAGCTACTACAGTGCTAAGCCACTGAGTGAGGCACGCATGGAGATGTTTGAGTGTATTTGTGTGTTTGACTGTAGCTACAGTTCACGTGTGATTATAATGGTGTGACTGGTCTTTCCCACTTACAGGTCTGAGTCTCAGAGTTTCCAGTCCAGCCACACAGCTTCCACCTTGACCTTTATGAATGTGTGCGCAACTGTTTTTGGTTGTGTCTGAAGTTCCTTTCCATCTTCAGCAATTGCAGTTCCACTAACTTCTGACAGAGTTTATGAATTTATAATTTGCGCACATAAACATGCTTCAGAAGGCTAATGTTTCATCTCTATGCATTTGTGAGTGCTACACTAAAGCTCCCAGTCAGTGAAATTACTTTTGAAATGAGTACATTTATGAGATGAGTATCTAAAAATACAGTGTATATAAAGGTTTGACTCAAGAAGTTGTTATAAGTTTGTGGGAATTACAGTTTGAATGCATTGGGAAGTCTTTCTTAACATTTTATCTGGTATTTATTGGAGGAAAGGTTGACCTAAAATAAGAATAATCAACTACAAATAAACACGGCGAATAATGTTACGACTGATCTGAACATTGCTGAGGAGTTTATATTCTATATGCTAAAACACTTTGTAATGAATCACAGCTAAAAATAACAACTTAGCAAAATACATTCACTTTTGTTGACGCAATTGACTGACTTCATTTTAATTAATTAATAATCAAAAATCCTTAACAACTTGTTATTCTCATCCTCCATGAAAATATAAGTTGGTATTGACTGACCAATAAACTGGCTGATGTTTTACAGTAACATGAGGTGACATGAGAGCAGGTTAGTTATTAGAGATACTGTCCTTCAACCACAAAACATTTCTCCTTTGGGATCAACAAATATCCCAGAATGATGAAATCAGGAAAGGACTCAGAGGTACTGGTATGCTGTTTGAACTGACCTTCTGTCACACTCAGTCTTATAATAGTCCAATCATCCGGTTGAGTAAAACAACACTTGACACATCTCTGCAAACACACACACACACACACACACACACACACACACACACACACACACACACACACACACATACCCTGTTTCCACTTCTCTCTTATTATTATCTTCTCTTTTTTTACCCCATGGAGTTTCTCTGCCCTCCTTCTCACCCATACAAACCAAACCAAACCAAACTGACAAGTCTGGCATTACTTCAGATGACGGGAGAGACATAGACATGAAGGAAACAGATAAAAAGAGACGATCAAAAGTGAGTGAGGTGATGACAGTGAATGCGGAATGAATGAGCAAACAAGCGCATGTCTTTCTTATTAAGGCCTGTGCCCCCATGACACTGACATTAATTGCACATCAAATCAAGTTTTTACATCCATTCTATGCTCACATTATACCACATTAAACTATTCCTTAAATTGTAAAAGATCATTATTATTCCATTCTATTATATAATTCCAATTTGATAGGAACAATGCCATCTTTGCAGTAAAGCACAGTGAGTATGTAAGTTTTTACTTTGTATTTGAATTGCATGCTGTCCTGAATCAGAAAACGTGGCCACAAATGCATATAATAATCCACCCATCCACCTAAACATCCTTCAGTTTTTATCCATAATATCCATCACTCACAAGTAGATAGATTATCCCCCTCTCTGACATGTGTTTCATACTTTGTTCGTCTTAGACTTGTTTTCATTATATAGAATGCTCAGATGGCACTACACGATGTATCTGTGTATTTAAGATGCAGTTAAGTTTGAAGTAAAAGATCATTATGGTGGCAGCAGAAAATGAACCTATATGACAAAAGAAGTCATCTGCCACATAAAAAAAGAAATGTTTCAGTGTCTGGAGACAGCAGCACAAATAACTTTACCCATGGGAACAATGAACACTGCAGACTTACAACATAATACAGGCCAACTTACCTTGACCTGTGTGTGTGTGTGTGTGTGTGTGTACTCTGGCAATGATGGCACCACTCTTTATTTCTGGTATTTCTACAGTACTATCTATTTGCAGCTGTCCACATACTGAAACGATACAGATATGATATAATCAACTATAATAATAGTTATAGTTATAATAATACTATAATAATTAACTAAAATCCTCTTAACTAAAAACATAAATATACTGTATACAGTATATTCTGCAGATGTGAGTATGATCACTTTCAACATGACAGCTTGGATAAATCAGATCAAATAAAGAGTTACTAGGACATCTTGTGGTCAAATACTGGGAGTGCATACAGGACCTATCACTATGCTATGATATAAATATTATAAATGACTATATGAATGTATATAATTTACTTTTATCTGTAATACAGTCCGTATAGTATTTTATTTAGTTCCTCTGAATACATAAATCTTTTACTTTCGCTTCATCCTGGTGTTTACACAGTTATGTCCATGTTGTTATTTCAACTATATCTGTCTATCTTCTTCTCTTTTTAAATAACCTTTATGGCAAAATGCTGGTTAAAGGTTACGTATAGGCAAACTTACTTCTTGTGACCAAGTTTGAATTTGCCAGCCCACGCATAGAAAGAATCATTTTATTTAAAGCGACGAGACACACCAAATAAACCATATAACTGTTGGGTTACAGTAAACACACATATACATTCAAGTGCAAATAAAAGATGTATGTATGTCGTGTTTATGTAAACACTGGTGTGTGTGGGGAAGGCGCTGCTTATATCAAACGATAAACTAAATCCGCCTCCAAACATTATGGATGTCTCTGCATCTCCCTGTGCTGTGCATACTGTATATCCGGCACCAGTCTGATCCTGTTATGTTACCTCCCCGATGTCCCGTCCTCGCGGACTGTCGGTGAGGACGTGGCGTGGCGGAAAACCCGGAGAGAGGAGCAGCTGCTCATCACGCACCCTGCGCAGACTCCCCGACACGCCAGCGGCTCTGCGCTTCCACGTGGACCCTGTCATTGACCAAAACACTCCGGTCTCCGTGGCAGCCTGGGTGCGCGCGTGCCGACGCCGTTGCGCAGTGCAGACCGGGAAGCGCGAGCGGGGCGGTGCGGGACGGTGCGGGGCAGAGGTGTTCCTCCAGATATGAACCTGTGAACCAAAACCTACCGGAACTAAAGCTTTTTTTACTGACCTCGCGTCAACTATGCAGACAGGTAAGCTCATTATCGCACGGACGTGTCACGCTGCGCGAGGCTTTCAGTGTGCATGTTACTTTAATAATACATATTTAATATACATCGCAACACATCCGTATCCAGGCTGTTGTTTTAGGCTACAACTAGCCACCATTTCTTTCGGTTTTAATTCAGGTCTGTGATGTGGAAGTTTGTTATAACCCACCAGCGTGCGGGTTGCAGGCTGTAGTAATGCTGCTGCAGTGAGCTGTTGGTGTCAGCCGAGGGTCATGTGTGGCTCGGTGTTAGCATCGCTGCTGCTCCACGCGAGGAAGCTGCAGTAACATACACCGACCGGCCACTTCGTTAGGTACACTTGTACAGTCCGTTGCGATATAATACAGCAAGACTGCCATAGACACTGCCTTTATGAAGCTTATGTTGTTTCAGTTTCTGTTGGCACTGTCAGAGAGGCATTCATTTACCTGTAATGTTTATGATTGAGGTCGTAGTTTGCAGTAGTGTTAAACTAAGACTGCATTATATTGATATTATTTTGACCACATCGACTACATACAAGAGATATCCACAATATTAAAAACAATTCCAATATAAAGCACAAACAAAAACATTATATATAACACTATAAGCTGCATAAAAACAGAGTTTGCTGCAGACTTGTTGTACCGGGTCACATTAGATTGTACAAGTGTGCTTGATGAAGTGACTAGTGGGTGTATGCTGTGGCTAGTTTGTTACTAGTGGCTAGTTTGTGCAATAAAATGAGGATACAGCACCTGGTTAAATTCACTGACCCTGGATTGCAGGTGTTTGTAGGCAGGAGGTGTTACATGTAAATCGGCTATTTGATATCTAAAAACACAAATATAGCTACTACCAGTTTATGAGTATGTAGATGTACTAAAGCAGTGGAAATTCCACTTTATACAGCATCAAGAAACCATTAAAGGAATACAACATTTAACTTACTTTAGGACTTTATTCTTAGATAAAAGGTTCATAGCACTAGATAAAAACAGACATAGTATGACATATATGATAAAGTTGTACAAAAAGCGTAAGTGGCTTTGCAGTTTTAATGCCGTATCAATGCAGAGCAGGTCAGCACACTGACATGAACAAACATTTAATTTGCTCAGCTACAAATCTGTGTTAATCTGGCTTTTTATTCGTAGTCACCTGCATATTCTTGTCAATGTATTTATGACATCTGGGGAGATAAATTGGTGACTGAATTCTCTCCAGATGTCATGTGTATAACACGACTGTTTGCTTATAGGTGTGTTCATGGAGTCTCACCTGGGCAGGTTGGCCCCTTGTGTCCTGTCCATGTTCATGCTCTTACACTTGTGCCCGGCTGCACTTGTACCTGGGACACAAAGGTAACCCCACCTGCCTACTCTCAAGTTTCACTTTCTTTTTTCCTCTTTTAAAAAAAACATTCAGGTAAATATGGATGCGTATACATATGTATATGTTTTCATCTACATCTTTAACTGTTTATCTCTCAGGGACGAATCAGTAGATGCCCACCCCCCGACAGGAGCGCTAGCCAATCCCTTCGGCTCTGGGGAGGAGGACCGCAGGTGAGTAACACATGGACAAGGTGATGTGATGTTACACATCCAGCTCATTTTAAGGTGTGAATTTTAATTTTAATCTCTTAATTGAGAAGAGATGGATTGATACATTCACAAAGTAGGAAGACTACTCTGTATTTTTTTACTACAGAGGACAATAAAATCTTCATTACATTGAACAAGAGTACACGATTTAGTAGTTAATACCTAAACCAGAAAAATAACATTCAAATTGCATTCAAATGTGTCCAAGCTGCAGCTGCTGTCTGCTCTGTCTCTGGACTTTGGCTGCTGTGTTGTGCTAGTGATGAGTGGACGGCATCATATACAGATAAGATAACATGAGCAATAATGTTGCTTTATGTTGCAATTATGAGTTTGTTTTCCTTTATGGGGGTAGAGAAAGTACATAGACTATCCCCCTCCACATATTCCAAATAGAGCAGCTCTCCCTTAGTATCTCAGTTCACATCTATGTTACCCATATTGGATTACATAATGGTTTGATTGATTACTGACAAATACTACCATCATGTTACTGGTGACAATGTGGCTGCACTTTCTTTCCACTGGCTGATAAGATTAATGGTTGTGTGCACTAATCTATTTATTGAGTGAATGACCAGACAACTGTATGTCAGCTGTGTAGATCAGCAGTTCATAGAAAAAAGGTAGTCTTGATGGAGACAAAGGGCTTCACTTGTAAGAGTTGCAGTATTTCAACTGTGATGTCATGGATTTGAAAACGTAATGCATGGCCTGTACAGGGGACTGAAAGCTCTTGATATAAAACTTTGCTCAGCAAGTCTCACCGTTGCCCCAAAGCGTGTCTTCTTTCCATCTGCTTCATGAAACATGGGTTGGGTTCTTACAAAGCAACTATGCGAACACAATGCTTTCTGATGAGGTGGCACTCCTCCTGGTATGTGCAGTCATGTGTTTAGACTTATTTTAAGTAGCCTAAAATCCTGCCCTCTTGTGGCTGAACATCATACAGAATCACCACAGTACTTATAGGGCAAGTACTCACAGGGTGAGTCAGCTTGCATAAGTATCAAGGCTGAATAAACAAACATAGCAAAGGGAGAATTTGGATATTTAGATCCTAATTTTGCATTCAGTCTGATATCTGATCCGCAGGCATGCAGTGGTTAAAACATGACTAATAAATCTGATCCCTTATTGTTAATTCTACACTCTGAATATTTTTGATATATTTAAATTTACTTTCTGCTGTGTGTACCACTAGGTTGCTGCAAAGTTACATTCAATCCAGTCTGAAGGATGGCCAAGAAAGACCAGAAATCAGCACCTGGGAGCAAGGTGAACATCACCATCTACTGCTGTAATACTTTGCTGTACACTTTGTGTGTAGGGGAGTTTCATACTATACGCCATCTGCAGTATGTCAAATGTGTGTGGTATTAAACACATTGGCCTTCTCCTGCTTTGTGTCAGAGGTATTCTTCCTGTTTCGTCTTTATGACTACGATCGCAGTGGGCTCCTGGATGGCCTGGAGATGATGAAGCTACTCTCTGACTATAACTCCCATCATACACCTGGAGCACAGGCCAATGAGCTGGTATGGAGGAGTGGATGTGTGTGTGTGTTTGAATTAACATTGTATTTGTGAATGCTTGTACATACCTAACACATCTATATATGTGTGTATGTAGGTGGTGTCTATGGTAGATTTTTTACTCCAGACTCAGGATCAAAATCAGGACGGCCTGTTGGCCCCATCTGAGCTGCTGTCGCCTCCATTACCTCTCACACAGGTGCCGTACAGTTACACACATTGTGTCTATTCAAGTGTAATGTTATTTAATGTCGTTAAATATATGTATAAAAATATAATTTGTTGTTGACTGCAGTAACATTACCTTACTTTTTCCACCAAAGGACTCCAGCAACAACAATGCACCTCAACAGGAGAAGGAGGTGGCAAACCCCAGTACTGATGAGGAGAAGGCAGGAGTAGCAGAGCAGAGAGAGGAGGCTCATGAGGAACTGCAGCCTAAAGATGAACAAGCTCAACAGCAAGAAAAGGCTGAAGAAGAGGAACCGCATGGACAACAAAACCCAGAAGCTCCAGCAGTGGAACAAGAGCAGGACCACAAAGAGCCTGTTCATATGGGGCAACCAGAGATATGAATGCACACACATGCTGGTTCTGCCTCTTGAATCAAACCAGCAGAAGACTGTTGAGTTAAAATGCTGCTCTCAGCTGAGAGGACTTGTTCTTCTTCCTCATCCTCACTGATGGTCTCTCTCTTGGGTTGAATTCTGAGAGCCCACCACACGTTTTAACTGACTGTTAAATGATAAATGAATGGCCAATGACAATTAATTGAGTGATAAATGAAGACATGGATCTGTTGAAGGTGTTCGTGTCACTTTATTGGAAAACAACACATCAAGCACGTATTAGTATTAATTTTGAATTCATAGTGTCTAGAACTGTAAAAGGAACAAAAGTGAGATTAGTACTTTAGATTTCCTTTAATTGCATTTATTGCCCTTTTCTTCCCTGCCTGAAAAATACACATATCTGAATGTATTTGAGTTTTTCTATGAAGCGACTGTTTTTTCCTGTACACACTAATTGGCCTTATTGTGTCTGACCCATTGTTTGGATTTACACCTAGAAGTTACGCATACATCTGGGCTGTTATTATAGGCTCATTAAACTGGTCTCATTTACAGACAGCTCAGAATTCCCTCAACCTACACGGTGACTTTCATTTATTTAATCAATATAATTAGATTATTAGGAATAAATTATTCAGCCGTATTGACCACTATTTCGATGCACTTGTATTACTCTAAGCTTATATTTCAATGAGGATTTTAATGTGCCTGAAGATGCTGAAGGAAGCAGAAATTACTGAACAGTTACATCCTTCTACCACCTGTCTTTCATCTTCATAATTAAGGTCAGGAAAGCCCAGCAGAAATGACATTAGATGTAATTCAATATTAAATTCAGCCTTTATCTGCA
The DNA here is from genome assembly GCA_023373845.1 of Nibea coibor. Classification (NCBI taxonomy): domain Eukaryota; kingdom Metazoa; phylum Chordata; class Actinopteri; family Sciaenidae; genus Nibea; species Nibea coibor. Next base: position 13,260,813 of record CM041738.1, read on the forward strand.
AACTTGAAATGTGTTTATTTGGTTTATTATATACTGTATATAACGTTTATGCATTTATACAGCTGAAGATAAATAAAGCAAACATTTCTTTGTCCCTCTCCCCTTATATCTGTCTCCTGTGTCTTGTTGGATTAGTCAGAATTCAGTTGTAAAACACGATATATACAAACTCTGTATGTTATTATACTGTAAATAGTAGGAAACAATAAGAGAACAATGAAAAATAATGGTCTGTGTGAATCTTTATAATAGGACTATATTATATTAGTGACTGACACACGGCCATCAGGCCAAACAATTATTGTACTGATGAATATAGAACTTGCATTTCTGATCTACTTAATACACATAGTGCTCATTTGTGATCAATATACACCACATTGGTATACACAGTGAAAACTATACCCTCCCATTGTTTAAATCAGAAGTTACACATAAGTGGCTCCTACAGGGACAGTTTTATCGTAAAACTTGAGAGCCATGTCGGTCATTAAAAGGTAGTTAGCAGGCAAGTCTGGAGTATTACACCAAAATATTGGTAACAAATTCTTGCTACATTCCTGTGAACAAATAACCTACTGTATATACGTGCAATGACGAGTAAAAATAGTATTTAATAACGTATTCATCATCACACAGTTTAGCCTAGCTTAGCTTAGCTTAACGTGGCTAACTAGCTGCTCTTTCGACCAAACCATTCGGTTGCTAGGCAACAGAGTAACAACCGGGCAATCATGGCGGAGAGCAAATCAAGTGCAGGTCTGTACGAGTTATCACAGCCTTATACATATACTAGTTTAAATCGTCGTTTTTAGACGACAATAAAAGAGTTAGTTTGAGTTTATCCAAAACCATTATAACGCCATCATAATGTTTCCTTCAAACTGATGTTTCTGTAGTTAAAAGTTCTTTTCCTGACAGAAGCAGCACCGCTGTGTTTCAGTAACAAGCTAACTATCCATCATTGTCTCTGTGTCCTCCCTTGTCTGTCTGTCAGAGGCCATGGTGTCAGATGTACACAAGAAGATTAAAGCAGCTTTTGAAGCGTTTGACTATGAGACCAATAACACAGTGGATGTCAGGTGAGTGAGGTGGCAGATGGTTGTACTGTCAAAATAAACTCACAAAAACACATTCCTCTAAGCCTTTTGGATCATAACTCATAACTTTAAACACAGTGAGTACACAAGGTAGCAATCTTTTAGGTCTATTTAACAAAACATCTTAAATGAGACCCTTGTATGCAGCCTGTTACTTTTGTTAAGATATCTTTAACGTGAATTAACTTCAATATTTACACCAGATTATGTCAAATCTAATATATTTTGTGAACATACTCCACATAATGAATATATTACTTAGTATCACATATATATTCCCATATCTATGTGCTGGGTTTAATCTCAGAGTTTGTTTGGATCAAGAGATATAAAGGGTTTCTTACAATGGTTAAATACAGTAAACATGTAGTTTATGAGGAAAACACCCATCTGGTCCTGTAGTTTTTTTTTTCTAAGTAAACCAAAAACATTTCATTTGCAGCCTGAATGAGAAGAGGGGGTATATCATATTGGCAGTGATCAGCACCATCATAGACAGTATTTACATGTAGTCTAACATAATGATGTCTGTTTTCCAGGGAGATTGGCACCATCATCTATTCTCTTGGATGCTTCCCATCTCAGACAGACCTACATGACTTTATAGCTGAGGTCAGAACAGTATTTATGATGATTTGCTCTTATTTTGGACGAATACAACAATATTATTATATTATAAGTATTTAATCATGTTATAGTATCTGCTATATGTTCTAGTAAAATGCAGTTAATACAGGGAAGAAATCCTGATATTGTAAAGCCACTTAAATTACAATCTCATATTCTTTAATGCTGCATTTATTGATAATTTGCTGTAGCACAAATGGAGATTTACTGCCCTGAACAATGTAATGTAAAGAGAAAGGTGTTCTTGACTTTTAATTTGTCGTGACATCATAAGCAGCCAGAAAATTCAGAGCTTGCTGAAGAACCAAAACCAAACCAGCATCTTTGCCTTGTCCAACTAGGTGGAGGAGGACCACACAGGATATATCCATTTGGACAAGTTCCTCCCAGCCATGGCTAAAATCCTGCTGGAGCACAAGTAGGACAGTCGTGTTTTTTTGTATAACTGAATAAGTAAAAATGCTGAATTTTTAGGGTGAGACTAAAGGCCATGAGTTGAGCAAGTAGGACTTTTCCACTAGATGTTACTGAGGAAACAACAGTATATATAAATGTGTGGCGTATAGGGCTACAATGGCCACCACTGTGCACTGATTTTGATCATTACTCTTTCAGCTGATGTTTTTTCATTGCCTAGAAAGTACCAAATGTCGGACTTCTTTAAATAATATATGCTACTTTTTTAGACTTGTGCTTTTCTGTGCTGAAAGCTGCTAAATGGGCTCTCAAGTGTATACTGTATTATGCACAATTTGTCCTTATGTTGAGCACCTCTGGCAATATTTCAGCTTCACTTCAACCAGTGAAAAACTTCCTATTAATAAAATGAGCCTGAAGTTTAAATTGGGTTTAGAAGTTACTAACAGAGAATGTTAATTCCATCATATTTTGTAAATAAGTTGTACCTACGACACATTGTTTACAGTATTTGCTATGCCATTATGTTAATACTGTCACAGACACAAATAACAGTGTATGTCTGTGTGTCTGTGAGGTTTCCGCCCATCCCAGAAGACATTCTCCTTCAGGCCTTTGAGGTGAGACCAGCTGCCAGTCTCATACGTTTATCTGATACTGGTCTGGTGTACTTTCAACAGTGATACTAAAATGGAACACTCAATAACACTGTGTTTCCAGGTCCTGGATAAAGAAAAGAGAGGATACCTGGAGCCAGAGGAGTTGACAAAGTACATGACACAGGAAGGTAAAACAAAAGATTTCGGTTTTTACATTGTGAGGTAAAGAATGATGTGTTTGTGTGTGGTGATCATCTATGTTTTTGTGTCAAACATTCCCTCGACTTCCTCAAAACAACACTTTCTTGAGCATGGCTGTGTTGTGTTTGTATTTAAACCAGGGGAGCTCTTCACTCAGGAGGAGATGGATGAGATGCTCACAGCACTTGCTGACCATGAGAAGGACCTCATCTATTACAAAGATGTACTCAGCCAGCTGACCATTGACCCTGAGTTGTAGACAGGGTTACTATAGACTACTATTACTATGCACATTGTTAAATCCTGAGGAAAATGGAAAATGTTCACTTTAATCCTGTGTAACCAGGCAGATCAAGATCACATGGGAGTGGCTGTAGGTTTTAGTACTTACTAATTCTTTCAATTAAGTTTAGTTTTATTTGAACATATAAAAACCTGCAGGTCACTATTTGTGTGTGTGTTTGTCTGAAGTATTTTACATTTGAGAACTTCTCAAATGTCTTATTTCTTACACTAATTTCAAAGAATAATTTGAGGCAGGCAGGATAGCAATACTCTACTCTTACAAATACTGTCCAGATGATATGCAGCAGTAACACAACAAGGCCTTTATGTAAAAGTGTTAGTTTAAACCCTCCTCAAGTCTGCTAGTATAAAATCTTAAAGTAATATGATGTCTGACAGACAAGAAGATTGTTAGTGTATTTGTGTTAAGATGTATGATGTGGGATGAAAGTTTTATGTCCTGTAACAGCATTGAACGAGAATGCCTGTGGTCTCCTAAGCACATCAACTGAAGATTAACTTGTTGTCAGTTGTGTGTATTAAATTCTCTCGGTCTGGAAGATCGTTTCTATCAAAGATCATAATAAAATTGATCTGCAACTCCACTGAGAACTTTCTTTCTTCAGGTAATCTGGTTATTCATTTGACTGAGGGTTAGACAGTTTGTGCAGCCCAAGGACAAACAGGAATCTCTAACGTTACCTATATGAAGTGACTTCAAATGAAACATGCTCTATGTTTGGAGAGTGAAGGAGGGAAATAAACTTCATCATGGTATGATGTGACAAGGAAGCCATGATGTGACAATCCCATAGAAATTCTGCAGTTCGGTCGAATGCATGATGGACATGCCCATTATCAATAAATGACCCGGAGAATGAGAAACAAAACAAAGCAATGACTGGCTTTTTCAGCATAGCACTTTATCATAGGTGATTGTGCATTGAATAGTTATGCATGCATGAAACAGTTGAACAGCTTTGGGGCACGGATGACATGACGTCTGATCATCTAGAGCTTAGATAAGCATATGATATGGTAGCAAACACAAGCAGTCTTCTATCCAAACATGAATGCATGCTGAAGTTCAGTTTCATTTCACAGTAAAAACAATAACCCGTTACTTTTGGTTTCCGAGAACTGTGTAAGACGAAGACATCAGAAAATAAAACATACGCCTACAGAAATAGAAAACGTCTGTATTAAACATTCCCTTTTCACTAAACACCAAAACTCAAAAACAGAATAAGGCTCATTTACTCTTCAGCATAATCAAACAACAGCATCAACAGCTCCTTGATACACAAAGAAAAGATTTAAAGGGATTTCTTTAGTTCTTCTTTTTCCCCTCAAACTCATACTTGTTGCAATGTAACATGAATAAATGTGTTCCTCAGTTAAAAGGGGGCGTAACAAGCAGCTTTACTTAACTAAAAAGAAATTCAATAGTGTACTCAAGAAATAAAATAATACATGTACATGGTCAGGTGATCTTGTAAAACATAACTAAAGCCGGGTGGAATGTTTGATTTATACGTATTGAGAAAATCAGAGTTGGCATCGTTCGGCTTGAAGACAGATAAGTGATTACAATCCTGGATTTAGAGGCCGTTTATCATTTAAGTAAAGGAAATAGTAGTGGTTTTAACATGCATGTGTGGGTGTTAAAAAGACAATATTACATTTAAGGACATTCATGGTGGTTAACACCAAGTCAGTTTCATGTTGCTAACCCTGGCATTCCACAAGCAATCTAACAGAGATGATATTATGTTTCGCTGTACGCAGCCATACCATGTGAGAATGTGAGAACTGGCTGCCAGTAACTTCTCCTTTGCAGCAATTTTGTCAGAGGCAGTCCATCCTGAAAATTTGGTCCTTAAAAAGAGCCATAAACACACAAGAAGAGAAGAAGAAACATGACAGATAATACAAAGTTTTGACAAACACGGTGGAGAGAAGATGGTGAGAAGAAAGGAAAAGGAAAGGGGAGGAACGAAAAGGACACAGAGGTAGAGAGGAAATTTTGACATCATATCCAGCTACCAGAAGTGGTCTCTTAACATTGTTTTGCATTATTGCACTGCAGCTGACACACAGAGGAATGACACTTCCAAACAAATCAACCACATTTTTCACATATATTAGGAAGAAGAGGAGGCGACCGCCTCACTAGCTTTCTACTTTAAACTTTCTTTGCCTTTGAGAGTGAAATGGGAGAGGGAAGAGGCAGGATAGAGCCTTCTTGTTAAAAAGGGGTTTAGATGTGACCTGACAGCTTAAGGTTGGCTCTTCTGAAAGGACATTTGCTACAACTCAGGGGAGACCCATTAACAGGTTCAAACTAGATTTTTAAATAGGTGACAACACCTAAAAACAGAAACAGAAGATTCTGATGTTTGTCTGGTAACTTTGTGTATAAGTTTGTTGCATAGTGGAGCCACTGGTTAAAATAAAGAGACTTTATCCTAGAACAGAAAATGCAGCTTTGTCTTCCACAATTCAAAAACACCATGCCACAGGCTACTCAGTGCAGCTCTATAAACAAAACCTGGCGCCTTGTGACTTTATCCAAACCTCATCCCCCTTTATTTCAAGCTGACTGAAGGCCAAGTCTTGTAAGGCCTTGAAAAAGTAGAGGACAGAAGTCAGATGATGGGCTACAATGACTTGGAGATGTTTGAATCAAAGTAGGGCAGAGCAAGGCAGGATCTACTCCAAAGTTTTGGTTCTGAAAAATTAAAATTAACTGGATTTCAAAGGGCTTTGCATATACATATTATTATATGTACACTATGTTAATGCAGGAGGGATGAAATCGTGATGATGTCCACACAAATACACACACACACACAGAACTGAGTCCATACAATTAAAATCTGCTGGTCTAACCTGATTAATAATCACTGTACTCCATCATCTGACTCCTACAAATCATAACAATCACTTTTCCTTATGGTCCACCTGGACCATGAGCTGAAATTGTGGCAGCATTAGCCTGATATATTTCACAAACAGTACATGTGTTTGTCACAACAGCTACTTTGCAGCACACCTAGATCAAGTTTCCAGAATCACATAGTTTGCCAACACCTAGTTAGCACTACACACAGAAAGACCAAATACTGTTCTCTAGATCTGCAGCACCAGGCCAGCGGCCGAAATGTTGTCACCTCCACCTGCAGTCTGGTAAACCTCAGTGCACACCAGCACTGGAGCTACGCAGATCTCATAGTCCTCCTCATTCCAGCAGCTGACGGGTCTGGTCTCCTGCAGGGGGATACGCTGGCTGCCCTCCTGCCGGCTAACAGAGAAGGAGTCATCCATGATGAGCCTCGCCTTGCTGGGGTCAATGTCATTAGAGCCACAGACATGGCGGTTAGCTGTGAGAGAGGCTTTGGCGGTTGCTGACATTGTGTTCTTCCACTGGGAGCCACGTGTCACAATCATGGCCTGAAAGGCCAGCGTGTGGACGTGGAGCCGAGTCAGCGGCTTAACTTTAGGACTGTCCGAGTCGCTTTCTGCGCTGGCATCCTTGTAGCGCTGGTTCAGAATGCGATAGACTTCCCTCATCTGGTCGAGGACAGTAGCCACACGAGGGTTTGGGTCCGACAACACTGTGATGTTGGAGCCTTTAAGCAGACTGAGCAGGTTGGGAAGCTCCTGTTCATTCATCCCTAAAGAGTCCGCCTGAAAAAGCAAAACCAGGGTGGGGGATTAAACTCAGCGTCTATGGACTCGCTGACATTGTAGTTTATTCTGACCTTTAAAGGAAGTTCTGTGTAAAGTATACTGAGTTGACACTAGCAAACATACTTAAATACAGTTTCAGTTCCAGTGACAGACATTGTTTACAAATGTGCTCAACAAATTTAACTAAACAAATCTGGTCTCCTGCCTGTCTCCTTCAACTGTGATGGGATAAACATTTAGCTTTTTCACCCCCGTGTTTCTCCTGCCATTCTAACACATGCAAATTAACGTTAACGTTCATTTGAATACTGACTCATACATACATGGGGGATGACATAGTGAAGCAGGTCTTCCATTATACTCTCTTCGACAAAGCTGGCCATCTCAAAATGGACTCCAATCTGTGGAGATGATGCGGACAGGAGCTCGGCCAGGCGGGAGAACAGAGCTTCCCGCTCACCTGGAATGATGACAGGAGAGTGAAGGAAACAAAGAGGACAGATGAAACAAAGCGGAGTGATAAGGCATTGAGAAAAGGGGACGTTTGAAAAATAGGGCAGAGGAAATAAGACGTCAGATATAAAAGGATGCCAAAGATCAGGAAAGGTGGACAAATGACAGGTAAAGAAAAAGGGGGGGAAGGAAAAATTGAGAATGGAAATGAGGGGGACGAAGAGGGGATCAACAAAGAGAGAAAAAAAACACAGCTGCCAGATCAAATAAAACTCGGCTGGTGGTGTGAAGTGGGACATTATTTATGGCTTGTCTGTCAGATTGATACTGACGCCTTTTTCTCTAGCCGATTTCAACATCTGATCGACTGGCTGGTTGTAACCAGATGTCAATATTCATCAATACATTCTTCAGTTGACTGTCAACATAGCATGTTTATCTCAGCATGTTTTTACCTTACAGATTATCAGTACAGTGTAGAAGATTTAATTATATTATTTATTGCTAAAATAAACATTCTTATCAGCACAGGCATACAACAACAACAATGCTCTCTCCCTCAGGCACGCTATTCTCCTTTCTGCATGAAACCCACAGTTTACAAGGCCTTCTCAGAACAGATGAGCTCCTTAGCATAAAATTAAATTCACTTTCACATTTGTAATTTGCTAAATTGAATCAAAGGTTACCTTACTAACTAACTCACACCGAGTTGAGTGAAAAACTAATGATAACCAACTCATACATCTCTGGCACAATCCTTTTTCACTTGCAAAGCAGCACTCACTACTGCTAGATGTACCGAATCAGAAACCAAGTTCCTCGTACCGAAATTGAAGGGGAAGTTATCCATCATTTGAAGCCCACCCACCACCAGCAGATCTGGTTTGAAGTCTTCCAGTTTCTGAGCGAACTCCTCCATAGAGTCCAGATAGGGGTTATGGTCATCACTGTGGATGATATATCTACAGAGGACAAACACAAGCAAGGCCAGACACAGTCAACTTCAAATACCACAGAGCCATAAGCTTATGCAGATGTATGTGCACGCAAAGAACAGCTCCTGCGTCATCCCTCAAGTTTCTTAAAATAACGACCAAATGCTCCACTAAAACATACCTGTTGGCTCTACGTGAGGAATACTGCCCCCACTTAGCACCAGACGGATACTCCAAGATCAGATGGATGTCTGGTTCTTCTACTACATTACCTGCCACTGGAAAAACAGAGGTTGGTGAGGTACAGGGGCATGGAAGTAAAGAAAACATGGGACAGAAAATAGATGGAGTGGAGAGGAGAAAGGAAGTGGAAAAGAAAAAGGAAAGGTAGAGTGGATTTCAAGGATGCAGGAAAAGGACTGCGTGACGTTAAAGAAGATGATTAGCTCCTGATAATGGTGTACCAGTGTGTGTTTACCTGTAATGTGCTGGGACAGGACATCTGTAAAATCGGGGCTGAAACTTCCCCCTAATAACACATCACATCCCTCAGTTGCCATGCGACCAGCCATTACCGGGGCATTGCCGCCTACTGCCCATCTGTTTCCAGGTAGGTCACGGGACGCTTCAACCAGCTCGTTGAATAGAGTATCATTTAGCATGAAGCGCCTGCAGGACAAAGAAAAACAAAAATATGATGAAAGAAAAGCCGAAACTGAATGACGGGAACCTGAAAGTACAAACATGGTTTACTGTACGCACTTCTTTTTTCTCTTGAGTTGCAGTTATTTCATGCAGTGTGTAAAGCATTTTGAAGTGCCAATGCAAACAAACGTGCTAAATAAATCTGCCTTGTCATGCCTTCATTACTTATAAGACTTGTTTAACCGGTCCGTTCGGAGATATTGACAGACGTTTCTTTGATGTACAGTACACTAACAAGACAGACTTGTGTTATAATATAAAGATTTATGGAAAGCCGAATACACTGACACAGTGTCTGAGTTTGATGGAAAGATAAACTTGTCATGTATTTTGTAACAAGAGCATTAACATTTCAGAGAAAATACAGTGTACAAGGGCAAAAAATAAAGAGAGAAAAGAAACAAATGTACATAAATAGAGGTGCTAGAGAACTCCTTTGGTATCACTTGTTACTAAAAGCTGAAATATTTGACTCCCAGTAATGTGGCCTAAGCAGGCTCACTGTACCAGAACGTTCTAGAAACAACACATGTGCTATTTTATGAGATCAGCCTGGTTCTGGTTCATCCTGTAGATGAAGATATTTTGAAGATTATTTCAGGCTCCTCTCTTCACGCTCTCTTCTCACACAGTCTCTCTCTCTGTCTGTGTGAAGGTGGAGAGACACATAAGCAAAAGCAAAGCGCACCGAGCAAAATAAGCATGTTTAATTTTATGAAAATAAACCTCCACATCACACATGCGGTTTGACTTGCTCTGCACTTGGCAGACATAACCAGTCATCTCTTCTGTTCTTCACACATATCACTTAACTCATTTATTTTGGCTCAATTGCTCCAGAATTATGGTCTCAGATAAATTCAGTTATCATCTGGTGTACATCGACTATGTGATGTACTTTTGAAAGAAAGTGAAAAGAGAAAGAAATGTGAATGGCGAGCTGAAAAAGACCTGATTTCTGTGTCTAACTGAGATTTGTAATGTTATTCTTATTCACTCTCTCGCATTTATTCCCTAGCCCTTTCTGTCCACGACGAAGGCGTGTTGCCTTTGGGTGTTAGTTTCAGACAATGAACAAGAGCATCACAGACAGGAGAGGAGCAGTCACCGATGAATAAGAGGAGAGGGGAGATGAGTTTGACAGCATAAATACTGAAGAATACTTTAGGGTGGTTGTCCAGCAACTAACTGCTAAACATCACCAGCAGCAAACACAGAAGAATACAGACATGCATTGTCTATTTTGTGTGAAGGATAGATGACCGGAGGAAAGAAGACACAGTATGTGGCTGTATTTATTTTTATGCTTATGTCACCACACCGTCACGGCTGAATGTGACTGCATTTGTAAAACAGCATGTGAGGGAGAGTCAGGACAACAGTAGCCTGAAGGTTTCAGCAAAGAAAAGGTTTCAAATGTGGACCAATTAGACACACCTCATCTATAAACAGGGGAAATCAGCTAACCAGTCACAGCACAGAGGCGACTCAAGTAATCAGACATTTGTTAGAGCGCTTCACGATCACGACTGACCACAACTATTTAATGGGCAGCTGTTATTTGTACAGGACACTTACTCTGCGGCAGCTCCTGGTGCGAAAAAGTAGGCGAAGCTCTGAGCCAGTTGCACTTCATTTTCTATGTAGTTATGATGTAAGGGCTGGTCTGTGAGAGGGAGGCCAATCTTATTAAGCAATGACACCCCATCAACTATCAGGTCAACACAGCCTCCAAAACCTGAGGATGAAGGACAGAGAAAGATAAATATATGATTGAAGCAGATATATGCAGGTAGCAATAGATAAAGAGAAGGTTTTTTTTTTTCTTTTAGACACAGCAGTCGAATTGAATCACACAGTTAGTGCAAAGACAAAGTGTAATATCAGTGTGCGGCTTCAGTAAACTGAGCAGAGAGAAATCCACACAGTGTGCAGCTGCTCCGACATATGTCCACCACCATGGCTGCTCGAACGCTCTGACATATCAATACAGTTTCAGCTGCTCATCTCCAAACACTTTCTGTCAGATTTTGTTCTGGGCGACAGCAACAACCTATCTGTGACCTGTTAGAGAAGGCAAAAGGCAAATGTTTGCTCCTCTCATTTGAATTTCTTTTGAATTTTTAACTTAGCCTGCTTTGTTTGAAATTCCACTTCAATGCTTTTAGGCAGCCATCTACGCTGTTCCTCTTACAACGTGTTGTAAATGAAAGAAATGATGACATACATGTGTGCTATCATGTAGCCGGCACCTGACCAGCTTCATATTTCTGCTTTTATCTGCAGACTTTAACTGCACCTCGCTAACTGAAGCATATAACAGTGAAACTATCTGTAATGTTTACTATGTGAGCAGGAAGACATGATGTTATTACATCCAATTATGCATAACTAATGTCATAGGTGTGACTACGTGGCCGAGCCTGTTGTTGAACTGTGTAAAGGTTGGACAGATATGGTGATCACTTCTGCTGTGTGTTTGAATGTAGGTTCAAAGGTCAAGATTTTAGGATTAGATCGTGCCAGTCCAAACACAGTACAGGTCGGACGTGTTGCGAATTGTTTTGAGTGCAGTGTGTTATCTTTAGGGGAAGAATTCAAGCCTTGGATAATGTTCATCGGCTCACTGTTTGTATGAAAAACAGCAGCAACAGTGGTTAGAGCAGCCCTAAATGCACCATCTATATTCACTATTAGTGCCCTGAGATCACTGGTGATATTAAGGCAAACATCATTTGCTTCAGTTCAATTCACCCACACTAAAATGTTGGCACTATCTTCGCCACATTTCCATACACGTGTCTTTCCCCCTTATCAGTTTGAAAACAGCAGGCCTGGACTGAGGAGCTCCACAGACATGACATCCAGGATGAGTCTCTGTGGTCTGTCCTCTTGGTTGGTGGATGGGGGATCTCTGCTCAGAACAAACTGTTCCAGCTGGGCAGACATGCTGATCTGGACTGGGATCTGGTTACTGAGCAGATCAGTCATCATTCATCAACCCCTCTCTACGCTTTCATCACTGTGCCGGGTCTGCCTTCAACCCTAAGCTCAGCTCTCTTTCCTTGCTTTCACTTGAAATTTTAAAGTGGAGTGCACATATTAATTGCGCAGCTAATTAAGCCGCTGCCAAAGCTGTTGTCAGTCCACAAAACAGTTTCCTCTGCCCTTTTTAATCGTTTCCAGAAGCACATTCAAGTTTGTTTTCAGTTGCACCAACTTCCAGCTTTTGTGCAGTGTATCGAGGTTAGCAATTTGTACTTCTCTCTTTTTAAACAATAAGTTTAGCATTAAAACGAGCTCATCTGAAAGAGGTTATTAAGTCCAATACCTGCCTGGACTAACAGCATTAATGTCTCATTGATTAGTAGCACAGAAAATCCACACGCCCCCCAAATTCGGTTAGGCTAGATATCATTAGCTAGCTCACGCCGCTTGCACTCACCGACAGCCACTTTGGGTCTGGCGACGTTATTCATGCCGACTTTGCGCTCAGCCCGGAGCAGAGAGGACAGCACGGTGTCCAGCCGGTCGTCCAGTTCTGCACGCTGGGGTGACCGAAACCACAAGGCCAAAAGAACCACAAACAGGGACACAAGAGGCCCATATTTTATCCACGAAACCCTGCCTCCCCCCTCCATCGTCGGCTGGTTAGCTAGCTTACGGAGGCTCACACCGTGAGTAGTGAACCAGCTCTTCGCTCGCGCTCGACCAGTAAAGACCCGTGCGTTCGGTTTTGCGTTTGTTTTTGTAGCCAGAGTGTCCCGGATGTGTTTTAACAGGGCGACTACTAAACGGAATCTCCGACTTATAGCGATTAATTCGAAACAGAGCCACTTTATTTGGTTTACAGCCTGTAAATAACAACTTTGTGTATCGTTTTTGTAAAGGAGGCTCTTATTGCTCTTCTGCGTGTTAGGTTTTTACCGAGGATCAATGTCCGTTGTTGGGTAATGGGTGTACGCTTGTGAGCAAAACGAACAACAGTTATTCTACTACGAAGGGGGAGTGTTTGTTTTTGCTTTTTGCTGACAGCAAAGCGGAAGTGACAAAGCTCAGAGCACTTATCCTGATCTCTCCAAACATTAAGAGTTTTGGCGTCTTAGCTTAGCTTTCAGTTTTCAGTGTAGCTTGTCCACCAGAGACGATGTTTCTAGCTGATCCCGCTTAAATAAAGCACTTTGTAACTGAAAAGTTTGTCACCAAAATAGAACCAGGTTACTGCAAACCACTCCCTTGACCCAGAGAATATATTTCAGCTGCAGCAGAAACCTACAATGTAGATCACCTTGCATTAGAATAGTTTCACTCACAGATCGATCACATCTAAAGCCACATTTTCATGGTAACTCAGACGTTAAAACAGTCACATCAAATGTTAAACATTTAATTTAAGATGTAAGCATGCATATTAAAGAGTAACAACACAATACTGGGAACCAAATATTGGTTTATTCAATTCAGAACATGACAGTTATGTGCCAATATTTTGATCACACAGTCAGACATAAAAAAAAACTCCAAACACTTTAATTGATCATCTGATGTCACTTTAAAAACACTAAAAAGGCACCAATTACATTGAATACATCCTAACATTATGGAGTGGCATTTGCGACACTGAGAAACAGCACAAATTAATATGAAAGCGTTAAATAAAAATTAATAAAAAAAACAACTGACCTCCTGCTGCATCAGCCAGAGCCTTGTAATTTCTTTCAATCACAGGCTGAAGGCCAAACACTTTTAAATTCAGTTTTTCCAACAGTCAGAGTTTGCCTCAAATTACCAGAGATAACATGAAATGCACGTGTTTTAAACACAGTTTTTACAGTGTAACCTTTTGATTGCTTTAAAATAAAAAAAGGTGAAGGAAGAAGCGCTCACAGCGTTCATTTACTTTCAGTTCAACAATGGCGATGTGTGCTCAGCATATAGTACCTGTCATACTCTGTCTGCTAATCCACCCAAGTGAAGGTTGCTCTTGAACTTTTGTCTGTGTGTACAAGGTAATCAGTGTGCAATTCAGTTATTTAAAAAAATAAAAATAAAAAAAAAACTAAAAGCAGTTAAACATGAGCAGACTTCCAGAGCAGGCACGTGGAGTGTGTCGCCCTCTAGTGATGAAGTAATGGACACTGCAGCTCAACGTCTGTAAGAAGAAAAAAAAAAAACAGTGAGTCACAAACTTCCACTACTCTTACACCCTGTATCAGGGTCCTCGGGCTAGCAAACAATAGACAGGTTTGTTTGAGGCCAATACTTTACATTATGTGTTGGTTTGTTGTCTTACCTTAGGTTTTACTTGGGAATCCCTGCCACAACTTCAGACTCAATACCACAGTGATCTGATCCACGCAGGATTTTAAAGTATCCTGAAGACCAGAAACAGACCAGAAGAAAGTTTATATACAAATATTTTCACGTCTTAAATGTGAGAACATATGGTATGTGCATATGGGTTTTCAGAATGTCTGACAGGTATTTACAGTTCAAGGAGTTCACAAATAATGCACGATAGACCTGCAGATTTACTGATGTTTATCCTGCCGTAGAAAAATGTATATAGTTTAATTAAAATTTAAAATTTTAATTAAAAGTAGCAATAGTAGTATTAGTTAGTATTATTTATGTCTGTATAATCTAATACAGTTTGCGTATTACACTGCATTAAACTATCCAGTCACTTCATGCTTGTAAATAGGAGAGCTACAGCTTCTAATAAAAATGGAATATCATTGTATGAATGTTAGATAATAGTAAAATATGTCTCTGCTCACCGTTATCACCCCAATCTGTGTTCCAGGAGTTGGCACAGAGCCAGTAGGGAACGCCACCCTCCTCACCCCAGCCCAACATCTTGATGGCGTGGCCACCAACCTCAGAGCCAGACACATGCTGATACACACCTGAGATGAGAGTTTGATTTCAAGTATTTCAGACACACACAAAAAGAAAAAACTCAACGAGTATTCAGATTGTACAAGTGTGTTTAGATCAATTTGTCTGTGACTGATGTGTGTGTTCCTACCAGACTTGTACATCAGAAAGTCTTCATAGACGCTAAAGGCTCCCTCTACTGGACCATTCTTGTATATCTCAGCCTGAATCTGCTTCTCATCTGACAGCACGCTGTAAGACGTTTTACCTGCAACATAGTTAGGATCCAATGTTTAGCTATGGCACCCCCTGGGATGAACCCGACAGTTTGTCATTATCAGAGATCCATGATATACAGTGCATGTGTAAATGTGCCAGTGTAAACATATGACTGTTAGTGACAGATTAACAACACTTAATAACACTAATGATCTTACCAAAGTGCTTGTCCTCTTTGTAGCTGGGTGTGTATCCAGGTTCACACTCGAGGACACATTGGGGTGTATCTCCACCCTCCCCAGTGCAGGGAGGTCTGCTGCCATTTACATGGTGCTCGCAGGGAGGGATGGTGTAGGGACGACAGCCTGTAGACACAAAGATAGTGTCAGAGCTGTAGTCGCCACATACACGTGCCACTGTAGGAGTCTCGCACACAACACTCACCGATGTGGGAGTCATAGAGACCTCCAGAGACCAGACCTTGTTTGGTCCAAAAGTTCCAGGCAGCTGAAGGGTAACCACCGTTACATCTAAAAAGTGAAGAAACAAAAGTTTTTTCAAAATGTTTCCACCTTTACAGCTATCAGAGCGGCATTAATCCATCTTTTTCTCTCTTCATACTGACTCTGAATCCTTATTGGGAAGTGTTCAGTCTCTATAAATAATATTTTACAGCAGCACCCCTGCCACCGGATGGCCCAACATAGTGGCGGCAGCGGCTGCAGGCACACGGATGCCGAGGCTGCGGCAGTGCGCGTGACTGCATTAAGTTACAGTCCTTGTGTAGCTCATTTTGTGGAGTTCACTACAATAAGTTTCATGAAAGGTTACAGCAGGTTAGGACAGAGATTGCTGTGACCCACAGAGAATGAATGAAAATGAATTTTACAAATACAGTGACAAAAAGTATGATCTTAAGAGTAGATCATTCACTGGTGAGTTTATATTGAGTCAATTCATTCACTTCTCTCATTAAATATCCAATAATTCAAATTTCAAACAGTATGCATTGCTACTAGACTCTGGATTATGGCCTACAGATAGGAAAACTGAAATCATCTGTTGAAGAATGTGAAACTTTTCACACACTGCTGCATCTCACCCCATGCCACAGCTCTCACAGCAAGTCAGCAGGTCCTCTGAGGAGATCTCCACGCTAACCTTGCCATTGGTGTGGATACAGACACGGTCAGAGATGGCCTCTGCAGCGCCAAACGCCTGTGGGCAAAAGAACCAGAAGACATGTCACAGTTATTTTTCTAATCTTAAAAGAGTCTAAGGACAGACAGTGTCATTCACAGTTCAATAAATATTAATGTTCCACCTCAAGTAAATAAAAATAAATAAATAAATAGTCTGAGCAGTGAGCTTTTATCTCACCCAGCAAGATCCACAGGAGCCTTGGTCTCTGATCTCCTTCAGAGTGGGACAGTTGGGCCACTGCTCTCTGGAGTCAAATTCTTTCGGCAGCTCCATGTCTCCAGCATACTGAACCCTGTAGAGGAGAAACAGTTACAGACTCAAACATTACTGTGTTACGACAACTACACAGTCTTGCTCCTTGACACTGAAACCATTGCTACTCTTGTACATGATGCATGTATAATTAGGGGACTGTACAGCACAGCAAAAGCTCACTCTACCTCCTATGCCAGAATATGAGTAAGAGTATGAGTGAGACTCACATGACTGGCAGTTTAGGTCCTTTCAGCATCGTACCACAGAGTTTCTGGACATAACTGTAGTCAACATTATGGAAGTTGTGACCAGCCTGAAGGAGAGGAGGGACATTTGGTCAGAACCCACAGACACAAAAAGGTGCAAGGTAAGAAAAAACAAAACAAAAACTCACCTTCCAGGTTGTGTTGAACTTGTTGATGTAGTTGACCATCTCACTGGACAATGGTTTAAGGTGGGGTCTGGCCAGACTCACAGACAAGCTGGCAGCCACTAACAGGAAGGCTGCACGCCACATTCTGACTGAAGAACAACATGAAGAGGACACGTTTGTTACTGACAGGACAGACTGTACATGAGTCCCTACACCATACCATGAACATGTAACCCTAAATCCAACAAACACTGACTTTCAACTTCAGAAACTCACAAAGAAGAAAAAAAAAAAAAGCTCATTCCGCACTTACATTAACTCTTCAAAC
Organism: Nibea coibor; assembly: GCA_023373845.1. Taxonomy (NCBI): domain Eukaryota; kingdom Metazoa; phylum Chordata; class Actinopteri; family Sciaenidae; genus Nibea; species Nibea coibor. The sequence goes on from CM041738.1 coordinate 13,278,089, forward strand.
TAGGCTTTAAAAACAGTTCACAGCTGATGAAACAAGTCACACTGGGTGCATCTACAAGTGTAACGTGTGTACACAGTGTACGCAGAGCAGTGAAAACTCTGTTATCCTCAGTCATGCGTGTTTTAAGTGGTGGACACACTGCATCAGCAGGCGTGCACATACAATAAACAGTCCAGTGATTTCAACCAATTCCTTCGAATTAATCTACATGTGCACACACAAGAAAGGTTTAGGTTTTAGAAATGAACTTTAGACCTTCAATAGAGAGCGCATTTGATTTAGCAAAAGGCTGCCACTGTTGAGTAATCAACTGTAGACCAAGTTTCAGTTCCCACCAAAGCACGATGAATAACATAGTTCCTCATATTGCAGAAATATCACCCGCATGTTTCTGTAAAAGGCGTGCTCCATTTGGTTCAAGTTCCCTCTCAACATTCATGTGAGACAACATTATGAGATGTTAAATGCGCTGCCAAGAAGCCATTAGAGAACATAACGTTGTCTATTAAAATAAGAGGAATGGACTGAGGTCAGGATAAGAAGGATGCTTCAAGACGAGCAAAATCAATACCAATGCAGACACTGTGATTCTTTGTAAAGATGATGGGATGAACTAACGTGCAGCTTCAAACCCTGACAGCCTTGATGAAACAATGCATGATGGTGCAGAGCAAAAGTGTAAGGAAGAGACACAGCGATTCTGTTTTGCAGGGCACAATTTTGTCTTATGGGGGAACTTAATGCATTACAGACTCTCTGTGCTTCCAAAATAAGCACTGTCAAACAGATCCTCTCTCAAGAACAAGAACCGGTCTTGTTAGGTAAAAACCAGCACACCTGTTCAGGCATGTCTGGTCTCTAACAGACAAAAAAACCTTGACCTCTGAGAGAAAATATGATTTCCAACGAAACTGGTTTGAGATCATGACTGGAGCCATTGAGCAGAAAGTACAACAAGAAGGAAGAAAATTCCCCATTACACAGCGACATCTGTTCCCTGAAATCATAATGAAGCAGCACGTGACATACTCCAGTCTGCCGCCTCTCTCTCTAAAATCTAAACCAGGTTTTCATAAGTGCATTAGCAGTGTATTTTCAGCCGCTTAGTTGCGTTTACAAATCAGTTGTAGAGATTTCAATTAGGCTGCAGCTGTTGGGGGTGTATTCATTAACTGTGTTTGTCTGAGGTTTTCTAGATTTTGCACAAATCTGAGCCAACAGAAAAAAATGACAAGTTGATTTATTTCAGCTTTTAGAGAAGTGGTTCAAGAAGAGACGCACACATGACTGAAGCCATGATTTGATTCTGATTTTGGAGAAGTGAACCCTGCTGACTTGCGTTGTTGACTGAAGGATTCAGTCTTATGTCATTTACTTTCAACACTTCTCATGGCAAGACTACATGCTGAGTCATAGTGGTGGGCTGTGGAGCCTTTCTTTGACACGAGATCACCAGCCGCAAAATGTTGTCTGAAATTTGAAAAAACAGCCCCGCTATCGGTGTGATCACAGTTTAGACATGGGTGTTTAAAGGCTAAGGGCTTGTGCATTTTGTTCCTTGTGTGGGAGGTTTACCATCGAGACAGAAATGGCTGAGTCAGAGAAAAAGACATTCAGGTTCCACATCAAGTGTTTCATAAGTAGAACCAATGCACTTCACATGACAGCATCTTCAAGAGGCTTGAGTTCAGCAGGACAAGACCTTTGTTTCTTTAAACATTATTCTCAGCTCGGTCTTATCGTGTTTCACATCTTCGTTAAAGAGGACACTGATCAGTATTGATATGAACTTCTAAGTAATGATTAACCTGCAGGATCAAGTTATTAAAAAAAAATATACTATACTGTAGGTGCAGTATTCTTTTGCATGTTAGAAAGTTTCTCTTCGCCTTGCCATCTATCTATATCCTATCTCTCTGTAAGCATGTGAATGACCTCATGCAGTCTGATTAATGTGTAATTAATGCAAGTTATTTACTGAAAGACAAGATAAAGGTCACTCAGTAGTTTCCTCATTCCTGGTTTTCACAATAGCTTTTCGAAGCACAATATATTTATTAAACTTTCATGACAGCTGTCATCATTCCCTACCACAGAGAAAGAAAAACATCAACTCTTACATCGATTTGTAAAGAACAATAGGTTACAGAGAAACCTTGTTTTGACACGTTGAGTCAGTTCAGGAAACCCTTGTAACCAGGAAGAGGCCAGCTTTGGTATAATATGTTTTAACAGTAAGGTGTGTCCACCGCTTTGGTAGACCCTGTTCATGCTTTATAATCCACGTCGTTACAACACAGCAGGAAGTCTGGGACCTCCACCAAAGAGAGCAGGGCCCTCTGTAGTATACTGAGCTCTGAGTTGATAGGATTAGACAGACTTAAAGTTAGTCACAAAGTTTGCACAGCAGTTAAAGAGGGTCAGGTTGCACAAACAGTCAAGTTTGTGTAGTGGAGTATCGTTGTAGTGAAGTATCGTGTCCCAACCACTTCCAGTTCATTCAGCTTCACCTGGGCGCACCCCCACCCTGCTCCCTGGCTGTGTCACAGACGTGCTTTAACTCAATAAAACAGCCTCAGTCTTCCTCTTTTGTCCGGTTAAATCAAATGGGCGAAATGGCTGCGGCCAGCACCCACAAAAACATACTTTCACTTTCCATTTCCCCGATCAATCATGTTTCATATTCATTTTAACTTTTGACTTTAAAGTTCTTTGCTCTCTTTAATTGAGATTGTGCTCACATCAGATGCCATTAAACACTTTAACGCGTTTTGATCGTTAATAACATGGAGTAGTTGGTTGTGTTTGGATAAAGTGGCTCCACCTGCTTTCAGGCGTGTATCTTATCAGCTCCTGCCTATGAAACCTGAACTGGGTCAGACAGTGAAAAACAACAACAACCAGAGTTTGAGCGCTTAAACTGCTCCTTTATACCAAACTAATCCGAAATATTGACTCTGCATAGGAATGTGTCATATGTTTAACTTACAGTGTAACATGTTTAGCTAGCTTTGCTGCTAACTCACCGTGTAAACAGCGCACTAACGTCTGATAACCGCTAACGGCTTTAAAACTGACGCGGTTAAACACAAACCCATAAAAAGACGTTAATCACTTACCTGTAGTTTTATCTCAGCTAAATTCAATCTTCAGCTTCAGATTGCCCCTCTCTTTGACTGCCCAGCCAACAAAGTGAATGATTGTCAAGCGGTGTGTGTCGCCCTCCTTCATTTATCCCTGTAACCACGTGAACCGGTCACATGAAGGCAGCTCATGTGATCGACACTGAAAGTCAGCGCCGCTTCCCCCCTTTCTGTTCCGCCGTGTGGTGTAGTGTCCTGGTTTGTCACGATGGTGTGGGTTATCGTCCACACCAATAATGACGTGAATCTGTGTCTAAACTGTGGAATTAACAGAGACTGAGCACTGTGAACATGCGCTACTTCAATCTGACCGATAGGCGGCGCTAGAACCCCCGTCTCTCTCTGAGACAGTCTATGAAATGAATGTTTCTCTATCACATCCTGCATCAGCCGTGCTTACAAATAAATGTGAAGTTCATGCACTTAATACGCAATATTAAAATATTCATTTTGCTTGTAATATGTTAACTGAGCTACCAAGGCAGGTGTGGTATTTATTTAGGCTGTGGAAACCCCACGAGGTGGTGCCAGGACTGATTGCTTCCCAGGTAATCAGACTCCATGTATGGAAACAAAGATAAAATTAGTTTTCTGAAAGGTAAAGTGCCTCAAAAATATAAATACCTTATGATTAAATATTTTATTTAAGTTTGTAATCGTTGTATAATTGCAATATTACTCGAGGGTGAGCTTTAATTTAGTGCCAATAACAGCATCACTGCTGTGCCAGTAATGATGTGAAAGCACACCCTCTCATGTAATATTGTTACTATACACTATAAGTCCAGTGTGTAACATTTAAGAGCATCTATGGGATTCTATGGGATCTATGACATTTGAATATAATGTAAATAATCACCTGAAAATAAGAATCATTATGTCTTTGCTACCTGAAAATTAGCCTTTTACAAACATACAGTATAACTAGATAAATGTTGATGTAGTTATCCTTTGAAAGATGTTTTGACATTCATGTGTTAAAATATAGTGTTTAATGATGCATTAAATAAATGCACACGTGACTGCTGAGGATTTTAACTGTGAGTTGAGTGATTTTTTCCCCCTAACTTGTGATTTGTAACTGATGACAAGATTTTTTAGCCTGCATGCTGTTTTATGCAGCATCTTGCTGATTCACTGGCCACAGAGAACATGCTGATTGTTTGGCTGTTTTCTCTTCCTTTTATGAGTTTGTTGTTTGACTTTTCAAAATGATGACATGGTGCAAATACTGTTAGCACAGAATATTGATTTTAAACATTGTTTCACCAAGGACGTTGCACAACAACAGATCCTCATTTTCAAGTGTGAGTTACCAAAAAGACTTTCTTAATAAAATGCCTTGATTTTGACCAACTAGAGTCCTGATCATAACTATCACATTTACATTTATTTCTTAAATAATTTTAACCCTTTAATGACACTTTTGGAATATGGACCCACATTTTTTTCACTTTTTTTTCAGAGGACTGCGGGACAGCAGTCAGAGCCTCCCCCAGAGAAATATGCTCTTCATTTTGGTTAAGAAATGAGCAGCCAAGCAAGCTACAGACATTTATAGGTTTGCAGCAACAGCACCTGAGTATGCTGCAGTGAAAACCAAAAGGAAAAAACTTCTTCTTCTTCTTCTCTGTGCACACACACACACACATAAACACACAAATAATATTCTCAATACACACATTCATCACATCCATACCAAAACACACAGACTACCTTTGGTAATTGAGTGCTTCATTAACCTTTTGATTTTGATTGATCTTTCCTTTGTTAGTAGTACAGTTGTAGTACAGTAGTGTGTATGCGGCTGTGTGTGTGTGTGTTGGGGGTGTGGGGACTGTGAGCATAAGAAAGAGAGGGAGACGGGGATGTGCAAAATGTGATGAGCAAAAAAGACTTTATGTTTCCCTGTACACACACTCAGACCCACACACACACAAATAATATTCTCAATACACGCATTCATAGCACACTTTTTCAATATCAACACACCGAGACCATTTTAGTTGCAATTATGCGTTTTACTGCCAAACAAGAGTCGGAAATGCAAAAGAAATGCTCTCAATGAAACAGCAAAGAATGGAGCCCTCAGCCATATAGTGGAAAATTACGTCATATGATGGATGCTTGTTTTTTTCAAAAGCTTCAATTGAAAGGGTTGTCATATGTAAAACATTGTTTTATGCTAAAATTAGAGTAGGATCAAAAGTGCATGTTATAATGGGAGTCAATGGTACAAAAAATGTCCTGAGGGAATCCAGAGGAACTCTATTTTCTACACAGTGTATTATAGCCCAATTATTAAATCCAAGGCTGGGATTTTAAAATTGGATAAAAAACCCAACACCTTGGAAAGTTTTGTCTCACTACCATTAACATAGGCAAAATGATTAATTATTGTTTTTTAAATGAAAAGTATATAAAATGTACTGAGGGGAGCACAAAGGTTAAAAAATGTCTAAAAGCAGTTAAACATGAGCAGACTTCCAGAGCAGGCACGTGGAGTGTGTCGCCCTCTAGTGATGAAGTAATGGACACTGCAGCTCAACGTCTGTAAGAAGAAAAAAAAAAAACAGTGAGTCACAAACTTCCACTACTCTTACACCCTGTATCAGGGTCCTCGGGCTAGCAAACAGTAAAGACAGGTTTGTTTGAGGCCAATACTTTACATTATGTGTTGGTTTGTTGTCTTACCTTAGGTTTTACTTGGGAATCCCTGCCACAACATAAGCCTCAATACCACAGTGATCTGATCCACGCAGGAATTTAAAGTATCCTGAAGACCAGAAACAGACCAGAAGAAAGTTTATATACAAATATTTTCACGTCTTAAATGTGAGAACATATGGTATGTGCATATGGGTTTTCAGAATGTCTGACAGGTATTTACAGTTCAAGGACTTAATATAATATTGCACGATAGACCTGCAGATTTACTGATGTTTATCCTGCCGTAGAAAAATGTATATAGTTTAATTAAAAGTAGCAATAGTAGTATCATTTATTATTATTTATGTCTGTATAATCTAATGCAGTTTGCGTATTACACTGCATTAAACTATCCAGTCCCTTCATGCTTGTAAATAGGAGAGCTACAGCTTCTAATAAAAATGGAATATCATTGTCTGGATGTTAGATAATAGTAAAATATGTCTCTGCTCACCTCTATTACCCCAGTCTTTGTTCCAGGAGTTGGCACAGAGCCAGTAGGGAACGCCACCCTCCTCACCCCAGCCCAACATCTTGACAGCATGGCCACCAACCTCAGAGCCATACACATGCTGATACACACCTGAGATGAGGGGAAAAAGAAGAGAGTTTGATTTCAAGTACGTAATGTACAAGTGCCTTTGGACTAATTTGTCTGTGACTGATGTGTGTGTTCCTACCGGACTTGTACATCAGAAAGTCTTCATAGACAGTAAAGGCTGCCTCTACTGGACCATTCTTGTATATCTCAGCCTGAATCTGCTTCTCATATGGCAGCACGCTGTAAGACGTTTTACCTGCAACATAGTTAGGATCCAATGTTCAGCTATGGCACCCTCTGGGATGAACTTGACAGTTTGTCATTATCAGAGATCCATGATATACAATGCATGTGTAAATGTGCCAGTGTAAACGTATGACTGTTAGTGACAGATTAATAACACTTAATAACACTAATGATCTTACCAAAGTGCTTGTCCTCTTTGTAGCTGCGTCTGTATCCATATTCACACCTATGGACGCACAAGGGTGTGCCTTCATACACCCCATTGCAGGGAGGTCTGCGGCCTTTTACATTGTGCTCGCAGGGAGCGATGGTGTAGGGACGACAGCCTGTAGACACAAAGATAGTGTCAGAGCTGTAGTCGCCACACACACACACGTGCTACTGTAGGAGTCTCTCACAAACAACACTCACCAATGTGGGAGTTATAGGCACCTCCAGTGACCAGACCATATTTGGTCCAAAAGTTCCAGGCAGCTGAAGGGTAACCACCTTTACATCTAAAAAGTGAAGAAACAAAAGTTTTTTCAAAATGTTCCATGATCCATCGTTTTCTCTCCTCATACTGACTCTGAATCCTTATTGGGAAGTGTTCAGTCTCTATAAATAATATTTTACAGTCTAGATCTGCTCTATATGTCCTAAGATAACTTGTCCTATGATTTGGCAAGATATAAATAAAACTGAATTGACAGTTTAAGGCTGCATTAAGTTACAGTCCTTGTGTAGCTCATTTTGTGGCGTTCACTACAATAAGTTTCATGAAAGGTTACAGCAGGTTAGGACAGAGATTTCTGTGACCCACAGAGAATGAATGAAAATGAATTTTACAATTACACTGACAAAAAAAAAAAAAAAATTAATCTTAAGAGTAGATCATTCACTGGTGAGTTTATATTGAGTCAATTCATTCACTTATCTCATTAAATATCCAATAAAAATGTAAAATTCCAAATTTCAAACAGTATGCATTGCTACTAGACTCTGGATTATGGCCTACAGATAGTAGATCACTGAAATCATCTGTTGAAGAATATGAAACTTTTCACACACTGCTGCATCTCACCCCATGCCACAGTTCTCACAGCAAGTCAGCAGGTCCTCTGAGGAGATCTTCACGTTAACCTTGCCTTTGCTGTGGATACAGACACGGTCAGAGATGGCCTCTGCAGCGCCAAACGCCTGTGGGCAAAAGAACCATAAGACATGTCACAGTTATTTTTCTAATCTTAAAAGAGTCTAAGGACAGACAGTGTCATTCACAGTTCAATAAATATTAATGTTCACCCTCAGGTAAATAATTATAGTAATTGGCTGAGTAGTGAGCTTTTATCTCACCCAGCAGGATCCACAGGGGCCTTGGTCTCTGATCTCCCTCAGAGTGGGACAGTTGCGCCACCGCTTTCTGGAGTCAAATTTTCTCGGCAGCTTCTTGCCTCGTCCAGGATACTGAATCCTGTAGAGGAGAAACAGTTACAGACTCAAACATTACTGTGTTACGACAACTACACAGTCTTGCTCCTTGACACTGAAACCATTGCTACTCTTGTACATGATGCATGTATAATTAGGGGACTGTACAGCACAGCAAAAGCTCACTCTACCTCATATGCCAGAATATGAGTAAGAGTATGAGTGAGACTCACATGACTGGCAGTTTAGGTCCATTCAGCATCGTACCACAGAGTTTCTGGACATAACTGTAGTCAACATTATGGAAGTTGTGACCAGCCTGAAGGAGAGGAGGGACATTTGGTCAGAACCCACAGACACAAAAGGTGCAAGGTAAGAAAAAACAAAACAAAAACTCACCTTCCAGGTTGTGTTGAACTCATTGATGTAGTTGACCATCTCACTGGACAATGGTTCAAGGTGGGGACCGGCCAGGCTCACAGACAAGCTGGCAGCCACTAACAGGAAGGCTGCACGCCACATTCTGACTGAAGAACAACATGAAGAGGACACGTTTGTTACTGACAGGACAGACTGTACATGAGTCCCTACACCATACCATGAATATTAATTTTATATTAATAAAAAATTTATATAACCCTAAATCCAATGTTGACTGAAGCTCATTCCACAATTACATTAACTCTTAAAACTAGGCTTTAAAAACAGTCCACAGATGATGAGACAACGTCACACTGGGTGCACTGCTCAGCAAATTCACTATTAATACAACAAGCCAGTCATCATTGCCTTTTTAATGGGCTCTTATTTTGATGTCCCTATTTTGAAGGGACTTTTGGCTTGTGTTGCGTGTCTGTGTGTGTGTCTGTGTGTTCATGCTTGTGTGGTCTTGTGTTTCTTAATGAGAGTTTTACAAAGTCTTTTATTTTGAAGGGACTCTTATTTTGAAAGCCTTTTGTCTTGTCTGTGTGTATGTATGTGTGTGTGTGTGGGTGTGTGTGCATGTGTGTTGTCCAGTCTGTGTGTGTGTGGTGTCTGTCTGTCTCTCTATCTATGTGTCTGTATATGTGTCTGCGAGAGAGAAGGATAAAATGGCAGACATAAAAAATCTAGTCTTGATAGTCATTGATATCATACAGAGACAACAAAGTTCAACAACGTCAAAGGCAGGCTTGAGGTTGCCATGCAACCAGGGTCAGCTGCAGGTCATAGTAATTAGTCACAGGTGAGTGCATGCACTCTGGGTCTCTCCCACTGAGACACACAGAAAGTCTCTGAATGAACCCCCTTGAAGAGGTTGCCAAATATGCCAAAAGCCGTAAACAAAAAAACGAAATGACCATCAGCATGCTCATCTCGTGGACCATTTCTGTGCCAATTCTCAGGCGAAAATTGTATAAACTTTGGCCTTGGGAGTCAGAGAAAGAGCAGGTGCTCCCTGCTCCTATGACTGGGACATTCTCCCAATACACACCCATTCATTTTTTTTGGTACGTCTATTTTATGTATGTGTGACCAAAACTGTGGGAGAATAATAATAATATTATTATTATTATTAATAACAACAACAACAACAACAACAACAACAACAACAACAACAATAATAATAATAATAATAATAATATAGGGGTGAACCCGAGCATGCAGTGTGTATCAGGAAACCCCGCCCACCCATGCGCTCAGCATGTGGCTGTGGTTAAGTAGAGAATATGTAGTGTAGAGAGGGAAAACTGAGTCAAATGAGAGGAAGAAGGCAGAGAGTAGAAGTGAGAGTTTGTTGTTGCTCCTCCTGTGGATTGTTGTGTGCGTGCATGAAGCCAAAGTAAGTTATAGTGTATCTGTCTTTGTTTCATTATGTTATTTATTTTAAGATGAACAGAGTTCAATCGTTAAATATAATTCATTCCTGCTACCTGTTTTAGTTGTACTAGTCTATTGAAATTATATGGAAATTTGCATTTCCCCAGTTACATGACTGGACTTATGTTATGTTGTTGTTATGTTGATTTATGTTTGCACCTTACAAATTGGTCCTTTGAGCCAGATAGAGCCGTTACCCTGGCAACCAGTAGACGTGATCATGACAGACTAACAGCAAGTCCTTGTTCCTGCACCTTCAAGATTAAGTTGTTGATTATGAAGCTGAAGGAACTGGATTAACAACACCTTCCCCCAGGTGTGTAGCAAGCCGGGCAATCAGCCTTACATCCTTGTTGCAGGGCCCAGGTCCATCAAGCTCTCTGACTAACCTTATGCAGCAGATTGTTGATGCAGCAAAACAGCAAAGTGAAACAGCAAAGCAACAGAGTCAAACAGCTAAAGGTCAAACAGAGCTCATAGAACAGGTCCTTCTGAGAACCCCCTTTGGACCTCTGCCACATCTTCAAGAGCAGCATCAAGGCAACAGTCACCATGGTCTCCCCTCCAGAGGACAGCACCTGTGAATCATCCTTCCTCTCGAAATCCCAGCCGTACCGATTTAGCAGCACAGAACTCCCCCTCTCTAGCTACATCAGATGCACCTAGGTCCAGCCTAAGCCATCAGCTGAGAATGCAACCTTATGCATCCCCACCTCCCCTTAGACGGGCGACATCGCTCAGCATCCCACTTGACGTGCAACCGTAACAGTATAAGTATGCTTTATTCCTAAAGCATGTTTAGACCCCAAATGCCCATCGGCTCGCCCTTGCCCATGCCGAGTCATCCACCCCTTACACCAATGCTCTGCAGGTACTGGATAGAAGGTATGGATGGCCCTATCAGTTTGTTCTTAAAGAAATTGAGACTCTGGAGAACTTACCCCCCATCCGTGCAGTAGATGAGCGTGCTCTCCTTGTGTGTATAGGCCATTGTAGGTATGCTGAGATCCCTCAAGGAAGAGCTGCACAGTGGGTCCAATGCAAAACGTCTACTGAACAGACTACCCCGCTTACAGCAGCAGAGATTCAGGAGACACCAGATTAGAAAAAACCCAAACCAAGTAAAAACATATCTGCTAGAATTTGCAGAGTGGCTGCAGTTGGAGGCAGACTGTCTTGAGTTTGACCCCACCAACCAAGTCTTTCAGGCAAAGAAAAAGCAAAAACCTCAACCCCTGAACTGACAAGTCACTGTTATGCATGTAGCAGAGCACACCACATGCAAGATCCCCTCAGCAGCCCAACACCCAAGTGCTAGGAGCAAAGGGAAGGTTCACTACCCTTGCTGTAATAGCACTGCACATTATCTGAGACAGTGCACTGACTTTGTTGCCCTTAAAAGAGATCAAGCTGTCCAATGGATCAAGGAGAACAAACAATGTTGGAGATGTGCCCGGGCTCATCTAGCGAAGGACTGTGACCTGAAGAAAGCTTGCCACATCTGTAAAGGGAAGCTGTCTTCTCTCCATGAGGTGAATCTGAGTGCCACCCTCTACAACTCCGAGTCTGAGCTGTTGTACTTGGACCAGCCCCATTGTGGTGGGAGGGTGCTTCTTAAAGTCATCAATGTCACTCTTTACCAAGAGAACAGAGCACTGGACACCTATGCCATTCTAGATGATGGATCCTAGCGCACCATGTTGCTCTTGGATGCCAATCAGCACCTGGGACTGCATGGGACAATAGAAGCACTGAAACTGCAGACTGTGCACCAAGACAGTGCACGGAGCTTCACCATATCTCTTGCTAACAAACCACAGAAAAGATTTCACATTCAAGATGCCTTCACTGCTAAGCACCTAGGCTTAAACTAGACTCTACCTTATTGGAATGGCAAAGTTGTTACAAGATCAAAGCAAGACCAGGTAGCAGCTGATATGCTTGAGGCAAACACGGTCAGAGCTGAAATTGATTGAGTATACCGACACCAACACCACTTCTTAGAACCAAGGATATGTCCACGTTCAAAGTACCTAAGGAAGCAGTGATGTCCTACCTCCATAGTACAGAACGTTGGCTTGCTAAGAACCCCCAAATGGTTACCACATAGAAACAAAAGATTGAGAAACTTGAAAGAGCTGGTTACATTACCAAACTCACCCCTCGAGAAGTTGGCCAGCCAAATGAATCATGGTATGAATCATGGTATGTATGTTTTCAGCATTTATCTTATCAGGTCCTGACTATGAAACCTGAACTGGATCAGACCGTGGAAAAAAACAACAACAACCAGAATTTGAGCTATGAAAAAAAACAAGTACTTAAACTGCTCTCTTATATCAAACTAATCCAAAATATGTTTAACTTATCTTAAATTGTTACTTTAAGATAAAGTGTAACTACTAACTCACTGTTACACAAGTAACAGCACACCAGCATCTGAAAAACCGTTAGCGACTTAAAAAGGCGGTTTCACAGCTAAACACAAACCATAAAAAGACGTTAATCACTTACCTGTTGTTCTATCTCAGCTGCGAACTTAAATCTTCAGCTTCAGGTTGCCCCTCTCTTTGACTGCCCAGTCAACAAAGTGAATGGTTGTGTGGTGTCTGTCGCCCTCCTTCATTTATCCCTGTAACCACGTGAACCGTCACATCGATCACATGAGTAGCTCATTAGATCGACACTGAAAGTCTGCACTGTGAACATGCGCTACTTCAATCTGACTGCTAGGCGGTGCTAGAAGTCTATGAAATGAATGTTTCTCTATCACATCCTGCATCAGCCGTGCTTACAAATAAATGTGAAGTTCATGCACTTAATATGCAATATTAAAATATTCATCTTGCTTGTAATATATATATTACTTGCTTGTAATATAATATGCGCTACCAAGGCAAGCATGGTATTTATTCAGGCTGTGGAAACCCCACGAGCGAACATTGGTTGGCTGTGATTAGAAATGTCTCTGTTGCTTAATTTATTATTAGCACCTCAGTGCCAATAAGCAGATCACTGGTGTGCCAATAATGATGTTAAAGCATGCCCACTCATGTAATATTGTTTAATTTTACTATCATCATTTTAAAAGTCCAGTGTGTGACATCTATGGGCTGAATTTTGAATATAATGAAAATAAGAATCATTATGTTTTTGCTACCTGAAAATTAGCCTTTTTACTTTCACCATGTTGCTGCAATGTTTCTACAGTAGCCCAGAAATACAACACAAAGAGTCCCTTTTACAGTTTTCACAAGTTTTATGGCCATTGTATTTTCTCTTACACACTTCTAAGAAGAGGATTACTGAGGAGAGGGAGGATTCAGTTTGTTGCAGTCTCACAGCTAGATGCCACTAAATCCTACACACTGGGCCTTTTTTAGCTTAATTTCTTCCTAAGACATTTGCAAAAAAGGCAGTTTCAATTATTTTTTTATTGCACGTCTTCTGACATAAACAAACAGAGATTAGTTCATCCTCTATCAGCCAAACATACAGTATAACTAGATAAATGTTGATATAGTTATCCTTTGAAAGATGTTTTGACATTCATGTGTTAAAATGTAGTATTTTATGATGCATTAAATAAATGCACGCGTGACTGCTGAGGATTTTATCTGTGAGTTGAGTGATTTTCCCCCTAACTTGTGATTTGTAACTGATGACAAGATTTTTTAGCCTGCATGCTGTTTTATGCAGCATCTTGCTGATTCACTGGCCACAGAGAACATGCTGATTGTTTGGCTGTTTTCTCTTCCTTTTATGAGTTTGTTGTTTGACTTTTCAAAATGATGAGATGTTGCAAGTACTGTTAGCACAGAATATTGATTTTAATCATTATTTCACCAAGGACGTTGCACAACAACAGATCCTCATTTTCAAGTGCGAGTTACCAAAAAGACTTTCTTAATAAAGTGCCTTTGAGTACTCAGAGAAGCATTCCTAAATAAAATGTATTACGATTATTATTATTATTATAACCAGCTAGATTTATCAAAGTTACATTCTCATTTAAACTCAACCTACGACTGATTAACTCAAAGTGGTAAGATTATCAAATATGTTAGTATATATATAATATCTATCACCAAATGAAGTAACACATGGTGACTGAATCTATAGTCAACAGATTAGTCTTTGCATTTGCAGGATTATGAACTGGGTGTGTGGTGACAGTCCTGGGGAAAAATCACAAGCAGTGCGGAGACAGAGATCACCCAGCACTGGTTGGTCCACCAGAGAGGGCAAGCTAAGGGCGAGCTAACACAACACATGCATTCAGTTTTGGGTGGTCTCTGCTAGCATTACACATAAACAGTTACTATGGCCAGACAAACAAAGAAAAGGTTGATGACTACGGACGATGTTTGGATCTCTTTGGAATTAAGGTCCAAAAACAAACCTGCAATTACTGCTTATCGCCATAAGTGGCGCCAAAGAAAACATTGCAGAGATCCTCGAGATTGTTACTTTAATGAAAACACATCCTATGTGTGTTAACACTCTTTTTTCTTGACAGATCTATGCTTTTATACAACTTTTTTACTTTCTGTCATTACTGTTTTTTGCATATTTATTTATTAATGTATGCATAACCAATTGCACATACAGTATATTATTGACTTTTATTGTTTTATGCTTTGTGCCCCAGGTCCCTCTGGCAGATCCAGAATCCAGCCATGTGATAATGTAAGCAGTACAGTATGTCCATTACACAGGAGCTGCCATTGTACTGTACTAGACTCAGTTTACAGTGTATCCATCACGGTATCAGTTACACAATGATTGTGCATTTCTATGCATCTATATGTTTCTATCTGTGTCTAAAAATATATAAATATCATTGCATGCAATAAAATACAACAGTGCCCTTTGAGCTTTGATGGTTTATGACTTTATTTTGTCACATCAATAGCACAGCTAATGACTCACTATCACCAACCACAGTTGCCCTGTGGGAATCCTTGCAGAGATGAGGTGACGCGTGTTGATAAATGGAGGTCGTCCGGTGACTAAGTGATGTTACACTCAATCAGCAAACTGATTCCAGTCTGTCAATGAAAACTATAAACAATTTCACATGTGAAACTTCAGCACAAAACCTTGAAACACTGCACCGTGGCTGTCCACACATTTCATAACAGTACATGTGACCAAATATAAAAGAATAATAACATTTAAAAAAATACAAAAGTAGCCAAATTAGAAACACAAGCAAAGGTTATCATATGCATTAGGTACACAAAGCAAAGCATATAGTTCTATAATATAAAGCAACACACACACACGAGACAAGCTGAAGCTGTCTTTCTACAAGGCAAAGCGCTGATTCATGATGATCAAGCCAAGGCATCGTCTAAAGCGTGTGCGTGGATCATTTTTAATAAGTGCACTAAGATACATTTCATTAGCTGACTTATTGCTTTTGCACATTCTAGCATGTGTGTTAATTGCTGTAATGTGTGTGTAGTTACTGTGAGTGCTTTCTCTCTCTAAAGGAATAGATACAATTCTGTGGATGTCTGTATGAATGAGTAACATGCAGTGACTCCTTTATCTATTAGCAGGAATATGGATAATAGTTTGACACAGTTTGATAAAGCCGTTCCACCAAAAGCATTTTTTTCCCTCTGTACTTTGTTCCATAAATCAGCTTATATTCTCAAAGTGCTGTCCATGTTTTATCACCAAACATGAGCAGCACAACCATTTAACTGCTCATTGTATTTATAGACTTTTCTTTATAGTTTGTTTATTTAGAAAGAAAGAAGGAAAATTAAAGTTGCATGGCTAAAGAAAAATAGAAAATAAAAGATAAATATACACGGAGGACTGATATCACATTTTATGGATACAATCAGATTTCACATATCTAAATAAATAATAATCATAACTTGACATAATATTGGCATCGACCAAACTTGAAACTCATAGCAGTGCATTGTGATTTCCAGGATGTGCCTTTATGCAACATTTCTATTCTGTAACCTCTGTCCCTCACCCAGCTGATAAATACATTATCCAGAATGTTTGATTCTGCTAAACAAAGGTTCAGAGTGTTTTTACATACACTAAGCAATTACATTTTCTCCCTGATGAAAGAAATTTAGTTTTACTGAGGTAGGAGGTTCAACTAATAGATAAGCTGAAGGACAACATAACATTTGTGAGTAATTGGCTTTACAGGAGAATATAGTAATATAGTAATAATCATTTAGAGTTTGAGCTGTTAGTTTTAGTGTTGTACTGTATTTTTGAGTAACTAACAAGGTTTGTGAAGCATCATTCCCTAGTAGATATTTACATTTATTTGAGTGGGGTGCAATGTTACATGTACTGTGATGGATTGTCTGCATTTGTCTATTTTTTCTTATTTAACACGAAACTGAATGTAGAAATTTTCCTCTGCAAGAAGGAAAGTCGGCGTTCAAATTGGCATTTAAAAAAAGCAGCTAGTCTATAGTGTCATGACTTAAGCTTCAGTAATAACAGCTTGCTCGCTGTGTGCTCTTCAATAAAAACAATTAAAACGTAAGTAAATGGATGGCAACAACAATTTAAACAAGGCTAATAATGCTAATAATAAGGGCAGTAAACACACAGTAAATTGATTGATGAAACCGATAAAGTATAAAAAATAAAAAGTTTAAAACACCAACAATTTGGGGCACTAGCTCAGTCAGAAACATACACATTAGCTTCATGTCCCTCCCAGACAGGTTTGTTGCCATAGCAACCCATGTTAACAGCATTATTACCACGTATCATATATTATATCTTATTATCATTCATACATTTTCCTTCATCATTTTAAAAACAAACAAAATGTGATTGTCCGATCTCTTTTTAGAGACGCACACTACCTATGTCCTGCAGAAATGTGTTGTAATGCATATTTTCTTCGTGACTGTTATTATTATAAAATATTTTATAAATGTCAAGAGCAAGAGGAACTATCGGGAAGCCTTTATTTAATTATGTATGTATTTAGTTTTTTATTTATTTATTTATTTGAGTTTCTGCAGGCCATAATAAACTGAATTTGAGTTCTGTTATCATTCACTCCTTTAATACTCTATATTGCTTACTTAATTCCCCTTTGATAAACATCACGTTATAATAACATAGTGTATAGTCCACAAAATATCATGCTACAGCCACTGGCTAACAATAAACTTCAGTTGTAAAGTGCTGACTGGCTGAAATTATTGCAGTAACAATTAAAGGAAAGCATGGCTATAATTTATAAAATGTTTTTCCCTCAAACTTTTGCTTTGTATCATTTACTTATCTGATAGTTTCATTAAAATAAAGACGGACACGTCAATGAACAGATACGACCATTTTACAGAAATAGTGTCTGTGTGTTTACGTGTCAGTAATGTGTGTGTGTGTGTGTGTGTGTGTAAGCACCAACCATATACTGAACTGTCGGACGGGATGTTCATCATCGTCTAAAGTGTTTGCTAGCATGATAACATGAATGACTCTGAAGTCTGCTTGAATCTGCATAAATACACGTTATTTATATATTTCATTACAGATCATTGGTTTCATTGAATCAGACTAACTGGCGTTGGCGAATGGCGTTAGGAGGAGATTCGGCTCAGCAGCCTGGAGCACGGGGTTTACAGTTTAGTGATTGTAAACTAGTTTAGTTTAGAAAATTCATCTTCATTGAGCTCCAACTAGCATTTAAATAACTTTGCCTTGAATTATATGATTGTTTGTGCTCCACAATTTAAAATATAATCACAACAATGATTATTTTAATTAGTTCCTAAAATTAGAGGCAACTTCAGCTGAGAAGCGAGAGGCTAAACTGCAGTAGGTTTGCTGTGGTTAGTGTCTGATGATTAAAAAGTGTAAGGGTTCATTTAAATGAATGAAAGTGATGCCCCACGTTCATTAGCACCTTTGAATGTTTAAGATCTCTTCTAAATACTGATCCATACTGTGTAGTGTTTTTACTTACTTAACTTAGAAACTCCCCCAACCCCAATTTGCAATGGCTAATTCTCTTATGCATCTGTGTTTGTCCCTGCTATCCCCTCTGGTGGCCTCGGTAGGAAGCAGACTATCGCCCGATACAATTTGCCTTTCACCTGCCAAAAGGAGCAACAGTGGCTTTCAAGGTGACTCTATTACAACCCCCTGCCTGCAGCCACTGCAACCAACCTGGAGATTTTAGTGCAACAACAGGGACCTGTTTCATCATTTACCTCCTACCGATAAACACTGCTAAATGTGGTAACTGGAACACACAGAAAGGCCAGCGGTACCGCTATTAAAAACTGCAGTGGTTGGCAAGTGTTTTGCCACTGTGCTACCAATGCATCCACATTTTTTGCAAATTTAACCTGCATGTCAGGAGAAAAGCATAAACAACAATTTATATCCTTCCACAGCTGATTCAAATGAACTGAGATGAAAATGTCCCCTAACTCAACCCAAGTTAATTAATGCATGAATTCATGTATATCCTTAACTGCTAAGTTGTAAAAGACATCACTGCCCACCCAGAATTTCCCTTCCCATTTACCCCCATCCTCCTTACACCGCCCTCTCTTTACTGTCCACAAACTGGACCAGCTGTTTACGAGCGTGAGAAATGACTGGAGTGAGTGGGATGATAGGAGTACCAGGCGTGGTAGCACCAGGAGTCGAAGGACCAGGAGTCGAAGCACCAGGAGTTGAAGCAGCAGGTGTTGAAGCTGCAGGTGTTGAACCAGCAGGTGTTGAATTACCAGGTGTAGAAGCAGCAGGGGTTGAAGCAGCGGGGGTTCCACTTGGTGTTGGAGTCGCAGGGATGACAACAACGGGAGCCAGGCCTGGACTTTCTGGTCGAGGCTCCGGTCGTGGAGTGGACGTGACAAAACGAGCCTCCCGGATCCGGTAGGGACTTCTGTAGGTGGAGATGGGCGACAACTCGGAGCCCCAGCCAAGATAGCTGCCACTGGAGGGAGACTGTGCATCGGCGCTGAAGTACAATGTGGTGCTAGACTCTCCGGGTAATGCTGGTTTTTTGTCTGGAGAACCAAGCAGGAGAGGGGAACGTCGCTCAGGTGACCAGCCGGGAGTCTTGATGTCCAGGGAACCCACAGAGGACGAGGCTTCGGTCAGGGTCCCAGCATTGCTGTCGATGTGGCGGAGGCTTCCTGCTTGCCGTGGGGATGAAAGGGTCGGTGAGCCGTAAGCTGCACTCTGAAACTCCTCATCACCTTTGAAAGTGAAATCATATTTAAGTAAAAGTCAGTGTATTTGAATCAGTAAACATCTCCTGCAGATCAAATGAACACTTTGACTCTGCAGTTGCACACTGAATGAAGCAGAGCACATGGCACCTCATTAAAATGTAATAGATTACAGTGTGAGATGTTGGTTGGCTCCAATATAACAGTCAATGTGTTGTATTAACATTATAACAAACCAGGTTGATCCATTCATGTTGTCATATCATCAATCTGAACATGATCCATTTTCATTATGATAGTTAAGAAATCATTAAAGGAGCCCTTCATTGTGATTAAAGGTGATTCAGTATGGAACTAATGAGTAATTTACAAGTGAGTGTATGTTTTTTGAGTGTGTGCACTCACAGGTATCATTGTTAATCCAACCTTTATCATCTGATTGTGGCGCGCTGGACTCTTCTTCTGCAGTCTCTTCAGGAATGACCTCCTGGACTGGCATGACCTCTGGAAACCTTCTCATATCCTGGATTGTCGTGGGAGCAGCTCTCCTCGCTGGTCTGGCTACTACAGTGGATGGAGTTGGCTTTGGTGGCTGGACCACCTCTTTCACCTGGGGACAAGACAGCTCAGTCTCTTATTTGTCTCAGACAAATAAGTTTTCTGTATACAAACAACTTTTTAGTAGCCAACATGGAGACTACTCATGACACTAAACTCTTTTGACATCACTACAAGCCACTTTGTAGAATTTTTAAGTGGTTGTTGTTAGAAATTAGGTTAAAAATAAAAATAAAAAAATAGTTAAAAATTAGGTTTATACTGTGTTTCAGATGTCTTAAATCATATGATGTGTGTTATGAAATTTTATGTCCTTAGGTTACACAAGGTCACGTGTGGGCCTTGAGGTCCTTTGGAGGTATTAATTGTTTGGCTTGGCTTGAGAACAGTAGGTGCCAGTCTATCGCAACACTGTGGGGGCCAGGGTCGAAGAAATCTAGTGCTGCCTGCTTAGACATAATAGATAGCTTGCCATTGACATTCCAATCTGCATACAACAGACATCTGTGCCTCAAGACTAGAATATGCTGACAATGACACCTTTCTTGGTAGAAGCATTCTCTTTAACTAATTCTGGGCGCATAGTATTTGTGGTTTTATCTTAGGGTTTAAAGTCTGACCACCAGCAAGTTCAGCAGAATGTGAGACTGACTCAGGCACTTCTGATGCATTATAAGAGTGTCTTTAATTCTCCTTGATCAAGCCCTTTGATTTCAGCAATTTCACCAGAACAATGTGTACGTGAGTTCCTACTTCTCGTATCTGTTTTGACTTCTCTAATATGATGCTTTTGTTGCTAAGGCTTGCAGGATAAGGTAAAGTTCAGGTTAATGTAGATATTGAAGAAGTGCAAGTGCAGAAGATGTGGTCTCCTTTTGACCTCCTTTTAACCCCTTTTGTGTGTTGCACTGTTCAACGCTTCTTCTTGTGCAAGAATAAATTAAACTTAACTTTGATACTTCAAATCCAGTCCTCCATTATGAATGGCCATTTGAAATTCTTAAAACAGTGGTAATATTTAAAATTAGTCTACTGGCATAGGTTTGAAGAAAAATGTGCTAAACCTCATGAAAACTGATGCAGTGTATGTGTTGTTTTCATCTCATTTGTGCCTATTTTCCAATGGAAACAAATTTCTTGCATTCTTAGCTTGAATTATAAGTTAGATGAAGGATATATTTAACAAATATCTTGCCTGTGGGGCCTGGGTCACCTGTGGTGGAGCTGGTTGAGGAGTAGGGTGTGAGATCTGAGGAAACGGTGGTTGTGCAGGGGTAATCTGATGAAGCACACAAACAACAATAAGAACTTTTATGCAGTCTTAAAGACATCACACTAAGGTTGCATGCTAAAGAGGAGACACTCTCAGGACATTCAGAAACTGGGACGTAACAAACCCGAGGGACGTGAAAGTCATCAGGGGAGTGAACTTCTTCAGACAGACCCATCAGCCCGGCCAGTCCCCCCTCGCCATACGATGACCATATCCTGGTTACATCGCCCGTCTTCATGGCCAAGCGAATCAGCAGCCAGTGGTGATGTTTCCAACCCTCCCATTGGATAGGGAGATCCATGAGTGTCCCACCTCCTGTTAAGATAGATAGATAGATAGATAGATAGATAGATAGATAGATAGATAGATAGATAGATAGATAGATAGATAGATAGATAGATAGATAGATCTTTACCAGACAGTGTTGCATGCCGATGGAAAGTAGGTGTGACTTTCTCCTCCAATGAGAGTGTAGATCCACGCTCCATGCAGGCTCCACCTATTCCCCTGTGACGAATACTCTGGAAAATCTCAAAGGATTTAGGATGGAGGAAACGATAGTACAGCACCAAGGCAATCACTCCTGGAGAACGAGAGAAAGGAACGGGTAAATAGAAGAGAAACACACTAATGCCGCGCAGCTGTGTAAAAGTTTAGAGAAGAGAATGTGTTTGAATTTGTAATATATCTACATATTTATGTACAAATATATTTATGTGTGTTATATAATGCAAATTAGCAAATGTCAATGTAAACCTACGTGTTGAACGTGGCAAACGCTTTAGCTGCTTAATATCGGTGTATTAGCATCATCAGTGTCAGCGTTTTAGCATGCCACATCAGCATTTAGCTCTGAGCACCACTGTGCCTAAGTGCAGCCTCGCAGAGCCACTAGCATGGCTGGAGACTCTTGTTTTACAGAGTGTGGCTCTGTCTCACCAATAAGGAAGCTACAGAACACTGCAGCCGGGATTCCAACAGTATCCCAGGACACCATGGTAAACAACCACGAGGAGGCCAGAAGAAGAAAAGCGTTCTCTAAGAACATGGCCTGATGAAGAACAAACAGAAACAAAGGGAGATAGTTAGCTACTCCTCTTTTTGAAATCAATATTTGTCTCATGTACAGTATTGAATCTAAGTCTTTAATCTACATTATTACTAGCACAGATATGCCATTTGGGTAAGATCCCTTGAACCTAGAACTATTAGTGCCTACACAGCTACGATGCACCAATTATTTGCACTTTAAAAAGTTCATACAATACATGATACAAACATACTGTATGTGTTTTCAGTGCTTGTATTGGCCCAAACATAGCTCGCCTTCGTCTTTGCCTTGTCTTCATAACAAAAGATTGTCAAAACACTCTGCCACACAGTTATAAACTGACCACAAACACACACACATACCAGGTAGAAGCCAGCCATGCGACATCTGGATTGACCGTACTTCACATTAAGGAAAAGGAAGATGTGAATGGCTCCCAGAACGAGGTTGAAGATTCTCCATCGACTAGTTGAACGTATGATGTCAGTCTGCTGGGACACCATCCAGAAGGTTGCACCTAGCCAGTGCACACCTGACGCACACACACATGCACAACAAATTAAACATTCAACCTTGAATCCATAAACACACTATTTCACACACTAAAAACCCCCTTTAAAAACACAAAATTGGGGGAAAAGGGTGCCCTCACACAGCAATAGTCAGGCTGAAAACCCTGTTTGTCAGGTTAAACAAATATCAGGTTTGAAATGAAGGTTTGGCATCCAGACTTACCAATGACTCCCAGGATCCACTGTTTGAAGATACGTGTGAAGAGCATGAGAACGGCAAATCGCGACCCCAACATACTGACCTGCAGACAGAGAAAATAGTCACACAAACATGCCCCTTACTATACTGATACTGTTTTATTGAGGGTGTTTGTTGTACTTATTGGCTGTTGTAAGGTTGTTTAAGCATGCCCACCCTCCACAGCAGTCGACAGAGAATGGCAGCAGGGGTCATTTGTAGGTGTCCTGGTCTGATGAGTGAACAGGCTCTTGCATAGAGGACCAAAGCCCAGGCGAGAGACAGCAAACACACCACAAAACACACTGAGGCTGGAGGAGAGAGAGATCAGGAAGGAGGAAAAGAAATGTCAATACTTTGATACATTGTAATGCTACGTTCATAATTTACACCAGATATCATTTGAATTTGCCGCCACCATAGTTTCTCCTTCATGCTATAGGCAAATACATGCTAGATCCCACTAAAGCCTACAGACTGGTCTCCTAAAGGTGAACAAATAGTTTTTTTGGCCACTGGGGCAGCAGAACAAACTGCAAATCTTGATATCTGATATATTATCATCTTAAAGAGGGTTTATCAGACCTAGCCACCTGATGCGTATGGATATAACATTTATGAGAGCAGTGAGATGGAAGTAAAACATAAATCTTCTGTAGCGCTGAGGTGAGCTGCAGAGTTGGCGATAACTCTCTGCAGCTTTGTCACTGTGAGCAACTACTTTCACTTTAACAGTTATTTGATCCTCACTGTTTGAGTGATAGTATTATGTATTTTTTTTACACTTGATCTGCCTATGCCGAAAACTCGACGCACATCTACTAAAATATCAGACAATGATATTTACAATGTTGACTTGAAGTATTGAGTTATTCTGGCTTGCAGATCTTTACATTGTCCAACAATACACTAATGTGGTGTGTGGTGCTGATATGGCTACCTTGGCGGCAAACAGTTTTGGAGCAACATCATCATTTCTTCATTTGTTTTTTTCCCAATATTCACTCTCTTTTAGCTTTTCCTGAAGGAAACAGTTGGCTCTTTAGCTGTTCACTAGCTTGTTGATTTTAAGTAAAGGGGTTTGGATTCGCAAGCAGCTGTCTCTGTGTTTTTATTTCATCAAGTTTTTGGGAGTTTTCTCCACAACATTGCTAAGTGTGTCTGTTCTGGTGCTGAGCAGGTAGTGTTCAGTGGGTTTTTACAGCTGCAGCTGAAAACTAGGCTATGAGAGCAATGAGAGTGAACCAGAACAGTAAAGTCAATGACTGGACAGCTAAACAATGAGCTAAGACTCTCTATAAATTCAATTTTATAACTAGGATCGGAAAACAAAGACCATGTCTCAAAGCCATGCAATTTTGACACCTAAAATACTTATTTGTTCTTATTTGTTCACTTCTTCTTCGACTCAGTTGCACATCCATCCCCTTTTCTTTTTTCCCTTTCTCTCTTTTTTGTTCAATTCAAGGAACAACTCCACATAGACTCTCAACTACCTCCTGGTATCGCCCATCTTCCCGTTACCATCTGACACTGGTCAATCTCTGAACCCCTCCATCCATTTATGACCTGGAGTTCTCCCCTCAAACACCTCAATCCCTTGACCCCCTAAAATACATTGTCTCATCCATAATATACAATAAACTATTTTAAATCTATATCCACATTGGTCTTGTCTTTGTTAGTGAAAGCTTCATAAAGCAACAAACAACCCCTTCACAGTGTTATCTGATGAATACAAATGTGGATTTTGAAATTTGTTTAGTTGCAGTTATCTGCAATAGACCATCGTCTATTGTGTCATAGTTTATTGCAGATCTGTTTAGTCCTTAACATGAAAAATGTTGGGTAACTTCTTCTCTTGAATGTTGCTGGTTATTATCTGACGACATACTATGCATACTTGCATCACCACAGACAAGTTGACACACATACTTTCCACATTCCCTCTTCGCTCTCTTTGTACCTGGAGACTTGATTCCTATATCAGTACAGATGAGCACATAGGTCTGCAGCAGTGTCTGAGGGAGGGTGACCACCAAGGCCTCAAACAGACGTAAGGCAGATGCATCAGCCTGCTGCATGATCTCACCATACACATCCTCATCTGGCAGACTCATGCACTCCCACAGCCTGCGAAGGCCAGAGATGGATGAAACGGAGGCAAAACCGAGTAATTATCACCATCATCATCATCATCAGACTTCTACTGTCCTTGCTGCACGTACACAAAGTTTGCCCACCTTTTGAAAATACCCAGGTGCAGGATGTGAGTCCAGGTGAGAGACTTCCTGCGGATGCGTCCATCTGACAGATACCACAGATAACTGAGCCACTGAGGACCCCAACCTGGGAAACAGAGCAAAAGAAATATACATCTATATCTCTTCCTATATGTATTACTGTGATTACTGCTGCTGTAATGAAGGGACCACTAATTACATCTTTCTGGTGTAAATATAGGTTGTGGTGTTGAACAGGTGCTGTTGCTGTTGTTATAGAAAATCAGGTATTTCAGATGTCTTAAATCATATGATGTGTTTGTGAGTTTCTCACATGTTCCGTTTTCACTTCTCTAATATTACTTTGTTGCTAAAGCTGGCAGGGTAAGGTGAAGTTCAGGTAAATGAATTAGAAGAAGTCCAGAACAGAATGAGCGTGAAGTCATTTAAATGGGGGAAATTCTAACTATTAATTAAAGGAAATTAAAAAGACTTAGGATGCTATCTGTATCTATGGGTGGGTGGGGGGGTCATTTGTAAATTCAGTAATAATAACAGCTGTAATCTCACCTGGCAGCAGGAACAGTGCAGTGAAGCCAGCAAGATGGGCATAGCAGTAGTTGTGACCCACCCACAGGTAGTACACAAAACAGTAGATCACTGGAGGAAGATGGAGCAAACACAAAGAAATGCCTAAATCTACAGACCAGCCTGGACTGCTACCATACAAAATGATAAATACATTCACATTAAAGGATAAATTTCATAATCATGGGTCAGATCGGGGTGTAAGTTGTTGGTGTCAGCTCAGTCAGCTGATCTGCTTGTGGTGATGTACAAACTGTAATACGGTTTTAATTCTAAAACACATTAATTAACAGGTAAATCACACCGTACGTACGTGGACAAACCTCGCCTGCACACTCAATGGTAGGACAATGACACAGACATTTTAAGTTAATATTTACATTAAGGTTGTGAATCACAGACTGGCAATATTCTGTGTGTGTTGTAAATGTTTACATCGAGGTTAAAGGGTCAGACTGTGAAGCATTATAGTTTGTTTGTATTCATATGACCTCTGCTCTGCATCCTATCTAAGGTTTACTGACAACAAGAGTGCTGCCTCCTCTCCTCTCCTCTCCTCTCCCCTCCTATAGACAGACTGTTCTCCACATCACACTGGCCTGCCTGAGCCCTGCAGCTCTGCCCTCCTCCATCCCTCCATACGTGTAATCTGAACCGTTTTTAGCAGCTAAACAGGCGGGCTGTCCGGGGCAAACTAGGCCCCATCCTGGGGTACGCCCATCTCCTCGTCCATTCATGCACCTCCAAAAAAAAAAAGGGCGCTGAAATACGACAACATGGCTCCGTTTTGTTTTTACGCAGGCAAGATGCATCCAGGAGCTGAAAGGATGCACATTTAAGGATGGGGAAACTCTGGGATGAGTCTGCAGTTTTGCTGCATACAGGATTTCATAACATGCAGCGTACAAAAATAGGAAAGAGGCGCACTAGTGCTGACTGCAGACTCTGGTCTGACTCTATTATTCATGACAACACAAAGAGGAAGTTAAAACAAATTTACAACTTTGTATGTTGGATGACTGTCGGTATTTAAATACAATATGAAATCATTAGCATCTGTCTTCGTGTGAATATGTGAGTTTTCTCTAATCCAGCCTCACACACTGTACACACACTCTGTGGGCAAATAAACACGCGCACGCTCACGCGCGCAAGCCAATAAAGTCAAATAACCCAGCGGGAACGCGCACGAGCGCACATCGTCACATCACAGTCAACTGACGCACCATTGGCGATACAACACTGTGTGTGTGTGCGTGCGTGTGTGTGTGTGTGTGTCCCAGGTAGGACTCACGTGCCGTCCTCTCCGCAACGATGAGAAATGCGGTAAAGGCGAAGACGCAAACTTGGCAGCACGGCATGCAGGCGCCTCCATTGCTCGGAGTCGCTGAGTAGTCTCTCATAGCGGAATGAAGAGCTGGACTCTCATCAGATGTACAGTGATGACAGTGTGTCAGACCGTGAGGCCGGTGTTGTTCTGGTTCCGGGCGGGAGTCGGTCCAGCTGCGGCAGACAGCCTCCTCTCTCTGCTCCGTGTCCCCGTCCCAACGCCCCCCGCCCGTCCCGTTAAAGTGATAGTACTGGTAGGATGAACGCGGTCCCACCCAGGTAGAGGGGCTAGTTAACTTTTAATTCAACATTATGAGCAGTCAGTGGTGAAGTGTGACTCACACCGCAGTGCTCATGTCATGTTGACTTTTATTTATGTTTTAGCATGAATCTCCTGTGAGAGAATCCTGTGTCACTTAAAGATCCAGTGTGTCAGTGTTAGGGGGCTCTGTTTACAGAAAACACAAGAAATGGAATTTAATATTCATTCATTAGTGTATCATCACCTGAAAATAAGATTTGTTAGGTTTTTGTTACCTTAGAGACGCTGCAGGTCATCTTTAACACAGTCCACCATGTTGAACCACCATATTTCTACAGTAGGCCAGAATGGACAAATTAAACACGGGCTCAAGATGGGGCCTTTTGCGTTTTTCATGCATTCCACGGTCACCATAGTTTGTCCTTCATGTTAGGAAGGAGACAGGGTTGCAGTTAATGACCATAAAGAATGGAGAGCCTACGGGATGTCACCCATAGGTTTCCGAAGCACCATTTTGAAGCAGAAAATATGCTGTTGGATGTACTGCTTCTTCCACCTCCTGCCTAAACTAAATATCAGCAAAGATGTGGATCATTGGCGTACCTTAGGTGGGCCAAATGAAGCCCAGGTGCTCTAACAAGCCATCTGTAACAGCACCTACCTGTCAATCAAAGCGGCAGTGTTGTTAAATATGCACTACTTTAAGCCTTAATGTCATTTAAACGGCAGGAAAATAGGTACAGAGACCAAAAACATTGCCTGAACCAGGCTGTATACATGTTTATTTGTGCTATGAGGTTGGACATTTTAATTGATCGACTGGCCACTCGAGGAATTACAGTTTTTAGCACTTCTGCATCAGCTTCATTTCCCAGAATTGGAGGTTGTAGTCAGCAGGTACACCCCTAGATGCAACTAAATTCTACACACTGGTCCTTTAAAATAATATAAAACATATTTTATTAGTCACACAGATCTAAGTATGTAGTGTGTAATAGGCCTGGAACCTCAATTTTGGACCAAAAAAGAAAAGTCCATGTTGGAAATGTTGCATCATTGCACCGGTTTCAATAAATCTAACTGAACCGGTGAATCCCAACATTTCTTGCAGTCATTTTATTAGTTTTTAGTGGAGACAGCTGTGAATATTGGAGGGCAGAAGGAACATTTTTCTGCCTTCTGCAGAACAGTGGATGCGATTTAAGTAAACTTGAATATTCCTGTCCAAACTCATTCTTATGATGATAAATTGATTGATTGCAACACGTATAATGATCGTCCATGTTCTTTTTAATTTGGTTTGTCTTATTCACATACAGCTTTTATGAGAATAATGAGGTGGTCAGGAGAGCAAGAAAACCACCAGGGGGAGTCTGACTCCAAAACTGATCATTATCATTGTGTATACAGTGAATGATGATTGTACAGTTAAAGCAGCTTTTTGTCCATTATCACAGAGACAAGCTATGTGGTCCATGTGGCTCAGAGATGAGTTTGTAGATGCATTTGGTTTTCTATTATTTCATGCATGCACTTAAATGAGGGAAAGTATGAGTAGACACACCAGCCTACTGGGGCTGTACTATGCAGTCGGCAGTATGCTGTGTTTTTTGTCACTCTATTTTGCTCTATTTATCGCGGTCTTGAGTCGTGGGTGCTGTCTGGACCCTCTATGACGGGACATGCCCATGTCAGTTGAGTGTTCAATGCTCTGTGTACCGGACACCCAGTTCTGGTACTCTCTTTGGCATCAGTTGTGTGCACACTGTAGACCTTGCCTTAGGCTTAGGATGGATTTTTGCCTCTGCATCTGAGATTATCTATGTACAACACTGCCCTGGACCACAGATAACCTTTCTAGAGATCATTCTCTGGACTGTCTGTTCTGGGCTTCTAGCACCAGACTATAATCTCTCCTCACAGTGGGTCAAACCCACCCAAAGACACAAATGTTGAAGAAATGTGTGCCACTATATTTATTTTAATAAGGGACTTCACTCAATAATATGTACAGAAAAACAAAAGTTTATTCATTTTTACTTTAGCTCATTTAACACCCAAAATGAGCCAAATAAAGAAAGGCAGCATGATCCTCTCAAACATGATGACATGCTGTCATAATATGCAACAACACCTATAGCTCCCAGCCTGTTGCAGATGCAACCAACACACCTGTCAGGTTAAATCATACATATTTGTGTGTGCATTCACTTTATCTGGGGAAGAAGAATTACAGCAGTAAAAGCACCAGTATGTTGAAATGTATCTTGGCATAGAGTAAATTTCTCTCCCTGTTTAATTCTTCCACATGACTCCCATTATGTTCCAGTTCTCACCGCTTTACTGTATCAGCTTTAGAAACCAAAGAAGGTGAAAAAAGTGCAATAAGACAGTATCACCAATATTTAAACCCATAAACTTGTGAACAGTTGCAGCACAAAGCCTCCCGATCCTCCTCTGTACAATGTTTCTCAAAAGCACTTAAAAATGTGAAACGTTATAAAATCCCCTTACCAAAAGCAACTTTACACCAGCAGTTATGTATAGCAGAGTCTGCTCTGTAGGTCCGTTATGCCTTCTTCCAAACACTGCACTGCCATCCTGTATCGGAGGACACACCTCATATGTTTTCCTTGTTGTTGACACAGAGGAACGGACTGCTCCAGGCAGAGCTGTCAGTAATAGTTTGATCTGTAAGAATCTCTTTGGTGCAGTGCAGACAGCGCTCCTAAGCTGATGTTTTATGTTTCATCCAGTGTTTTTTCATTTCATTATCTATCTAGTCACCTTTTATTCGTCTGTTTATCTTCTGTCCTTCACTGTGTCAGTAATATCTGTTGAGGCTCTGGGTGACTGTACTGATGTCTGGTTGTCCGTTCATCCAGATCTCTCGGAGAATCCTTTCACGCTCTTCTAGCCGCTGGGCCCGGTCCATCTCTGGTGACACAAGCACATAAGCACACATAAGCACAAAAAATGGTCAGCACACTCACACATGTCCATTCACATAACCATTTATAAAGGTGTACTGGCACATTATTATGCAAAATGTTGTATTCACTCACAAACTCATTACAAACTTGTTTTTAAATGTTCTGTAATGTTCAGCTCAGCTTGTCTACTGTCTCCTAATGACTTTGGACAAAATATCACTATAATACTTGCAGACATAATAAACTATCTCTCAAATATTTACAGTCCACAAAGTAAATGTGGACACTGATTGCAATGGGCCAATGATGACAAATATTAAGATATTTTATTTATGTAAAAGAAGAAATACCACATTATTAAATATTCAATTACAAGTAAACATTATGAGATAGTCCCTCTCAGAGTGTTATATTATGAGACTACTGATGCACTACTGAGTATGTAGCATTTTTAGTTTAGCTATCCTACTTTAAGAACTTTAAAGCTGGGTATAAAGAACTCCATACATCACATTTTATAGCTTCAGATGATCATCTGTATTGTATGTAAAATCTTGATTCAAACTAGTAACTATATCTGTCAAATAAATATAGTGCACTACACAAATAGTAGTGTATGTGCTGTCCGTGACATAAACCGTTGGTTGTTTTAATGTTTGCACTCCATCTCCTGCTCATGAGGATCATGGTCTTGACATGAGTCACAAGTCTTCACACATGTGTCATACTGTATGTGTGTGTCTGTGTGAGAGATACCCTCAGCTGACGTGAACATGGTGGTTTGCAGCAGAGCTCTCTCAAAGCCTCTGCGTCTCCGTGCCGACAGGTCAGACGTGTCATCCCAGTCCTCTGATTCGCTGTCCCCAACAGGCCCGGCCCCTCCAGAGGTTACAACAGCAGTGCTGTCTGGATTAGTGTCAATGGGCTGATGGTGGGGACAGCTGTGATGGTGACGCCGATGATGCCTGTTCCTGTGGCGATGGTGAGGGTGGTTACTGTTGCCATAGTGGCAGTCTGCTCGACAGTGTATCTGGAAGACGATGGCACAGAGTGTGACAAGAAGGCCGATGCAGACACCTCCCAGAAACACCAACGCTGTCTTCTCGGGTTGGTCTGTGAGAAAGAGGAGATGACGAGAAAAACAGTTTGAAACTGTTCAACAGAGTCATATATAAATTGACTGCAGCTCCATCCTCCTCTCTGACTACAGTCGGATCACACACACACATTGATAGTTTCTCTGATTGGATCTACCTGCAATAAAGGTGTAAGCTGCCAGTATGTTGCTAAGCAATGCCATCTCTTGGGAGACCACTTTGACCTCCATGTCTGGGCTTCCTGTCACTGAAGCACTCATGATTTCACAGCTTACTGTCTTCTGCAGAGGTCAGTGGTGCTCATACTTCACGGCTCCCCTAGATTGTAGGGTTGAGGGGCAGAGGAGAGGGGAGAGAGGTGATGGGGGGTTAGAAAGAAGAAGAAAAAAGAAAGGGAGAGGAAAAGGAGTGAAAAGGAGAATGAGTGACAGTTTTTACACACAAAACAATGTTAATAATGTGTAGATGTATCTTACTCCTCTTCTACCTGTAGATTCCCACCCAAAAACATAAAAAAATAAGTCCACACAAGGTTTGAGTGATTTGGGCACACTGCCAGTGTTATTCATGCTCATAAAAATGATGCAGACTCTTGTACAAAATAAATCACCAATCATTTCTATTCATCCACAGCTGAAACTTGTCTTGTACGGAGAAAAGATGAGTTAATTATAGAGTACTTTGGAAAGGTCGACACCTTACCCTTTAATCTATGCATCACTTCTCACTTTCTGCCTTGTAAAGGCACAGTCAGGCATTCATACCTCTTTGCCTCAGTCCCATGCCAATATTTAAATTGAATATCAGACACAAACACACACACACACACACACACACAAGCGTTCACACACAAACACATGAACTTGTGTATGATGCATTCAGAGGTTCAGCAGATGCTGGGGGATTATTACGCCATGTTCAAAAGATAACCTTGAGGAAGGTGAAATGAACATAGGTAAGGGTAGATTGCAAAAGAAGCCGTAAAGTAAAAAAAAAACGGACACAGATCTCTGACACAAGAGCAGAGCATTTTGCAAGACTTTGGCAGCTAAGAAAAACAAATTGTGACATATCTAACAATGAGTTGTTGAGCTTGATGCCTCCTCTGGACTGTGCATTCAAGAGAAGCACACAGTATCATGCTTGGACCATATGATTTGAAAACTTTACATCCTTAAACCAAGTCGTAGTTTGCACTGTGTGAAGTTAATATAATCCACTGCGAGTGGTACTATGTCATTATTTGTCTTGTACAATATGAAGGATTTATATTTAAGGCCAGATGAAGGCTTTACCAGTCCCCAGGCTGCCTCTGGAGACTAACTCAACCACTAGGTGGCAGAAAACAGCCATCAGCTATTTACTCTTTCCATCCATCCATTATCTGCAACATCTTATCCTCATCAGGGTCACAGTGGGGCTGGAGCCTATCCCAGCTGACTTTGGGCAAGAGGCAGGGTCCATCTATTCTTTGTTGGTTGTAAATAGAGTCACTTTGCTGGTGGACACACTCACACAGACACACTACAGACGTGGTGTTGTTGTTGTTATGTTAATAATACATGAACATGTAAATAATCCAGTGGCTCTTAAATCTTAATTTCTTTCTGTTCTGGTTTTGTGATTCATTTCTGTAACCACTTGTCCTCATCAGGGTAATGGTGGGGCTGAAGCCTATCCCAGCTGACTTTGTAGGAGAGGCGGGATGCACTCTAGATAAGTCGCCAGTTCATCACAGGGCACATAGAGACAAACAACCATTGACACTCACATTCACACCTACAGCCAATTTAGGGTTAGGGGTTAGTCACCAGTTAACCTATTAATATTGTTTTTGGACTGTAGGAGGAAACGAGGTAAGTCTGTGTAACACTGGCAAACGGCCACCAAGGGGGGACTCTCTAACAGTAAACGCAAAAGTGAGACAGACATGTGGGGAAAGATTATGTGCCGAAGAAGAAAGTAGTTTTGATTTTGATGTCATTTTGCGCATCATGCACACATCATGGAAAATACACTAAGAATATGATGCAGCTTTTAAGTTAAAGGTAATAGTAGGCTAATGTGTGTTTTATTTTCTAACCATGCAGGCAAGTTCATCCCATGTTGATGGCGTGTTGGTGCCGTACTGTTAAGAAAAATCTTCCGTGTACCGTCTTTCTGTGTAAATACCTCATGTTATAACATGAAAATCTGTCGCTTATATTCAAATGCGGCCTATATATGTACAATTT
Organism: Nibea coibor; assembly: GCA_023373845.1. Lineage (NCBI taxonomy): Eukaryota > Metazoa > Chordata > Actinopteri > Sciaenidae > Nibea > Nibea coibor. The sequence goes on from CM041738.1 coordinate 13,311,489, forward strand.
AAAATATTTTCTTTTAAAATTTTGGACTCAATAGTCCAAAAATTACTGAAAGGCCTCTTGTGGGCTGAAATCATTGACCCTGATTAGTGCGGATGCCCAGAGGGTCAGCCACACTATTGTTATCCAAATCTTTATATTTTTCTACCACACCGCGCTACTCCTCCCACAAATTGTGTCCTACAAACATAAAAACTATATCACCAGATGCAGCTCATTCATGACATGTGTGCTATTACTTTTCTAAGCTCTACTATTAATACTGTACACATTTCAAAATATTCTACATTTCTATCTTTTCATACAAATTTCCACAGATGCGTCGGGCAGCAGAGGGCATCCACACCACATTACCGCAGGAAATGCAAATATTCTAGTTTGCTTTTCATTGTTCTGGCTGACGAGAGCATATAGATATCAAGTGAAGCAGTCTATGCGGTGACTTTCACATCCATACATGATGAACAGTGTAAGACTTGTAAGCCTTTTACTCCTGGGAAATATGTATGAAAAGAGCTTCATTAGTTGTGAATGTGAACGCCCTCAAATTATGGTATCAAGAGGGTGTTTGCATCCATTATTATTGTGTTTAGAAGGATCCATGTTTAAGGTCATCACATCTTATTTAGAGACAATATAAAATGCAAACATTTGCTGTCAGTCTGGACGTGTTATGTGTTTGTTTCAGAGACAACAATACAGTATCAACCGGTGCCACATACCACACCATTTATTGTCTATACTTGTGTGCAATACCCAGGTTAAATGTAGAGTAGAGATAGTTTTATACAGTATTGTGTCTAGACATGTAGCCCCACACCCAAGCTGGAACTCCCCCATACACACTCAGGATTATACCTTCAGTGTGTGTGACTTATTGATGGCACTGATAATAAATGTATAGTATCTTTAACTCCACAGGTCCAGACTGTCTGATGATAGAAAGAGATCAAGACAGATGTTGGAAAGGAAAATGGGTATAAAGAGCCTAACAGAGCCTCCAAGTCCTGGAGAGGATCCAGGAAGATCCTTCATCCTCTGAAAGGAGAGGAGGACTGGGAGGGAAACAAGAGAGGAGACTCCACTGTGTCTGCGTTTCTTTCTTAACTCCTTTCTAACAAGATCTGTTCAGATTAAGGGCTCCACATTCTGAGAGACTTTAATGAAAAAACGTCTCATCACATCTTTTTAGCTTATTGAACGAAGTGAGTGTTTCTCTGTGCTCTGACATAGATTTTGAATATTTCATACACATCATGCTTTGAGGAGTTTTATAAACGATGATAACACAAAAAGCCCCAGAAATCTGAGAGACCACAAGATGATTTACAAGTTAGGAAAATGGGCAAAACATATTTTTGTTTTGTTCGTTTGTTCTCTACTGAGGTATTTGAGGTAATTGAGGTAAAAATCTGACTTTACTTGAACTTTTAACAGCTTATAGAGATACACCTGAATGCAACCTTTGACAAAGGGTCTGATATATTTTTTTAAATGGTTGCAATCCAGAAAAAGTTGAGTTGAATAAACCTGTCTACATCAGCTACCTATTAAAATAAGCAACTACCAGTCACTTGACACACAAATCCGACAAACATTTGCGATCTCCTTTTATTCTCTTTATCTGAAAGAGTTGTAACACTTGAGTTGAGCAATAGCTGCACATTTGAGTGACACTTTAAATCTGTGAGCTGTGTCTGAAGCATGACTCTATAATTACACAGAAAATTTGCCAAGCCCCTCAGCAACACTTGTATTACTGACATTCTTTAGTGCCGTAATGTTCCCGTCCAAAACTTTTGAATCTCATCTTCCAAATAAATTAAAAATAAGCTCTGTAGATGTGAATGTTAATCCTGTTATGAAAGAACAAACACAGCAGAGCAGGGTGAAAAGGACACAGACGTTGATTTTCTCTTTTTTAATTTCATGAATGTGTGTTATGATTTCCCCAGCTGATAGCTTTGAACATATCTCATTACATGTAAATGTGTTCTCATTGGCTCTTCACGAGCTTGCAACATTTAACCCTTCAATAATGACTGCAAACAGGCCTTATTACTTCATAGACCAGCCAAATGAACAGTTTTTAGGCTCTCTGCATGTTGTACTCTCCTGCTGTGAAGACATTTTTTAGTTTAAACTAAAAAATGGATGATGCTCTCTGAAGAGATCAAACTGTTCTTCTCTCTCCTTCTTCTTCTTCTGCTCTTTTCTGCTGTAAAAACCCTTGCAGCACTCTTGACCTGTGAGCAAAAACTGAAGAGCAAATCTGCATTTTGCCTGTCACATTTCATAAAATATGTGCCCAGTAAAAAGCATTTTTGTCTCATCCTCGTGCTCATTAGCATAACAACACACCTCGGGCCTGTAGTCGTGTTACAAAACTAACAAAAGACTCGTAAAGCAATGTATCAACACAGCGAGTGCAAAGGAGAAGAAAATAATACGACAACAGATCACATGACATCGCACCGCAACATAACACAACCAAACAAAAAGCTCCAAGCATTTCTAAATCCACTGACTGTCAGGGTCATTTTGTGATGTTACGTGTAAACGCTGCAGGGCATGACTGCCCTTCTCTCGCCAGTTCTCCCACTTATTCTCGTTCTGTCTTCTGGATTTGACAAATCTGGATTATCTGGGTTACTGTTTGTTGCAACAAAAAGCATCATGTCATCGCAAATAATTCATACCGTAGCATATTAATAGCATTATTTTCTGAAGTGTTGTTTTCTTTGTGAATACAAACTGTCCTTTTGTCTCATGACTGCAGCTATACAACATTTAAAAAACGAAAAGAGAACTGAAACAGGTTTCCATCAGTATCACAACAGCTAAATGTAGTAATTTATCATCAGGCAGCTGAACACCATGGTTATACAATGACATTACTATGAGACGCTTGGCCCGCAGCCAGCTCATTACAGCTAGTCAAACTCACAGTCTAGACAACAGGAGCTGTTTACACTGACAGGACATGACATGACATGAGAGGATCTATCTATCTATCTATCTATCTATCTATCTATCTATCTATCTATCTATCTATCTATCTATCTATCTATCTATCTATCTTCTAGTAAGTATGAAGCTATCACATGCCAACCAGTTAGCTTAGCATGAGCTGGTGACCAATGGCCAATAACTGCATGTAAAACAGAGAATTATTGTTTATACTCTTTGGTTTTTGCACAGATAAAAATAAGATTCAATTGCATTCAATTATTACACCTCCCTGAGATTCATGCAGTCCTACAATAAATCTTAGTTTGGATAGTGGTGTAGTTGATTGTAATCATTGCAACCCCCTCACCTCACTCTCTTCATTCTAGTGTGAAGAAGAAGTAGGAACAGTCAGTGTTTGGTTTGTCCATTCTGGGCTACTGTAGTAAAATGGTGAGTCAACGCGATGGACACACAATAGGTAAAAAAAGAAGAAGCTTGTTTTATGGTAATAAAAACAAAACAATTCTTATTTTCAGTATGTATATCTATATTCATATAGAAACATAGTTATTCATATTATACTCAATTTTTGCATATTCTGTGAACAGAGATGCCTAAATCTGACAAACTGGTGCTTTGATTAGTGAGCTTTAAAGGTGCTGTAAAGTCGGAGGTTTCCCTCCATTTCCAGTCTTTTTGCTAAGCTAAGCTAACCAGCTGCTAGTTGATGCTTCACATTTACTGTACAGGTGTTAGAGTGGTGTTAATCCTCTCATTTAACTCTCAGCAAAAAAGCAAATTTCCAAAATCTTTCATTCATTAAACTGGAAGCCCTGAACACATCAGACCAACTCAGGCAAAGTCAAAAAAAGTTTTTGAGGCACATAAAATCAGAACAAAGCAACATGCAAGCATCTTTCTTTGTGCGTGTTGTATCATCCCATGTGGCACAATCAAATCTTGTTTGTTTTTTGTCTCTGACCACAGTCTAGATCCAACACGCCAGCAGCAAGTGCACGATACTTTTCCTTCCTCTTGTTTTCTTAGACACTGATCTTTTCCTCCCTGTGTCTGCGCTGTCTGGCCAAATTTTTATATGGCACAATAGCCCTTTGTTTTTCTCCATGTGGTTAAGAAAACTATATGATTCCTACGCCTGTTTCAGCTTAGCTCATGCTGCATACACACACCCACACACACACACACACACACACACACACACACACACACATCACACTTTATATGTATTTCTCCTAGTGTTTTTTTTGTGTGTGTGTGTGTGTAATGCTAATACAATATGACACCAGCCTTTCCCTTTGCTTCTGCACCATTACTATCTAACCTGACCTGAACTGAGAGTAAAGCTGAAGAGGAACACAGCATGCACACAGCATCAGAAAAAGACAAAGTAAAGATAGTCAAGAGGGAGAAGGAGTAATGTGTGGAGGGGAAGTAAGCAAGCAAGCAAGAGTGGAAGATTACATTACACATGACACTTCATATCATTAACATCATTAATGACTACAGCTCGGCACAAGCATCATTTCTCAACACACACACACGTGCAAACACACACACACACACACATGTAAACACACTGTTCATACTTACATTTCTTAATGCCAAGATCCCATCTGGAGTGTGGTCATTCCTATTTCTCTTCTCTCCTCTCCTCACGTTTCCTCCCCTCCTCCTCTCTTGCCTCCTCTTCTTCCCCTCTCCTTCCTCTTCCTCTCTGCTCTGGTCCTCTCCTCTCTCCACTCTGTACTCCTGTACTCTTTGCTCTCTCTCCTCCCCTTTCCTCTCCTCTCCTCTCCTATTATCTCCTCTCTGCTATTTGCCTTTCCCTCAAAGAAAACACTAACAGTATAATTATATGTATAAATCTTCTGTGTCCTCTGCCAGTTGTCAGATAGGCCCACGTACACAAGCCTCTCTGTCCTCTTCACTTTCTTAACTAGATACAAATTTAAAATTTGAGTCATTCTTCCCTTCAGCCGCTCTTCTTTGTTTGAAACAGGAGCAGCAGGCTGTTTCACAGAGTGGAGTCCTCCGATATTCCATCTTGGTTCTTCCAGGTTGTTTTTCCAGACAGAGAGGAAGAGAGGTCCTCAGGGCAGAAACATGACATAAAAACCCCCGACAGGTCGGCAAATCCCTCACTTCTCTCTCAACCAAGCATCTGCATCCCTTTCTCTCTCTCTTTCCCTCTCAGTCTCTCCCTCACACTTTAACACATCACTTGTCACATAGTTGTAAATGCAGATTTGCTGCCCCTGCCTTCCTGGTTCTTCTCTCTTTCTTTCATGCAGAACACTTCACAGCAGGAGGAGCGAGAGTAACAGCAAAGGAAGGAGAGAGCAGTGACAAACAATAACATTAAAGGCAAACCTTAAAATTCACATATTAAAATATATTTCATGTGTGATTCTGAAATTTAAAAAAACACTTTGTATGTAAATGTTTTCACGTTTTCACATTTTGAATAATAAATCACAGGTGCTTATACCATGTACATTTATCACATGCCATGGTGACAGAGATGACAATGATATGAATAGAATAGATTTTCATGTGTGGTTGATTACACGCTTGCAGTTTTCGCTGTTTGTGCTTGGATCTTACAACTGTGTGTGTTCATGCGTGTGTGTGCATGCTCTGCTGTTTTTTTTTTTTATGGAAGTCAGAGAGTGACGTTTTACAGCTAAATCAACATTTATGAAAGTTTTATCAGCCGACCTGTCATCTTGGCAGGTTATTTTTATGCTGTATGTTATGCAAGAGGAAAAGCTCAGGAAACCTTCCTGGTTGTGGTCAGGCGCTGACAGTTATCCGTATGGAGAGTCAGTTATGCGCTAAAACTTTTAGGTAAAACATGTAGTCATGCTTTTAGCCCTGCTTGAAAGCAACTGTGTTGACTAACTGTTTTTTGCCCTTTTAAATCAGGCTCAGCTTGTAAAGGAGTTACCTCTCAGCAACAATATATTTCCGATATCTGTGCTTTAGGTGAGTTGGAGCCTCTCACTCTTAGTCCGAGAGGAAAAGTGAGCAACATCACAAGAATACATCATCTGGGAGTCAGGAATAGCTGTAGCAGTGAACCAGCAATGCCATCGCAAGCACGACTAAAAGTAATCCAGTAATCCATTTGGTCTTCTTGTCCCTCCATTTTTCACCTTTTATGTTTGTTCTTGATTCACTTCACTTCACTTCCCGTGTTCAGGGGTGTAGCATAGAAATATGCCCCCCCAATATATGCAGTGTCAGTCGTCCCCTTTTACCATCATTTCAAAACCTTTAATCACTGAATCAATATTATTCAGAAGATCAAATAGTGACACTGGGTGTACTTTAGTCAATCTGAAATCTCAGCACATTTTAGCCCACTTCTCTCAACAGATTACATAATTACTGCAGAGAGAACATCACGAGACATTACCGTAATAACTTTATGGTTATTAGGTTTATTATGCTTTGACTAGAAGACAAAGGTAGAAAACAGACACATTTCTTCTCTGGACTATACAATGTGAGATGTTTACTCTATCACCAAATAAAAGATAAATATGTAAGACATAGTCCCAGGTCATCTGTAAACGGTCTTTATAGACCGCCTCAGTCATCTCCTCATCCTACCATCTGAACATCACCTCCTCTCTTCACCTTCACTCCATGTCTCGATTTGCATGTTTACATATGCTATTTTGAGTATGTACGTGTGTTCACACTGTCAGTCATGGCAAGATGTCGTGTACTGTGACTATTCAAAATGTTGAGTGTGGAATGGAATGATCGCCATTTTAGCTACATACTGTAGCAGAAGGAGAGGGACCACCGGGGTTTGAAGCAGTTGCGGTGAATGCAGCAATATACAAATGTAATTTAATGTTTTATATTTATATTTGGGCAGTCAAATGTTGGTCCTAATGCGCCACGTGTAAAAGCATTTAAAATGTTACAATTGTCACGACAGTTGTACTTAAACTGACACAAACGCTGTGCTGCTGTAATTAGTGCACTATGCCAGAAAGTACATAGTGTACAAAGTGTACTCATGGAAGTATTCAAACTGACTGCACCTCTCTCTATAACATTAAAAATCTTTTATATCTTTTTATTTTTGTCCACAAGGGGCCAGAATACATGAGTATGATAAAGGCCATCACTAAACGAAAGGCAACCACAACTTAACAACATAGGATGTTTGTCATGTGTTTAGGTGAATCAGACTGTATTGACTGCACATTTGTAACTAATAAACTGTTATTTGAGTATATTGTAAATTGTAATTGCGAAAAGAGATGCTACAGTCACACTAGCAGCTCTATACCGTAAGACTGTACTTTGAGATAAATGCTACGCCATGCTGAAATCCTCACAGTGACAATGCTAACATGCTCATGTTTGCTGATATAATATTTATCATCCTGGTTTAGCACACTAACATTAACTAATCATCACTAAATGGCACAGCTGAGTGTAGGGAATGTGATTAGTTTGTCAGGTAAAAAAAAAAATATATATATATATCGCTGTCTTTACTGAATAATTAATAAAAACCTAGTTGTAGATACAGACTGCACGATACTTAAACCACTTACATCCATAATGCATTTATTTCTGCACCTCCTGCTCGGTGTGATGAAATATTAACACTGTCAACTCTGTGCGGTGTGTTGTGTGAGGAATTGTTGTCAGTCATCTCTGAAATAGCGACGGACATGAACTGTGAGTTTCCGATGCTGTGTGGTGCAGCTGAACCTGCGTAACAGTTCAGTCTTTGCACCCCTAGCATTGCATTTTATTATTCATTACCTGAACCTTCAGTGAAGCCCATCAGCAACATGAAACAGGGTCAGCTTCATTATGGATGAAAGTAAACAAAGTATTTACTTTATACAGCACTTCCAACGTGGATCATCGGTGGACCTGAGGTTGTTCGAATGAGATAGAGAGGGCTCTATTTACAGAATGTGGCAAAAATGGAACATCATATGTCATGTTGTGTTTTTGCTACCATAAAGCAGCATCCATAGCATCCATGGTTGTTTCAAAGCCGGGGGGCCCTGATGGCAAAAGCAGGGTCATGTTTAGATTCACGACTCAACTCGGGAGCAACCAGAAGGGCATCGCCTGAGGAGATAAAGCTGGGAACTGGCTCATATGGGGTCAACATTTATGCTATGTGATGATCAGAAAATGTTAAAATCAATTCCACAGCATACTGTAAGCCAATGGAGAGAAGCTAGTATTGGGGTGATGTGATGTTGTTTGTTAAACCAGTAAGAAGCCCGATACACGGTCCTGCTTCACGCTATTCTGCCGCTGCTGACTGACCATTGATGGTGAAAATGCACAAAGAAGTGTAGCCAGCGGAGGCAGCGAAGAAGAAGACTGCAAAGCGGCAAACAGGGACATAACCCATGCAGGATTTAATATGTTTTAAAAAATCGGTTCTGACATGCTTTATGAGGATGCAAATGCATTTTTGTGAGAAACACTGCAAGTAAACACGTTTTCTTTGTTTACAAGAAAACTCCACAGTGCACCTTGAAATAAGGGATGTGAATATGTCTCCCAGATTATAATTCAGTGCTTATGAGAACTATTTTGTACAAATCCTGAATATCAGTTGCTTCAGCTGCTAAACGAAGAAGCCTAAGAGCGTTTTAATTTGACGGGAAGAAACCTGGCTGACCTCATCTGTGAGATGAACTCTTTCTTTTACTCCCTCTCTGTTGCTAAAGGCCACCTTTGCTCCATCTAGGTTTTTGGCTAGATCACAGACCGCTCATTATTTTTGAGCTCTCTCTTTGTCTGTGTCTGCGCGTGTGCATGTGTGTGTGTGTTACATAAGACAGCTGTTCATGTGGTCATAATCAAATCATTCCCATGACTGAGTCAAGTGGAGCTGAGGGCCTCTCAGACTCATCCTCCATGCACATGTCACTCTCTGTTTCTCTGTCTCCATATGTGTTTATTCCCTTCTGCCTTGTTTTTTTTTCTCTTCTGCCACTCAGCTACTCTTCCTCCTTCAGCTTTACTGCACTTTTCTTTTATACTTCACCTCACTCACCAGTTCTCTTGACCTGCCTCAACCCCATTTCGATATATCATTTTGATGCTACACTGACTTGCAATCAGGTAAATGGGGTCTCTGTTATTAGCTAATGAACAGAGCACCAGGGGAAGGATACTGTTTGTACCACAGGTGTTATAGTAAGATGAGGTTTTTAGGCACGTGAGAAGCTGGTGTTGTGCCAGAACAGGAGCTGGTCAAGCAGGCAATGTAACTGGACTCAGTAGCCTTTATAGAATAATTACAGAGACAAAATGGCAGACAAGGACGTTGACAGAGGAAGCTAAGAAGAGAGAAGTTGAGAGTAAGCGTGAAAGAAGATGTCTGCTGTGTTCAAAAATACTGCTAATGAAAGCATTGACACTAAACCAAAAAAGTTACGTTACTGTCCAAAAGAGAACAAAAACTTTTGTTTTTACCATTTGTTCGTCCAGTGTGTGTCTAAACCAATATATTGTCTCCTGAAGGACTTGGCTACCTCTTCACAACAGGTACTACAGTTTGCAAACACTTTTTACGCGTCCAATTTTAGCCTTCCATTTACTATGCAGGAAACGACCTCTTATTCTGTCTTTCATGCTCATAAAAGTGGAGCAGTATTAAATTCATATCACATGTGCCCTCTTATTTACATTTTAAAAAATGTATTCAGCTTATTCTTATGTGACAATACAACAATTCTGTAATCTGTTAACATCTAAAATCATAAAACAGAGAAAATGCATTACAGTTATCAGTTATTGTTCAAGTATCATTGGTTACAATTTGTATCTATAATTTCAAGTCCTATTCAAGTTTGTTTGTGTCACATTTGTTTTTAAGTGTCACAGAATGACCATTACTTACAGTATATCATCACAGTCCCACTGCGTCAAATCCACTATTTTACAGAAGGCTGAGTTCAGCTGACTCGGTCTCAGTTACGTAGATGCGTGTGTTGCTGTCAGCCTCTCGCAGAGCCACTTAGTGTGGTTACATAATGACTGTTGCTCCTGTGGACTCAGAGCCAGTGGAGGGTGAAGAAGGACTTAATGAGCTCTATTGGTGCGGACTGACAAGTTCACGATGAACTCTGTGATACCAACAGAATCAATTAAATTATAAAATATTTTTCTGCTTTACATTTTTAATTTCATCATTTCAACTTGAAGCAAGTTCTGATTTTATATTTACTGTATTGTTTTTAAAAACAACGTTGCATGTAATGTAATGAAATAAACCATCTGTCCTCTTACACTAAATGTTAAATCTCAAACTTGTAATTTCTCCTCATTGTAAGCAACCTTTAAATATAATTGTATGATAATTACTGCCTATGCACTTGACTCAAAATATCATGCTTGAAAATATGTCTAAGTTTTCTGTTGTAACTGGTTATGGAGGGATGGTGTAATTATGTACAAAGCAGCGAGTTACTCACATAGCTGCTGAGAGAAGTTAACATGAACTTAGTGATGTGTTTAAGATTATCAGCTGCCACATAGATCCAGATGTGGCTGAGCCTCACTTGTTTACATACCGCAGACTTAATAAACCTGAAGTGCAGGGGGCCGTTCATCTTCATGTACAGCTGCAGGATGTTGTGCTTTGAAAGCCTACAGCGTTAAATGCTATTTTTTCTTTAGTGAGCCAATAATTTGACAGTTTGTTTCACTTTTAATGTCTTTAATTTGACGTAAGAAACCCTGATTCAGAGAGTGCCACATGGAGACCCAGGTGAGTACAAACAGCAGGTTACAGGCTCCAGGCGGATCAAGACAATCTGGGTTAGAGAAGCTGGGAACTTGGTTAGCACAGCAGCAGTCGAATGCACAAGGCTGCAGAAAATTTTTAAAAAAGTAAAACAAAAGACGAACTGTAACACCGCTACATAGATGAATCCATTCTATTTGCATTTTCCACAAACTAAAACAAAACAAAAAAAAAAACGTTAATACGGGCCTGTTGTTGTTTGAAAAGGACAAATTAAAAGAGTACTAGAGCAGAAAACAGCAGGCTGAACAAAATGACTAGTGACCTAGTCTACTTACAGTAAAACTAATCTTCTAAGATGTTATATCGCCTCTTAAAACAGTATCAACGCTCGTCCAATGAACACATCTTTAATATTTGACGTCACACATGTTCAAAACAAACCCAGTGGATACCAACTGATTATCCAAGATGACACAGCAAGAAAAAGCCGCTCCAAACATTTGGATAGTCACACACGCATAAATTAAGAAATAAATACAACACTTTTCCGTTAATATCCGCTCCGAGTTAGAAAAGAAACTGGATGCAAAAGGATGAAAGAGTAGAAACAAAAGAGATAAGACACCAAAAAGTCAACCAACAACATAAATAAAAGCGCTTTTACAACCCATAACCTTGTAATGTTTTCATGATGGGCAACTTTTTGAGGCAACAGAGATGGACAATATTACCATCAGTGAAGCGGGGAGTGGAAGATGACACTTGAAAATCTCTCTGGCAGGATAAAAGTGTAAATAACAAAAACGACAAGTGAGCAAATACTGTTTATTTATTGCTGGCAAGCTGCCAATCTGTGTTGCCTCAAAATATTGACATCCAAAAAGTAAAAATAAAAAGGCAGTGATGGCTGACTCAGCTGGAGAAAGACCTGCGAGATGTAGAAGCGAACGTTCATCAATACAGCTTTTCATAACTGTGTCATTTTCTCATCTATATATACACTCAAACTACTTGGCCTTGGCTGATTTCGCACACAAAAGAAAAGAATTAAATCTATCCAAAGACCCCAATCAAGACCAACATCATCCCAAACAGATTGTAAAAGACTAAAAAGATGACTTGCATCAAGGCCACAAGTTACAAGTTAACTCCAAAGGTTGCAGCATCAAAAGCCCTCAGCTGAAGATATTTGTATGTTACTACATCTTAACTAAATGTTAAGTATGTTTACACTTGTAGTCCAAAGACATGCGCGCGCACACACACACACACACACAACAAAACACAGACTCAACTCAGAACAACGTATCCTGAGATCTACAGTAGTAAACTGTCTCCAGACCAGAGCTACTGACAAAAAAACTTTCTCGTCTCTACAGAGTCCGAGTTGCTGTCCGTCATCTGACATCTACTGTTTCTGATGCGTTTCATGTGACTGCGAGAAGACGTTACAGATCAGACAGAAAATCTTCTACATACACATATCTTGTGAGAAGAAAACACTTGTTACCTCAACTTCAACTCGTTACGTGGTCTCGGCTGACCAGACTTGGCAAGGTGCGTCTCAATTACTGAATATTTAAAAACCAACTGAGATACGGAGCTGTGCGTCTACATAGTTTATCGTAGAGCACAACCTTTACATTTATAGCTGTATTGCTTTAGTTTTAAGATTATTTACTTCCAAACAGTCTTCGTCCAGTTCTACGTCCCTTTGGAGGTCATAAATTATTACAGCAGAGGACCCAGATTCAGCTTCATCAGACACTGTGTCTCCTCTGTGGCTGTGGTCCTTCGTCTTAACTCCTTCAGGGTGTACAGTACATGTTGTACAGGTGCAAACAGCTGCACCAGTCACATAACCTTTCTATCGCATGATCTATTAAAAAAAAAAAAAAAGGTGAGTCACTCAGGCCCTAACACTTACTGGAAGAGTCAGATGACATCAGAAGAGGTATAATTAGTGCTGGTTAATATGAAAATATTAAGGCATGATGTGTGAAACACAGATCAGGTGTGTCTTGTTTGTTATCTTAGTCCATAATAGGCATGTGAGCGGGACTGTCTGAGTGTGTTTAGGTGATAAAAAGCAGCTTTTCTTATTTGGTTATTCTGCAGGACGAAAATATCCTTATTCGACTGTCTCAACAGAAGACTCCATTATTATTTCAGTTCATCCTATGCGGCTATTTGTTGCCAAAAAGCTGCAGGTCGAGGCGGACCCACACTTCCCCTGTAGGAACCTCGTGCAGCAGAAGACGGCGCGTCACCGGTCCCTTGTTCTCCAACTCTTTCTTTATGGTTGCCACAGGAACCTCTGTCCGACCCAGAAAGTCTGACGAGAAATAGAAAAGAGCATTTTACGAGACACTTAAAATTAATTCAGACATTTATGGTGTAATGGTGATAAAAAACACTTTTTTCCCCCGTTTAAAAGATTTTAATGTTAATAAAGGAGTGAGGGCAGTGAAAGGCATGAAAATGAGAGAGGAGAAGAGCAGACGACTGACCATCAGGTGAAAACTGGTCTCTTTCAAAGATGGTGATACAGAGGACGTCCTGGTAGAGGTCTTTGATGTGAAACTGACAGTTGAAGTTCCACTTGGGGTTCAGAGTATCGTTGAGCGTTCTGGATGTGAAGATCTGTGCTCCCATCGTCACTTCACAGTAGGGGTTACTTTTACCTGGAGGAGGACATGAGGACAGGTGAGCAGAGAGGAGAGGAAGAGGAGAGTTGACAATTGTGGAAACAAGCATGACTGACAGACATGACAGAAGATCCTCTAACTCACAGTGATCTGATGAAAAAAGGGATGACAGATCATCACAATTAAACGTAGCATGCAGCGGGTATTACAGTGTCGATTCTACCACTACAATATTAACGTCATGGTGCGTTTCGTAATCCAGGACTGTCAGAGCTTGGAAAAAGGTGCCCCCCTTAGTTTACTTGCCTAATCTTACTCCATCCTTGTATGCATATAGATCCTGTAGACACTCGAGAACTGAGCAAAGATACATAATATTTCCGTCTGAAATCATTTCAGACACAGGGTAGGAGACTCGAACAGACCCAGAACCTGCTGGAGGGACTACAGAGCTCATCTATCCTGGGAACGGGAATGTTTTTCTGGGGAGAAGGACGTCTGGAGCGCCGTTAAACCTGCTGCCATCGCAACTCGGGATAAGTGGAAGAAAACTTTTGGATGTATGGATAACTTCAGACTTTCCCAAATGCATAAAGAAGTCTTTCCTGATTCATTTATTAGTTTCTGACTAATTATTAATTATTAACTCTGAACTCTCTCCTGATAACGAATGTAATATTTATTCACTTTCACTCCCTTTAATAGTTTGCAGCTAAATCTGTCTTAGCCCATCAAACTGTCAGTACAACCTGTGTATCCATGCTCACCGTTAGGTTTGCCGGCCTTGAGTTCAGTAGCCTCCAAGATGGTGACAAGGAGTCTGCCAATTCCACTCGCCTTCACAGACCGTGCTGAAAAACACACAGAGGACAATTAACTCAGGGGTCATCACACTGAACACACACACAGCCACACGATGGCAACTGCGGACAAACCTTGATAGGCCTTTTCCCTTTTCTTCTTTTCTGTCTCAAAAAATTCCTCAGACGCCGCCTTGATCTTCTGAACCCACGCTGTCCTGAAAACACAAACACACACACGCTATTCGTAAAGGCCACCAAACACATCAAATATGTCTGTCTGTGTGTGTGTGTGTGTATGTGAGTGTACCGTTCATTGATGTTGTCAGTCCTGAGGATATAGACTCTATCGATGTGCGAGATGTGGAAGGTGGGCTCGTCACTGGAAGGATCCGGCAGCTTTACCAGAACTTCATTTAGCAGCACAGGCTACAGGGAGTAAAAGAATATATACTGTCAAACAAAACATTAAAAGTGACTTTACATGAATTATAGAAACAAAGTGTTTCCAAAAGACATTAAAACTTAAAACAGCGTGTGTGTGTGTGAGAGAGAGACTTACCAGCTTGTACATCTTGAGCTGTACATTGTTTTTGTTGCTGAATAGTTTATCAGGTCCAGACGAGGTGAACTGTTTAGTTGCGTGAGTCAAAAGCAGAAAGTCGTTGAAGAGGAAAGCCCAGAGCTCCTTGTTGCTCTTTGCCTTGTACATCTGAAGAAACGTGTGATACACAAATCATAATCAAAAAAATCAAAAAAAACAAAACAAAAAAACAAATGTAATAGACATTTTTTAATTGTTTCTGTGTCAGTGACGATGGTGCTTCTATAGACTGTTCAGCATCAAAAGACTTTTTAAATTCTAAGTTTAAGTTTATATGCCAATATTATTCATTGTGCTGTATCATCAAGTCCTGAGAGCCTTCTGCTGGGTTTCCACTCGGATGAATCAGCTCAGTGATCTCTGTGTTTTTGGGTCTTGGATCTCTACGGGGTTTTATTCTGTGGTGGTAGGCAAGATCTGACCTGGTAATGTTTTACATTTTATCTCCCTGTACTCAGTCGCAGTCTGTCTTGTCTGTTCAAGACTTTAAATTTTAAAATATTCATTCAAAGTGTGAATTTTCTGGAAGCAGAGTGGTTCATCGACCGCGGTTTTACTCACCTTGCCACTGTGGAGCAGTTTCCTGGGTCCCAAACAGTTGGTGAGAGAGTTGAAGACCAGGTTCTGTTGAAAGAGAGCAATTTTAGAAAGATAATACACGTTCTTCATAATGACTAACTTGTACTGATACTAATTGAATCTATAAATAATGAACATGATTCATTAATTAGTAAGTTTAATACCTCTGCAGAGCCGTCACACTGCACGTGGTTCTGAATCCATTCGAGTCTGTCAGAGTTCTCCTTTTCCCTCACGCCCTCGTTTACCTGATTGACAGGATGAATTCAGAAATTAATTCATCATTCATCAAAGGCAAAGACACAGAAAAGAAGCTTAAATATGAACCAGAGTAACAAGTGGGGTCAAAAATGAGTCCACAAAGAAACAAACCTGCTGACAAAGTTCTTCGGCTCTCTCCAGAGCCTCTTTCAGAGGACCTCGGTCAGCGTGGCCCTCTGTAGTACACTCCAGGATCTATACACAGACAAGTTAATTACACCTACACAGGCAAAATATTCTCTTTCTTTCTAATTACACACAGTAGTCAAGTATCTGAACCACCTAACGAGGAGTTCAAACACAGACACGCTCATGAACACGATGGCCTACGTTTTTGATGTGCAGCGGGTAGCGCGTGATCCTCTGCATGGGTTTCAGCAGGAAGCTGGACAGCGGCATCCCTTTACACCTGTAGTCTGTGGCAATTTTCTGACGGGAATAAAAGACAGTGTCACATTGATGATCTTGTTTCCACCTTTATGGTTTTTGAAATACTTTGTGAAAATGAGTTTAGGATGACTGAAACAGAGGTGGAGAGTATTTCAAAAGTTGAGTATTTTCAACTTGAAATACTCTCCACCTATATAGGTGGATAGCTATATATAGAGGAAATATAAGGAAATGCAGCACTGATGGAGAACTTGAAGCAAAATTGGAATGAAACACCCGAATAGCCCCAAAAAGTATGTAGACTCTGGCTTTACATAAACTTATAACAAAGGTCATGAAATAAAATAATTTACATCTTTTTATCTTTGCAAAGAACTACCTTCCTGTTAAAACACTCCCACTACCTATCTCTATCTTTTCCAGTCCTTCATCACATTTTATTACCTACAAGTTTACTTCCTTTCCTTCCTCACATTCCATCCTTCCTACCTTGAGGAAGGTCTTGAAGTCCGGCTCGCTGTCGATGCGAGTCTGGAGCAGCGTGGCTCCGTTTATCTGGCAAGAGCAGAAGCGGATGTAAGGCTGCATGTGGGACAGCTCTGCGGCCAGAATATCTCCGACCATCTGCACTGGCATGTTCTCTCCGCCCGTCTTCTTACGAACACGCAGTGCCCTGCACACGCACAAACGTACACATATAAACACAGGCAGCGCTGTGTTTTCCACACAGAAACAGCTGCACCAGTATAAGCGGCCACCTCTACATCTCATTCACTCTCATATATTTACTTGAGAAGTTTAGTGTTGCAGGCCAGCAGCTCTTTCCAGTTGACAAAGATCATGGTCATCTCTGCATCTTTGACCCGGCCCGACTCTGACATGGGCTTGTGGAAAACCTACACACACACACAAAGACAGGAATTATGTTACAGAAAGAAAAAAAAACGAAATAATGTACGAAATAATGTAATCAATTATGTGATCAAGCTTGGTCGCTGTACTGTGTCCGTTACCTCCAGCACTATCTGCAGGTCTTCCACGTATCTTTCCTCAGTCTCTATCAGCTCATGGATGTAACCCTGTCTCTTCTTCTCCTGGGGGCTCAGTGAGTCCAGGCTGTTGAGATCTGCACACCCTGCAGGAGAGGATGGACACACAAGAGGAAGGTTTGGATCACTTGTACAGATAAATTCCACCAGTGAGGCTTCAGCAAAAACCAAACCACTACTTCAACCACTGCAACACCTTAGCACTGCATTTACTGCCTCCTGCTGGATGTTTGAACCAAAAAAAACAAGTCTTGAGTCTATGTGCACATTAGTGAAGTTTTCACAAAGGAGGAAGACAACAAAGGGGAAGAAGAAGAAGAGAGACAGGGAAACATGAAAAACTATAGTATCAGCACACACACACACACACACACACACACACACACTTACAAACACACGCACTTACCTGATACGGTGTTCCCATTAGCCCATTGTGAGGGTCCAATGCCAGCTGACTGTTGCTCCCTCACTGACCCCTCACCTTCCTCTCCCTCATCGTCTGTCTCATCCCAAAGGTTTAGAAAGTGAAATCTGCTCCGTAAAGTCATCGCTTCACTCTGATTCTGCCTCTCTAAAACTATTTCAGTTAGTATTTTAGTCTCTCACGTCTTGTCTCTTTCTCCTTCTGTGCGTTTATCTTCTCGTTGCTGGTATCAGCCTAAAACTTCTCCCAGTCAAAATCTGTTTGTACCAAAACAGGAAGGAGGATAACGTCTTTCTTTCTCATCCCTTTGACGCATGCTCAGAGCGTAATAAGCCTCTTTCTTCTACGTATGAATGCCCTGTGCCACTGAAATAATCCTGGGAAATTGAGATTTTCTTAGAGAATGTCCAGATCAAACAACTGATATTACTTCAGCTGACATTACATCCACTCTGGGTTTAAAAAAGGTTGTTCACATACTGTATATCTGTCCATCTTAATCATGTGTATTGAGTTGACAATATAAACACTGCATAAACACACACACACACACACACACACACACATACACACATCCTGTAGAGGTGCAGACTGATATTTTGCTATTTCAATATTCATTCATAACACTTGACTGTCATCTCAAACCAATCTTTATTTCTTTTTACGTTTCAGAAAATATATTAAGACACGTCTTCAAAAATAGTTACACCGTCTTGTACCACAAATTTTCTAATATTGACATCACCGTCAAATCAGTTGTGCGAACAGCTCTTGCTGCTATGAACTTTCTTTGTGTCAGCGCAGTTCAACCAATTTTACTGCAGCCTTTTACCGATCTGAGGGAGGTTTGTGGTAAACTGAGCCAGGTAACCTCTGAATTAAATGAAGGAAGAAAAAAAACAACTCCTTGAAGCCGGTGCACCTCAGTATTCATCAGGCTGGGCACAGAACCTCATGTGAAGCTTGCATAGATTTTTTTTTCCACTTGCTGATCTACATGAAATGTCTCCACAGTCCTGACAATAATGATTACTGTTATTTTTCCATTACATGAGCGGACATGCATTCTCTTTGTGCTCAAACAAAATCATCCAGAGCAGCCAAACAGCATTCAGTTAATAAAAGAAGGTGCAGCAGCAGCAGTTTGTTATAAGTTTATGTCTGTCAGTGGCTGTCAGTGTACCGATTATGGCTTTGTAGAGGACAATGTGTGCACGTCTGCACTATAGCTAAACAGAAGCTTTTTAAAAAGGCATAAAAATCAAAAGATCCACTGCAAGTTCACGCAAGATGAAAGCAAAAGAGAGGATTTCGAATGCTACATCTCCTAAACATCCGTTTAACAGATCGAATAAGAGTTTCATTTTTAGTATGCTCTCCACTCAAGTTTTCTTTTCTTTTTCTTTTTTTTTTTTTTTTAAGACAAGTGCAGGAGTGCTGGGTCCATTATTTCTCAAGATATTCACAGGCTTGCGGGTTAAAGGCTAATGAAGTGACAGGAAAACCTGCATGTAACGTCTGAATATCGACGCTTCTCTGAGCAGAGACAGAGACAAATAGTGGGCTCTGTGTGAGCTGAACTCTCAAAAATGGGAGAGTAAGAATAGAAAAAAGAAAGTATGAGAAAAAGAAAAAGGAAGAAGAGGAAAAAAGGCGATTAAAAAAAGGGGGTAGATGAAAAGAAAAAAATAAGTGTCTTGAGAAGGGAAACAAACGGAGAGAAGAGGAATGAGCCACAGAGAGACCCACTATCCCTCTGCGCCATCAATCACGTCATGATTCAGCATCAATTAAACCATGTAAGGACCAAGAAAACCACAAAAGGCACAGAGGCTTTAACAACTCACAGAATCAGCATCGAGAGTCATAAGAAAGTCCTGAATGACTCACAGGCAACACGTAATCTCATTTTTTTAACATATACACCTGTTCACTCTGTGTTTCTGTCTCTCACACACACACATACACACACAGTAACATTAGCTCAGTGCGGGAAGTTAGTAGATAGGGAGTCCAGACACTCTGCCCCTTCAGAGCAGTGTGCAATAGTGGGTCTCTCTGAAGTCAGGAGTAGGAGAGGAAGAGGAGGTGGAGGAGGAAGAGGACTTTCTACCACCCTAGAAGGAGAAAGAGACAGAAGCCGAGGAATGGAGAGAGAGAGGGAGAGGGAGAGAGAAATACAGATTGGGGAGGGAGGAAGTGGGAAAAAAATGGGAAAAGGTGAAATAGTCAGTGCGAAGAGAGGATACACAGATGACGGGATGGGTGGATGAAAAAACACCAATGATGGGAGATGGGGGTTGCATGGATGAACACAAAGGAAGGAAGTATTAGTCACAGTGGCTCGAAGCGACACGGAAGAAGAGTCAGGCAACATGCATATTTCATTTCATGAATAGTCATGTTTAAGAGATTTACTTACACTGCTGGCTGGGGTCACAGTCTGCTGTGGTCAGCTTAACGTAATTGGTGGGGAACAGGCCAGTGGTCCCGTTGATCTCTCCTTTCCACCAATCGGGGTTGTTCTTGTCTAAAACGTTGATCAGCTGACCTTTGGAGAAGCTCATCTCGTCCCCGTTGGCGGCTGTGTAGTCGTATATGGCTATCACCTGGCAGACTGAGAGAGAGGGGGGCAGAGAGTGTGAGGCAGTTTTGTTCACACTATTATTTTACCTCACCATTGTAACTGTGTGTGTGAGTGTGGTACCTGCTTGGGGTGCAGGTGTGGACTTGCCGCTGTTGGATCCCAAAATTTTGACATTGGAGGCAGGGAACCAGCCCTTCTGACGCTTTTTACCACGAGCCTAGAGTTAAAAAGCACAAAGAAGAGTGGATGATGAACTGAGACTTGTGGCTGCAGCAGTGAAGTGAAGCCACAGCTGCTAAATGGTGAGTGGACTGGAGATAAGCTGTGCCATGGACCATCTGTGGTTATTTACCCACTGAAAAAACAAAACAAAAAAAACACCGACCTGCAGTTCTCCAAGCCACCAGCCAGAGGTGTTCTTGCTGAGGATGAGGATGAGCTGACCATTTTCCAGATTCAGCTGTTCGGGGCCAGTAGAGGAGTGAGCTCTCATCACCTGGGCGATTTCTATGAACACAAAAGACACAAACACACCCTCAGGTCTGCAGCAAAATGTAAAACCAGGAATTCTATTTCTTATATGGGAGTTAAGACCACGTCTTTACTGTCACTACCTGGCTTCTTCTTTCCAGATATGCTTGATGTCTGAAAAACAAAAACAAACAAAAAAAAAAAAAAAAACACAAAGCACGTCATCAGTACAGACCTTTACAAGAACTGCACACAAACACAGGTAGAGAAAAATATAATGTCAGCATGTGTTGAGCGCTCTTACATCTGTCTCTTTAGGTTTGACGTAGTTGTTGGGGAAGAGGCCTGTACGGTCACCTATAGAGCCGTTCCACCACTCGCCCTCTCTCTTGCTCACCAAGATCACATCTCCCTCTCTAAACGTCAGATCACCGGGCTCTGGAGACTCGTATGTGTACAAAGCCACGTATTCTGGAAAGGAAAAGAGTACGTGTACATAAATGAACAGGAGCTAAGGCTGCAGCCACAACACTTATAGCACTGTATGTATAGACAGGCAGACATAGATTAACAGGAACTTTATTTGCTTCCGAGAGAAATATAAAATAAATCAAATCACCTGAAAATCATAAGAACATATTAAAGTATGAGCTGCACAAGCAGCAGTAACTGTCCGGCGTATGTGGTGTACGAGGCTGATAATTTACTATACCTTCAAGCTGCAGGCTGTCACTAGACTCGTCAGGAGGGGAGCTCTTCATACTGTTAACACACAAAACAGCACATCGTCATACTCGTTCATGTATTCCATCCATTCATTCATCCTATAAAAGTGGTATCAAACGTTTATCCCAGGCCATGTCTTCAGCTCTTCCTGGGGGAAGCAAGGTCATACGAGGAGTCATAATACTTAAAAGGCATGAAACACTTAAACCAGTGCGGGGTTTCTATTCTGGGCTCTTTAACCCGTGATCTTATTTGTTTTGATAATTAGCTAAACCTCATGATCAAAGGTGGAGGTTGAAGTGTGAACTTGAATGACTGGAAAATCAAGAGTTTGACCTTCCTCTTCACCAGAAACAGTCTGCTACAGCGGCAGCTGGAATCTGTTATACTGTATACACACACACACGACTCTTTGCTGCAGTGTGTGACACTGTTAACGCAGCAGATTCCTCATTGCAGAGCAGGTAAGGAGACATTTCTGCAGCCTAAATACCATACATACTGAACAGTTACCACACATTTAAACTCGGTCACACTTACGCAGATATCATCACATGACTGATGCATATTTTCACTGATTCACCGCAAGATAACAAAAAAAAAAACATTCCTGTGGCTAGAAAAGACGTTGGCATGAAAAGTGTCACCATAAGAAGATTTTATCCAGCGATCTCCATTATGATGGACAAAATATGTGTATCATAACTGTGTGTTTGACGGAGAGAAGTCAGTTCCGAGTAAAATCAGCTGGACAATAACTAACTTAGAGTTGCGAACCTGTCCCTTTCACCTCACACAGCAATGTCTCTCACTTTGAGGTGGCCTGTTTCACACTTTAAAGACCCTTGTTCCATTTTGACAAAATGTGTATTAGCTTAAAGATTCAACCATCACTGTGTGACATACAAGTCATAATATAATCCCACAACACATGCAAATTGCCGTTTGAAATATAGCTGAGGAATCAGCTGTGTGTGTGCTTCAATTACGTCTAAGTCTGTAACCAATAATATGCCTTGTCCTAGCTGAGGTCCTCTGAAAGGGCTCCAAGAGGAATTTGACTGTTGATATTTCAACAAACGTACTCTGAGCTCTCTTCTTCTCCCAGCAGTGTCACGTATGTCTTAGGGAACCAGCCCTGTTCACCGTTCAGCTCTCCCAGCCACCAGTTCTCCTGCTGTTCCAACACCTGAATGACGTCGTCCTTATTGAAGTTCAGATGGTTGTCTGTCTTTGCAGTCCACGAGCACAGGGCCTGAGCCAACAGGTTACCCACCACCTGCTGACGAAAGCACAGAGAGTGGAGTGAGTATCTGAACATCTCCAGGCAACAATCATACTCTTGTAAGCAGTCTGTAGTATAAGGTGTAAACCTCTCACCTGTCCTTGGGTCTCAGAGGGTCCAGGGTTTGGAGAGTGCGTCGGTGTGAAGGCAGACTTCGTCCCTGCTGCCTTAGCAGCCTCGAGGGCGTTGGAAAGCTGAGACTGAAGCGGCAATTTAGGAGCGGCAGCGGCAGCAGTCTTATTAGCTGTGTTTGATGGGGCCACTCTCTCGACGTAGCTCTCTGGGAACCAGCCCATCTTCCCCTGTTTGCTGCCATAGAGCCAACCCTCCTCCCGCTCTGTTGTCTCATCGACCTGACGGGAGGAACAAGAGTAAAGAAGAGTAATAGGTGGTCAGCAAACTCTGCTGTGGTTGTATCTTTTGTCAGACACCATTTTCAGTCTTACCTCGATGATGTCATCTGCGTTGAAGCTGAGCTCTTCGTTGTTTCGTGCAGTGAACGGGTAGAGCGCTTTGAAGGAAGTGAGAGCTGCTGACTTCCTATGTTGTGTGGCTCTGGGTTGTCCACCTAGGACAACACACCCAGGTTCATAATGTGAAACTGAGCTTCAGAAGTGGTTTTGATGAACTGAAGACAGGAAGTGAGTGTGGTGTGTGTGGTGTGTGCAGTGTGTCTCACCCTTCCTCTCCTCCAATCCTCTCAGCAGAGCTTGAATATCCACCTTCCCCGCCACCCTTGGCTGCTGCTGCTGCTGCTGACGAGATGCTTCCTCCTTCCTCTTTCTCTCCTCCTCGGCTTTCCTCCTCTCCTCTTCCTCCTCCTTTCTCTTTCTCTCCTCCTCCGCCCTCTGCCTTTCTCTCTCATGCTTCCTCCGCTCCTCTTCCTGCTGCTGAAGCTTCCTCCTCTCCTCCTCCTCTCTCTTCTTTCTCTCCTCCTCCTCTCGCCTTCTCCTCTCCTCCACATCTCGCATGGCGGCCTCGGCCGCCCTGTATCTCCTCCTCTCCTCCTCCTCCCTCTCCCTTTTGCGCTCCTCCTCTCTTCGCTCCTCCTCTAGCCTCTTCCTCTCCTCCTCTCTTCTGCGTCGCTCCTCTTCTTCTTTCCGTCTTCTCTCCTCTTTCCTCCTGTCTTCCTCTAGCTTCCTCCGCTCTTCCTCCAGCTGCCTCCTCTCCTCCTCCAGTTTTCTCCTCTCCTCCTCTTGCCTTTGTCTCTCTGCTTGCTTCTGCCTCTCCTCCTCTTCTCTTTTCTTCCTCTCCTCTGCCTCTCTTATCTTTCGCTCTGCCTCCTCCTTTGCTCTGAGCTCTCTTTCGGCCTGCTCCTTAGCAGCCTGGATGAGAGCTTGTCTCTCTTTCTCCTCTTCCTCCCTCTTTTTAGCCTCCCTCTCCTCCTGAAGCTTCCTCTGACGCTCCTCTTCATCCCTCTTCAGTTTCTCCTGCCACTGACGCTCTTTTTCCATCTTAATGCGTCTGCGAGGTGGAATACATGGAAATGTTAGAGCTGTTCAAGAAATCAGATTTTTAATTTTCCCTCTACAGTGTCCCAAAAGTATTTAAGGCCCTGACTAGAGCCAGTGTTTAGTCTGTCTGTCTTGGGCTGCTGTAGAAACATGGCAGTTTAACACGGTGTACTCTGCGTCTGTAGATATCAAGGCTCATTCTAAGGTAACAACAACATAACTATTCTTTTTCTGGTGATAATATGCTAATGAAGACGTAGCAATGCCTGTTATATTCCATCTGTCATATTCTGTAATTAGAGTCTCCTAAATCCGACACACTGGACCTTCAAATCTAAAAATAAATCTGTGTGAAAGCAAAATACCTCTGAGCTTCCTCTTCCTCCCTCCGCCTTCTCTCCTCCTCCTGTTGTTTCCTCTCCTCTTCCCTCTTCCTCTTCATCTCTTCCTGCTCCTTCCTTTGAATCAGCTCACGCCGTTTTTCCTCTTTGATGCTCCGTAGTTTCTCTAGAGCCGCCTGCTGTTTTCTCTGGCTGTCTCTCAGTTCCTGGAAGTTCCCAAAAAAAAAAACACACCTTTACTAACGGAGTCAAAGACATGTGAGTGAATTTAAGAATAAGTTGACTATAGAAACATAATGGGCTGGTAAAGCTTTGAAACACATGCCTCATGCACATGCACAAACACACAGCACGCAGACAGATGCCTAAACAAGGAGAGACACGTCTAAAGATAAGAGAAGCTGAAACAGCTTAAGAACACGGGAGCAGAGCAGAGTAATGACCAATAGGAAAAAAGCAGAGGAGATAAAAAGGAAAAGAAAAACTAGAACAACAAAGAGACCTAGAGCGAAAACCTTTAGTAGGTAGAAGAGGTTACGGAGGCAGGCCAGCAGACAGAAGACAGCCTGAAGCATAGAGTCCTCAGCACCCACATACTGTAAAGTTAGGGACAAGGGTGAGAGGGAAGAGAGAGGAACAGAGGAGATAAAAGAGGACAGTAATCCAGCAGGGGGAAACGTTCCGAAAAGAAAAGTTCCGAAAGTGATAAAGGGAAGAAAAGAAAGGTGCAGAAGAGAGGAATAAGTTAGAGTAGGTTAGAACTAACAAATGGATTAACAGCAAGTACCAGAAGGCAAGAAAGGTTATGATGGAGTTATTGAAGGAGGAGGAGGAGGAGGAGGAGGAGGAAGGTAGGCATCAAGAGGCCAAGCTGCAGCATTAAGGAAAACCAGATCCAGTCCACAAATTTGTTATTTAAATTTTTGTTTCCTGTTCTTTGAAATAAAAACAAAAAGATAAATCTGTTACATATAAATGTTTTAAAATTAGACAAACAAGATATAAAGATGTGATAAGTTTAGTTCAAAAGGAAAAAATTACCATCAGCTCACATACGCTCACTGCGTAACTAACATGACGATGCAGAGGAGTCAATTTTATGTCATGCATCATACATTTTAAACATTGATCACTGATCCCCTTTGGAGTTATTCATGCCTGACTCTCGGACTCATAAAGGTGGCGATGATTTATAAAACGACCAAAAGGTGAATGAGCACCTGCTAATAAGATGTGTGAGGCAGCAGAAACCAACACAGAGGTGGAATTGTGACTGAACAAAATAATTGATCAACAATCCCTCACAATTACTGACACTGCGCTCCTGCAAGCCACTCACAGCCAAGTCAACAAGGAGGTGAGATGGGGGTTTCACTGGACAACTTCCAATGTGAACATGGGAACGAAAGGCAAGGGGTTGCTGAAAGAGTACAATGGGGTTCCTGCAGAAGTATTTTTTATATAACTCTAATGCAGGACTACAGGTCTTCCTTATGGTGGATCAGGCAAAATGACTGCAAACGGGACATTTTTTATTCCTGAAGACTGACTGAACAGAGAGCTCTATTCATCTTTTCTTAAACCATTTAAGCCTTCAAGTTTAAACATGACTTGATCATTTAAAACTACAAAAATAGGAAGAGCAAACCTGTAAACACGCTCCATGTTATTCCTAGATAAACATAGGCTTGTTTTAAATGTTCTATGTTGTTTTGACTGGTCTCATAATAAGCTACTCTATTACTCTTATATTTGTGTTCACCTGCATGTCTTTGTTATACTGGTCCATCTCAGCCAGTTTGGCAGCAGTGTCCTTCTCCAGAGCTTCCAGCTGCACGCGCAGTTTCATACATGACCCTTTTTTCTCCGAGACCCCCAACTTCAGGGTGGATATGGTCGACGCTACAAACACAAAATACAGTTAAACAAGCTAAAATCTTCCATTCATTATTCATTGTGATATAACTACCCAACATTCCCATCAGTGTCTTGTGTTCTTTTATCTAGCATAGATTTCCTATAATATGTTGTTGCTCCTAAGCTCTGTCAATTTATCCATCAGTACTAACCAGGCAGGTTATTCAGAGCCATGTTTTGGAGTTTCTCGGTCAGTCTCTTTTGCTCTGGAGTCAGCTGGGACAACTTCCTCTGGAACTCCTGACCAAGAGGAAATGCATCAGAAGCACAACAAGAAATGCGTCATTGGAGGAAAATATATACAAACACAAACGCAAACTCTCAAGAAAGCAATGATCCAGAGATAACACAGACAGTTCAAGAAAATGTTAAACTCAGAAACACAGACGACACACACGCACACACACACCTCTAGCTGTTTCTGCAGGTTGTTAATGTCCTGCTGGCGTGTCTCTATCCTTTGATTGGTCAGATCCAGCTCTGTCTTCTGAAGCTTCTTCCTGTTTTGAAAGTCACGCAGCCGGTCTGAGATCTGACGATGCTTGTTGCCCTGAGGTAGAGAGACACGGAGCACTTTAATGCGAGCATGATGGGTGATACAGCTGGACAAACAGAGACAAATAGTGCATGACTACAGTACGTCACAGTAAAATAAACCTCTACAGTGTCTCTTGAGCACTCACCACAGCCTCCAGCTCCATCTCCAGACTCCTTTTCTTTGCTTTCAGTTTGATGATATCGTCCTGCTCCTGTTCCCTCTTTATCTGGAGCTCTCCTCGCCTCCTCCTCTCCCACTCCTCCTTCCTCTGGCGCTCAAGCTCCCGTTGCGCAGCCTGGAATGAACCGGCAAAGAAAACTTAAGTGTAAAGAAAGACTCACTGCTATGACTGTAACAGAGGAAATACTCATACTTAGGAGCGAGTATCCCTCCTCACCTCTTTTCTCTCTATCTCTTTCTGTCGCTCTTCTTCTCTCTGCCTCTCCAGCTCCCTCTGCCGCTCCAGCCTCCTCTCCTCCTCTTTTCTTCTCCTCTCCTCGGCCTCCCGAGCCTCCCTCTCTTTCCTCTCGCGCTCCTCTCTCTCCTTCTGAGCGCGACGCTCCTGCTCCCTCCTTTCTGCCTCCTGCAGAGCTTGTCGTCTTTTCTCCAGCTCTGCATTCCCTCGCTCCAGGTTAGCTTTGAATTTATCCTCGAATGTATCTGAATACAGACAGATAAAACATTTTGATGAAGTCACTGCTGGTGTAGCTTTTTACGATTGGCAGTGTGTAGTCAGATATAGCATCAAAATAGCATTTAGCTATGAACCTAATATTAAAAAAATACCCGGGGACATGTAAACAAACATTATGAGAATGCTCTCAGAGAGCTCCTCATTTAAAATACAATTAAATGTATTTTTTTGGTTTAGTAATTTTAGTTTTTAATCTATTTTATATTAATGGTAATTAGCAATTAAGTGCCATTCCGTGAGCCTCCAAGGTGTGGACGTCCAGCGAAAATTAACTGCATCACAATACGACACTGTGAAAGTGCTGTAATGGTTTGTGCGATCACAATGCTAATTTGCCGGTTCCTATTGCCAAATAACTTTGTGTTGTGATTGCTTTCATATGATTTCAGTAGTTCTCGCATTGGGCGGTGTGGGTGCATCTCTAATGAGATTAACCACAAATTATACCTCCACAATCTAATTGTAGTGTTTGGAGACTATTTCCTCTACCTTGTTGTTTTTGCCATTTTCTACTTAAGAAACTTAAGCCTCTTAAATTCCTCCTCTCTACTCTTAACAGCTTCTCACCTCGGGCGCTCTCTAAAGGGCTAAAATGCTTTGTGAATAACTTTTATCTCTATCAGGATGATAAGTCTCAGAGTTTTAGACTTTTGTCACTAAGAGCAACTCTTCATACTAGGAAACTTTATGAATACAGCCCCTGTTATAACCTTTAATTCTAGCTGCTAACAACTCGCCTTGTGACTGTGTGTAAGATGATAGTGTGTACAAACCCAACACCAAAGTGTGCTGCCCTGCACTGCTTAGAGTCACCTGGCTCCTCTTGACTGGCTGCAGACTACTGCAAGTGGCCACTGTGTATGCCACAACAATATGTGCGTGTTTATGGTTTATGGTCAGCTGCACAGACGTGATCCATAGACTGCGATTGCACAAAGTGATCTTTAGTTACTAGGTACTGTTTCAGCCTTATATAGTGTAGAATATAGACAACAAGACTTAACATAATGTAGCAGTTATACAAGGCTCTGCTCTGTGTTTTGGGTTGGTAGAGTATATACTGACAGTTGGCTTTGGCTTTCTGTGGAGGTTCTATGTCCAAGTCATCAGTCAGAGCTGCATAGGGAGAAGGGCTGGATCCATTCACTGCACTCCTGCAACACAGATTCACAATAAAATGTTTGAATATTGAGTTCGCATGATTAAAATACTAAATAAAAACATTTAGATTCATGTAGTCTTTGTTTAATGTACTTGAATTTAAACCCTTTAAGTCTTATGTGTCCACATACCTTCGTGAGGGTGGTACCAGCTCAGTTGGCAGCGTCAGCGGCAGTGGTTGTCCAGTCTTTGCCATGTCCACCAGATGCATTGCCAGAATAAACTCATCGCCTTTTAACTTGCCGTCCTTATCCACATCAGCTAAATTCCTGCAGGAGGATTACAAATTGGAGGCTCAAGGTTTTGACAATATTTTCTCTGAATACAGCTGAATTACATACGGGATAGGAAGACAGGAACCAAAGTAAAATTTCTGTTGACCAGATGCTTACATCACAGTTTTGTTAGACTCTTGAACGTGCTAGTTAAGGTTAGTGACTGAACTTGTGTCATTAGTTGCAGCCTTACATAACCTGTATTCTATAGCATAGAATAGCATACTGTATAAAAAGGCACACACATTGTCACACAAGGAGTTATCGCCAAACTTTATTTCCTTGTATTCGCCGGTTATAGATACTAAGAGCAAACACATCTCAATCCGAACAAACAATTGGTCTATTGTCATACCAGGTGACATGCAGCAAAGTTTCTTACTTTTGGCTGCCAAACCTGAAACCTGATTTTGGCTCTTGAACACAACACTGTAGCAATCATAGGACATGTACTGACACACACACACGCTTATAATACAAACAACACACAGATATTCTCACCAGATGGAAGCCAGCTGTGTCTGAGTCAGCATCGTGGTCGCCATGGCACCTCGCACCTGCTGACCTGGCAACAACAGTGACAAATGTCAGAACACCTGTATAGCAGATGTGTTGGCATGTGGGTGAGAGCATGTGTGTAAGGACTGGTACACACCGTGCCGATGTACTGATAAACTAAAAAGTGAATAAACACTGCAGTCTCATGCATCACCACATTTGGTTTATAGACTGACTTTTGATACAAGTCTGATGCTGAAAAGGGAAACTGGAACCTTTTAAGCCTTCCTTCATTCACCTGGATATAAGAGATGATGATTAAAAGGACCGTGACAGTCTGAACAACAGTCAGTTTATATTTATTAACAGGCAGCTCTTGTCCACATTGGTTTTAATATACTTGGGGGTTGAAAAGAGCCATTCATTCATCACAATTTATTTAATCTTTTGGACCGTAAATAAGTGCAAAGTCACAGTCTGGCTACGTGTGTGTGTGTGTTCATTGTTGTTTGACTGTATCACAGCTATTTCGAGAGAACAGGTCCAGCAAGGCTCGCAGTAACAGAATGAAAAGTCAAATGCATAGTTGGCTGCTGACTCTGTGTGTGTGTATGTGTGTGTGTTAAGAAACTGCCCATGTGTCAGAACACACCCACTGGCTCCACTTCCTTTAACTTAGCCAAGGCTTGACAATCATAGAAAGAAAGAGGGAGGCAACTGTTATGAAATCATCAGCGGCTGTTGTTCATGAACATCCACGCCTGCATTCTTTGCATAGTTTAGTTTGGTTTTTGTATGACCTACACGCTGTTCACATACATATACTGCGCACACACACACCATACCAGTGAGGTATCCAGTCATCTGTTTATCCAAGCTGTTGAACTGCTGTCTGTATTTGAGTCTGGAGGCATGTGGCACAGCCCAATCGCTGGGAGCAGGACCCATGGGGGACATCACAGAGGGGGATGAGGAAGCCGAGCTAAAAGACAATCAGTGGCAACCCAAAAGTTGAACAAACGAAGAACCAACCAGTTCAGAAGAGAATGAGTAGATAAACGAGGCACTTATTGAGGAAAAAGGGAAATTGCTTAGTGTTGTGTTTTTCTGTGTTACCTGACAGATCCGAGATCCAGCAGTGATGAGGCCTTGTTCATACCAGCACCAGAGGAGAGTCCCATTGGAGAGGAGTAAGGCGATGCAGAGTAAGGTATGCCTGGCAATATAAAGCACACACATATCCATTACACACTCTCATAATTATCTGCATTATATGATGACATTTTTTGTAGGTGTTAAGAAAAGAAAGTCTATACGTTTTATGATTTTCTTTTTTTACAATTTTTATAAAAGGGAGGGGAGCCCTGTAGTGGGTCAGTAATATACTGTCATCCAACCGCTGCTGTAACCTTGTCAAGGACAGGAAAGCTATTTGTATGGAGATGAGAAAGAGAGACCTGACTCTGCAAAACGAGGCTAGGATTCATTCCTTTTCCCTCCTTTCCCCCCTCAAACTACAGATATATTTCATCATCTGCACTCTGCTGCAAACATTTACAATATTTACTCTCAGAGCAGGGGATGGCTGCTCAATAGTTTTTATGCTATGAGAAACAAAAACAAGCACCTTGTAAGTGATAATCAAAGGACAGATGAATGTATTTACTGATGACTCCTTTTTTCAAATCAGATACTGAAAAGTGAAGAGGAGGAAACGGATGAATAAAAGTTAGAAATGAAAGTACCAGAGGCCAGAGTTCCAGTTTGGATTGGTTGGAGAATTCCCATGGTGCCGTTTGGCAGGGTGGCATTTCCCACAGTGGGCATCAGGGGCCTGTTAGGGGTGGAGGCTATTAGAGGGCTCATGCCTGTTGCTGTAGTAACCAAAGGAGTTAGGCCTGTCATTGGTGTCAAAGGTGAGAGTCCAGGGGTTGCCATGGAGATAGGGGTCAACATGGCGAGGTTTGTCCCGGGCATCATGGACATGTTAGGCACAGCACCCATACCTAGAACACACAAACACACAATTTAGATGACACCGCAGTCAAAATGCACGTAGAGACACTTTGCACTAAGGAATTTGTTTTTTTCTAAATCTCATTCACATATTTTATTATACATATTTCCTTTTCTGTTTTTATATTTAAGCTTTAAATTTAAACATGTACCGTAGGCTGGGTTGGTCAAGGTTGAGGTGGGGTTACTGAGGGTGGGAGCAGGCACTGGAGGCTGCTTCATGATGATTGGCAGTGCAGAGGGAAGCAATGTACCCTGGAGTTTTAGCTTTATGAGCTTCATCGCGATAGAAAACTCCAACCTGTCCATCTTCCCATCTTTATTCATATCGGCCAGAGCCCTGAGGGACAGAGGAAAACAGAGAGTCATCAAAGGCTTTGTTCAGACTGCAGGAAGAGTTATTTCTCAAATCAGATCTTTGAGACAGACTATCTACACTGTCATAAGTAGTCACATCAGATTAGTGTGTACAGATCCAGACCATCCAGACCGCAATGCATCTAAAAATCAGATTTGAAATTTCAAAACACCTCCAAATGACATCCTCCAAGACATGCAAAAAATGTGGGGTGGCAGTCTGACCAAAGTGGGTTAAGATATTGTAGATTTCAGTGTATAGTTCCAGAGAAACCATTATTCATAAATCTGTGAGGGAGTGTGTGTGTTTTTTACCATATCTCAGCCAACACTGAGGCAGGAAGCCCTGACTGGAGGAAAAACTTCCTTGCCTGCTCGCCTACAGAAAGAGACAGAAGAGGAAGAAACCGAGAAACACAAGAAAGTCCAGATTGTAATGGCTGACAGAGACGTCATGGTGAAATTTGCATTATGAATGTGCTGGCAGGGAAATCACTGTCAGCATGATGCACAGATAGTCTGTGCGATGTTGTGTGCGTGTACCTGAGACATAGCCCATTGATGGGGAGAGGGTGTCAAACTTCTGATCATGTTTGTTCCTCTCCTCTGGAGAGATTGCGAAAACACTTGGACCACCTGGAGAGAAAAAAGAAGTCACAGAGACAGAAAATAAGACAGTGTGAAGCATCAGATATACAGTAGGACATAGCCATTATTACAAGAGGACTATCCAGCCAATCAGCAGCGGCCTGTTCAAAGAAATGGAAGCACTTTGCTAAATGGATAAAGTTCTTTATGTATGCGTAAATCTATCTGATGGCAGGATTTATATGTTCTACTCAGCAAACCTGCTCACAGGCCCACAGCTGTTTTATCTTCTCACTGTTCAAAAAGCTCCAGAGTGTCAGATTTAGGAGGCTCTATTTATAGAATACTCAGGAAATGGAATATAATATGCATAACTATGTTTTCATTAGTGTATAATCACCTGAAAGAGTAGAGCAGCCCACCTCCCCACCTTATTTCAGAGGGCTGTACAAATAAATGCTGTGCAGCAGCCTCTTTTTTTGCATATATACTGCAGAACAGTGTGAAACACACAAAAGTGTTTCACAAAACATAGTGACCAGGTTTACTGTCTCATCTCTCTCTCTCTCCACTGCTCTCTGAGCTGAAGGTCTGAGCATCGAGGTCGGGGATGGGCTACACACACGCATGCAAACACAGCGGACAGGATGAAGCGTGAGTTGGGCTACAATCATCAACAAAACATCCAGCAATGCGACTCGTTGCTGCCAGGGTTTTTGTGGAGGTGTGCGGCAGTTTATTTGTGTGAAATGCAACCACTGTGAAACAATCAGGAAGTAACTTTTTATTTCTCTGGTTTTCTGCTTTGTTTTCACTGACAGAGCTCTCTTTCTTCATTCACTCTCTAGGTCACTCGACACCCAGCATCTCTCTTTGAGTCATGTTTACCAATAGCAACCCAGAGAAAAACAGTGACTTATTGTTCCGTGTGCACAGATAAAGAGAAACATTTCTGTGATTATGAGAAATAATAAATGTGTACTGAAGAACTGACAAAAAAGGTTTTACATGCTTTAAAAACATACTGCTCCTTGGAATAAATAAATAAAGTATCTCTGTATAGTACACGCAGGAAACAACTAAATCTGAACAAAGAAAATAACCATTACACAAAAAGTTAGGAACCGTTTAATGACAGGAATAAACACACACACACAGATCAGAGAGTCCCGAGGCCAGCATCAGTGGCAATCAGGAGATGGGAATGCACAGATATTGACAAAGTGATAATGAAGTGCATTGTTTCCAGTGATGCTGTGTCACCTTATTCAGACAGGAAGTCAGGACAGTATTTACTCAGCGAAGGCTAACTACACATCAGTGTTTACTCCCGGTCCCTCAGCAGACACAGCGAACAGGACAGTGGACTTCATCATAACAAAACATACACAGCAGCTGTAACTTTAGTCCTGCGACTGCCACGTTAAAAACCAGCAGGACTGGTCAAAATATGGAAAGAAATGGAACTGACTTCAAAATCAGAGCACAGCAACTCCAAAAGTGCGACTTCAGACAGACACTGACACACTGTGCAGCCACACACGCATCAGACTGGGAATTATTACTCGACCTAGCAATATGCTGGCCTCAGCAGATCGGCAGGGCTTAAAAACACACACAGCACCCCATTAACACACATACACCCACTTCTGGTCCTCCCCCGTCCTTTACACACCCACTCACACACACAAACTGCAGTGGTCTTACCATTCATGTTTGCAGGTGGTAGAGACAGCAAGGGGGGGGAACTCCCGGCAGCGTCCTCAGCTACTGCTCGCAGCCATCTGCAAAACACACAGTCACAGCCCAGTCATCAGTCAATACTGCAGCTAAGACGGGACAGTGGTGTCACTGAGAGGCAAAGAAAAAAGGCAGAGGGAGAGAGAGAGAGAGAGAGAGAGAGAGAGAGAGAGAGAGAGAGAGAGAGAGAGAGAGAGAGAGAGAGAGAGAGAGAGAGAGAGAGAGAGAGAGAGAGAGAGAGAGAGAGAGAGAGAGAGAGAGAGAGAGAGATTTTGGTCAGTCAGCAGAGTCAAACAGGGCTCCTCCTGTTCTCTTCAGTCAGGAGCACTCTGGCCACGTCCCAAAGCTTTTAAACTACTGGGACATATTCCAATACTATCCACACTGACTCTGTAGTGGCCAGATACCAATACTACACAAGCCACACTGATAAACCTTCATGGAGCACATTTACACTCTGTCCATGTAAATACAACCCACTATAGAGCACTATGTTGGACCAGATTTAGACTCTAATGGCAGCTAACATGGGCTGTGACTGGACAGTAGACCTGCAGTGCTCTGGTGTTAAGCAGACATAAATTCTTCATGCTGCTGGGCAGATGGTCTTCTGTACAGATGCTGCGTAACGTTCCTCCTTCAGCCTACTGAAAACACTGTCAATGGGTTACCATAGACACTGATTATGTGCTGTTTGGTAGACTGTGAAACACTGTGTGCTCTCAAACCGGTTTGTTTATGTCATAACAGTATTGTGATGTTACATTTTATCATCATCATTAGTCAATATAGTTCATACACTATGGGTTGCCTCAAGAAATAAATATTTTTATTGAGCATTTTATGCTCCCATTCATTACAAATACGTCTGGACTGCTATGCTACCAGCTCTGTGAGGCTGTGCTTTGGCACAACAGTGCTTTGAGCTAAATGCTAATGTCAGCATCACTGACGTGTAAAGAGAACTGGATACAACACTGAAAGCTGCTCAGTGGTGCATAAAGCCAAAAAAGTTTGATCCACATTGTTCGGCCCATAGAACAAATATACTAGAGACTTCCTCCAGCCGAGCCATTAACTTCCGGTTTAGTCCTTTGCAAACTTGAATGTGGGTCTCTTCTAGACTTTATGATATGGCATCGTTTCATGACAGCCATGACATTCAAAACAATGTATCCATTGTTTTACAGCTGCTTTTTTCACAATGTAAGCTTATGGGAAAAGTCTTTTGGGGATGGACGCCATCACAGTTTGGCCACTATGTCAAATTTGTTTCAAGATCTGGCCATCCTGAGGTTGACTGTGTGTAACATATCACTGTAACCCATTCAACAAATTATTGAAGTTAACTTCAATCGCCAAAATAATTTGAATCCATGGGATCCATTCCAGTGATCATGCATGTCTGCATAAAATGTCCACATGTGGTGGAAGACCACAATATAAGTAAGAAATTGAACCTGCTGGTGGCGCTGAAGATTAGCAAAGTAAATAAGGTTCATCTGTACGCAAAAATGTACGACAATCCATCCAACAACATTGTTTACCAAAGTGGTGCACAGACAGCGACTCTACAGTCTCAATGATTGTCTGACGAGTGTCTTCCTGTCAGCAACGGCTTTCTCAAAGTCTATTGCATTATACTTTAAATCCTCATTCTTGTCGAGTCATGCACATGCAAAGCCAGTGTGGAAACAGAGCTGCTGTTGCACAAACCTGTTTTATGTAACAGGAGGGCCCACTTCTTCTGAAAGGTCAGGGTTTGTCACTTTTACCTGTTTTCCTTCAGTGCACAGGTGGAGATGTCTGTCTCTCCATGATTACTCTTTTTTTAAAACATAAATTTGATCAGTTGACTACATTACAGATTTTTAGAAAAGGAGTGAGGTGAGAGAGCTGCTGCTGGTCAGCTTGAAAACTTTGCTGTGACTGTACCAGACTACATGTCCACAGACTAAATGTACCGTATGTTTACAATGTATGGGCTCCTTGTTGACAAAAGACCAGTAACTTGCCTCATGCTGGGTTTGCCAGCATATTTATAGGCCTAATGCATGACTACAGAACTGCTCCACCTGTTTAAATACAGCCACCACGTTACTGCCTTGTTTAGATATGAAACAGTTTTTCGCTGTGGGATGAATGTTGTGAACTTTTGCTTCAGGAGGTCACGGTACAGGACAGATAATCAAAAGGCAAGATATACTATGAGGACAAAATTTTAAACAAGTGATGTCAGTAAGAAATTATTTTCAGTTCTCTCTCATGCATCTTTTTTGGGGAATCGTGTTGGTTCTGCAGCTTTCATATTCACTACATTATTGACGTGCTGAGCACCTGCTTCCTCCATGACTATCTCTCTCCCATCAGCCAGTCAGACTCACATGATGTAGTCGGAGGAGGAAAAGGAGGAGAGAAATTCCAATCGTTCTGCTCAACACTTCCTGCCCGGTAACCCACAGACACAAGCATTTCCTCGTCCAACATCAGTTGACAGGACGTGATCGTGAATTTTGGCAGGCGGACAGCTTTGATGTGCCAGAATCAGAGCGAGGGTAAGAACTAGGGCAGGACAAGAATCACAGATTGGCGAGTGATTTCTAAGAAGTGAAATGATATATAATCGTTCACTTGACTGCTGATATGAGCTTTGGGAAAGAGGACATGAAAGAAGCCGCTGAATGCTCTCAGAAGGGCAGAGAACAGCGAGGGAGGGCTAATCTACTGCCTGCCATCTGTCGCTCTCCCAGAGTATCTCCTCAGTTTTTGCCTTGTTCCCTTTCACTCTGGCCATGTTCGTAATGTGGAGTCTTTATTACATATTACTGGAGTATCCACTGTCACTTAATTGTGTCTGCAAAATTGTCATTTAGTCTTACAATCAATATTCCAATAGTGTAATGTATCCTATTTATACAGTATGTTCATATCATTTATACAGCAATAATTTCCTACTCCATTTCAGTATATTGTGTATTCTAGTTTTAGTATATTTTACGTTTTCTTTTCTTTCTTTCTTTCTTTTTTTTTTTTTTTTTTTTTTTAAAATGGTACTTCTTTAACTTATTTCTATTTGTTACACACTTTTAATGCTGAGCTCACTGGTTCCTCTTGTCCAACACATTTCATTGTATTGTTCATCCTGTGTTAACCTGCATATGATAAATAAACATGAAACTTCAAACTAAACATGTAAGTCTTAACAGACATCTGAAAACTGTTTTTTTTTTTTTTTTTTTTTTTGGCATATTGCAAAACATTTTTGTAAACAATAAAGTTTGCTAGACAAACTACTTTCTGTGTCTAGTCTGGTTCAACACTGGTTCAAGCACTTTTTCCCTGCGTATTGCTCAACATACCAACGAGCTGATATGAGTGATAAGCTGACATGAGACAACAGTGTCTGCCATGCTCTAGTCAGGGAGTGTTTTCTTTGGTAAGGTAACACTGCAGGAATTATAATGAATAAATGAAAGATAGCAGTGGATTGCTTTAAGGTTTACTGTTTCCAGAGTGACAGAGGAGTCTGACTTTTCCTAACTGGACGGCTGCTTGACCAACTGACCGACTAAATGACTTGCCTCGACTTCAGTGGTAGACGGCAGCTTTGCAAACCTTATGCAAATTCCTACTGAAGGCTGCACCTACCCTAAAAACGAAACCTCATTTTGTACTTTACCTGCAGGCAGAACCACACAGTGAGTTAAAGCCAGACACACTGAATTGATATCACTGCAGTCATCAGAGAGGGAGGCATAAATAATGTCTTACAGACAACACAAGGTTTTTCCCTTTTTACATACAGGTTTGAATGAAAATCAAAAGGAGCTGGGCAATTTTCAGAATTCGGAAAAACCTTCCAAAACACTGTATGATCTATACACTAGATGTCTGTAATGAATGAATAAATACAGGCTGGAAACTGGAAGGCATGTGTTTCAAGCCTCTGTGTCCATGAGCAAGACAGCACACTCATACTGCGCACACATACATTAGTCCCATTACTGCTGAGTACATAAATAAATGCATGACTCACATTGGTTCCCAACCAGTAGTTTATGAACCAGCCCTTCCACAGAGGTGGTGGGACATGCAAGTATAGGATATTTAGTTACTAACAGCTGTTACACAGACTGTAACAATAACCCACAGATCATTACTGAGCATTGAACTAACATTAATCTTGAAATGTTGTAATTTCTCTTCAGCAACACAGTTTGATTGGTCCAGTCCAGTACACTGATTCTCAATCATGCAGACTGCAACCCACTGTACGATGAGTGCACTTGTGCCTGTATATTACCTGTTTGTTCTGTGGTGTTTACTTAACAATGTCTCAGTTCTCAGTGGCCTATTAAATGAAATTAATCAGGTTGCTGGGAGCAAGTTTGCTTTGGAGTGACGTCCTCACGTAAAGTTAAATATGTTTTAACAAGAGAACCACAGAAGAAAAAAGTCAGAAGAAAAGTCCTTTGCGTTCATGTAAAGAGGGCCCACAAACTACAACCTAATACCCCATTTACACCTGGCATTAACATACAACCTGTATCTAGACATCACCCACACTGTGATCAGATCTCAGCCAGGTGTAAATGCTATCTGAACAGCTTGACGACATACTTCAGAAAGAAAAAAAAACCCACCTAACAAGTTGAAAGGTCACCAAACTCTACTTCTTCTGGCAGGCTTGAGCAAGCCCAGCAGAAAGATACAAGTAATATTAGAAGGTAGAAAGTCTTCCCTTACAAAAAGCGACGATGGCATCACTTCCTTCAGCAGGGACGCATCCTGTTTGTTGACATGACTGCCAGCCAGCTTCATCTAACTCATTTGGATATTTATACAGTTATAATATGGGCACTATTTAGAGTAGAGAATGCTTAATTTATAGAGATCAGATGTTAATGTAAAGCTGATGCATGCCATGATGCAGGTAACACACCCAGACACAGGTCACATGTTAGTACCAGGTGTAAACAAAGCTGAACTATAAAAAAGGGGCACACAAAAGGTGAAAAGACCGGTAAACCAGCTGCAGGAGGTACTGTACTGAGGAATGACAGACAGGTAGCCTGAAGTTTACTCTATTCACAAAGAGAGGTGTGTGAAATTATTCTTAAAAGTTACCCCTGGTCACTAAGTTGCATATCTCAGCTGGATGATACACATTAAACAGACCTCCATTACAGGAGCAATCACAGAAAACCATATTAGGCTCCTATTTTCTGCTGTGGAGTCTGACAAGACAAATCAATGCCTACAATGACCATTACAGTAATTCATATCATTGGCTCTGTTCCGTTTAGGTGTATCAGTAAGTCTTGTGATCGAGCTATCATACACAGTGGAGTGGCTCTGAAACTAGTAAATGATAAATAAAAATGATAAATAATTATTAATTACACTTGTTTTTCTCCTGCTGTGTTGTCCTCTGCTTTCGTGTGGGCTTTCCCCTCACTGAGTGCCTCAAGCGGAAACGTCTTCAGCTTGTACATTTTCTTTGGACTAAAAAAAATATTTTCTTTACCTCTCCAGGTCAATGTGAACCACTTGATGCCAAATTAATGCGGTGGTAAAAGAACACCACACTTCCTCATGTTGTGGTTTTGTCTTTTCATTTGTGGCCTGGCTGTACCTGTCAGATGTCACCTGCTTCAGTCCTGCTTTGGACCCTGCTCAAACACTGTGACATGTCTGTCTGTGTGTCCCTTAGTATATACAACACAGAAAACTGTTGGATAAATAGCCAGGCTGTCCCTGACCTCAGCTGCTTTAGTAGCCGCTTTGAACCACGCATGTCCTTCTCTCTTTGGCCATCTGTCGGTGTGTGCTTGTCCCTTATGCTGTTTAGGGTACACTTTTTATACGACACCTTCCTGCCATGTACAGAAAAGGACATAAAAAACACAATAAAGACAGAGATGGAGGAAACTGATGTTTTCAATTAACCTTCTCTCTATTTCCTCATCCTCTGTCTTTTGGATAGTCCATTTTTCCTCCCTGTCTCTCCCTCCACGTGTCATTATATATCTATGTCTCCACCTAAATCTATACTGTACCAGTTGTATGACCCTGACCTGTCCTCATCGGTCCTCTGTCCTGAAACAAGCTCTGTCTGTTGTTCTGCAAAATGATTGATTTTCAGCCGCCTCGCTCGCTGACCTCACACCAATGACATCAACTCCATGTACGACTCTCTGCCTCCCCGATGACTCTCTCACTCCCTCTCTGTCTGTGTTTCTGTGCCCATCTCATTCAGTCCTGCACTCCTCTTCTTTTATTATTTGTCTCTTTATTTCCAGCTCCACTTTCGGGCTAACTTTGTTGGCCTGATATTTCAGCACAGCAACCCTTCCACTCAGTCTGCCACAATCACCCCATCTGACTGTAGATTTCACACATTCAGAAAGTGTTGCAAAGGCCATTTGGGCTGTCTCAGATTGAGTTTGATTTATGCTGTTTGTAGTTCTGAGTTTTGTTTTCTTAAGAGGCAAGGCATGCCTCT
Source organism: Nibea coibor (assembly GCA_023373845.1). NCBI lineage: Eukaryota > Metazoa > Chordata > Actinopteri > Sciaenidae > Nibea > Nibea coibor. The sequence goes on from CM041738.1 coordinate 13,352,120, forward strand.
CCCTCTTTAGATTAATCTGCTTTGACCCGCCCTGATTTGTCCATATTTTAGAAGACATGACAGGACTGGAGAAATTACTTTGATACTGTTACGTTACAGTATCAACTAAAACAGGACACTTCCGGTAATAATGTGTGTACATTATGTGTTCCTCTTTACCCCCTTCACTGCAGTGTTAATAAGGAAGATATTAACAGAGCTATAAAAAGCCAACAGCGGGCCTGTCCAGAGGCTGATGTAATGCTGCTTGCAGGACAGTGATGCAGAAAATTTGCATTTCAGCTTATGATAGCCAAACTGATCTTAACACTGTAATGAGGATGTGAATGTCAACCCTGAGCTTTCACTCAACAGAGAGGTCTGATTTGAGGCTCAGCTGCACAGTGGCACTCCTGGCAGACATTAACCGTTTTGCCTTGTGGATGTGTTAGTCTAGCAGACGTTTGTGAACACAGAGGTCAAAACCTGATTGATCAGTTGAAGAGCAAGGTTCTTTTTTTAATAACGTGATGACAGGAAGGTGGAGAATAACAAAGAAACGCCAGATCCAGTGTTAAAATTATGAAGAGGTAAAGAAAAAGTTAGGAAGACCAAATAGTCTCTCACATTACTAGCAGTGACAGAGACACTGGTCGATGTGTGACCCAGAGCAATCACACACAAGCACACTTCTTTGACGGCTAAATGTGCATGCAAATATGAATGTACCAACAGTAAAACGTTGCTCAGATTTATTCTAAAAAGGAAAAACTCCAATATAATTACTCCATGATCACAAAAATATTTGATGTTAAAAAAAGATTTATGGCCCTAATATTCACTTTGAAGATCTAACATTTCCATCACCTTGTTAGGCTTATCATGTGAGGCAATAACCATAAAATCTGACACTAACATTTAGGGATGCAGGTTTTGATAGTACAATTATAGTCTGGGGGAAATCCCTGTTTTTATGGTTTAATGATGATAATGCATTCATTTATTTCACAACACTATGGATGTATGAAATTACACGAGTATTTTTTTTTTTAGTAATGAAAGAGGGAAAATGAGAACATATCTTATGCAGGTGTTGAAGGGATCACAGTAGTTACATGTATAAAGTGCTCTTTTTCCTGCTCTTTTGCCTTTAGTTAAAGTTGCACTTAACATCAAACTTGACTCACAGCTACTTCAAAAGCTGTAAGTGATAGAAACACTTGGTGTAGCCGAGTCCTTACAGTAACAAAACCAGGATGTTTTAAACCTCCATGAACAGTGAAATCAGACGCATCCCCAGCTGCATCCCTATTAACATTACACCTAATAAGAATAACGATGATGCATTGATTTTGTGCTGCTGCAGTTGACAGGAAGGCTTTCAGTATCAGCCTACTGTGCTGTGTAGAAAATGTTTAGAAGATTCAAATACTAAAGTTATTTCCTCTACAAATAATAAAATAAGGACAGATGCTAAGAAATCTGTATGTGTGTATGCGTGAGCACTAATCTTTACAATTCACTCCGCTGGTGGTATTGCTGGTATAGCTGAAACAATAAATGCTGTTCTTTAAAATTAAGTTATTTGTGCTCATATGTACAAATAATAATAATAATAATAATAATAATAATAATAATAATAATCAGGACAGATGCTAATAAATCAGCATTTTTTTATGTCAGTAATTTTCACAATTATGAACGCCACTTCTACTTTGTGGCAACTAAATAAAAGAATTAGCTGAAATAAGTCCCTGTAAATGAATAGTTATATAAAAAAGGATTCTTTAATAAGATGTTTTGGGGTGTATATAGCTTTTAATGATGATGCAAGTGATGCTTATTTAGCTGAGGCTCTGATTATGTCACTTGGGACAAGGAAGACACTGTGGGACAACCCATAACAGGCCCAAATTTCAAAATAAAAGTCATAACCGAGCACAGCTGGTGTAGTGTGAAGCACAGATCTCCTTTATGTACAAACTCAAACTAACCTGGACGTTTCTCTCTCTCTCTGTCTGTAAGATAAACTGAGAGTAACATTCCCTGATCACTTGTCACCAGCCTGCCTGCAACCTGCATAACTTGTTTGAAGCAGAGAGGAATTCAGGAGACTTTCCTGCAAATCTGCCTTTACAAGTCACTGAGTTACAGGAGTATCAGTGCATACGATGGCCAACATCTGAGCCTGTGGACTCATAACTTAGCTAGCTAACCTAACTCTCATCCCAGGTTGTTTTGAGGAGAGATCAGCAGAGAAGCATCACCGCCTCTTTAAAGACACTTTCCTGTTATATCCCTGAATCAAAAAATCCAAACATAAACAGACGGCGTTAAACACAGTGGTAAAGCTTTTAGAAAACCTAAAAGCCATCTATAGAAGCATTAGAATAACAATATCAAACTTACACTCATGCTTAGATAAGCAGTTTCTCGTACGTACCTCTCTCTCACGGCCAAAAAAACACCAACTTCGGAGCTTCAGCTGTGCCCGAACTTATCGTCCACTTCAGGAAGCTTTCCCGCAAACACGGCGGAGTTTTATTATCCAAAGAGAGAGCTATTTGTTGGAGAAACGTCAAAAGTTCAGCGGCGTCGTTACTCCTGCTGGACCTGTTGCTGACAGCTCCGTGTGTCACACCAACAACATGGCTGACTGCGACTGAGCGGCGGTTGTGTGGCTGCTGTTAACGTCTGACCGTCCGCGGAGTGGGAGGAGAGACACGGGGAGGAATAAGTTGAACAGATGGAGAAGGAGAACAATTGATGGGAGAGGAGAGCCGATGGGAGGAAGATAAGGAAGAAGGCGACGCAAGAAGTACTGATATTTCTCATTTCTCATTTTGAAGTCCTTCAGTGGACTGCAAAGTGCTCTAACCTTATGTGGAAATAAGCACAGATATAGTCCCCAACTCTGCTAATTTTGGCTGACATTTGAACACACATAATCCTCTGAACCAGCTGACATACATTATTAATTTCTCCTGAATATTATGCCTTCTTAGCAGAACAGGTGGCTCCGATAAGGATGACCTAACTGGTAAATAGTGGGCTCTACAGTTTGTGTGTGTGTGTCACATGTAAACAATTTTTTAACTAACAATGTCATTTAAAATGTTGAAGAATATAAAATAAATTGAAAAATTGCAATTTTACTTATTTGGTTATCTGACTACGTATCCCATATAGCACCGCGGCTGATTTACGTTATATTTTACGACTTTGTCAAACGATTTCTGACGTGACGTACCACGGTTTACGTCTAGTTTACAATCCAGCCACCTCCTCCATGCGAGTGGAGCGAAATGTTCAACAAAAAGCCCCGGAGGAACTTTCGGCAGAGAAAAGAGGACTCCAGCGACGAGGAGGACCAACAGAAGAGGTCAGGAGATGCGGAGAAAAACGAGAAAGCTCCGTGTGTGGTAACTAAGCCGGTCAGTGTGGCCCAGAGCCGCGGCATCTCTTGTACTTCCAAGCGGGAAGCGACGCCTTCCAAGCCGGACAGCAGCGACGGAGAAGACGGGGAGACGCTGGGAGTGACAGAAGAAATAGAAAAGACGAAGAAGGACAAAGCTGGGATTGAAAAGAAAGCAACCTCCATCCTCAGTTTCTCTGACGACAAAGAAGGTAACCGTGTAATTATGGCGCTTTAAAGACGGTTAGAGCAACGACAGGTGGGAACGAACGTTGGAGCAACGTAAGAGTCAACGGAAACACGAGCCAACAGAAATAAGCATTTGTAGTATGATTTAAAAAAAACACTTATATATACTGTATATGGACAGTTTAATTAATATGAATGTTTTGTTGCCTCCATCAGTGTCAGTTGTCTTAAGTAAATTTGATTGACCACTTCGATGTTTCATTTACATCAGTGGCTCTGTCTTTGTAAAACTTTAGTCTGTGTGTTCAAACTGTGATCTGATGTGGGGTAATGGTTGGCTGGTTGGTTTCTACGATTTCGTAGAAATCTACACTACACTGTGTGCACCATACTTCATGGGAACTTGAAGGCAACAGCGTGTACACATATTGTACAATGGTGATGAACGGGGTGCTCATGGATCTCTCTTTTTTTTTCTTTTTGCTGTCTCAGCTGAGGGGCCAACATTTAAAGTGAAGAAGTCCTCTGATAAAGCTGTGCTGTTCCAAGTTAGGAAGAAGGAGGCTTCGCCTGCCAAGACCGCCCACAGAACAGGTAAGTACCCGACACACCAGCATATGATCAACTAACACTAATGCAGTCTAATACAACAACCCTGCAATCTTCCCTTTAGGTTATAATTTCAGTTTTGGTTTAAACTATTTCCTACAGGTGTTGATTCAATCTTTATGTCATCTTGGAGGCTGTAGTTTGTTGACTTGTACACCCCCTTCATATCAACCAGGGCAGACTGATTAACTAATAAGATGACAATGGATTGATGAAAGTTGAAGTGGCTCAATCAACAAATTTAATGTTATCTTCTCATCAAAGTAATATTAAAGACGTTTAGCTTATTTTAGTAATTATCATATAATAATGTGATAAAGTTTGCTAATGTCATCGTTCACCCCAGCGGCTGGAGTTGTCCCGTCATCTGGTTCTCTCAAGCAAGACAGTCCGTCACCACGTGCACTTCACCATGATGATGATGATGGCAACGATGACGACAATGATGATGACAATGACAACGATAAATTTCATGATGGCGACAGTAATGTTGATGATGATGATGATGATGATGATGATGAAGATGACAACGAATACTACAACAATGGTGACAGTGAACGTGGTGACAGGTCTCCCTCAGTCAGCTCAGCCTCAGACTCCAGCCGCTCTGCTTCTAAACCAGGTATGTGTTTTTGTGGGTGTATGCGTTGTGTGTGTGCCAGGGAAAACTCTGAGGCCGAGTAGTTGTGGTTTTAAATCTGCAGATGGTTGGTCGTTTGTGTTACTACTACTGTACATCCATTTTACAATACCTCCTCCACTTCAAGTGTAGTTGCTCAAAAAAAACTATAGACAGGAGTATGAGTGACTTAAGACAGTGACGATACATAGTTTAATAATGAAATGTAAGTCATTTCAAACTTTTTATTATTGAATAGCAGATAACAATAAAATCATTTTTCCTACCGGATGGATTTTATACCCAGCAGTGTTTAAAAAGACATCTTTCTGTTGGTACTGACTTGTTTTATTACTGCTTATAATAAATGTATCTGTCATGCATGTTCCTTGTGTATACCTGAACTTATGTCTGTTTATTTTACATAACTTTACAGTAACTATCCCCAGTGCTGAAGAGATCCAGGCAGCCAGGAGGCAGCGTCGCACCGCTCGAACCCAGAAAGAGTTCATTTCCCTGCGCGGAGATGGCCGGAGCTCCGCTGGCAGCACTCCAGATCACTACAGTAGAGAAGATGAAGATGACAGACTTGACGACGATGATGATAATGAGCCAGATGATCATGAGAAAAGAATCGAGTTCGCTCCACGATTGAAGAGCATCAGGGAGAGGATTGTTGAGAAACTTGGTATGAGTGAGAGGGAGAAAAGGGTGGAGGGGCAAACATTTTGTGGGACATTTATGGGAATTTGAGGTGTATGTTTGTCTGTGTGTCATCTAGAAGGGAGTGATGGCAGTCTCTCGGGGCCGGATGGAGAAGAGCAGGAACTTTGGGAGGAAATGCAAATTAGCAAGGGAGTCAAGAGACGACCAGGAGAACAGGTAGGAAGAGAGGGAGGCAGCCAGCTTACTCCTTTTTCCAAATTTTTTCATCACTCTTTCTGTTTTGACGTCTTTCCATTCGGTGTAGAATTGAGCACTCAAATGGTAGAATAGTCTCTTTTTCTGAAGACTGAAGCCTTCCATCAGTAAAACTACTCCCCTGTGTGCTGACTTGACATCCTTTATCATCCTATTTTCTGCCTCTCAGAGCCCATCTGGCAGTGAATCCAGCAGCTACAGCTACAGCAGCAGCAGTAGCAACAGGCGAGACAGACATAGACAAAAGAAGAGTGCAGCAGAGGCCAGAATCCCAAAGACTCTTCCTCCTGTCAGTATTGCAATGGTTAAAAAGAGGATCACTGGAAAGTAAGTTTCCTCTGGTTTTGTTTGCCTTAACCTCATCATCATTCAACATTCATGAAACAGTCTCACACACCTTAAATTGTATATATTTCCTAACACAGTTCCCTGTGTCCACATTGCCAAGCAGTGCATGTGTTGTAATCAAACATATGCCTTTTTAGGCTAGACTCTTTGAAGGAGGTGCACAGAGCGCGGCAGGCAGAGCTGAGGAGGATGGAGGGTGATGCTGAGAACGCTAAAAGCTCTGTGGAGATTCTTGAGGAGAGTTCCTCAGAGAGCCAGCTGAAGTTTTACAGGGCCATGAATCTCTATGTCCACAACCTGGTGGAGTGTCTGCGGGAAAAGGTCAGAATGAGTGAATCTGTTCAATTAATCTCCCATACCTTATCATATAAAAGCAAGTATGTCAAATACTTAGTTAATATTATAGAACCTTGAATTCTACCTTTGTACCTTACCTAACCTAGATGATGACAGTATGTCAGATAGGAGAGTGTCTGAGAGAAAAGGTTACGGGGCTCTACAAGTTTTAGTTTTAGGAACTGGTTGGCAGACTTTAGTCTAAGTAGACAAATTTGAAGGAATGTGTGATCATGGTATGTATTTATTCCACATGTAATGACAAAGAATGGTTAAACAGTTTATATCACACAGATTGATAGCATCCATAGCTAGCTATGGAACTGTTTTGGCTCTATTGGGCAAAACCACCAAAACTACTGGGAGCTAAAGATGAATGATAATAATCTGCTGACTGTTGACAGGTCGTTGAGATTAACTCACTGGAACTGGAGATGCACACTCTGCTGTCTGACCAGATGGAGGCAATGTTGGCACAGAGACGAGAGAGGACCAAGGAGCAGGCACAGCTCAGCTGTGAGTAACATCTGTGTGTGCATGTGTCTGTGCCTGCGTTTGTGATCAAACTGAATCTGTCCAATATGTCTAGAAATAATCTCTGGACTTTTTATCTACCCCATTCTTTAGATCGCTCAGATGAGCAAAGTGGAAATTCTGAAACAGAAATTAAAAAAGGGTAAGAACAACTAGATTATTGGAATAATATATTAGTAATGCTTGCAAAATGAATTTAATCAAATTCAAATATTAAATATGTAAGTTTGTAAAATATCTGTGATCTTAGGTTTTCCACTCTACACAGATATTTGTCTGATATTTGTTTGACAACTCATTGCAGTGACGGGGATGCTGGTGTTAAAACTGAGGAAGATTTTGATATACCTGAAGACACACAGCCCTCAGCAGAAGAGGAGGAGCAGCTGCAGAAGAAGACAGGTGAGGTGGAATTCAGTCTGTTCAAGCAAAAGCTTGCCTCATTACAGAAACCTTCAACCTTCAGACCAAACAACAGCGGTGCTGCACTGCAGTTGTTTTGAATTAGGACAGGATTTACGCTACTCTAATTTAGGATCCTAACATAGAAAATTTTTCAGTTCAGATAGTGCTGTGAACTAATAAATTCCTAAAAGATAAGATAGGAACCCTAACCCTGAATTTTTTCCTCAGGGTTTTCTCTGATCTCTTTGTTGCTTTTGTCTGACTTTTCTTTCCTTCCCTTTGTGCTCTATCTCTAGCTGACATCCTGTTGAGGTCCCAAGCAGTGTTTTCTGATGTCCAGGACGAGTTCTGTGATGTGAAGAAGATATTGTCCCGCTTTGGGGAATGGAGAGGATCATACTCTGACTCTTACCACAGTGCCTACATCTCTCTATGTCTGCCCAAGTTGTTGAACCCCATCATAAGACATCAGCTCCTGGCGTGGAACCCGCTGAAGGTACAGATGGACGAACACAAGGACTAGCTCATACATGTACACAAATGCCGTCACGCAACATGTGACCTTATGGGTCCAATGTAATTTGTGTGTGTTTCAGGATCAAAATGGAGACTTTGAAAACTTCCTGTGGTTCACAGCAGTGGAGACTTTTTGTCACGGTCATGGCCATGAAGAGCTGGAGCACACAGACAGACAGACACTATCTAATATCATCGAAAAGACTGTCTTACCTAAAATAACAGGTAACACACGCATACATACATACTGTACATGTTCTAGAGAGATTACATTTTCAAAAGACGAATTGGTGAAGGTTGTTTGAAAGTGCAGTGAAAAATTTCACTTCAGTTGTTATGGCAAGGATCCCGAAATATCATTTTTCTAGTTGTTCTACCTGTTCCTTTTTTCTATCTTCTCTTGAGGATATAATCGTCCTTGTCCCCCTATTCTTTTCCACTTCTCCACAATGGAAAGCAGGCTAGCATCCCGTTCTTCCGAGTGATCTATCATGGTTGAACAACTCCTCACACACTGTCCTTCACCTCAGCAGTCTGTTTCAGACCACAGACATGTGAAACTTCAGAAACATCACATTCCTCTCGTCTTTGTTTAGCTTTCGTGGAGCTGGTGTGGGATCCTGTGTCCCGCCATCAGTCAGTCTGTCTAGCTGACATTTGCCACAGACTGAAGGAGGACTATTCCATCTTTGAAGGAGAGCAGAGTAAACCAGTCAAGGTAAAGGCATATGACAGAGAATGTTAACAAACAGTATGCTGTGTACTATATAAATTTACACTACAGTATGAAGATGTTTGTGTTAACGATGGGTGCTTCTGTCCCATGCAGGCATTCATAAACGCTGTGATCAACCGACTGAGGAGCTGTGTGGATGAAGATGTCTTCATCCCTCTGTACCCCAAAAAGTCAGTTCCTTTTCTTCTTCCTCTGTCAGTTCAAACATTAAGTGTTTATTTGGAAGATTAGCAGCTGTGACTTCATCTCGGTGTCATCTTCAAGGACAGCGTAATGATGTCTCTAACCACTGCTGTTATACGTGTTCTTCCTTGTTTACAACAAAGACATCTGTTCTTTTCCTGCTCAGAATACAGCATAGACACAAATAAATGATGATGCTTGTCTGATCAATCAAAATAGTTCTGTTCTATGGTGTTCTCAATCTTTATTTATGTCTGTCTTTCTGTCTAGGCTACTAGAAGACCAGTCGTCTCCTCAGCGTCGCTTCAGGGATCAACAGTTCTGGACGGCCATTAAAGTACAGCTTTCTGACAAACATTTGTCAGTCTTTCCAAATGTGGAATTATTTGTTTTTCAGGCTGCTGTTTGTTAATCGGAGTTGTTTTGTGTTTATATCAGCTACTAGGTAACATGGGAAAATGGGATTTGCTGCTTCCTGAGTCGGTGTTGAAGGAACTGATGCTGGACAAACTGCTGAACCGATACCTGATGATTACCCTGTGCAGTCAGACACTCTGCAATGACGTCCATGCATGCAGAAAGGTGTTTAAATTGATCGTTTTTAACATGATTGCGATTATTTGTCGCCTGTCCCCCACGTTTTCTCGATTAACCTTGCACTACTTCTCCCACTCTCTTTCTCCAGATAGCAGACAGTCTGCCACTTTCTTGGCTCAAAGGAAAGGATGCCTGTTTGCCTCAGCTCCAAAATTTCAGAAACCACCTGGTTCAGAAAGTTCATACTATCTGCAAACAGCAGCCTCCTGAAGAGCCAAACACAAGGTAATAAAAACAACCGTAGAAATAAATAAAAAAGACTTTGGAATTGCTGTGAGGTTTACTTAGTCACAGTGAAATCACATCACTGGGTTCACCTTTTAACAGCCAAGAAACTGCCAAAGAAATCAATTTTTTAAATGACATTTCTTACTTTTATTTATTGAATTGCAAATATCATGACATTTCTTTATACATTTATGACAACATAACTAATAATTCTCATCTGCTTTAGGTCTGCTGTGGTTGAAGTGCTGAAGATTTTGAGTAGAATCAGGTGCAATGACTCCATCATGGATATAGCAGGGAAATACCACTACGAAGATGCCATCTACTCTCACCAGCTGCTGAATCAGGAGGCATCATGAACTGAAGTCTGAGTTAACTGGATACACATCACACTGCTTTGACCTACTGGCCAAAATACATACATACATGATGGTGGGTGTGAGGTGGTGCCAAAGCATATAGCAACAAATCGTACAAATTACTTGTTTTAAGCTGGGAAACAACAAAAAAAATTGGCCTTCCTGCTATTTTTACTGATATTTTGTTGTCTGTTTTGTACAGGAGAGATTGTAACTGTATTTTTATGAATAAATATTTGAATTTTGTTAATAGATCTATTTCCTGTCACGTTGAATGATATTTACACAATAAGTGACCTGCTTCTTCTTCTGCATCTTGAAGTCAGACATAAAAACAATGCTATGGTACAACCACTTTTTTAAGATTCCAGACTCAGCAATCGTTAATATTAAAAAAAATAAAGAATTACAGTTATTAATAATAATAATAATGATAAGACATACAAGCATAGCACAAAGGAAACAAAATGAAATACAAGTAGAGAGTATAATAAGAATATACAGTCATACCAGCTTGTTCATCACTAAAAAAGTCCTAGAAAATGTTCTCTAGAAAAGAGTTAGTACTCTGTTAGATTAGTGTACCTAAAAAAACAAAACAAAACAAAAAAAAAAAACAAATGCCATCATACAATCCTTCACTGACTTGTAGTTTGTTGACTGACTACTTGATATTAACATTCTGTTACACACACAGTTTACACACGAGTCTAAAACTCAGCTTGGCTCATCATGAATCATCATTTTGATTATATATAAGCACTCTATGACTAGACAGTGACAGCTGTATTGGTATTTGTCTTGTTTTAACGCCTGCTTGCCTCCACACAGAAACCACATACATGCCGAGGCTGTGTTCATTTAGTTGCAAATAGAAATTTTCATCAATAAATATAAAACTGACGGACTGAAAACTGACAGACACTTTCTTAATAGCAGAGTTAGCTTTTATTTTTTTTATTTATGATGCCCATACAAAGCAAAGCACACCAAAACAAAACCCAAAAACATAACTCATGACAGTCAAAAGTGGGAAAATAAGTCTGGACTGGGAACAACAAAAAAATCGAAACTTTGAATTCAACTATTCCAGTTCATAGAAGCGACAAAAACGTCCCATGACAGAAACTTAAAGGTCCCATAGAAATCGAGATTTCATTTTTTTAAATCTTTATTATTTTAAGCAGGTCTAGTGTCAAAACTCTCAATCCACGAAGAAATACACACAATATTCAGAAATAAGCCTTTAAACGAGCCATCAGGACTTGTGTGGTTGTCAAGTCACAACTATACAGTCTCTGCCCCCAGCTCTACTGCTGACCTTATTTTGTTGTTGTTTAAACTTTATTGACAACATGACAGCAAATGGTTATTCCATTGCTGAGCTAGCAAGCTACAAGACAGGAGTATTGAGGAGACGCTGCACAATTGTTGCTAAAGTAGCTGCTAACAAGACAGGAGCTACAACAGCTTGTTTCTTGACAGAATGAAACTGAGAGGCTGCATACAGAGTCAGTATAAATAAAGTCATGCAATGCTTCTCTAGTGGAATCCCAGAATAAAAATATAGAGCTAGAAATGAACATAAGATGATGTGTTTTAATCAACATGGGCCAAAACAGCAGTGCACAAAAGGAGCACCAGCTAAGATTTATGTAGATTTGCGTCACTTGTGAGCCAAAAAGCCCCCAACAATATTTATTATTTATTAAGCTGCTGGTAAAATTTGAGCATTCACCAGCATTTGGCTGGCAGACAAGGTTAATAACAACATAACTGGTGTGTTTTAATGAATTCAACCAAATCTTTGTCAGCAATGATTATGACAGTGGAAGACCATGAACAAAGTTGGAGTCATTCATACTGGAGAAAAACTTGTCAGATACCATTTCATGACCTCAACAATCAACCATCTTTCACCAGCATGACTGACCCCACATTTAAACCCATTTGTTACTGTCTGTGGCTTGGAAAAGCTGCTGGAGTTGAGCTATTTGTCTAACATGGGTTAAGAGTACAGTACATTCAAGCCAAAGGTAAACTGGCAAGTTTCTGAAAGCCAAACAGTGACAGGTCTTAAAGGGCGAAGCCTATACGCAGCTGAACTTGACGCCGTGTTTGTCGAGGCGGTCGATCAGTGTGGTTCTTGCAAAAGCAGCTCCTGGGGTATATACTCCTCCCCTGAAAATGAAGGACAGAAATAAGAAGTTGATTAAAATCTAAATTCATTTCATACAGAAGTCTCAGCAAGTAAATTTATGGAGGTTAAACTAATGCACTGTGAGGATGAAATATAAAATAAATAGTTGTGCACTGCATGTTGTGATAATCAAAAATGTTTCCAGTTCCACTTTAAAGAATAACAATTAACTGACTCCTCGTTTATCGCAGATTATCAATCACCGTCTGAGATAAGGGTAAGTTTAGCCTGGGAAATCCCATGCTGCCTTGCACGATCGTTCCCATCCAAAAACAGCATGGAAACCCGGGCCAAAACGCTCGCCTGAGGTAGGGAGCCAATTAGAGAGCAGGGGGGGTGGAAAGACGATGACGCATACTACTTGACAAACGGAAGCTTGTAGTTTTTTTGAGATGGATCCAATTCAACATGGTAGCAGCAGATGCGAACCAATCTTTCGATCAGTTGTCCGGTGCCATTGTTTAATGATATTTTTGTTTTGCCTTCTGTTTTTGGAGATTGGGAAAAATGATAGCTTTTCCTTCTCGTTGAATTTCTGTTGCTCTAAATATGTCAACGGGTACAACTGACACGATTGGCTATGGGCTACGTATACGCCAAATGATTGACATTCATAACGCCCAATAAACGGCCATGGGCAGTCATTAACCACACCTCCCCTACGAGAAATTGAGTAGGTGGTTCCCAAGCCAGGCTAGGGTAAGTCAGTATCATATATTCATATATCATATAATCCCATATTGGCTCATCTAGTATGATTGTTGGGGAGAAGAAAGAAATAGTGCAAAGTTGAAGCAGTAACTCATATTGTGTGCTGTATTTGGGTGTGAAGTCATTTCCAGATCAGGCAGGAGAGCCGGGTGTGATAACTCACTTCTTGGGCAAGGCTGTGGGCTCGTTCAGGATTGTTAGAGCAGCCTGTACCATGGTAATGGGCGTGGCCACATACCCACACTCTGAACAAGAGAGACACAATTAGACAATCATTAGAACCATTTGGACAAGCCAGACTGGGCTAATTTATCTCATTAACCAGGCTGCAGAGAGCAAAGAGGGAGACATTTCACATACTCATCAGCAGACTAGCATTACACCTTCGATTCCCATAGACTTACAGTGGTTACACAGGCATCATGCAAATTTAGCGTAGGTGAGGGGTTTTTCATTTGGATGTAACGATAACAGAATCACGTGTGCCACACCTACGCTACAACACAGACACTACAGCTGACATAAGAAAATGACCTCAGTAACGTGTACAAGCAGGCGTGCTGTTGAATAAAGCTACAGTGTTCAGGTGAACTACACTATCAAGCAACATCTGACACTAAACCTAACACTTTGAAAATAGAACATTTCTAGTTACATGTACAGTAGAGGCGCGTGTGGTTTCCAGTATGGCCTATCAATGCAGGGCTGAGTGAAGCTGATGCCAGCAGGTGTGAAACACACGCCACCTGACCCAACACCTGACACTTTTCTTCTCCAGAGAGAGAGAGAATGATATTGGCCCTTCAGTCTACAGCATGTGTGTCATTATTCCAAGTATATGCTTTTATAGGCTACATAAGAATGATGCTAGCAGTTTATTTAAATAAAGATTAAATAATCTAAATAAAAAGAAATGCTGCAAACATTGTTGCCTGCTGTAGGCCGTTGAGTGACAGGTAGGTGTTGCCACAGGTTGCTGGTTTCAGTACAAACACTGGCCAGGTTTTATGTAGATTTGCATCACTTGTGAGCAAAAAAACCAAAACAAAACAACAATATTCATTTATTAAGCTGCTGGGGAAATGTAAGCATTCACCAGCATTTGGCTGGTAGACCAGGTTAATTTGCACTCTGGTAACCAGACTTCATTCAGCCCAATTAGCCAGGCGCCAGCAGAGGCACATTAATTGACAATTAACAAGAGGTCAAACTACTATATGAGAGAAATATAAGTATTTTTGAGTTTTCATTCCTTGTTACATCAAGGACAAAACCTTGTATTATACTACAACTTTAAAAATCAGAGTTACCTGGTCCCTGAACTGTTGTGTTGATCTTGCCGTTAGGTTTCCCCTGGGAGGGGTCCTGTCCCTCTGTGTAGCCTTCTCCGTAGAAGGCAAACTGGAAGGATGAACCCTCCATCTAATACATACGTGGACACATGCATAACACACATGGGAAAACAAAGCAAAGATACTTCACTATCTGTTTGAAATGGCTTTGTTCAATGCATGAACATAATCCATATGCATGGGAGAGCATGAACTGAGTGTAAACTTCTCATTTTTGTTTCTTGTGTCTTTACCTGCTTCCTACTTGGTCCAGCCTTGGAGAAGATTCCAAAGGAGAAGAACTCCGGGTGCTGACAAGGTGAGTACAAACAACAGATTAACAGTATGTGTACCCTGACTTCTAATAAAATAAACATTCAGTTGTGAAGTGTAAACTCTAATATGTCATGTGTATTGTTTTTATACTTGTTGTGTTGGTTTACCTTGATGAGCAGGTTGCGTCCAAAACTGAACTTGACTAAGAACCAGAACATCATGCCAGCAAACATCAGCTTGATGATATTCCCAATACCTCCTACTCCTGCATATGCTCCGTATTGGACCTAAAGTAACAATAACAGATTATTTAATGCTCCAAAAACATGTAGAGGCAGAAATATACATGCTGTGTTCATGTTGGTGCCGTTTTAACCTGAAAACAAGACTGTCGAGGAAGTGTTGCACACACCAATAACTGTTAAGGTTTTCTGTAAGTTACTTGACTTAAAACTGCTCAACAGTCAAAAAGAAAAGCAGTGATTAACACAGGATGTTATTAAAGAATAGCAGAAACAAAAAAAAACATGTAGGACTGACCGGTGTTGCCTCATGTTCCTCCACCAGGAAGCGCTGAGTTCTCTTCACAACAGAGGGATCAGAGCCCATGAAGGGCAGTGCATACTGCTGGATCTCATTACTGTAGAACAATGCTCCCCTACAAATAAACACATGAGCGCACACACACACAGGACACAGAAGAAATAAATGCTAAGAAAACACATTTTTAATGATGTAATAAGTATGGAGCGCGCTCTTCTGTGTGCCGATTGTGGGACATCACCACAACACAAAGTGATGTTCCTGAGAGCATTATGCATTAGCTTGCCTAAAATTTAGAGCCCAGGAGATGAATATTATTGGCTGTTACCATCTGATCACATATAATGTCAACTGAAAAGGAATGAAAAATTGTAACCAATAGATCAAAGATATGTTTAGTATCTGCACTATATGGTTTGTCCACCAGAGTGCACTGACAAGTTTGTTTGTCAACTGTCCAGCTCAGTGTGCATCCGCAGATAAACATACTGTATATTATTGATTTACTGAGCTTGATAGGATTTGCTTTCAACATGAAAACTAAATCCTAACAAAGCTAACAGGCATTTTTACTCTACGTACCTGCGTTTAAGCCTAGAGCCAACAGTAGGGAGAGGTTTGTGATTAAACTTCCTTCTGAGACTCCGGAGCTTGTTGCTGTCAGCAAAACCGTAGACGGCTGACTGCCAAGTGCCATCATGGATACAGCCACCCTGACGGAGGAAGACAGACACATACGAAGTCGTTTATTTGCAATAGGGGGCAAAATATGTGAGTGATAGCACAGAAATATGAGGAATGAGTGTACAGAAATGGGGATGATGAGGAGAAAAGGAGAAACAAAATGATCCATTGCTGCATGCACTTATGGGTAATGTAGTTCATACATCAGGTCCTGTGTTGACAGTCAGGAAGCTCTCAACTGCAGTCAGCGTACCTGTGGACGGACACACACAAACGTTTTGACAGAAGCTAATATGACAATGAATAAATCATTAATAGCAACAAAAAGGAGGTGAATGAATTGCTGCTTATCAATGTCACAGCGGAGGGATTTGTTGTTAATGCATCTGTGTGTTTGTGTGTATACGGGTGCATACCCTTGAACTGTTCCCTGGTGTAGAGGACTCCCATGTCTGCAGGTATGGAGTCAAATCCACAGCTCCCTATAACGTACACACCATTGTCAGCTGCCTGGCTGTTGTAGTTCAACTCCATGCCCTCCAGAAACTGCATACAGCAAGAAAGAAACACACACACACACACACACACACACACACACACACAATAAATGACGTATTATAGAATAGGGGATGTATGTATGTCCCTGGCTCAAAGTAAATTAGATGGCACACAGCATATATAATAAATAAGATTTTATTTCTGCCTTATAAAAATTCACATTTACAATGAGTATCTCTTTGAAATGATACGTTTGCAGCTCTAAATCTAAATCAAAGCATAACAATATATGTGGACATCATCTTTGCCAAGTTTGAGTCATATAAAGTGAGGCAGAGCAAAATTACAGAGGTTTTAGTGCAGACGTGCTCTTGCCTCCATTAGGGGCTTAAGAGGTTCAGAACCAGGACACAGCCTCAAAACATGTAAAACCTCAATTTAGGCTGAGTGCTAACTGTTTCCGTGAGACATGCTGCATGACACACACCAGCATCTGAGGGAAACCAACAAGGGAAAACTGCTGTCAAGCCGCCAAGTGAAAGCTAATTTTGTCTAACAGGCTACAGCATGAAACTCAGCACGTCTCCTATTTAATCCAAACACAAACAACAGCATAGCTGGAAGTGAGGACATCTGCAGGACAACATCCACGTAAAGTTCACTCACAACACGCAAGTCCAGAAAGAAGGATCAAATTATTACTTTACAACTTGATTAAAGTCAAAAATATTATGCAGTATGAAATGAGTAAAGAGGTCAGCGACTTAAATGTGTTTCGTCTGTACTGTTTGAGTCTTTGAAACAAGCAAACCTGGTGATAAAAGGAGATGGCATGATTAAATTCAAAGCAGGTGACTAAGGTCAAACTGAAGTTATCAAGGTATCAGAATTTTAAACTTTGATGCTATCCTAGTATTAAAAAAAACAATCCTCGATACCACTTTCAATAATAAAAAATAAATACATTAAACAAAATAGGTTCTTTTCGTAGCAGACTTTCCTGGTACAGAAACAGTGTAACTGGTGTTGGTATTTCTCACGTCACCATTTGAATACTTGGCTGCCTGTCTCTCTCTGTATCATGCAGGAAAAACTCACAACTCACAAAACTCCCATTTGGATTTTTTTCACCTGAGGCTTGTTGTTAATGATGCAGCTTATTTGAACCAACGTCATATGGAATGATATCAGCACCAACAAGGTGTGTTCACTGTTTACTGTTGCTATCAGTCAGTTGTAAAATAAACACTGGTTTTGCATCTTTATCATAATACCAGAAAACACCTCTCTCTCTCTTTCTGTGTCGCTGTGTGAGGCTGCACAGAGGGCGGCGTGCAAGGTGGAGGTCACTTAATTGACTGCAGATGGCCTTCTTATGATTGGCGATCTATGTTTTTCTTTTTAGATACTATCGAATGTGTAAATAACCAAGATCAAATTGTTTTAAACGCAGGGTAAAATACCACTATCGATACTTTTGACAACCCTCGGTCACACCAAAGGAAACTACTGCCCTGCAATACTCTCAGTTTATGTAATAATTAATACTGACTATGGATATACGTACCTGAGGCTCTCCACTGATGTCAATATGGTGGGCTCCATTTTCCACACAGGCTTTCACCACTGGCTCACCATAAAACCTGTACTATATATGAACAGATACACACACACACAAATTCATACATGTTAGTCTCAATTGTTTTTCCTTTCCTCCATTAGTTTGGTTGAAGGCCAGTTGCACATCCCTGCTGCCTATTTTTACCTGCTAGTATCTAAAGTCTTAACCTTAACCTTATCCCCGCCCCAGATCCTATCTCACTCTGCACATGCACTTCAGTGTTACTGCAGGAACAAGACATGACCCCTCACCAGCGTTCCACACAAACATGAAAAATGCAAATATGTTAGATGGTACACGATACAGCTACAGAATCACCCCTGTAGGCAAATCCTGTTAAACATGTTTATTGTACTGTCAGGTGTCTTTCAGAGCAATCCTGAGTGTTGGTACACGACTAACTCAAGTTATACTTCACACACCAATTTGGAGAGCAAAGTGCAACCCTCGTTCCTGCTCCTTATGCATACATTATTGTGAAAGATGTGTGGTTTACACAATACTGTGTGGATTTTGTCACCCGGGTATTACCAGATTCATATCAGATACATTTATTATCATACAGATCAATGTCCTTTTGGCTTCAACTGTCTGCTTCAGTTTGAACTAAGCTGGCAAACAGAAATCATTTCCGCAGTGGAAGAATTTGATTTGAAACAAGAACCTGAATGATGCACAGGACGCAAATCAGTGGTGGAAACCTACTTTCCATTCTGACTTCGATACAATACAACTTATTGTGTGCTGAAAGTCAGTAGCATTCATTGTGTGAAAGAAAGCTGCCCTCTGTGTGTGCGTGTGAGAGAGAGAGACAGATACATAGGAAGAGAAGAGATAGAGAGGGTTAAGTTGAGCTACACTGTTGCCAAAGGGAGATGACGCATATTAATGTTGACAGATAATTTGTTTGTTCCATGTGACAGAGCAAGATTTGTGTATTAGACAAAAATAAACAGAAGTACACACTTTTTTGGGGTAGAATTATCTACTTACAGGTCCCACACAGTTGAGAACAATGACAGCCTGTTTGCACATGGCTGCTAGGGAGTCTGGTTCTCCTACATCTGCCACGATGATGTCCACCTCTGACCTCAGCTCGGGCTTACCTGCACACGCACGCACACACTTTGTAAGGACTGGTGCGATACTATATTCTGAAGCAAACATTTAATAACATTATAACTTTCATATTCTGATTCCCATGTGTAAATATTTAAGTACAGTATACCTGTGAGAAAACAAATACACAGTGAATAAGAGGAGGAACAAGAAGACAGATAGGACAGAACTTGCAAAAACTATAAATGTTGGTTTAAAAGACACATTTCTGTTCAAAGACACAAACGGCAGTTTTCACTGAATGACTGGATGAGCTAACATGCCAGTCTCTGTGTGTGTGTGTGTGTGTGTGTGTGTGTGTGTGTGGGTGTGGGTGTGTGCTGTCATGGATGGGGATTGAACAGTGAGCAGGTGTGTTCCATCAGCTGTTGTACACTCCCCGCAGAGAGATCTGAAGAGGAGGGGGACAACAGAATAACTATCTAATCCTCTGGAAACTCGCATTACTGTCATGACAGCAGAATAGCTCACTGGTCTCGATCCAGTGATGGACGTAATTTTCCATGTTTAGAGTGTTGCACGGATACAAATCATCAACCTAGGAAATTAACGGCATACTAAATATATTCAGTAAATATTTGTTACACATTCCACATGATACAAGCATATATGGGTTAGTTACATTCTGTCTCTGCTAGAGATGTAATGAATAGTTTCATATTTTAATAACTGATGAATCATTCAAGTCGTTTATCAGGCAAAAGACAAAAAGTCTGCTTCTTACAGCTTCTTGTATAAATAGAATTTACTGAAGATGATGGACCTTTTTCTGCCATCAAATAGATAAATTAATAAATTATGCCTAAAAGTATTATTATAGTCACTAATCAAACTAACCATTATTTGCAGTTACTTTGCTGTACATCAGAATATACATTGGCTAAAAGGATAGTGAATCAATTACAGTATCAAGTGAAAATATCAACCAATTAGTGCCTTCAGTTTCAGCAGGGCACAGTTACATGCCTCAGTACTTAATTTCATGTTTTTTGCCAGCTGGTTAGACTAAGCACATCCCTGTGGATACACTGACTTTAACACTGAAGGACTGAATAATTATCATTAGTTCATGTGATTGTATCATTAATTGCGGCTCTTAATAGTAATAATAATTTATATTGTCATTATTATAGGTTAAACGAAACTGTTAACTTTTAGATGTTACCTCATTTGTACTTTGGAGTTCAGTCAGAGTTTACTATCAGCGAGGATAAGCCACCATGAGTTGCAATTATCAGCTCACCATCTTGTATTTGACATCACCACAGTTGAGCAAACTATTAGGGAAGTGATTCCTGCTGTGCAGGGCCGTCACTCCCACTAACTACCTGCCTCAACTCACACTTGAACTAATGGGATTGTTCAGATACATACTGAGGACTCCGGCGGCCTGCTCCAGAACATTTTCCAGCTTCTGCTTGCTCCTGCCGGCTACGGCCCATTTCAGGGTCCCTTTCGGACCTTCGGACACAGTACGGGCCACCTCCTCCACCACGAACTGGCCCGTGAAGCCAGAGGCTCCGAAGATAACCAGGTGGTACGGCCTATTTGCGGTGGTTTCAACGCGCGCCATGGTGTCAGCTAACTAACAGCCTCTGCGGGTTAACTGACGCTCCGTCAGATATCCGACAGACTGTTCACCTCTGGTCCCTCCCACCTGAGATGCGGGCGGAGGCAATGGACAGCCGCCAGGAAACAGGCGGGGACGTCAGCTAAGATGGCGCTCTAACAATGCAGTCCAACAGCCTCCACCTCGAAAACCACGGTCATGCTAGCCAACACATTTTTCTGCTGCACGCTGTGTGTGTGTTTATTATAGGCATTACGGTAAGCGTGATTTCAAAATAAAAGTTCCGCTGTACGTAATTTCGCGTCAGTGAGTAATGAGAAGGCACATGAACGAGTAAAAATACTCGAATTACTAAATAAAACAGAAATTTAAAAAAATATTAAACCAGAAATCCCATGGATAATAAAATAGGCTACCCAACAAGAACTTTATTTTATATTTTATTTTTTAAAGTAAAAGGCAAACATAATTGATCAAAAGTAGGGGATGAAAATACATGTGAGCTGAACGAAATATTTTAGATCATTAATCAATAGTTATCTAATTTGTTTTGAATCATTCGTATGTCCGTATAAACCTCCCGGGCTTTCTGATTGGTCCTCGCAGTGGTCGCCTGTCAATTACGACATTCAGATGCGCCAACTACACCACGAGATTTGGGCTAACAGCAGGGTCGGGATGCGGCGACCTCAATGTCAAGGAGCTTTACCAGCGAAAAGACAAACAAGAGCCATGTTCAAACCATTAGTGTAGTCACATTTGGCTGTAAAGGATAGTCTGCAACAAGGTACGACCGTGTCACTCTCGTTTAAACGACATTACATGCATGTTAGTTGTAAACCTCATTACCTTACGGCTAACTAGTTAGCAACAGCATGGATATTTTAAGTGTCGCCAAACTGTTCAGCGACATGTTGTAACGGCTTACCTGTGAGGCTGATTTGTGCATTTTTACCGGATTTTTGACCATTTTCGTGAACTTACAAGGTGAGGGACAGTGATGACTTCTCCAGTGAGGCCGATGGGGTTGAGCCATCAAATGTTAAGGAGAAGTTTACCTCCCCACGTGTGAGGAGACCATAGACTGTACTCACTGTGGTGTGTCATTAAATGCGTTAATAGTCACATTGAAAACGTGAAGTCTGTAAAGGATCGATACAATATAAAATGTATAAAACTAATATAAAAATATTACACCACCAAGTTAGCTCCGAGAACAGTGCTTGCGCAAATCTGTTATTTAACAATGATACAATGTAGTACATGTTTAAATGTAAGTTAATGCCACTTAATGTTATTTGTCTAACATCCTTTGTTTCTTTTCATTCCCTCTAGGCTGTGACCTCTTGAAGAGGTCCCCCAAACCCCCCCCCCCCCCTTCCTCTGTATTTACAGGTCCACTAGTCCACCATGTCCTCCCAGATTTGTAGAGCGTTGGAGCTGATGATGCGCTCTTCTGGCTGCCAGGCCGTCAGAAGCAGATCGTGTTTACACAAGGCAGTGTTGACTCCTGTAGCTCCCTCTCCCACGTGTGTTCCTGGGTTTGCTGTGCTTCATAGAAGGGCATACAGCCTGGATTCACTCTCTTCAGGTCCTGGTCGGCTCACGCTTGGTCAAAGCTCCCAACAGCCCTGTGCAGAGAGGATATCCTCCTCCTCAGCACTCACACACAGGAATCTATCTGCTGTGGCTGTACAGGTAGGACATATCTCTGGCTTTGCTTGAGTCTGTCTTCCACTGCAACTTGATGTGTGTGTGAAGTTCAAATGAAATGTATATCCTGTGTGGAGGATGTACTTATACATAGTCTGTATATTACCTACTAGAGACAGTTGTCCGCACACCCAAGATGCAGACAGGGATCCTGCCACATGGGTAGAGCTATGCATTGCTATAAACAGGGTCAGCAGAAAAATGTATTTTAGCCTCATTAAAAGGCCCACCTTAAATAAAATCAACATCAGTTTAAATGTATGCTGGTTTAAGAATATTTCCACTATTTCCATGTACCCAATTGTGCTGCACACTTATTACGCCAGCTGATCAACCCATTTCCAAGCCATTTGTGGTGGTTAGAAGCAAAACAGACTTTTACCTTTATAAAACCTCCTCCATGTCTTGAGTTTGCTTTATTATTGCATTCTTTTACCACAGTGGTCTGATACACTGCCTATTAGCTCTTTTTCCTTTATTGTTGATGCGCGCAACACACAGATCTGCTCTGACTCTCCACCAGGCTCAATTGTTTTGCCCCAAACATCTTTGCTTTGTCCCCTTTTTTGCTGTCTTTCTCTGTAGTTCACTAGTCACTAATTTTACCTGTGGGACCGGTTCTGGCAACTTGTCACTTTGTTTCTGGATGGCATTGATTGTTTACACTCTCTGTGTGTATGTCCTTCTCCAGGGCCAGCGTCGTCCTCTGTGCCAGTATGACTTCCTTGACCTCGGGGAGGTAGAGGACAATGTACGCCGTGCCCAGGCCTGTAAAAAGATCAGACGCTTCATAGTGGACCCAGAGCTGGCTAAACTGGTAGCACAGCATCTCGAACCTGAGGACGCTAAAACTGTTATCTTTGAATGTAATCCAGGTATGTTTTTGTGCAAGTGATAACACAGCTGTGGACATAAATTATGAAGTTCATCTCTGAGTTTGTTCGGTGTGTAACAACTAAACCGTCTTGTTTTTTGACCCAGGTGCCATAGTGTAAACCATAGTGTAAAGTGTGTTGTGTTTTTGTGCACAAAAAGGTCCTGGGGTGTTGACTAGAACACTGCTAAATGCCGGCGCTCAGAGAGTTGTGGCTCTTGAAGAGGACAGATTCTTCCTACCCGAGCTACAGGTAACACAAACACCTCAAAGAATCAAATGTTGTTTTGTGTTCTTATATGGATTAATACATTAGTAACCCAACTCCTTTTAAATGTCAGTGGTTATTTCCTCAATTTTACTCTTTCCTTCTTGTGTAGTAGTTAAATAAATTGTTTTTTTTTTTTTTTTGTAGGAGTTGGAAAGTCAGCTTGATGGTCAACTGGAAGTGGTTCATTGTGACTACTTCAAACTAGACCCCATTGGCAATGGAAACCTTAAACCCCCTGCCATGTTTGCTGACAAACTGTTCACTGACCTGGGAATATCAGAAGCCAGCTGGACTGATGGTAAGAAAAAACACATAGAATAAATAGGAATTGTGTTTAACGTTCACACAAGAACATTTTATTTAATGACCACTGTGCATTGCACGGTGTACTGTCCCTCGGAAATGTCTTTTTGGTAATGTATTCCTGTATGTGTATCTCTAGACATCCGGTTGAAGGTGGTGGGCATCCTGCCTCTGCGTAATGAGCGTAGCCTGCTGCTGAAGATGGTCTATGCTTTGTTTGAACGGCTGTCTGTCTACAGATATGGAAGAGTAGAGATCAACCTCTTCATAAGCGAAAAGGAATACCTGGTAAAGAACAAGAGCATCTAAACCACCATCTGTAGAAAGGAGTACCAGTTAATCTATTGATCACAGGGTTTAACCTTGGTTGCACTTGTCAGTAACATTCCTACAACACAGTCACTAGTTGATGCTCAGGGAGTCTTGCATTTGGCAACGCAAATGAATCAATACCCCGATTGTGTCTCCTATCAGAAACTGGTGTCACGTCCTGGTGAAATGATGCACTACAGAGCTTTCAGTGTCCTTTGGCAGATGGCCTGTGACATTGATCTACTGCACAAGGTACAGTATAAGGGGTTATGCCGGCTTTGTACCACTAAAACTTCTAAAGACTCTCCTAATTGTCAACTTCCTTCTCTCTGTCTGTGCAGGAGCCCTGGCAGTCATTTGTGATGTCTTCAAGACAGAGTATACCCAGTCCTAGGGGCAAGGTAAGTAAGCCGACTCAATAACAGAAACATAGAGCTGATGGGTCTTGTCAATTTTAATATAATACATTACCCCTGATCCTCTGCCTCTTTCTCCCTTCAGCTTTCCAATGACAACATGTGCCTGGTGCGCCTGCGTCCACGGGCTGATTTGTTCTCTGCAGGCCTCACTCCTTCTAATGCTTCCACTCTGCTCATGATGGTCAAACAGTGTCTGGCAAAGAGGAAGGTCAAGCTCATTGACAGACTGAAGTAAGCAATGCACGTTTAAGCTATTTAGACAGGCCTGCAGCTAACACACTGCACATTACAGCAGAGAACTGCACAAAGTGCATTGTTGTGGTTGTTTTTACTGGACACGTGTTCTGATCTTGCTTATTCTTTCTCTTTTTGTGTTCTCTTTTTCCTTTTATAGCCTCTGGTCTCCAGATAGTGGGAGCAAGCTGTTAGCGGAGATGGGCATGCAGGAGGACATACTGACAGGCCACGTATATCCAGAGGAGTATCTTCAACTGTTTCAGCTGATGGACAAGAGTCAGGAGTTTACACAGAGCTGGCTTTATGAGGAGATACTGGAAAACACACAGAGGGAGGGATGGGGCTAAAATATATAAATATACAGGTCATGTGTATAGTTCTTTTCTCTCTTTTTTTTTTAGAAAATGAAATGCAAAAGTAAACAAAAAACTTATTTAAAAAGGGGTAATTTAATATACATAATCTGTGAACAGAAGATGATTACATACAGAAACACAAAAACTGTACAAATACAATTAATGCAGATGCTTCCAAAATGCATTTTTCTGTAAGAAGTCACTGAGATGGTAAGAGTTGACACTGAAATGATCCTCTGTGCTTTGGACTGAGATTCTCATGAGTTGAAAGACAAAAACTCAGAAGCAAATCCAAAAGTCATTATTTTTGGGTCCTCATATGATCATGTAAAAAAAGAAGGCAGAACTCATAGATGCACCATGTCATGCAAATGATATTATAATAATTTATGCGCATGTGCTCTATGTGAATGATTGGCTGCTACAACTCGAGTTTCGCTGACGCAGCAGCTGTGACCACAGTTTCACATGTAATTTTCCAAACCGACATTCTTGGTGCAGCAAGAAGGGGGAAGTTTTCCACTGTATACTGTCACGGCTTGTATAATTTTGTATAGTAATTATAAGCATAAACTGATTTAAATGTATGAAATGTCTTGTTTTTTGGGGGGCGGTGTACGTTGTGTGGCTCATATAATTTAATCAAATCATTAAATCATAATTTTGATATGTAGTGATTTGGATTGAGTCGGGCCTTGTTGTACTTTACCTGCCAGGTTGCATACAGTGAAAACATTGTTCGGTTCAGCATATGTTTCTAGTTTTGGAGCGGGTATGCCCACGTGTCATGAAAACTTATGTCATTTCACACATGTTAAGGAATAATACATCTGAAATAAATAAATTTCACTATGGACTATTTGTCAGCATCTTTTAGGAGTGGACTGAAGCTTCAGCATCACTTAAAAGTTGGCTTTCCAACACCATAAAGCGAAAATGGGTCATTTTAGAGAAAAAGCAGTGGATTCAACTGTTAAAAATGTCCCCGCCGTGAATAAAAATCCCCGTAGTGACGGTGTAAGCACAGAAGATGGCGTTAGTGCGTGTTAGATGAGCAGCTTGTGCAGCAGCGCAGGCCTGATGACAGCGGTAGCAACGACCCCTGACCGTCTGTTTGAAACACCTACTGTCATTAACAACATCCACAGCAAGTGGCCGATGCTCGAGCCTTCACCTATCAAGTCAAGCTTTTTAAGCCGTAAGTATAATTTACCGGTTCGGTGTCGCAGAAATGTACAATGATTTGAAAGCTAGTGAATTACTGTGAAGGCACACGGTGTTTATTTAAAAGGTTTTCACCGCGGTGTGCTGCCCAGATGTGCCTACTACACTCGGCTAGCTCACGTTAGCATGCACTAGTTACATTAGCTACAAACGTTACAGCTATGTAATGTATCTGTGTAAGCTCAGTGCTAGATACCGCTGTTTAGCTCGCTTTATTGAGGGATAGTCATTAGCTCTCCTCAGACCTATTTTTTACCCGTTTAATGAAACATGTACAACACAAGCCTATTAGAGGCGTAACGTTAAATACACATTGCGCTTCAACGGTAACGATAGCGACCAAGCTAACCTCCTGATATGTATTAGCTTCTTTAATCAAACCCTAGCTAGGTTAATTAGCCAACTAGCCACTAACCAGTACAATGTGATAGAAATGACAGTGGCTGTCTGCTGTCACCGCATGTGTCACTACCTGCCATGTACTTGTACAGGGTGTAGCAGGGGTAGCATGAGCTGACGGTAAATATACGTCTGAACATGGCGTTATATCAAACTTTTAGGTTTAGCTTGTTAGACAAATCTTTGGTGTCTGACCAACAGCCAAGCCCCACCTCTTTGAACCACTAGGTGCACTTACTGCAAATAGTATAATAGTTATAGTACTATAGTATGTAATAGTAACGTCTCATATGCTACAGTTTTGGTGAGTATGCGTGTAAACATGACCTGACAGCCAGTGTCAGTTCATCTGAGGTTGTTTTTTTTAAGCTGTGTCGCTGTCTGTCCTAGTCCTCGTATTGGCCTCTCAGTGGACAAAGGTGGAAGAAACTTCTACACCTTTTTTTTCTCTATTTGTCCTTTTGGCTGACTTCCCTTCTCTTCCGTTTGTCCTTTCTCCTGTCTTTTATTATTTATGGTCCCCCGTGGAGTAGGGCACAGACAAAAAGAGGACAGGATGGATGGTTGTGTGGACAGATGGCTCTGGGGGGGGGGGTTACTGTAGATACAAAGAAAACCCACCCACCCAAAAAGCATCACAGGTACAACAACATCTGTGCGTGTGTGTAATCTGGAGGTCGTTGTTGCATAAGCCTCGGCGTCACAGTTGTTTGTCATCACCTGGGAGTGTTTTTATTTTCCAGAGGGACTTTTAGAGCTCGGTGTAATTAGACTCCAAAACAGACTCTCATCCCATGCTCGGTTTTATTTGAAGCTCAAAGCCATGCTAATATCTACCCAACGGGATAGAGCACATATCCACAAGGTGTTGTCTTATAGTAGAATATGTAAAGCTTATGCAACCCAAAGGCAAGATCATTACAGCGTTATCCAATAGGTTCTCAGCTCTCTTTGGAGACAGCCGTCCTCCGCACTGATTCGTTCATGGACTCATCCCCTGAGGTATTTCTCTCTGACATTTATATGTGTTCCCATATTCTTGAGTTTTATAGAGAATATGGACACACAGGGAACCAAAGTTGTGCTACGTGTGTTTGTTTTCGTTTGGCTGAGTCTTACAGAAAGCAATACGTGGTTACAAGGAAGAACAATGAACTTGGTGCTGCAGCAAACCAGGACGGCCTTATTCCTCTGAGATAGGCCTTCATTAGCCTGGATGTGTGTATTTGTGGAAGCTATGGGGTGAAAATCTCACCAGAAATACTAAAACTCTTATGTTGAAATGACTGTTAGGGTCCTGCCGTGCATATTGTACCCAGGGATGTAGGATAAAGTCAGGTAGAAAAGGTAAGGTAAAGAAAGGTATTCAGCTTTTAGATGATTTCACTTGATAGCAATGGGTGGAGTTGTTTCAGTGCCATACTAGTTTTACAGTCCATACGCTAAGCGACTGTTGTTTTTTTACACACTTGATGCGTGTGTTTACATTAGGTGGTGTAATGTGGGGAGGCTGCAAGTCAACCTGAGTTTTTCTACCTGTCATTGTTGGCGTTCACTTTCTGAGCCAGCTGTAAACACTGATAACGCAGTTCAATTAAAAAGCATGCTGTTGCACAATACTGGTTTAGGCTTCACACTGATTTACCAGTTTGTGTACTTGCACAGTGCACTGCGTGACCTGCAGTGAATCTTGCCTTTGAGAAGCTTATCATTTTCACTGTCAGGAAAGTGTTGATTTAACTCTGTGTTACTTTCTGAGGCGTTTGTCGTTCCCAACCAATTTTTTTTTTAGACCATCATGGTACCAAGGGGAAAGATTCACAGATTACCAATAAAAAACCTTTTCTGTGTGAATTTTGTGCTTATACAGCCACAGAGTTGATCAGAAGGGTGCTTCCTTGAGCTACTGACATTATTAGAGAACGTTTCAGTTCAATATTTGTTAACACCTTAAAGAATTGAACACACACATTGTTAAACATGGATGTTCAAGCTATGAGATTCATGCTGCAGCTTTGTTATGATTAGTATTTTGTCTGTCCAGTGTACGTAAATAGAGGTGGACAATATATGATTTATTGCATATCAGTGTAATAACATCTCTGTCGCTCATGTCCCTTATTTTATTTTGAGTTTTATTCTCTAGGTTCATATGATTAATTGTCATTGTTACTTTGTTTTACGTTAACGCTCTCCCCTATGTCGTAAATCATTTTACAGTAAACGTTAACATTGCCAAATTAAAGCGTCTTAATTCCACTGTCGTTCGTTTTTTTCTCTCTCTCAGTCTTGCTCTCTGTAATTAATGTTTCATGTCTCAGTTGCTGGTTCTACAAAAGCTATTGTCGTTGAAATGTTACACCTGAATCTTAAGAATTTGACATTTAGATCACCCTTTGAGCTTAGTTCTTGTGGGCAAGTAGAAACAGGTATTATTTGCAGATTAAAGAACAATATTTTGCTTCAGATTAAGACCAATGTTAACCAGTTTAATCCTCCTCAGCCGCACTCCCAGTTAGCGCTTTCTTACAGGTTTAGGACTTGTACAGAGGTTTCAGCTGTTTGTTTTATTGTTGTTGTTTTTTGCATTATACCTTGTCAGGTTTGTATCTTTAGAGTTAGTTAGTGATTGCCATGTAAGTTGTTGGTAGGACTGTTGGTCTTTTAATGTCTTTACGCCTTAGAGTCCGTTTGACAACTGAGGAATGACGCTAAACTTGTTTCACATGTCTCGCTTTCTCTCTCTCACTGCCATCGGACCTTATCTGTGTTTCTCATACCTTCTGTGATTCATGACACCCTGTGGTTTGTCTCACTCTGTCTTTGCAGACTTGAAGAAGGGCTTGTCTAATCTGCAGCACTGACCTTCAGGCTGAAAGGTCAAACATTGTGAGGTTGTTGCCAGATGGATCATGGTGGTGAGTGTTTAAATTTCACCAAAGCCTAACGCAAAATGTAAGCTCAACAAACTTAATTCACAGTAAAAACACATCAGCTAAATCCGATGAGAATGCTGAAGCTGGATGACGTTTCTTTTTTATGCTGTGGTTGCTTTGATTTAAACTCCAGCTGTCCTGTAAATATGGAGTCAAAATCAACTGAATGACATTCATCCTGTGTATGAATTTAGATTACATAATATTTTTTTTGGCTTTCTTACTTCATTAAAATGATTGTAATTTCATCTGACTCTTTATTTGGCCTCCAGGTCAGTTTGAGAGGGAGGGCAGAGTAATGTCCCAGGTCCAGGTGGACAGAGTTGACCTCTGCGATAACCTTCCCAGCCCTGAGGCTCTCACTGCCCAAACTCGAAATCTCAACGAGACAAATGCGCTCACACAGCCTCAGAGGCTCAGCAACAATGAGAAGGATGTGGAGGAGGACCAGGAAAAAGAAGGATATATGAGAAGAAGCAGAGGGGAGGAGGAGGAAGACGTTGATGAGGTGATGAAGGAAGAAGAAGAGGACATGTCAGAGGGATCAAGTTCTTTAATTCGCTGCCAGTCTCCAGACACGCCGATGACTGACTCCTCCTATTCAGAAACTGGTAGGAAACATACACACATGGAAGAGAAACTCATTATACACAGACATCAACACACACTTTCACACACCAGTGCTGTTTCAAGTGTTTTCTTCTAACTTTTTTTGATGATGTGCCTATTTGCACATCAACAAACACAAGCAATATTAGTATTCATTTGTGGCTGTTTTTCTGGCCATTTGATGATGACCTGATCTTGTCAGAAGTCTAACTTCTGAAAAAAAGGTTGCTCAGCTTTCTTTGGCTGCGGTTTGTCACTGGGGAGATACAGTATAGTGACTTTTTCAATCCATTAAAACAGCCAGCGGCTGCTGCGGGAAACAAGCCTGCTGATAGCGAGTGAAACTATACAGAAATCAGTCAAGGTTAAACAAGAAATGTGATCCTCCATCAGATGTAGTGTAGGAATGTTATGTTCGGCAGTGCCAGATTAGGTACTTTTTAACTATAAGAAACACTCGCTGTGATGTCACTGAGTTTTAGCTTTCACTGCTTGACTTTGACCGAGAAGCAACCGTGCATGGTAATGAAGGCCGCCGCTCGGGCCAGCCTCTGGCCTTTTGTGTGTCTTTCTTCTTTCTTGCTAGCCAGACACAATAATCTGTGACAGTGTTTGTCAAAACAAACAAATAAAACCAGATTATAGCTCACACGTTTATATGTCTGCATTTACACACAAGCACACACTGCTGAACGCACAGTTCCCTGTGTTAGTGCGCATGTGCATGTCTGAACCACCTGTTTGTTCAGTTGTTCTCTGAGGTTTACGGAGCTCCATTCCTCCAAAAGACTTACCTTATATCTAAAGTCTGAAGCAATCCGTCTGTTTGTCTCTGGATTAGACTGCTTCATTGTTTAATACTCCTGTACTAATTACCAGTCAAAGTGGTTGATTCTCTTCAACTGCTTAATGTTGTCCTAAATATAATTGTCAGTGTTGGAGGCACAGTGCTTACCTCAGTCCGTTATACGTACACCTGTGTTCTCACGAGTTTAAACAGCTGTTTGTCAGTCATGTTTCAGCCTGTTCACTGCGCTCTACTTATTCTGTCTTCCTCTCATCTCCCTGCTGCTCTCTTTCCCTCTAGGCAGTCTATTGGAGGCTCCATACCCCATCAGCCCTGGGACCAGCCCAGAGCCTACATCCCCTGTCATTCCAGTTGTCAGTCCAGGAACTGCATATCCCATCAATCAAATGGCACTGAGCCAGAGTGATGTCAAAGTGGAGTCTCACATCTCCAACACTGAATCAGGTGCCTCCCACAAAGAGTCCATTACACTGGGACCCAACTTCACCACAGGGCCTATAGATTACACTCCAGTAACTGTGACCTCAGACATGAGGCCTACAAGCCCACCTGGGCCTGCGTGTATCACAGAAGCCACAGACACAGGAGCAAAAAATACTAACTTCATTACAGAACAACATACCTCATCCACAGAGCCCGTCTTCAACCAAGGAGTTGCCAGTTCATGTGCGGCACCTGTCACCTCAACTGCAGAGACAGTAACCGCTTGCACCACGTCTGTTGATTCCACTGCTATTAGTGCAACAGCAGGACTCCTTACCGTCACCACAGGGCCTACGACTACTGGTACAGAAGCCACTTCCACTACAGGACATATAACCTCAGTTTGGGAACAAATTACCTCCACTCCAGTGCCCACCTGTTTCTCAGTATCCTCCTGCGCCACAGGGCCTATCCCAAGCCCTGCTCTGCTAGAGTCTCTTGAGCAGTTGGCACAAAGAGGAGATGACACTCACCTTCCACAGTACCTTCACCAGGTAACCTGTTTGTCTTGCTTCTGGCATATCTCAGATACTG
Source organism: Nibea coibor (assembly GCA_023373845.1). NCBI lineage: Eukaryota > Metazoa > Chordata > Actinopteri > Sciaenidae > Nibea > Nibea coibor. Next base: position 13,384,125 of record CM041738.1, read on the forward strand.
AGAGCTGTGTATCAGCAGCCACTCACTTGAACAAACACTCTTGTATTTAATGGTTTCTTGAAGTTTTTTTTTCTTGCTGTCTTTCTGTTTCTTGCTCTTCACACTAATGAAGTTAAATCACTGTTATCCACTCAGCCCCATAATCAGAACAGCACTTTGTACCCTGAGGCATGGGCGTCTTCAGTGTCTATAAACACAAACACAAATACAGACATGCACACAAGTTCACACATTAGCCACACTACAAGAAACACACACGTACTTGCTCCTCTCTCACACAAAGATCTGCATGACTGGACATGTATGTTATAGGGTGTGTTAATGTTCCTCTGAGTTTGATTTATAAATGGCTCCACCAGACACACGAGCTATGCTTACTTCCAGGCAAACAGGTGTGTGTCTATGTGTCTGTGCATGAGTGGAAGAGATGGAGAAAGTGGGTAGGCACCTGAACACACACATGTGTGTCTTGGATGAGTTTATGAATGATGTAGTAACAGGCACCATCTTATTAGGTTATTAAAATAAACTGCAAACAGGTTTTTAGGAAAAAGAGCGTGGGAGAGAGAGGCAGGGATCACATGTGACCAGAGGTTTGTGAAACCAACACGATTAGCATAGATATGAATTGTTGGACAGCCAACAAAGAAAGTCAGCGCAGAGGGAGAAAGAATGGACACATTGTTCAGACTTCATTGAGAAACATGTCCAGAAAAAATACAAAGAAATTTGTTTTATGTTTAGCTTAGAATCGGTTTAATTTGTTGTATTGAGTTTAATCTCTTCCACCCCACCCCACACTAGTCAAAAGTCCTCCAAAATACCACATTAAGACACCAAAATTAAAAACCGATGTGATTTCTCTGAGAATTGCATTTTCGAGTGACTGAATGGCAAGCACGCCTAGTTTGATAATTGCTCAGATTCCCCCTTATTGACGGTATAACCTTGAAACACAGACCTCCTCTGAATGCCTTCAGTCTGTAGTTTGAGGTTGTACAGAGGCTGTGATTATCCTAGAGGTCACAATAGATCATTTTATACAGTCAGCCCAAGATTCAAAAACTGCTCTCACTACATGTAGCATGCGGACTAACGTCATCACACATGAATACACTTACTCACTGAATCCACAAGAGTCTCAGCTTTCCAGTCATACCCAATTTATGCATCTCTTATACTGTTTAGGGACCCCATTGTGCAGAAATATTCAAATACACTAGACGAAAATAACTCATGTATACTGCATGCAAAAACCTGTGTGTGTCAAAACTGCATGAGACTATGAGTTGGACTAAAATTGTGTGGATGTGTGTGTGTTGTGGTGTAACTGATGTTGAAAAACAGGCAAATTTAAACTCTTGTCAGTACAGTTACGTTTTAGAGGCCGTCCAGTCGTCACCGCCCCTCACTTCATTAGAAATGCGAGCGCCTGCCCTCCTTTCCTCCTCCTCTCTCTGCCTCACACACACACACGCATGCACACACACTTCTCTTGTTCTGTGATCAGCTGAGCAGCATGAAAGCAACACTTGCTGAAGAGAGGTAGAGTGTCTATCACGGTCTCTTATTTTCCTGTCTTGCTTTTCACTCTCACTCTCTTTTTCACTCTCGCTAACCTGCTCAATTATTTTATTTGGTTTCTGGGATCAGATAGTTTTCTCTGTCATAGTTAATGATTATAGAAGACATTGCAACAGGAGCAGCACAGCCACAGCTCTGTGTAGTGTGGTTTTTATGTTTTATATCTTGATTATTTTATACTTGTTTTCTTCTGCTTTGTCAGATCTCATCAGTCATCAAGTCCACTCAGTCTAGTTTTACATACCTGAGTCGGTTTCCTCTACAGCTTCTGTGACATAACTGATTTGATAAAAGTGAAATCTTTATTAAAAGTTGTTCTCTCTCTCTCTCTCTCTCTCTGCAGATTGCTGAGGCCTTTGTCCTTCATGAAGACTGTATCCTTATCATAATGTCTGAGTGTATTGGGGTTAGGTGGTCGTGAAGCTTTTATCTCCCATTTGTGCTATGTGCTTATCTCTTGTGTGCTTACCTTGCTGCTTGTCCACACAGGATTTGGCAGTGCAGATTCAATGAATTACTCGTTGCCTCTCTTACTTTACAGACAGTTGAGCTTAGGGTTAGGGGAAAGAGTAGAAAAGAGGGCGGTGTTGGAGAATATACTGAACAGAAAGAGAGAAGGACGCATGATAAGGCAATGATAAAGAAGGGTAATTACAGAAGGTAATCAGAGAGAGGAAAACAGAATTAGCTGAGCTGGCTTATGCAGAATGCCCAGAGGCTGATGTGGCAAAGCAGCAGAGAGAAAGTAAGCACACACACAGAGGGAAGCTAGTCAAACAGATTAAAACTATTCTGTGACATGACAGGAAAGGAAGTGTAATGATTGTGAACAATGATTATGACCCAAAGATCACTTTTTAGGAAAATAATAATATACTAAAGCTGAACGTTTTAGCTGTTTACAAATGAAAGGGTGATCCATTATGGAGATCCTCAGACTCAACCAAAGAGCTTTCTGTTTTGAAATTGAAACGTTGATTGTCACTGTACAGTGCATACACACAACCTGAACACAGGCAGACAGACACACTCACAGAAAGAGGCACCCTCATGCAAATGCACTGAAACGCTTGCACTCCATAAAGACAAGGTATAAAACAGAGTGGCAGGAAGGGATGGGAAGAAGAAAGGCAGGAGAGCGTGCCTGAGAAAGAAATGGAAATATTGACAGAGGTTTAAACAGAGGGAAGACAGGCAGTTGGAGGCAAGAAATGGGAGAGGCAAAGAGTAGAGGAAGCTAGCTTAGCTATGTCAAGCATGTATAGATGCTTAGTTAGAGAGATAGAGAAAGCATTGAGCCATGTCAAAGAAGGATTGTGTTTTGGCTGCTCATATCCATAAACATGAGAGTCTGCATCCTGGAGTGCTTTCTCCCTCTATCTCCTTTGGCTTGACTCTGTTTCCTCCTCTCCCTCTCTGTCTGTCTGTGTGTTTGTCCTCCTCGCTTTCTTTTCTCTCTCTACCTCTGTCGCTGTAACGCTTCGTGAGCAGAAAACCAAGAGAGTTTTAGAGTTAATGCGTTTTTTTTTTTTTTTTTTTTAAACAAACTGTTGTCCGTAGGGTCTGTTTTGTGTATGCAAATGTGTTTTTATGTTTTTCTTAACCTGAAGTTCAGACCAGCGGGCGTTATGGTGCATCCAACTAGAGAGACTCTATCACCAGAGAATATTGGACAACCTGAATGCACTACAAGAACAGTGGGGTAACACATGCACACACACAGCACGACACACATACACAAACACAGTGTATAATTTGTCTACGTAACAAAATATTTTTAATATGATTTAATGTGTTAAACATTACGAATCTTTCTTTCTTTAAGCTGCAGATTTAAACTAATCAGTGATATTCACTGCAGTTTATGAAATTCATTTATATAGGACACTCACTTCAAAAAGAAATAAGTCCTGTGCTATGTAACAGCTGCACTTATAATTGAGGCTTAAGGGGTTTCTTTACATGCTACTATGTATCATCCCTGTCACTGCATGTGCTCACATGCACAGCTATCACGTATGAGAGTGCTGCTGCCTTCATGTCTCCCATTAATGTATATTTAATGTGGTTTCAGCGATCATAAAGTGCAGATTCCATCAGGAAACATTTAAAATGTATGAATGTATGAACCCAGATCAGATTTATATTTGTATTGTTTACAAGAGGAGCTCAGCTTATAGTTCTAACCATGCTCTTAACTGTATATTTGTGTCTTTGCTTCCCTCTTAGAAAGTCAGTGTAGAATGACTTCCTCCGACCTGGAAACTCAACATCTGGATACCCTTAAACACATCTGCCAGACGCACAATCGGTCAGTATGTGTGTGTGTGCTCTTTGCATGTAGCGTTTTTTATTTGTGTTCATTTTTATGCTTTTATGGTCTAAAGTCTCAACCACAGGAGGACCTTGCTATGTGTGCTTTATATTGTTTTGTTGAAGTCATAGGGACCTTAAAAATTTTTTGGGAAAACCCAGTTTCCCAAAATGGTTGTACTGTACAAAAACCAGTATGCCTGTTTAATATTAACAGAGTCAGACTAAGAAGAAGAATACCAATATCAGTTTAACTGCAGAAATAGACCTGAGACATTAGCTGCAAACTACACCTTCCAATGACCATGGCTACCAAGATATATATTTTTTACTCCAGCACTGTGTTTTGCTAATTAGTAAACTGCTCCTTAATGCATGTAGGTTTTATACAGAACTCTGATAGTGTACAAATTTAACATTTGCTATAACATGCTGCACATTCGCTCCACTTAGCAACTTGTTGTCAGGAAATCCTTTAACTCTGCTCCTTTGAGACTAAAACAAATGCGATGAGAGCAACCTGAATACAACCGCTCTGGATTTATATTTATATTTATATATATTTATATAAATGTAATGGTGGTTTATTCTAGCAAACTTCATTGATCTTCACAACCCAGATTCTAAAAAGTTGTGACACCTTGTAAAATGTATATGAAAACAATGTAAATCCTTGCAAATCCGTTTCCACCTATGTTCAGCTGAATACAAAGACAACTAATGCAACACATTCCAGAAAGGTTTGAGACAACAGAAGACTATGAAAGTTGTAAAACACCTGTTTGTAACATTCAACAGGTAACCATGTTGGTTGGTAACAGGTGATCGTATCATGATTGTTTGTGAAAGGGGCATGCTCAAAAGGCTCAGCCAGAAAAATGTTGTTGGATTCCTGGACTATTTGTCCAACAGTCCAGCAGAATGCACGATTGCAATAATAATATAACAATCTGTATATGTATGTATGTCATTAAACGATTCAGAGAACTGAACACCTGTGACCTTCAGTGCATTAAAAATGAATGTATATTAGGATATTACTACATGGGCTTAAAAACACGTCAAAAATCTTTGTCAGTAAGCACAGTCCTTTGCTGCATTCACAAATACTAGTTAAGACTCACGCAAAGAGAAAGACAGATCTCAACAACATCGAGAAACACCACAGATTCTCTGGAGTCTGTTTGCAAATCATGATGTCCTCCGGGCTAAAGAAGAGAAAGATCCAGATTGTTACCAGATTGTTGTTGTTAGTTTAAAAGCCAGCATCTGTGATAATATGTGGGTGTGTTATTAGACATGACATGGGCTATTTGCACATCTGTGAAGGCACCATTAATGCTGAAAGGTACATACAGGTTTGGAGGAGCATCTGCTGCCATCTAGATGACATGGATTTCAGGGACATACCTACTAATTTCATCAACACAGTGCCAAACTACATTCTGCATGTGTTACAACAGTCTAGCTTTGCAGTAAAAGAGTGCAGGTACTAGACTGATCTGCCTGCAGTCCAGACTTGTCTCCCATTAAAAATGTGTAATGCATTAAAGAAGCACAAAAGACGACAATGACAATTAAGTTGTATATCATGCAAGAACAGAAAAGAAGTTCACTTTCAAATCTTAAACGTCTTGTCCTCTGTTTCCAAACACTTTTATCCTACTTTGTCCTTTTTGTCCTCTGTCCTAAGTGTTGCAGGCTTAAAATTCAGTCTATATTTACAAAAAAACACAAATTTGTCAGTTGAACATTAAATATCTAATCTTTGATAGGATGTAAAGGATTTAGTTGAAATAGTGGTTGCATTTTGTATTTTGTTTTCTCTCTGTGTGCTTTTTTGCTTTCCTGCTCTCCCCTTTTCCTCTTTAAGTGAAAGTAAGTACAGAGATCGAAACTGATAGTTGTTCTCTTCTTGCTCTAAGACTAAGCGAAGATTGTATAAAATCATAATTAACCACAAGTCAGACTGTTTCTTTAAGTATTTAGTATATATAAACTATAGAAAGATTACCTACAATATGTGTGGAGGCATATTTGTGAGTTTGAAAGTTGACTTCCCAATGTGATATTCAGTTGACTGGACTATCTTTCTCACTATACACACCCACACATTCTGTATGCTCCAAGTATGTGTGTGTTTGAATGAGTCTGAGTATGTATAGCTTGTATTTGTGTGGTGAGCACTGCAGTGATCATTTAAACATATGGCCCTTTGCTGCAGCTGCACTTTCAGACATTTGAGCCATCACACTCCTAAGGTTTCGCTTAACTTGTGCACACACACACACACACACACACGTTGTATTAGCCAGGGAAATGTGTTTGGGCTAATATTAGATCAGGACAGTAGAGAAGGGTCAACCATTTTTCACGTCTTCATTTACTAAAACCAAGAACAGACTCACCGTCTTACTCTGTCTCTCTTCTGTTCATAGACCAAGAGCTAAAGATGCTGTGGTAAGACATTCATCACTTTTGTTGTGTGTGTGTGACAGAGATTGATTGTATATACATTAGTAAGTTAAGGCAGAATATATCTGTATTTTTGTATTTTGCCCACTTGTGTCTGTCTATGCTCTGTTAAGTTTACTGTGCATGTATTCATCAGTTACATTTTAAATACTCTGTATGTTTCACATTACTAAAATGTAATGTCTGTAAATGTGGTGTATTTATTTATTTATCCGTGCATGTGTGTGCAGTGCGCATCTATGAACGTTTTGAGGCCGACATTAGAAGAAGGTGGTGCACTGCCTCCATGTACCTCAGGTCAGTATGTTTGTATAGGTACTGTAACAAGGCTCTAATGTAAGTGCCACCATTCTAGGGACAGTAAAGAATCATTAGGGATAACACATTTTGGGAAGGTTGAGGGACAGAAAGTAGACCTAGCTGTCACACACACACTGATATATTCTCACTCAGTGAGAAGGTGAACTTAACTGATGTAAAAAATGTAACATACATGTCACAACAAAACCTTTTATTCATTAGATTAGATGTTTATTTCCAATGAATGTTTTTGTCCCCAGGGCTCTTAAGTGAGTGCCCTGATACATGTAACAAATCTCAGCTGATTTTTGGTTTAACCTTTTTCATTGTATTTTATTATTTAGTTTATGAGGTTTGAGCTCTGACTGGTTGGTTAACTACAAACTACAAACCAGGAGCACTTTACTTTACATCCAACCAAACTGGAATACTTCATACCACACAGAAACACATGCAAACCAGTTGATTCTTGAAAGATATGACCTAACTCAAGGACCACTTACTAGCTTTCAACTGTAAGGAGAATGAGCGCTCAGCTCAGTTGAAAGTTTTGGAAAAAAACTAGTAAGTGGACCATAAGTCAACAATGAACCATATAGTGATATTAATTTGTCTAAGGTGTAAACTGGTTTGTTGCCAAAAGCTGTTATTTGAATCAGGATCATTTTAATGTTCCGACAGTTCACATGCTCTTAGTCAAATGTTTTAATAATTAAGACAAAGTTTATGGGAACATTTCAGGGAGGTTTCATTTCATACTGTGTGCACATGTACTGTATGTAGTGAAAGGCCCATGGTTTGGTCTGTTGTTAGTTGTTCAGTCAGAGGGGAGTGGAAGCAGTGTAAGGTGTGAAATGCATGAACTCATTAGCTTTGATGTACCTGGCTGTTGAGGAGAGGAACAGGACAGCGATGATTAGTTTGACTCCCAAAACTTTGGCCGCTTACGCAGACATGCAAAAAAACAATGTCATGGACTGCAAAGATAAGAGTTGTGTTATCAGATCAAGGACATCAGCTTATTAGTTTGGTTCATTGGTAGTGCTGCTCAAGGGTCAGCGCAATCAACTAAAAGACAGAATTAACGTGTATCTATCACAACATGCTGTCAACACAGCAGCATTCACTCTGCTTTTACACATACACATTTTTTTTTCTAGTTGGTAAGTTTCAGGAAACGGATCCATAGTACACTGTAGGTGTAACTGTTGAAAATATATATTTATAGGGGTTTTATGCCTGTGTGTGGAGGACTAGGGATGGGCATTTAGTAAGTTCTATAGTAAGTTCTATATTTGAGTGAAATTATTACTTGTACTCGTACTTGCAAAAAATCTGTTGTAAGAATATGGTCTGAAATGAAACATCCAAGTAAAAATGAGACATTGAGAGCAGCCTTCACTGCCTAAAACAATCACTGATACCACAGAGTATTTCTAATTGTTTTAGTGGCATAAATCCACTCTCGTTCTCCTTTTCTTCCAGCCTACCAGGTTGATGGTGGGATGGAAAAGAGAGCCAAAGACGCCTCCTGTTCTCAGAGCAGTCATCCAGTCATACCGCCCATTAATTTAGCTGATGGATTCAGTTCCCCTGGGATCTCAGAAAAGGACAGGGAAGACCCAGACAGGGCATTAGAGGGGAGGGATGGTTTCCATGGATCTCAGCTGACTGACAAACAGGGCGGTGACAGAGAGGAAGGAGAAGCAGAAGGAGGGGTAGGATACACCACTCCAGTCAAAGGAAATGAACTACACCCCTCTACAGCTGGAGAAATGGATCAGTCCAAGCCTGCAGAGCAGCAGGGAGGAGATTTAGGTCTAACACAGGAAAAGGAGGCAAAAGGAGAAAAGGAAAAGAGGGACGTGGTGGAGGCAGCCCAGGCGTTGGAGATGGAAGATGAGGGAGAGGACGAAGAGGAGGAAAAACAGAAGGAAAGAGACTCTCCTTTTTGTCAGAAGGCTTTGCCGGTGGAGACTCTGGGCAGTGAGGCAGAGGTGGAGGTACAACAGTTGCACAAGGAAGCCCTAGCTGAGATGAAGCGACATAAGGACACCCGGGTATGCATCACAATTTGTTGGTTACTTTGACTTTAGTCATCATAGTTGTTTTTGTAGTGGTGGCGATTGCAGCTCATGCACTGTGTGAACTACTCAGTTCCTCTATTTATCTTAACAAAACTATGTTGCTATTAGTTCCTCTATTCACTCACAGAAGTTTGGCTTCAATATGAATGTTTGGTTATAAGCTGTCCTACAGAGAGTAGAGCATCAAAAGGAATTAGTGTCTCCCTGACTGTATATTGATATGTAACTTGGTTATTACTACATTCACTGCAGGAGGACGCTAAAACCTGCCCGCACCAGGAGGCCCACCTTCCTCAAGAGACTCATATGAAGCAGCAAGAGCAGGTTGAGGAGGAGGAAGAGGAAGAGTATGAGTACGAGTACGAAGTAGAACAGGCTGACATCATCAGAGAAGCTGCCTCATTGGACGACATGGCTAAACTCATCACCGTAGAGGAGGTATGTACATCATCATGGTTTTCTCTGGATGAGTAGCTGTCATGTCGTGTGCAAGTCATGTCACATAGTTTCCAGTTTTTATATTTGTGGTGTGCGTGTATGTAGAGTTGGGATTTATTTGTACAGGTTTGAATATAATCTGACATGATTTGCTACATTTTGTCTTCCTTAAAGTCTGGATAAATATTGTAGTCAACAAAAACACACATGTAAAACCACAAACAGAATAGCGATTTGACTATTTTAAGGGTTCTGCCCTTTTTATGGACAGCACAATGATATTACCTAACCATTACAAGCAATGGATTTGTTCTGCAGATATGGAGGCCATTTTTACATTTAACTCTTCTATACTGAGAGAATTAGACTTTTAGACAAGTAGAATTGAAATGTAGTTGTCAACATCCAGCAGGATTACTGTAATATTATTCTGTGTTCGTTGTAACACAAAAAAGTACTATATTAGATTTATTCAAAGCATTGCTTGTGTCATCGCTTGACTTTAAGCTCAGTTGCTGGTTAATGACTTACTTTTCATGGTTAAACATCTGAAAGAGAAGAAGCGAGCAACATGAACGCAGGAGAGGGAGCTGCAGAGAGACACCTAAGAGATGTAGCAGAGACAGAAAGAACAGAGGCACGATGGCAAGGAGGAGTGACCTGCTTTTATCACATACTACAGGATGTAGAACAGTCAGGGAGATATTGTTAAAGCCCTGGTAGCTGTAGTACTTTTGGTTCCCTGCAGAACTGAGAATTATCTAATTGGGAGATTTTAAAATAAATAAGTAAGACATTATGCCAAATGAAACTGTCTTGCTGGTCTAGCACTCGTCTTATATTACATTTTGTGGAGAACTATGAAGAAACTGCAAACTATGTATAGCATAAACTGAATATTGTATCTATAGTGTTTACTTTACCATAGACTGGATAGATGTGCTATTAAAATGCTGGTAATTACTGACTCAGCACTGACTAACTGTCATAACACAGGTATTCTTCCCACATTATAAAAGGTCCATAAACTGCAAGTTTCAGTCAACAAAATAAAAGTTAGCACTGATCTCTGATCACATTTGTTATTAAACTCAACCTTGTAAGCAGTTTGAGGGTAAATCTTACACGTGTCAGGCAGCAGGAGAACAACAGCATTATGATGCAATGATGTAACAAGGATTGCTAAATATGACTGATACTCTTCCTGTACTTTATAAGCTGCTTATTTGAATAACAACAGTTAAACTAAAGAGAATGAAATATGCAATGTCACAAGAAAATGCACATTTGGGATGAAAAAAACTTTTGAATGGCACCTGTCTAACATTGAAATTAAAGCCCATTGTATAATATATGTACCTTATTCACGTAGTGCTGTACTCAGTCAAGAGAAGTTGTTTCGGGTCTTTTTTAAACATCAGAATTGAGGAGTGGCTATGAAGTGAAGAAGAAAAGCTCTTTCATATGACTGGACCTCTGCGCCTCAGTGAAAACTAGCCAATGTTAGTTCTGTCATACTGACTATAAGTAAGATCAACAGATGCGGTGTGAACAGTGGATTTGAGCGTGGCCCTGATAGTTTCCCACCAGTTGGCCAAAGTGAACACGTGTGCCTGGGATGATTGTTTGAGGTGTAATGTGCATAGGAAAGCAGTTCCTTGTGAGCATCTTTTAATGAGGTTTAAAGTTCAGTACTGCTGATTGTGTGATGTACTGACACCTGGTGGATGTGGCCGGTGATGGCTAATTCTTCCTCATATGTTGTCAGTGTATGAAGATAAGATCAAACTGTGTGTGTTTGATGTAAATACAAGTTGTGTTTATGTTAATATACAGTATGTGTCTGTGCTTCATCTCTTTGTTTACTTTTTTTTCAATTCTCAGGTGTCTCCGGCCTCTGGTCTGGTGTCCATATTGAAGAAGCGAAGTATTTGTGCGGACGACCTTAGTCTATCTGCCAGCTCAGAGCCCCGACCAGACAAACTTCCTGCCAAAAGACGAGTCCGCTTCAAAGTCCCTGATGACAGCTATGAGCATGGTGTGTTTGTGTGTTTATTGCCTACAGTTCTCATATTTCTTCATGAACATGGAACTAAAGTTAATTGCCTCACTCCAGGATTAAATTTAAGGCTAGTTAAAGCTAGTTTAAGGCTAGTTAACCTACAACAGATATAAAAATCCAGCACAACATTGTTGATGAATTCAAGCTTCTTTCGTGGCCTATATATTATTAATCTACTGCTTTGTAACCTCCCTCAGCACCAATTCCTCTCCACCTCTGTCTTTCCTTCTCTGTAGATGTTGGCGGTGGGGACTCCTGCCTCCTTCTCGTCCTACTTTGTCTGGTTACCGTAGTGATCAGTTTAGGTGGCACCGCCCTTTACTGTGCTCTGGGTGATGCCCACTCCTCTGTCTGTCAGGACTTCTCCAGAAATGCAGACTTCTACATCAGCCAGATACAGCGCGGGATATCTCACCTCCATCACTGGTTTACTCCTGGGTCATAGCAGCAACAGTTTGTCAATATCACGGAGCCACTGGCCTTACTATTTATTACTGTAGGTTCCAGCAGTTCCTGCTACTTCCTGGGACAATATTTTCCGAGGTGAGGGTGCCAGGAGGCTGCAACATTTCCTGGGCTATGTGGAGCAAGTGGCTATTATTATGCTGCCTAATGGGCGACTAAACGATTATATCAGATACTGTTGGCTTCTGTAAGCCTGCTCTGCTGCATTTTTAATGCTCTTTGAATACAACCTCGGTGTTCATTGAGACTACAAGTCCTAGGTCAGATGTCCCTTAACAACACCAGTTTGAAAGTGAAAGCAGAGCAGAGAGAGAAAGAGGATAACCCGGAGAATGGAGACTTTATAACAGAGGAGGAAGAAGTGACCTACACCTCCCTGAACCCCATCCAGATTAAACAGGTTATAAATTCTCACGTTAGATTTAGAAATTCTTAATAAGAATAAAGTGTCCTATTGAACACACATTCACCGTCAGACAGCGAAACTCAAGTTTCAGAAGTCAGTGGTCACTAAATCAACTATGGCTGGATACAGACTTTCACTGACTCACACTGGAGTCCACGAGTCACTCCCCTTAGTTAAGAATCAGAACAAAGTCATAACAGCTGCAACCCACTGAGATGTAAAAAAGTATATATAATGTATAGTTTGTTAACTGGGGGGCACAGAGATGCTCCCTCCACACGCACTGCACAAACAAGAAGTGCCCAGTTGGGCATTTTACAAACTGCTGCAACCACCAGTGTTGCTTTTATTGTTGACATTTTTTTTAAATTCACAAATGAAATTTTAAATTCAACAGGTCTACTACTTGGAATGAAATATCTTAGTCATGTCTTAATCTTTGAATGAATGTTTGGAGTTTAATGTTAAACTTTGCTTTGTGTCACCTGCGGGGCATTATTGAAAAGGTTGGTTTTTGATATTTATCAGCATTGAGCTGCTAATGGACAACGAGCACATCAGATATGTCTGATGGGGGAAAATCACACAATTCCAATGCATATAACAGCTGTGATCTTTAGTTATGCATTTGCAATGATTAGAAGCTAAAGAACATCAGCTGCACAGCTGGGCTTTACATTTACCTTTCCCCCTGCACACATTTGAGTGTCCGGTTGCTGGACTTTTCTGTATAACTACCAACAACAGATTAGCAGTGAGCTGACGCCTGCCACTGGAGACTAGAAGTCCAAACTGTCTATCTGTGGGTTTCAATGAATTTGATTCATGTAGCATATGCAACATGTACAGCAACATAGTGCACCTCTGTATATATCATCAGAAGAATGTTTAATATGTTGCACATAAGACTGGTATGATTTTTTTTATGACTGCAATATTTCTACAGGCATTGTTGTGTTGGTTCAAAACACAGGCTTTACATGATTTGACCAGAAACAAAGCATTGTCCTATCCGTGGGAAAGGTACATGCCAGTACCAAAGTTATACACAGAAGATACTAAAATCATTTTTAAGTTGATCAGGCAAGGTTTGGAATATTTGAATTGAAAAAAACAACAACAAAAGAGACAATTGTAAAGTTGATATTGAAGTTGATATTGAAAATGATCCAGTGTACTTTATCAGCACAGGTCTTGATGTTGATGGGATCATTTGAAGCACTGTGTCAGTCCAGCTCTGCCTGCCTGTGTGTGTCTGTGTGTTTGCTGTTCTTCAGGATTCTGTGTGTGATTGCCAGTGTTTTTTTTTTTCTAAAATAACCTTTTAAAAACGCTCTTTGCCTTCTTCAAGTGTCATCTACCTGATTTGCCATTTTTCGTGTCTTTAGTGTGTTTTGAAAAAAGGCGCTGCGTCTATCCATGAAACGAAGCCTTTATTCTCACATCAGTGCTTTAACTCTTGTATCATCTTAAAGCGAATGTTGTCTTATTGGGGTCATCTCACTGCTTACTGCCCAGTCAAGCCTCTGTCATGTTCGTGTCATTTTAACATTTTGCAATGTTTGGTGTTTTATTTTTTTTTTTCCCTTTCATTTGATAAATTAGTGATTGCCATAAAAAGGTCTTAATTGTCAGGAAGAAAACGACCTCTATCAAAGAGGAGTGATTCACGTGTCTTACCTATGCATTTATAGCAGTTTAAGATAAAGCTGTATTATCTTTTTCTCATATGGTGTGTAACTCACAAAAACCTTACAATCAGTTTGAGGTGTGAGGTTTTTCCAGGACGTAAGGAATCGTAGATTCATTCATGTTTTTTATTTGCACATGTCGTCTGGCTGGTTCAGATGAGTATCACTCAGAAAACCTCTTATTTAATCTTCTGATTTTAATTATTTATAATATGAGGGATGTCACGTGTAGGTGGTTAAGGAAAAAAAAAAGATGCATCTGTTTTTTGTTTGTTTTCTTTGCTGGATTATTGTTTGTTCATCTCTTAAATTGCCATTTGTTCTTAAGGAGGCTTTGATAGAGAATTAAATGTTTTTGTTTTATAACCTATAACAGCATCATCTGGGTCATCATTGTATTTAGTTGATTCTCATTAATTATACGATTACAAACGGGTGAGTTTGTTTCTGTTGTCATCATCATCTTCACACACAAGATGGTTCATTTGTTTTACCCAGCTGGTTTTTAACAGACACGTAGGGATGAATGAATGAATGAAGTCTTTTTTTGTGTGTGAATCGGAACCTGATGAAAGGTGTTTTATGCATTGATTGATGAACACTTTGTTCTTACAGATTGTAATAAGAAGATGAGGTTTTTATTTTTTCTTGTTAAGAAACAGCTTTTCCCTGGTATGTCTCTTGTTAAAGCCGTTCAAAAAACATTGTTTGTGAGCCTCGACTCTGTCTACTCTTCAACAATACTGACCGGTGCTGTTGATACCATTAGGGGTTAATGTAAGGGACTTAGTATTTAGAAATTTTGAAGCTCACCTTCAGACCTTTTCAGTTTCAGTGTGCAGAACCTTAAAATGTCTGTATGTCTCAGACATTTAGCAGTACATGTAGTCCTCTCTTGTACACAGGCAATTTACTCATCCAAAACAACATGTGGAGGACATAATGAATAGACTTAAACACTTAAAAGGGCTATGGTTAGAAAATGTTATGTAATATTGTGAAGTCCTGCAGTACATTGCCATGTATCTTCTATAATATACAGGATGCCTGTTTAATTTTCTGTAAAATAAACCTGCATTATGAGTCTGATTATATTTAAAGCTGACATTTATCAAGATAACTTTTTTTTTTAAATCATGCTAGTTGTTCCTGGCTCAATCCCAGCTCAGCAATGAGATTTTCATACAAGCCTAATTTAATTTAAAAAATGACAGGACATTGTCTTTTATTGCCTTAGTGGCCTTAGACTTCAGGGTCATACTAAAGGAGTTTTTTAACCACTGACTGCTGACACAAAATATAATTTATAGAGGATGTCTAAAAGGTCAACTTCAGCAATTTATTTGATTTGACATATTTCGATAGTGAGCTAGTGATAGTTTGTTTACTTTTAGTTAAACTGTAAATGGAGGACTCTCAGGACGAGTATGAGCCTGGTGTCAGAGACTCTTGCAAAATTAGGTAATAATAATAATAAAAAAGGTAAAATAGACTTAAGTGATCCCACACCAGGGAAATGAACCTGTCACAGCAGCTTGTATGCACAAGCCTAGAGAAATTATGTACAAGTAAGAAATACATAGAAAAAAGTCAATCTTATTACTGACCCTGCAACATCTTTCATTGTCCAGGGAGCCTCCAGTAGCTCTCTGAAATTCATCAGCATTTGTTTAACAATAACAATAATATCAATAACAACAACAATAATCAAAAATGAATGAAAAATGAAATAAAAAAATCATTTAAAAAAATCTGACTATACAGTCGAATCCGCTGTATAATAATGATTAATTAGGAATGATTATAGAAATCTTGATTTATGTATGTGGAGTATCTTTTATCAATTATTTTATTTTATTTATTTATTTGTTTTTTTTATTTAAATGTTACAATACAGTGTGCTATATCAGCTAATTAAATTAAATTAAATCAAATTAAATCAATCCAAAACTCCCCAAAAATCTAAATAAATGTAAAAAATCTCTCCTGTCTCACAAAATATACGACTACAGTCCAAACACTCCCTGCCTGTGACCCTCAATATTAATCTCATTGTTTACAGACAGAAATTGCCTGTAGGAATCAGACAGAGGTTGAAGACGCGTTTGTAACGAAGGGTGTGTACGTCCGTGCGTGACGTCATGACGCACGGCGTGCGTCAGTTACGGATGTAAACACCGCTCGGTTCACGTGGAGGGAAAACCGACTATGGCACCGAAGCTGGAGCGTTTCGTCAGCCCGGGAAAAGGCAACGGTCTGCGGGCGACAGCCGGGATCAAGCGGGGGGAGCTGGTGTACTCTGCCGAGCCGCTGGCGAGCTGTGTGTCCAACAAACTGTCCAGAGAGGTCTGCCACCACTGCTTCACACGGTGAGACAGGACACCGGTCCTACAGTGAGAAGAAGGGGCTGCTCGGTGATGATTGTTATCCTGTGCAGACTACAGCTCTGCGAGCTGGGACATGTTTCGAGCTAATGTCAGCACTCAGTAGACAAAGCAGATACAAGTCACACCACTTAAAGTCGTTCAAGTCTCCCAGTCTGAATGTGTACCGTACACTTAATATAGTGTCTATGACATATAGATATGTATACGTGCTGGTCACAGTGTTTCTATAAGTGCTTCTTTAAGGTTAGCTTCTTGTAGATGGGTTGTTCAGCTGGTCACTAGATGGCACCATTGCCCGTGCAGGTGTGCAGATGAGTTTGTATTAAACTCTCAGCTGTAGCGCTGACAGTCTCACTCTAACATTTCTCTCTTAGGGTGCAGTGTGTAAGATTTGGGGCCTTTATTTTCAAAATAATGCAGACATGCAATGTAATATTCAGAACTATGTTTTCATAATCACCTGAAAATAAGAAACTTTTTATTTACATTGCTTTAAAATTAGCCTTTTATGTCTACGGTGGGAGCAGGTCCTCTTTCACGGAGCCCGCCATGTTGAAACACCGTGTTTCTACAGTAGCCCAGAACAGACAAACTAAAGCTTAACTCACACCGGGGACGTGAGCGCCGTGGATCACCGTTGCTGATTGCTGCCACTCTAATTAACGAAACCACTCACACCGGGCCATCAGCTGATCCAGGGCTTAAGGCCTCACAGTCATGTAATGCGTTGTTTCCTGATTTTGGAGCATCTTCTTGAACACAGTCCCTGTGTGAAAATGTAGTTTTAATGTAGTCACATAGGCGCATATTCCTAACTTGTGTTTTTTTTTACCACAGGAATTCAGGTCATAATAGATATGAGGGGTGGATATGGGGTTAATTGGGGTCCAGAAACCCATTATGGTCCATATATATAGCAGGTAATTCGGCCATGGCTGGGTGATACCCACTGTGTGAAGATGTAAATGTGTCTCCTTTAAAGGGACTAAATTGTAATTCCCTGCCACATACTCCAAAAAACATTTCAACTCCTCTCGCTAAGAATAAACTAATAAACTGTAGCATGAACTTTCCAAACTTTCATCACAGTAATGTTAAGTGGTAACAATATGCCCTGAGAATAATTTCCATCCATTCATTTGTAGGATTTTTCATATATATAGATTCAAAATAATCATATTGGCCTCTCCTTCGTTATAGACCTTGTGAATGTAGCAGAGATTCAGTGCAGCTTTCATCTGCTTTGATGTGATGATGTGATGATTTCATCTCATTTGCTTGTGATATTTGTCCAGCTGGATGTTTATTGGCAGCGCGGCTGCTTTCTCGATTGCAGCCAAACTCACTCCATCAAGCTAAACAGATGAAGGTGGATTTAATGAGACTGGTCTGCAAAGAGACAAGTTATAGTGTGATGGAGTATGTGCTGGTTTCGAGTGCAGCACTGCAAGGTGAGCGAAGGGTAAATGAATGTGGGCTACATACAGTATGCGTATGAGCCTCAGCGCCAAATGGGAGATGATTAATGAAAGCAGTTAATGTAGATAACCTCTGGGAGAAGAAAAAGATGTGTCTCGTACAGTTTTTGATTTCCACATGAAGGTACAGTTTATTGGAGAGCATGATCAGAACGTGCAAAAGCACGCTCTATGATGTCACTCCATTCAAAAAGGATTATCCCTTCACTTCTTACACCGTGTGATCCTGTGCAGTCTGCTGTGCCTTCTGTAAACACTAAAAAGATAAAAGTTAAAGGACCGGTGTGTAGGACTTTGGGGCTCACTCACCCTCCTGTTCCAACTACAAAAGAGACGGTGACTCTGAAATACATGACAAACATGAAACACCCCATCAAGAGCCAGTGTTTAGCTTGTCTGCTCTGGGCTACTGTAGAAACATGGTGGTACAGTATGGTATGCTGTGGAAGAGGACTCATGCCATCTGTAGATATAAAAGGCTTATACACAAACAGCTAAACATAGTTATGCTCATTATATTCAATTTTTTGGCATATTCACACCCCCTAATTCATACACACTGAACCTTTAAGACATATGTACATAAAATATGCTATAGATCAGACGTCTACACTATCAGGTGTCTTCACTTTGGTGAAAATGATCAGGTTCTTAGTCTGTCAGTATGTTTATATGACACATTCTGCACATAGACCTTAAGACACATGAGAAAAACAATAAATTTAAGATGATGGAGTGAAGATGAGGATACTGGAAAATTCCAATAAGGAAGCAGAGAGAGACAGATGTAGTTTAATAAGGAGAGAAAACACTATCAAAAGTGTGTGTGTGTGTGTGTGTGTGTGTGTGTGTAATTGTATAGTATGTGTGACGTATGCACGTGTAGTGATCTCTTAACTTAAAGGCATTAAATGATTAGACCAAAGGTCCTTCATTTTGATTAGAGGAAGCAGCAGGTTTATACCCTCCTCTGGTTATCAGAAGGAATCAGTGTTCACATTAATCAACTAAATTTAGCTCACATTAAATTCACCTCAGGAGCACTACCCTTAGAAAAAGGGGGAAAACTGATTATTGAACAGAGTCATACCCTTAATATTGCTACAGATTATTGCTACGGTGTTTCATAAACTGATAAACTTTATAAATCAAATAAATTAAACTATTGACTACACCCAACTAACAACATAGATACAACCATAATTCACTCTAAATACAATAAATACAGCCAAATGATTTATTTAATGCATGAATTAAATTTTCAGGACAGGCCAAACAATTAATAATTGAATGAAAACCAGCATGTACCCAGTAAATCAGCAGCTGAGGGTAAAATGTGAAGTTGTTGGGCAGCACAAGCGATTTCATATGATCAGTGATTGATTTAAACTCCAACTTGTGACTTTAAGTTAAAAGGTCCTTAAAAGTGTGCTCAGTCAAACTGGTTTATTTTCTGTGTGAAAACACTAGAAACCAGGAACATAACAGTGCTCATATTTGGTTTGACATGGGCAGTGTATTATATTTGTTCTTTGCTTCCATTATTTTTGGACTGTCTTTGGTCGTTGGACATTTTGGTGCATGGAGCTTTGAAAAATAATACTTACTTTTCTGCTAGTACTCAAATAATTACAATTAAATTAGTCATTTATGAGGTAAAGCTGGTTACTGCTTCTCAAACACATTTTATATTATGTTTTTATTTCATAATTGGGTACTTTGGCCTCCAATAAATTTATTTAGGCATTTATTGTTGCTGTTTTTTAGACTCACCAGTTTATTAATTAATCATTCAAATATAATTAATGAAAATAATCGATACCGTTGTTCCCTCACTTATCACGGAAGGTCTAGCCTGAACATTGGCAATAAGATTCAATAACAAATATGATTTTGTGAAAAGCTTTAGCGTTGCGTTGCCTGAGGACAGTTCATATTGTTTATTTATCTACTGCATGTGTATGTTTTGTTGTGGATTAGTGCACATACATTGTTGGAGCAGATTGTGTGCTGGGTAAATACAAAAAGAACAAAAACAAGCACACACGCAGCACAGTAACCTGAACTGTCCATTCGGTCGATCAAAGCTATACTAGAACTGATCCCTTCATTGGGTTTCTGTTATGTCTCTGCCTCTGTGAGCAAACAGCATGTCTCTGCTACCAAAGTACAGTTTGTAGTTATTAAATAGAAGAGAGAGGAATAGTTTGGAGAAGACTGTTGCTATTAGAATGTAAGCTCAGTCATTTTATCCGGCTAACAGCTAACAAATGCCCTGCAGGGATGTAAATGTGGAGAATTGCTGTTACATAAATCGACAGCAGGGCAGTTATTGTTTATTTTGAATAATTTGGATTCATTCCTGGAGCTGCTCCCTTCACAGACTGTCAGTCATATAAAACTAGAATGTGAACATTTATCAACAACATTTATCTCTACGCAGACATGCACTTGGGTTTGCATGTGTAATTTTATTTAGATATTTGTATCCTTGTTAAAGCATCTGTCATTATTGGAACAACTGAAAGTTAATGAGATGTCCTTTGTTTTAACTGATGATTCCATCCCGGAAAAAAACAGGCTTGTGTGGTTGTTGAGTTGCCTCAAATGTATCTGATTCTAACTATAACATTGTAATAAGACAGTTATAGCTGCATGGCTCTAAGGGTGGCAATGTCAACCTGTCTGCTGGTCCACCACTTTGGTCCAGACTGAAATAGCTCAACAACTATCTGATGGACTGCCATGCTAATTTGTACCCTCTGTGGTGCCCAGCGAGTAAATCCTAATGACAGTTCTGTTGGTTGGGTTAGCATGAAATTTGCACATTCATGCCCCCCTCAGGATGAACTGTAATATCTTTGGTGATTCCCTGACATCTCCTGTAGCATCAGCAGGTTAGCATTGTCTTATGAGCATTTTATTAGCTTTTTTCTTTGTGCTGTGTTGGCTTTTACAGCTACCAAAATATGGCAGAATTATTTGACAGGTTGTATAATGTTGCTAAAACAGAGAAAAAGCAACATACGACAGAGACAGACGCACACACAGTTCTAGGACTGCTGGCTACATGCCACAACATTAAAACTTGACATTTATTCAATATTTTCAAAAACCATGTTTACCCCCTCACACAGGAAGATGGAGTCATTACAACAAAAATCAATAATAAATTAGACTGTTTGTGCCTCCATGTGCTTGTGTTAAAGAGAGGTGTGAGGTGTCTGTTGCAGAGTGAGATCATGTTTGAGATATTGAATAAATGTCATAGCTACATCTGCTTGGCTGGTGGCCGACAGTCATCACAATGTGATGTTGCACATCGTTTATTGATTTGGTACCAGTGAGAGGTCCTTACGCTGTGTTGGTGTCGCAAAAACAATTGTTGAACACACAGGAATTGTACACATGCACACACACACACACAAACACACACACGCCCAAGGCAGAGATTGGTCTCATAGATGTGAAGTGTGTTTTCCTGTTTTCACAAAAGGACAATTAGTTTCACAGCATGACTGAGTGTCGAAGAATGTGTGCGAATCTGCGAGTGTGTGTGCATTCATTTGTGTGGCTGTATTGCAAGAACAACAGAGAGACTTTATGTGTGACTGCATATTTGTGTGTGTGTGTGTGTGTGTGTGTGTGTGTGAGAGAGAGAGAGAGTGCAGGAAATGAGCAGGTGGGGGCCATCAAAGCTGAAGTTAATTACAGGCCTTGAAGGCTGTATGTAAGTAATGAGTGATAAACGCTGAAAGAGTACACACACACACACACACACACACACAACACACGTCTCAGCAGGATTAAAATCGCCAGAGGTCAACAAACAAACAACTATTAGAGATTCTCAGACTCACAGAGAGCGAGAGGGGGGCTGAGGAGAAATAATCGAGGAACAAAGACAGGAAAAGAGGAAAAATATTCTTTTACTGTCGGAGTAGAATTCCTTAACATTTCAAAATGCACAAATGCAAAGTGAAGCAGAATTTGAAATGCGTCCATGTTGCTCGCTAATTAAGTAGAAAACATGGCGTGAAACCTAATTGTGCATCCCAGTAGTTGAAGTTAATCAGTGGTAAATTGTTTTCATTGGATGTGTCATACCTATGGTGCTCTGTATCATCTTGACCTTGCCCACCTGTCTGGTACACTGACAGTGTGAAGAATCGACGGTGTATCCGTGAAGTCACCCATAGGTTTCTGAAGTGCCGTTTTGAAGCTCAAAGTCTGTGGATCAGGCCACCACCATGTTGGCTATTTCTCCTCCCGGCCTATCTAAAAATCAGAAGAAGAAAGGACGTGGATCATCAGCTGACCTGAGGCAGGTCGTATGGTGCCTGGGTGCTCAAGTCACCTGTAACGACACCTCAATGGAAGCGGTCATGCTGTTAATTATGCATCATTTTAATTTGACTGGGTGAGTTGGAAAACAAATTATTCTCTCTTGTACAGTTGTCTTGAACGGGGAAACTAGCTATAGAGACCAAAACTGTTTTCGTACCAGGCTGGAAACATGTTTATTTCTGCTGTGAAGTTGGACATTTTATTATGGGAGCTTATGGAGATTGCATCGTTTTGCAGCCAGCCTCAGGTGGTTGTTCAAGGAACTGCAGTTTTTGGCATTTCTGCATAAGCTTCACTTCGCCTTCACAGCCACAGAGGTTGCCACTTGATCTCATAACAGCTATGTGTTTTTGTGGCACGCAGCAGGATATGTTGACATTGATGTGTCAGCTGATGACATAAAACGAGCGGTAAAGCATGACTTCAGCGTTTGGGCTCCATTTATGGCTGAAATGTATTGCAAACTGCACATCAAAACAGCTCGAGTGACAAAGAAAAGTCCAGTGCACTGAAGTCTGAATTCTTGCCTCACTTTTGTTATTTTTTATCAGTTCCTGTGATCAGTAAGTTGCTTTGTTGGAACAACCTTTGCATACACACTGACAGACCGAATCCCTGTCATAGTGACAGTTAAAGATATGTCTTGAAACTGAGAGGAAGAGTGGTACCTTCCAGAGACAGTCTCTGAGAGTCTCTGTTGGACAGATCATACATCACACACACACACACGCACACACACACAGCTTTGATGGGTTTGTCTCTGTTTCTGACAGAGCGAAGAAGAACTTGAAGATGAGTTTCTCTCTTGTTATCAGGTCGTGTGTGAGTGTGTTTGCGATGGGGGAAGGGCGACATTAGCTCTGTGAGATGAAATGTTTATATTTGACACCAATCTCTCACTCACTGTCTCTTTGGGCCACACGCACACACACACACACACTCTGCAGAACGGTGCCAACAACAAAAACAAAACCTCTAAAACTTTTTGTCTCATTTATAGTGAGAAACTTTTGATTGAACGTTAGATGAATCAGTTTCCGAGGGATCTTCATTATTTCAAAGAAAATGAAAAATATTGACAGGCAGCTGAGAGTTTTGTTCTAATTTCAGCTGGATGTAAATGCTTGTTAGAGGGAAGCTGAACAAAGACAAAGTAAAAACTAGGCAACATAAGGGACAAACGTCAGAGACCAGAGAGTTTTCTCCTCAGTGTTTATTCAGATCAGGGAAGAGATAAATACATCATCCTTTTTCTTCAGTGTGGACCTAAACATTAGTGTTACGTAAAATAAGGAGTGATATTTTAAATTGCCTCAGCATTTAATTAGATGGACGATGAATATGAATACTCCAAAAATGTGTTCTTTTAAATACAGTACTGCCCCACACGTCACTTTGTACCGTACACGAGTGTCATGTTTTACCTGTAAGACACGTTTTTTTTTTTTTACAATGACAGTGTTCGTCACCTGTGACGTGAACACGGCTTTCAACGCAGGCGGTGGAAAAAAAAAGAGCTGTGGTAGAGCAGCCCCAGCTTTCCTCCTGCTGATTTGCTGTCAGCTGAAGTGTCCGTCACACTGGACAGCACCGGTCTGGTCCAAAAGTGACGTAGCCAGCTTCGCTAGCAGTCTGCACTGAAGCAGAGAGCCTTGGAGCAGCAAACAGAAACAAGTGGCGCTGCTGTGGATCTGACATACCAAGTTGGTTTGTCAAAGTTTATATGCCTAGGGGACACTCACCAAAAGGTAAATAAGGTAAAAGTGTCTGGTGATTATCTGATCTCTTCTAATTATTGATTAATCGTTAATCTAGGCTCCAGATAAAACAATGATGGTACTGTTGGCCTGTTTTCTATTCCCCTCTCGCTATGAGACACAGGGAAATGTTAATGTTACTTTCATGGGGATGACATTTATATTAGTATGTCAACACAGCGCAGCCATCTGAAGTTGTTGTCTGAAGTACCGCTGCCGTGAAATTGCACCCCATGGTATCTCTTTTCCGTCGGGGTGCATATCCTCCAGCACTGATGTTTCATGGATGTGACACTTTCCTAGTGTGACACCCAGGGGGTGTGTTTCATATTGTGCTGTCTGAACACACCTTTAGAGTTTTCATTGTTTTTACACACACTCATGTCTGACTCTCTTCACTCTGTGTCTTTATCTTCTGGCACAAACTGTCTCTTCCACCTCTTTTCCTCACATTTTATCTCTTGCTTATGCACACACACACACACACACACACACACACACACACACTGATAAGCATGTGCAGTGGATGCAGTGGTATATGAAGCATGCTGATTGCTACTTTAGATGCAGTTAGACGAGCATACAGAAAGAGGAGCAGGAGGAGAGGAGGGGAAGCAGTTCAAAAAGGCAAGTCAGCACTCCTCCTCCTCCTCCTCCTCCTCTCACTTGTTCCCTCCTCTCGATTTATCCTCCCATCTGCTACTTCTGACATCTATGTCTTCCTTCCTCTCTCCCCTTTCCTCAGCGTTTCGTCCCATCTGCTTCCCTTCCCTCCTCATTCTCTCTGTATTTCTTCTTCTCTTACACCGGCTCCTCGTCTCTCATCGCTCAGACACGTTTTTCATCCCTCCTGGATCCGTCCTTTCTCACTGCCTCATTCCTGATGGAGATTATTTTGCTTGCATCTGCTTCTCTCTCCTCCTCCTCCTCCTCTTTTCTGTTCTCCATGTCCCTTTAGTTTTCACTGCCTCCTGCAGTTAAACACCCAGGTGTCTCGAAACATGTTGATTTTGGGGAACCACACGCACGCACGCACAGCTGTATCATTTGCAAACCAAGTGTTTTGCTGTAAACTGGGGAGACGCTTCCCCGTGTGTATAACGCCTCATATTCATCAAGCAAAGCATCTGTGTGTATCGTTTTTAAGTGTACGTCTGAGGGCCACAAGGAAGATTTCTGGTCAGGCCTTCCCAAGGATGAACATTCAGTTTTTCTGGGGTGGTTGGGATTAGTGCTGCATAACTAATGAAAGGTAATATATGTAAGTGCCGACCTCCGGTGTATCTGTGTATTTGTTCCCGGCAGAACATATAAAGGGATCCCTGCAGACTCGGATTATTCCACTCATCTTGCATCTGTTATTTGTAAATGCTCATTTCTCTCTCAAACCTAAAGGCAAGAAACTAAAAATACGAAATGAAACATAATTCAAGCCCCATGTGGATGGGATTAGTTTTCCGAATGACGTCTGAAATAAAATCTCTAACATATGTTTTTTTCTTTCTTTCATTTACTCATTTGGAAAAGATTTGAATGTCGTTCACGATCTGGATGAGGTTTCCCCTTCTGTTAAGCACTGATAAAACAGAATATTTAATTATTGGTTGTGATACCATTTTCCTTGACATTTGCTCGGCTCTCATTGGAGCCGTGTAGCACCTGCAGCCATGCTGCCTTTATCTCAGAGATATACATCGGTTCAGATCTACTGTTTCATCCTAGCACACCAAGAGAGTTATTCAAGCTTTTATTACAGCCCACTCAGACGATTACGACTCAGATTTGAGGTGTGGTCGTTGAATTGAATTGAGATCAAACCACGTCTGCTTTTGTGGAGAATAACTTTTAAAATTCTTACTTAGCTTCATGACACTGCATTGAAGAGATCCAACACATGATCTCCACAGTACTTAGACTATATGTACTCACTGTCAAGTCCCTTTTTATGTCTCGACAATGAAAAATTAACCTGTTACACTTTAATAATCTTTTTCTCTGATTTTACATCGCATTTTAAACTTTTGTATCATCCTAATTGTACTAGATTATTATATATATTTAATTGTATCTGGTTTATATATTATTCTACTTAATACATAGTATTGTATTCTTTAAAATTGCTCTTCAAATAAAGTTAATTACCAAAGAGATGACCTAACCTACACTGGAGAAACTAATGCTCTCTGAAAAGAGCTTCAGACAGTAGGCTATATTTTGTGGGTTCTATATGTGTGTGTTCACGAGCACATGTTCTCCAATCTTCATGTTAATGAAGCCACGAGGAGACTCATCCCATATGAGTTCCCTCAGGTGTCAATGAATCATCCACTAAACAACCATTAAGGACTCAGCAAGGGTTCAAGGATGGTTGAGGATGCAGCACAGCTGGCGTCTCTCTCTCACACACACACACACACACACACACAGGCGGCAGTGCTTTACATGCCAGTCACTAATCTACACTACACTCGTGTGTGGTTGCATTACTGTGGCTGAGCCGTGGACGCCCGCAGCGTTCTCCGTGGTTCGGTGTAGGCTGCAGCCTACCATCGTAGCATAGATTCAGCACTAGATGGCAGTAGTGTCCCTTCAGAAAGTGTTGCTCACTTGGAGAATAAGCACTCTTCCACTCTCTCACGTTTCCTGTGAAATACACCGCAGTGGCAGCGCTGGCAAAGAGAAGGTTTGTGCTGCAAGAGGAGCTCATTTGTCAAGCAGTTTTAAGATGGACCTGCTTCATGTTGTAACAAACAATGCAGGCAACAGAAACATGAAGTGGCTCAAGCAGACCAGATACAGGTTCCTGTAAAGCCCGTGAAACATGAAATTGTAGCCTTCAACCATTTTGAAAAAGGCATCAGGAATGTTGCAGTTGATTTATGTTAATATTTATCAGTAATTTACTCCACATACATTTACTTACACACCCCTACATACCTGTCATGTGGGAGTGAGTCGTACCATGCTGTGTTGGTCACTCAACCTAGAAATGAGAAAATTCACTCAGGCACGACCGGACAGCCCAGAAAAGAGGACCCCACTAATTATTAACACACACACACACACACACACACACACACACACACACACTTATGAATACAGAAGTAAATCTCTCTCATGGCTACAGCACAGCAGCCAATACTCACGGGAAATTAATTACCATGCTCCGCACACACACATACCAACAGAGACATGCTGAGGTAGGCCTAATTAGGTGTCTGATAGCATGGACTTAACAAAATTGACTCCATATACACACACACAAATGTGAGCACACTTCATCTCCTGTCTGGTCAAAGATTTTATGCCCTCCATTCTTCTTGTTTTTTAATTTCGTGTCTTTGCACACAACTTTTGTCTTGTTGATGATGACTGCATGTCATAGGTTGAAAAATGTATTGCTCTTGTTTTGAGATGAAAATAGACACAAATAGGCACAATACACATACCAGGTCCATATAAAATGTATAATTCGTTTGCCTCACTACTTCAGTGACTTACCTATCTAATTTGTCACCAGAATATTTCTTTTTAAATGAACTATTTAATGCAGATTACACTGAAGTGTCTCTAAGTAGAAATGTTCTTTGCTGTTAATAATGTTATGCTGTATCTAACGGCCCTCATGGCTCCATGTCATGGCCAGACTGTGATTGTAATAATTACAGTTATCTTGATTAAGGCAGCAACCAGAGTGGGAAATTAACTTTTTTAAATCTACCAGCCGCTGACACTGACAGATACATGTTCGAAATTACTGACCACTCAATATATATACATATATAGCGTATACAGTGTATACCACTTTCATATGTGACTAGCATTGGCTGCTAGGCTGCTATTTTTTATTTTTTGGATTAACATGATTGTTTTATTATTAATATTATATATTATGTCAGAAAATAGTTGTAACAACATATAAGAATGATAGAAAGTGAACAAAATAAGAGCGAGAGTATGACAGGAAGAGGAGAGGTGGCAGAGAGAGAGAGAGTATCTGTTTTTTTAATTCAGCCTTCTGCATGTTCCTAATGAAACCGATCTAATGTTATTCATGAGTTTTTCTACTGTGCCTGCAGTCCAACCATGGACCTGCCACGCAGAAGACCATCACTTCACACAACATCTGACAGAGACAGAGGAAGAAGAGGGGCAGAAAAAAGGCAGGGGGAAGAAAGTGAGAGGGGAAGAAAAAGATGAAAAGAGGGAGGGATAATAAGAGGAACATGGCTGACGATAAGACAGATGTGCTGTACTGGAGGAATCATAATATCTGAGTCCAAACGAGTGCCCTTATTAAACAAGAAAGTATGGCTCTGTTGCATACTAATGAAGAGACGCAGACTAAGGAAGTTTCTATCTTTCTGATGTTCTGCTCTTTCTTGTTGTCGTTTCTCGCTTATTGCTTATTGTCGTTATGTCCACATCTATATTTGGACTATGTTCAGTCAGAGGATGTATGTACTGTGCTGTACGGAGCAGCGTATGTTCCTGAACTCTAGTTGGTTATTGCCTGGAGGCCAGAACAGAGTCGTCTCTGTGTATTTGACTCAAGAAATAGTGTATGTGAAACGTACAGGATGTGTGTGTGTGTGTGTGTGTGTGTGTGTGAACCAAAATGATTGCAAATAACTAAAAAGTAATCATTTCTGAATGCTCGGACCAGAAGATGTTACGATAAAAATGTGTTTCGTTGTGTTATGTAGCTTTTCAGATGGCCTCAAAATCACATTGCAAGTTGGAGAGCTTTAGCTTCACTTTGCAGCAGGCAATGAGTGTCATACAGCCCAGACCCATATAGAGGAAATATTCAATTATGTTTAGGCGAGATAAAAAATCTGCAGTCCTGCTGGAATACCTGAAATGTGAATGATATTTATACAGATGCACATGTGTGTGTGTGTGTGTGTGTGTGTGTTTGAGTGGATAGTTTATAAATGCTGAAACCTTATCAACCCGGAGGCTGTCACCATAACAACAGTTGCTGTGCTGCAACTGTGCATTAATGTGCCTTAGTAACTACATATACAGTATTGGACTAATCCTCTCACATCCGTGTCTCTCTAATAGTATTAATCTTTTGTAACAGTGTATAATATCACAGTATACATAGATTTCGAAAACATAAATAGCGCATATGTTCTGTGTACAAAATGAAACCACTTCGTCACATTGATGAAAAAGTCCTGTAAACTCAATATTATCATAAAACTGTCCTGCTCATTGATTTGCAACATGCCTGCAGTTGCCTTGGATAGATTTCCCAGTATAAACATTATTACAACATGTCTGACTGTTGTCAATTGTTTATGATTTTGTGGCATATATCCTCAGATTGCTCATCCCTATGTGCCAGAAACTTTGCATGAATTATGTTCATTTAATGTCACAATAAAATATCAGTAACTGCTGTAGTCTGAGTGACTGTGTAGACCACAGTGTGGAGACCCTCAGACAATAACATGCACTTTAAAGTCAAGCATCAGAGCTGTGTCTCTTTGACATATTTGAAAATATTCTGTTCGATAAATCCCACAGAAGTTTGATTATTTCTGAATACTGATTCTTTGCATTCTGTCCAGGTTGAGCCCATTGTTGCACTGTCACTGAAATCTCCCTGAGATCAAAAAATATAATCGTAGCTCTTTCAGCATGCACACTGCCTCCTGAGGGGCAACATTTCCCACAATGTTAAGCTACAGGGAACCAATATAGAAGTAGAATGGGGTCGTAGTCCACATCAGTCTTCCTGTCTGGGCTCATGGAAGATGGATGGACTTCCTGCGGCTGGCAGCTTGTGATGTGACCGAACACTTAGTGTCTGAGTTATGTTCACAGTTCGTCTGTTGAAGCTGCGCAGAACCTGTCTGTGTTTAGTTCTGGCCAACTCCTATCTGTTGCTATTGCTTTGTGTCTCATAGTGCAGGCATGTGTTTCTTAAACTGTGGGTGGCTTCCCTGTTTCTGGTAGGTCTCAACATGACAAGAATAGCTGTGTTTTCATGAACCTCTGTCCCAGGGTGAGACTATAAATTTACCCATTGGGTTTCAGGCTGGAAAGGTCATCACTAATAAGATACAGCGGCATAACAAGGGGAGCGAATAAGGGAGGGAAAGAGGAGCAGGATGGAGAGGGAAGTTGTAAATTACAGGGACTAAGAGGCTGAGAAAGAGAGAGGAGAAACTAGGAATGTGTTTTGGAAACTTTCCAAATGCAACAGTCCAGTCTGGTTGGTTACACACTGATAGACGTTCATAGGAAATACTTCACTTCTGTCGCTGATGTTAACACTCAGCAGCATTCTGTCAAACCTACGCTGTGTGTGTGAGTGTGTGTCTGCTTTTGCCTTTAAGGTTCCCATAATGTCATCTACAGCATTCTTAAGGATGTCCAATCTAATCAAATGTCCCATATTCAGTATGATAAGCCCTGGGCTAATGTATTTACATCCATCATGACATGTTCTTCATTACCTCATTTTGTGTGTGTGTGTGCGTGTGTGTGTGTGTGTGTGTGTGTGTGTGTGTGTGTGTGTGTCAGCTCATAATACCATCCATTGTCAGATTTAATTAGCAATATTCTATCATTTTCTCATCCTCTGTCTCATCACAGAATAACTACAAAGAGTGACTTCTTACTGATGTGAGTTTATGTCAGGCAAACCTTGGGCACCTCTGCTAACCACGACTCCCCTGCATTTATGCTCCAGTGTTGGAATGACACTAGTAAAGCAGAGAAATCCTTTATGCACACACAAAATGCACGGTACTAAGAAATCTGGGTCATTATGAGCTCTCATACATTTAAGTTGCAGAGGCTTTCAATATGAGAATATTCATAAGATGAAGTCAAAGTTGTGAGACTGAGCATTTTACAGCTACAGAAATACTGTGCATACAGGTATACAGTATAAAGAAGAACCGTCTGCATGAGGCTTCCCCGCCATCTTTCGCCAGTACACACAGTGTAATCGCAATGTCCCCAATTTCATTTCATCTGGGGGCTTTAATTGCACGTCACCCCCGCTCACTCACTGTTTTCCTTGTCTGTTTCCTTTCTGTCATATTAAATTGTCTTGACACCTTGTGGGCAATCAATTGCTTTTTCACACATCCAGCAGTTATGGAGAGACATTATCATTTATTTGGTGTTGTGTTTTTGACTGCTTCCACTTTTTGGTCTCTGCCAACTACTGTGGGAAATATCTGGTTGTGTGTTCACAAGCAACCCTTTGCACAGGGTGCAGTAATTTTCTATTTTTGAAATATTTTCCTGCTTTGGGTTTGGGCAGAAGTGGACAAAATGTCTTAGCTCTCCATCTGTGTAATTAATGACCAACAGCATAATATCTGGACCATTTGCATTATCCAGAGTACATGCCAGGGCTGCTCTTATCTCTTTATTACTATTTGTACTTGCAATCGAACCACTGGCTATTACGGTTCTACTTTCCCACCCACTCTCAGAGGAATCACAAGTGGAGGCATCGAAAATATCTGCTAATGTTTTACTTATTAGAAATTTAACTGTGTCATTGTCAGCTCTCATAAAACATTTTTTTCTACATTGTGAATATTTCAAAATCTAAGTCTTTTTCTTAAACGATCTACACAGACACTATCCACACATGTGGGTTGAGTCTCTCATTTACGTGGCCTTAGAATGACCTCTTATATCTATGGACACCGCCGGTCCTCCTCCATGGAGTCCACCATGCTGAACAGCCATGTGTTTGGCTTTCCATTGGGCCTTTCCCAATTTTTGCTTGTTTTGCCACTGTACCATTAGATGCTACTTGTCCTTTTAATGATGGTTTTCATTAAAAATCAGCCAGAAATCCCCATTTCATTTGGTCTCTCTCTGTACATCGTATGTGTGTGTGTGTGTGTGTGTGTGTGTGTGTGTGTGTGTGTGTGTGTGTATTAGCTGCAGTCTGCACCGTTATTATTTATTATATATTATTCTGGCCTATGCACAAACACACTCTGATAGTGACTCACATCTTGTCCTGTGTGTGTGTGTGTGTGTGTGTGTGTGTGTGTATGTGTGTGTGTGTGTGTGTGTGTGTGTGTTGCAGTGATGCCTTCTCTCTACTGGCTGTAATTGGCTGCATGAAGCAGACAGACACTGCTCTCTAGCTTGTTATCAGACTGACAGGCAAACTGGAAAGGACAACAGTGTCACTCTAAGAAACACAGCAGACCACAGAGGCAGGAAACACACACACACGCACAGACATAAACAGCACAAGTGGACATGCACAGAAAACACACACAGGCTGTCAAACACATGCAAGTGCTGTGACACTAACAGGCTGTGACAGTAAGGAGAGTGTACCTAATGTATTGCTCTTAGACAATCTCAAAGAAGATGGGCAGGTGGATAAAACCTGATAATCGATGCACACGTTCAGCTTCACGCAGCAAATAGAAAAGGAAAAGACAAGGTTGTTACGTGGGAAAAGGTCAAGACAATGACAGAAAACGATGCTTGAATGGATATGTGCATATGTTTGGTAATCTATCAGCTTAGCTTGTATGTGGAGCAGCAGTGCGGTTTTCATTCCAACAGTAAAATGGTTCAACAGAAATAAAAGTCTGGCATCAGTGATTTTTAGAAGCGCTCGTCCTACTCCAGCTCGCTGAATCACTCGCTTCTTGAGAAAAGCTGCAATACTTTTTGAGCTCTGTCCTTGAGAGGTTTTTGATGACAGTGAATGAGCCTCAATTTGATCTCTTTAACACAGGAATGACAGATCGTGCAGGATGTGCAGATTTAACCTATCCTTTCTCCTCTGTCTAGACTCGAGGCCTTGTTGAGATGTTCCCAGTGCAAGATGGCTCGTTACTGCAATACCACTTGCCAGGTATGGTGTGTGTGTGTGAAAGTGTGCATGTGTGAAAGTCTGTCAATTTGTTGATATACACTTCTCCTGCAGAAACAAGCATGGCCCGACCATAAGAGAGAGTGTAAATGTCTGCGAAGCCTCCTACCCAGAATTCCCACTGACTCGGTCCGTCTGGCTGCGAGACTCATCTTTGCCCTGGTATGTTTCTGGAGTTTCTCTCTGTTAGAGAAAGATGCACAAAGAAAGATGCAATAAAAATTACTGTTTTTTTTTTTACCTTTCCCTTTGTTAGTCGTGATGTAGTGCACATTGCCGCAGTGTTATGAAAGCCTTGCAACTTCAGACTTGCCTTTATTTCCACTAAAAGATGTTGGTTTTCATGTTGCACTTGCTCTTGCGCTTATGAAACCATCTAGAAAACCAATGCAAATCTATTGCCAAGGAGCAAAACAAAGGCGCATTTCTCAGTGCCTGAGGGGCTCCCCTTATCAACAGCAACAACATGCTCCAGGGAGTTCACACATTATGTGCTACAACAGAAGAAAAAGAATTCTGTAAAACTTTAACGATATGCTAATGGCCGCCTTTTTCCTTCTAGTTAAATCCATCGAAGAGCAGCAGTGAGGAGCTCTACACTTTGGAGGAGCATGAATCACGTAAGTCTGTCCTTCAAGAGTGTGTGTGTGTGTGTGTGTGTGTGTGTGTGTGTGTGTGTGTGTTTTGAGTTTAAAAAGGTTGCTCTCTCCACTATACGTAAACTGGGAAGTGAAGAGTATATTTCTGTGTCAAAGTAAAAGCTTTTGTCAGAAGCTCACGCCGACGACAGACACATGATTTTTCTACTGAATACTTTTTTTTTTTTGTAGACTTGAGTTCTGCGTCTGAGGAGAAGAAACAAGGTCTGTCTCAGCTGGCATCCATGTTAGAGCTGTACCTACAACAGGAGGTACCTGACCTGGCACACGAAATGACATCAGCACTGTCGCCTTCCTGCAGAGAACCCCTCTGCCTTATTGCAAAGGTGGGATACATACATTTCAACACAATAGATGTGTGCTTTTGTATATAGTACATAGACACACCTCGACACAATGCTGCATACACAAATACAAACATGTTTACCCGAGCACAAAAGGACAGAAAAAAAGCATCTGTTTATTGCTTTTATCATCCCCTGCTGCGTTTGGATGGACCCTAACATATGTCTCTTCCCAGCATCTGTGATTAGGTCCCTGCGTGCGTTTGTGCGTGTGTGTATGTGTGTGTGTGCGTGTGCGTGTGCGTGTGTGTGTATTCCCAGAACAACCTCAGGTCTTATTCTCTTAAAACACACCAGCTGCCTTCACTAGAATTTAAACCACAAAATCATTATGTGTGCAAGGATGTGTTTGGATTTAACTCTACCTCTGTTATCTGTTAGTTTGTGTGACTCCGCTTTGAGATTTCATGACTCCAAGGTGTTTGAATTCCAACATGTGAGTGTGTTTGTCCCATCACAATGATTGTATGAGTATGCGAGTACTAATTGAAAGCAGCCACACGAATGAGCTAAGAGTGTTTCCATAAAAGAAACATTAAAGTTGTTAATGAGTAATCCTCATACCCATAAACTACACGTCAGAGTTTACTTTTTGTGGTTATACAAAACAAAATGTATAAAATGCTGAGGTGTGTTTTCAGCCTGACTATGGCACGGCTCCAGGGATGACAGTGTCTATCAGTTGGTCCACCACTTTGATTCAGACTAAAACATGTTGAAGTATTTGATGTATTGCCATGAAATTTGCGACAGAAACTCAAAGTCCCCAGAGGATAAAACCTAATGACATGATCCATAAACTTGTCCTCCAGTGCTACCTTAAGGTTGACCTTTCTGTCTTCACCACAGGATAAAGTGTAGTAATATAAAGTGCAGTAATAACTCTGGCCAAATTTCCCTTTGTCTAATACTTTGGTTTATTTTATTTTCTTGTATGACAAAAGAATTTAATTTCACAATTTGTGGATTTGTTTACATGTTTTTGCATAATTTGTGTAGAAGTATGGAAGTGGAGTGAGAAAGTAAGAGAGAGCGAGTGTAATAATGGCATATGGATGTGTATGTTTTTTGTGAGCGCGTGTGACTGGATTGCAAAGCTGGGAAAACTGGAAAGCTGCTGATTAAATGCAGTTCAAGATTCCGATGGGAATTGCGCTCCAATCGGAGGGAGATAAAGAGCGAACAACACTTAGTGTATTAAAGAGAAGAAGAAAGGGTGGTAGAAAGATGCGATGGGGAGCATAGAAAGAGAGATCAGGAGGGCAGATGAGAGAGCAGGAAACGTATCTCAACAGGAAATGTGAAAAGTAATTGGAGGACTAGCAACTTTATCAAAGTAAACTGCTGGAAATATCTGTGTCAGTTGACATTAGATGAAACCTCAACAACAAAAGCCAAGAAAACAAGACAAACACAGCCAGGAGCTGGACAGTACAGATCCGTGTACCTTAAGTTAAATAGAAGTAAACCGGTTGATTGAAACTATCACATCCATAATCACATACTGACATACTCTATAGCTTTTTATGGCCAATAGGGCAAATTCCTCCTACCACACCGATACTAATGTATTAGCTCGATGGGACTATACCCCATATAATCCTCGACTGCAATACTTTACTGCTATTAGACTTGCGTGTCTCTGTTTGTGTATAAAGTTCACGTTGGAGCTAATGGCACAACGTAGGTTTGTTTCTTGCCTTCTGTTTCAGCCCCTCTGTTATAGTATTTTAGTCATGTATATTTTAACTTAAAACCTGCAAAACACTTTTTTTTGTAAGCATATGTATTGAGATCAGGTGTTTGGATGTTGCTACATTTAGAGTCTCCCTACATCAGGCGGAGGCTCTACAAGATGTTGTGGTTTATTCATGAATTCATTTATTTATTTAATTAATTATTAGTAGTAGTTTTAGAGATGGGTCATATAACCATATAAACCCCACCTCCCAACACCATTAGTACAAACATCCATGTAAAATGAATGACAGTAAACATTCATTTAGTGATTTGAAGGTCAAAAGACACCCAAACCATGCTAAATGTGCTTGTTAAGTTGTTGTTTCTACGGCATCCTCATGAGGATACTGTATTTCATTTTTTGGTTATTATCCCTTCAATAACTCTGACTCTGGCTCAAAGCTTTGAAATGACTGTCTGTCCTGTCTGTGATGTAGGAGTCTAATCATCCTTCACTTTAATATTTTGCCCATTGATTGATTAAGTGAGATCATTTTTATCTCCACTCCTCAAGACCTGACTAAGCTGATGTAGGCCACAATAACAGGGTATGTATAAGCCTGTTGTTTACCCTCATGTTGTTGGAATGAGAGCTGAATGCATCGAGTCACTGATGATCTCCTGACTTTCCCACACTGGGTTAAAATGTCAGCAAGCAATAACCAGCCTTGGAAAAGCTGGCCTCACTTCATTTTGTCCCCCTTCTTTGTTGCTGTGAGGCGTATGTTCCCCGCTGGTCCCCCATATTCGTAACTGGTTACGCCACATTTGAACATCTTTTCAAATTAGAGTCATTATAATGAAATGTAAGTGATCTGACTGCTGTCCACATTCGTCATGGTTTTGTTTCTATAATAATTCCATCTTGTCACTGGTCACACCGCATTTTAACATCTCTTACCTTATTTGGAAACATAATTCTTTTTTGACATGGTGTAATAATGTACGCCACATCCATTTTGTGTTGAGGGGATGCTAGAACAACTGGGTGTCATCTGCAGATGCAGCATAGCTGGGTCATGAATCAGTCTACTTACTGGAAGCCTCTATTATGTGATTGCTGGAACACCTTGAAGAAGCAGCATAAATCTGGCCTCATACTTGACTCACACAATACAGTCATTCATTACACCAAAAGCCTTTATTTATATACTGTACTTATATATTTATTTATTATATCAATTTAAAACACAAATGTTTCTTGATTGTGCATAGACAGGATGCTAAGCCACTTTCTGGGATGGCTTTGGAAGTTTGGTAAAATAGCATTTAAACAAACAACAAAACATGGACACAAGTACATGTATCTAAAATACCCACCCATTTAACACACACTCATCCAAAACTCTTACGCCTCTAGATGGAGGGTGTGATGTTCTTCACGCTGCCAATAGGGGGCACTGTGATTGCATGGACAGCACCCTGTATTGGCGGTGTGAAGGAGTGGTGAAGTCCTCCCATTCGCTTCCTCTCTGTATTTATCCCATCAGATGTCTTCTCAGCTTCTCTGGACTTGTATTGTTTTCTGTTGCTCTCTCATGTCCATGTATCTCTCTGTCCTTCTGTACTCCTGTCTGTCCTTACGCCTCTCTCCACGTCTCTCCCCTCATTATTTTTCCCTGCACATGCAGCCCTTTCTCCTCTCTCCCCTCTCTCATTCTCCTCTCTCTCCTCTCATGCTCTTTCTCTTTAATGGCTTGAGTACATAACAAATGGGGAGTTTATTATTGTGTGCTTTAAATGTTCAGTGGTCTTAACAAAATAACAAAATAGGTCATTACTGTGCGTGTGTGTGTGTGTGTTGGGGGTCTAGTGTTTTACAGTAGGAGTGTGTTTTGTACAAGAAAGCCATTCTTTATGCTAATGGATGGTCCCTGCACAGCATGCTAATAGTGTTACACAAACACATACACACATGCACACTAAAACGCACAAAGAAGTGATGCTACAGCATCATTACTGCTCTTAATATACCCAAGAGAAGCAACAAGAGAGGAAGGGTGTGTGTACACTGTGTGTATTGTGTGCAGCCCCGTGCAGCTATGTGATGCAGATAGCCTGCAGTGGGATGTATGTGATGCCTACACCAGGTTATGGTCTGTTGTGTGTTGCTTTGGAATACAGTACTGTGTGTGTGTGTGTGTGTGTGTGTTGGTCAGACTGCAGTGGTGCAATAAGCAGTGACAGATGAGATCTGGCCGCAGCACGTTTTATTGCCTCCCTCAAGCAACTTCCCCAATGTGTGTGTGTGTGTGGGTGTGGGTGTGTTTAAGCTAACATGTTTATGTCTGATTACATACATTTCTTCTGTATGTATGTGTATTCTATCTGTATTTACGTCTATGGATCCTTCCTAACAAATTCTTGTCTTGTGTGTGTCTTTGTGCAAGCCTGAGTTCATGTGTGAACTTATTGTTATGCTGCATCAGCCCTTGCTGCATTGAGACACATTTCTCAACCCCCCCCCCCATACATGACCGACATGTTACCCCATAAAACACACATACGCACGCGCGCGCGCACACACACACACACACACACGCGGCTCTATCTGCTCTAAACCTGCTCCTCTGTGTCTTGTTCCCACTTTCTCAGCTTCATTCATTCTCACTCTGCTGCCCGACGATCATTTCTCTCCTTCGCTGACATTCGCTCTGAGGCCAAGTCTCTTAAACTGAAGCTTTTGATAGGAGAGTTATATATAGCTTTTGAAAGGCCTAGAATATGACAGGAATGAGCAGCATGAGAAAACTGCACAGCCACATGAGCTCCATAACATGCCTCATCTACTGCACATGTCCAACAAGGTGTTCACTGTGACTCTCTCCGAGTTTTGTGTACGTACAGTACATGGGTACAACGGGTTGAAATAATGTCTGTCAGGGCAAAATAAAATCTTGGGTTCCCTAGTTGCTCACCTGGCACCGCGTGCGCCCCACATACAAATGGGGTTCAATTCCAGCCTGAGGCCCTTTGCTGCACGCCATCTCCTCTACCCACCTTCCTGTCTCTCTACACCTGTCGGATGAAGGATAGGAAAAGGGAGTACATACTCTGCTCGATAAAAGGTTTGAAGTAGCTGTATTTATGGTTCCGTGTGTACGAGGCTTTAACTGGGACTCTTGGGAAACGCGCACACGCATACTTGCCACGCTGGAAAGCAAGGAAGGTGACTCCCTATGGAAAAGTATGTTGTATTGTTTATTAGCTATGTATAGAGACGATTTATCACAGGCTCCACACATAGACACATGCACGTGCCTATGCATGCACACACACACAGACACACACAAACAACTACTACCTGATGTCCTGTGTGAGTGTGGAGCCAATAAATTTACACCCCTGCTGAAAACTGTTTTGGCTTCAATTACATGAGTATGTGTGTGTGTGTGTGTGTGTAGGAGTAATTTTCTATGACTCTCATTTTTTGGTTGTTATAATTGTGTGTGTGTTTGTGTGTGTTGGGTTTGTCTGAATATAATTTGTGTATATCTGTGTGAAGGTGTAATTTCCTTTGTGTACAGATGTGTGTTGTGGATGTGTGAGTGCAACTTCTTGTCTGTGTGTAGGAGTAATTTATTCTCATGGCTTTCCTTTATATTTATTGGCCATCTGTTGAGCGGCTAAATGGGATGCAGATACTGTCAAACTAGCGCACCTTAACAAATGGAAAAGTTATCGCTCTCCAAACTTGTTCTGCGTGAGAAAGTAGATCATATGCAGAAGTACAACTAACTTTTTCTCTGAATAAATGACCCGAGGAAGGAAAGAAGGAAGGAAGGAAAAATTGAAGGAAAGAGGGAGGGAGGAGTTTGTACATAAAAAAGGGCAAAAATTCAGAACAATATTGCATGTTTTGCCCTACTACATGAGCATATAGTTGTATATTTTGTGTGTGTGTGCGTGTGCGTGTGTGAAGTCATTACAATAATCTTAGTGTGTATGTGTTAGTATGTTCAGCCTTATCTCTCACATCCCGGTCTGCCATTGTAGCTGGCACTGCCATGGGCGCTACCTAATTAGCTTAGGATTTGCAAAATCACACACACACACACACACACACACACACACACACACACACACACACACACACACAGACAGCTTAGTGTAATGACTTTAAGTCCATCATGAATGCAGTTACAGACAGTATAATAGGAAGAGAGAATAAAAACCATTTGTTTAATTGACTTAGATTGGCTGCATGTGTGTGGGCTCATGGGGAGACACAAAAGGGATGAAGGGAGGAGGAAAGAAGGCTAGGAAGTGAGAGGACTAGGAAACGAGCGAGGAAAGCAGAAGAAGGGAGAGGGTGAGGAAGGAGCTGAAAGAGGTGGAAACAATTAAGAGGGACCGACAGGGGGGTGAGAAGACAAGATAAGGAGACACTGGCGACACTGAGAGTGTTAAAATTGGGGGTGAGAAAAGAAGAGGTGTCTGGAATGGAGAGATGGTGGGAAAAAAAAAAGAGACAAGACAAGACAAGAAAACATGGAAGAGTCAGGACAAGGAAATCAAGACATTGAAGGAGGGACTGAAACTTGAATAATTTTGAATATAAATCAGGATGTTGCCATTTAATTCTGCAGTTGACTTGAGCATCAATATGTTGCAGGAGATAGGCATGCATGTGTGTTAGTATTTTTTAATGTGTGTTATGTTTTCTATATGTGTGTGTGTGTGTGTGTGTGTGAGAGAGTTGGGGGTGGGGCTGGCTTAATGAACAGCTTTTGGCTCCAGCTGCGACAGCCACTATCTCTCTTGTCTCCTTTATACTCCCTCACACTCTCTCTGCTCTCTCCTCTGTCGCTCCAACATTTACAGTAATTACTGTTCTTTGGTGGTTCAGAGGGATGGAAACGGGGATGGAGGCTCACAACATGCCAAGTGTGAGTGTTTGTGTATGTCTAATTTCCTGCATGTCCTCCAGAGAAATGTTCCAGAAAGTGAGAATCCTAAGCCAGGTTTATCTCACTAATTCCCCTTTCACAGCGACTCTATGTCCTGGGGAAGACCTGTGTCCTGTTGTTGGGGTGAATCGGTTTGTTTTCCATCCTGGGATCATAAACCGTCTCCTGACCCTTAGCAAATTTCTGAAACTGCTCAGCTTGGCAATAAATAAACATGGCTTGTAGCAAAAGTAGGATTATTATAGATTTACGTTACAGTGACTTCTGCCTTCATGGATTACACGATGCGTTACAGCATTTTATCATATTTTTCTCTTTCGGTTTGGAGATCAACAGCATTGACACAGTAATACACATTTTCTTGGTCACCGACCTCCCATATTAGCACTTGAGTTTATCATTAGTCAGCTCAGTGGGTTACCAGCTCCTGTCCTCATGATCCTTTTATGACGCGCCACACTCACACAGGCTGTGCGTTTAATAAAGGCTCAGGCTCGTCAACGAATGAAGAGCTATATTATCTGCTGCATTTCAGATATAGTATCTGTTTAATGTCATTCACATTTCACAACTTGGACGTTAATGTGATAAAAATCTGTGTGTCATAGATCCAGCCTCCATTTGTGTCTTGTTTCTCAGTGCAAAGACAAACACAGCTTTCAATATTAACATACAGTGACACATACAGCGAGCAAGATCAATTAAAACCGTTCTTTAATAGATCCCACCTTTTGGACATATATATCTGTTCACATTATTGTGTCCAGCCCCTGTATGTAGAATATATGATCAGTGTAGATATATCTGATGTTTCATATTGCAAACTAAAACTGTGATTTTAGTATTTCCAACAGGCACATAGTAATTCTAGATAGTGTGGAGAGATGGACGCATGTGATGTAATGAATTTAGATCTCTGCCATACACAAACACACACCTGTCTGGAGCCGGCTGGCCAGACTAATGCAAGATCAAACAGCATGGGACATTTTTTAATCTTTTCATAACAGTTCGACTGGCCCATTGGGAAAAGTGCAGGTACTCCAGATGGCCAGCTTGCCACTGATAGCAGTGCCTTTCTGTTGTATTTCACAGCTTATGTTTTGGTCTTTGCTAAATGTTGTTTGTGCATGGGCAGATTTTGGCATTTGCTCTGTAAAATACCAAATATTTTTTTTTGTGGAAAACTGATGTAGACCTTTAGGTTTGTCTTTAGGACTGAAAGTATTTTTCAGGTCACAAAAGCCAGTTTTCAAATCAGTCCACTTTAGTGTGGACAGTGTGGCCTTAGCTTAAGAGGTTTTTTTTTTATTAGGTAGAAGTTCTTCCTAGCAGATTTGTGAATAGGTCTTGAAATTCAACATTTCAGAGTGGTGAGATAAAATGCTTTGTCCTCATATTTCTATATCCCATAAACTGCAGGTAGCACATTTCTTCAGTGATATTATGGGGTCTGTCACCCAAAATGCTTTAATAATGTCCTCGCTGTTTATGATAATAACAGGTGCTGTAGCTAATTTCTGGAAGAACAGCAGCCGTTTCTTTCCTCTTTTTTTGTGGCAAAAAGTAATTAAGCAAATTTCCCATGGAATCTGACCCTGAAGACAGAAAATGAAAAATACAGCAGCTGCATGCTGAAAGAGACTTTCTTTCTGTTAGTGTTCATATTAATTGTGTCTCGAAATAAATGTGATTTTAATACATACCACATGAATCGGATTATTGTGCATGTGTGTGTACAAGTTAAACAAAGCAGAACACAGTTTGGGATTTTGAGTGTTTGTATTAGCTCTATTAAATATCAGTGTTAAATATATTCTACCATGGGTAAATACAGTACTGTTATAAGACATCTACCAAGTTGTTTCTCTGTTGACTAAAATAACGCCCTGAAAGAATTTAAATGGAAAAACATTGTCTGTCTTTCTCATCCTCTGACGACAGGATGACGACTGTATTACACAAACTCCAAGAAGTTCAGGGCCTCTCTGACCTTACTAACACTTTGTATAAGCGATCATCTCACATCCTTTTCACTAGTCAACTCGTTACTTGAGGCTGCGGCTGACAGTAAGTTACACATGGCCTGTCAATTGTTGTTTCTTGATATTGATTTGGGGACAATGACGTGACTGGATAGCTAGCTAGTCCTGAGGTTAATCATTCTGTCAAATTATATTTTGTGTGCCTCAAGTGTACTGAATGTTACTGAGCTGAGCGGGCTAGAAATATCTGTCATTGCTAATTTGCATCTAAATTTTGTCCTTACTGAAGTAGTGAACAATGTTTCCACTGCATAAGAATCTTATAGGAAATTTCAGAGTTGTCCTTGGTTGCCAGACTGAAGTGCCTCAATGTTGTAAAGGTCTCCAGGTTCAGGTGCTATCACAGGTTCAAGTACGCACTCATCCACCCACCGTCCTCTCTCCCTGTTCCTCTGCCTGTCTCCGCCGGTTATTAACAAGTTATGTAAAGCTTCGAAGGCTGTCTTGTGAAACAAAGACACTGAAGCCTGCAAAGTATCCAGCTGAAGAATGCTTAACCATCAATCCTTTTATTTCCATCCTGAATATAAATGAGTTTCCTCTGGGTTCATTCCCTCGTTCTCTCTCTCTCATCTGTCTTTCATCTCCCTCTCTCTGTCTCCTCTTCTTTAACCACCGCCAAACTAAACCCTCAGTTCTATTCAGGGACAGTGAGACACCTCGCCGACTTTCAACTCGTCTGTGTGTGTTTGCGACATTTGTGTCACTGCCATCTTTTAAAGTGCAAATGTGCATACAAAACTTGGAAACTATTAGCCACACCTCATTATGAAGACTATTATTTTTAGAGTCAGGGACCAGCGCATAAACATGTGTCTACTTGTGTTTTATGTATGTTGAATTATTGTCCCACAGTGGCTGCAGAGATGAGAGCTCAGTTGCATTTTGTAGCTGTGGTTTCTGCTCTCTCTCTTTTTTTAATGGGCATTCATGCTGTGCTTCCTCTTGTTAAACATCAGCAGCTCATCAGGAACACAAATAAGACTGTGTGAGTGTGGATGCACACACACACACACACACACACACACACCCTTTATTCCCTTCATTGTCTCATTTGCCTGCTTCCTGTACACACAAACAAAAACAGAAATTAGACTTACTGTTGTAAGTAGTTAACTATAATTCATGTCCAAATAGAGTTACTGTGTGATGCTTTGCAAAATGTCAACTAACACACACTAACAGACACATAATCAATTGAGTAAGACACTTCGATTTGATTCAATTCATCAATCACTGAATAACAACTTTGGCTGAGAACATCGACAGTTTAAGGAAGATTGGGCATTGTATCCATGATGTAGGATCCATCACAGGTTTCTGGAGAGCTGTTTGTTTTGAAGCTCAGAGTGTGGTCCTGTCCTGTCTTTCTGCCTCCCAGCT
The DNA here is from genome assembly GCA_023373845.1 of Nibea coibor. Taxonomy (NCBI): domain Eukaryota; kingdom Metazoa; phylum Chordata; class Actinopteri; family Sciaenidae; genus Nibea; species Nibea coibor. The sequence goes on from CM041738.1 coordinate 13,427,880, forward strand.
AGTCTAAAAAATCGGCAAAGGCACGGATCACTGGTGGACCCGAGGCGGGGTGAGTGAAGCCTTAACAGCACCCACCTGTCGATCGAAGTGGCCACAAAGTTAACTTTAAGCCTTTAATAACATTTGAACAGGTAAGTTGAAAAAAAATTCAAACTCAGTACAGTTGTCATGAATGAAGAAATTAGTGATAGAGACCAAAACATTTTCTTTGTACCAGGCTGTAAACATGTTTATTTCTGCTGCGAAGTTGGGCATTTTAACATGGGGGCTTATGGAGACTGACTCGTTCTGTAGCCAGCCTCAAGTGGCCGTTTGAGAACATGCAGTTCTCAGCATTTCCACACTGGCTTCACTTCACAGCCACATTGGTTGATATTTTTGATAGAGCCAGGCTAGCCAGCTTCCAGTCTTTATGCTAAGCTAAGCAGCTGCCTGCTGTAGCTAAGTGTTGTCATTCTTCACGTTGCTCAGAATAAATGTAGTTTTCAAAATGTCAAACTCTTCCTTTAATGAAATTTTATGGTTGTTTTTCAGATTATTAGAATGGACAGAAAATGTCAGATTGAAACAGTTAATTGGCGAGAAGAGAACAAGAGAGAAAACACACACGCATTCAGTCAGCCTCAGTGTCGAATCTGCACACGTTTGCTGTTTTCTGTAATGTCAAACAATTTGTCATCCTTACTGCACTATCCTCGCTCTCTCCTCTCCTCTCCTCTCCTCTGTACTTGTTAGCATATATATCGCTTATAAGGGTACAGTATAATTATATTTTACTGTTCAAGAACTACAAGTTCTCCTGAGATCTTGACAGCTCACTCGTGTCAAACACTCAGGGGAGCTGTCATTGTTACTTACTGAGCTAAGTATAATCCTATCCTAATGAATTAGATACCCATTTAGCTTAAACTATGAGCAGAATATTGATAATGTCATGTTTCAGCTTTATGGAGGACTGATGGGTAAAAAAAACATAAGTGCAAAACTAACAAAGAATTGTATGAAAAGTATGTTTATGTTTATTTTTCATCTGTGAGTAAACAGGTTGATTTCCTTATGCATGCTGTGTTATGTCTTGTGTGTAAATCAAAGTGCTATATATATCTATAAATAATATGTATGTTTAAAATAGTAGGCCTGTGTGACCATTCAGTATTGCGTGTGCATTACAACAACAGCACAGATCTCAGCATATAAAGGTTACATTTTCAATGTTCACCTCTCGTCTTGGCTCATCTCCCATTGACTCGTGGCTAGTCTTTCCCTGGAGATAAAATGCGACTCTTAACCATCGCACTGTATTTCAGATTGTGCCAAATTCTGCAAGTTATTTATTTATTTATTTTTCTTAAAGAAGCAGAAACAGACTTATCCTGTCAGATATGTTGAAGAACACAGCACAGTGAATTTACCGGTCAAAACTTGAACTACATCCTGATCTCTTAGTTCAGAAGGAATCTCAAGCAGAGGAAGGAAAGACGGAAGGAAGCGTATTGCAGCATTCGCTTCAAAACTTAACGAGAAGGAGGTTTGAGTGACAGGTGTGATGAATGCGAGGGACTTCAGGTTTTCCTTAACTGTCCTAACTCGACCATCACCATCCTGAAACTATGCAAATTGGAATTGGTTTTTAAAGCTCACGCATAAAAACGTGCCTCAGTCAGTGCTCTTCTTCTGAAGTGTCCATGTCTCCCTGTGTGTGTGTGTGTGTGTTGGTGTGAGATAGTGTTTTGTATTGATTGAATCTGGCAGAGCAGGTTTAGTCGCGTCAGCTGTTTTTCTGACCCAAAGCGAGACAGGATAAGAAAGGAGAAGAGACAAATAAAAGATGAGACAGATGGATGGAGAGGAGCTGCATGGTTAGCGCCTGAACGTTTTTTTTTCTTTCATCACTTTTTGTGCTTTGTTCTGTACCGAATTAAAATTAAATTAACTCCTCTGGTAGGTTTGCCCCCCCCCCCCCCGTTCTGTGTTCATTAATTTTATGTTTCCACCTCACTTAAAACTATCATAGCAGTACTATGATCTCTGTATTTCACCCCTTAGTTACAGACAGCAAAAAGGGATTTAAGATGTAATGAGCCCCTCCCTTGGAAACACCCCCAGGTAGGGATGAAGACAGAGTAAAAGAGTGGGAGGAGAAGATGACAGGAGCAGGAAGGACAAACACATAAACGCTGTTATCCCAGTGGGCCAGTATATCTCTAGCATAGTGTAATTACAATGGGGAGCTCCTTTAATTGACTCCTACTGCGAACCCCCTGAGTCTGCAATGTGTGTGCATGAGAGAGAGAGAGGGGGGATCTAAAATGCTTTAATAAACAACTTCAGGTTTATTGATATGAAAATGTATTTTGTATTTTCTCTCCTTTCCTTAAAGGTATTTCATGTTTGGCTGTAGAGTGCTTTAGAGAATAGCACAGCTGGGTTCAGTTGCTTGTTGCTTGGATGTTACAAGCAAACCTTCTGCATTCATATGACTGTGAGGCTGCTGGGGGCATGTTAAAATGAACTGCAGGCACCAACAAATGTGTCAGTGTGTCCAAAGTAGCATGAATTAAACCCAGCGTCTCTGCTGCAAGGACAGTGATGAACCGCAAATATCTCTATGAAGCGATATGTGAGTATGAATAGAGAATCTGAAGGCAAGCAAGAAGATTTTGCTTTTGGAAATGTTTTGTGTTTGTTTAAAGTCTGGGTAGCATTGAAAAGTGACGCCTGAGTGTGTTTTGTTTGCATGCAGATAAACAGTGTGTGCGGAGAGTAAAAGAGACTCATCGATTTGCCATTCGACAGTCATCTAATAGCTTATATTATCGTTTTTTGGGTTTTTTTTTTAATGTAGCTGCAGATATGTAGCCAAAATTAAGGCTACGCCAGAAGCCCAAAACGCTGACATTTGCCCCAGACCCCAGAGGTTAAATGATCGTCCAATGATGAATGGGTTCTAAGATGTAAAAAGACGTAAAAAGAAGACCTTCATCGGTAAAATGAAATGACAAACTCCTGATATTTATAATGGTATGACAATAAACAACTTTCTAATAATGAGAACGTTTCTAACATGTACAATGTGCACTGATGCACCCCTCCACACATTAGATTAAAAGAGGTGATAGGTTGATGAATGGGCAGCCCTACAGGCTAGGTGTGTGCCTGTATGTGTATGTGTATGTGTATGTGCGCCTCAGTTGTACTGAAGTGCTTGTTGTTGAGCATTCAGGTGCATTCATCAGTCGTGTAAATGTCATTAGCTCCGGGCCACGTGTAATCCAATTTATGAGATGTCTCATAATGACGATCACACTGATGTTGACTGACTGGTCTGAGAGGGTGTGAGTGACATAACAGATGGAGGGCAGCATTGTCCTCGTAAGTCAAGGACACCTCCTAGTTTCACAGGTGAGGGAACACAGACTATTTTTTCCAGTGGTGAGAACGAATCGCAAGGCAGAGAGGAAGAAGACTTAAGAATGTGAGGATGGTAGGTGAAAAGAGAGAGAGGAGGAGGAAGGAGGAAAAAACCAGACGACAGTAAATGAGAGCTTTCTCTTAGCCTAACAACTATCAGACAAGAAAACAGCCAGGGTAACCTCGGCATGGGCCAGTCAAGGTAATTTTTAGTGTTGGAGTGCTGCGTTGAGATGCACCAATCGGCCAAATTCAAGTCAAATCAATATCTATATTATCGTTTGTCTTTTTGTCTCATTCCTGGTGAAATGTGTGTAACCCTTCCTTTAACTTGCAGTATAAAATTCCCTCGTCGTCAATATGAAAATAGCTCTGCCCGTCTCTCTGTCTGTGGGTGGGTTTCCCTCCCCGTTAACTGACATTTCAGAGATTAGAGGTTTTTGATCTGTTATTCCACATCGCAATCTCCGCTCACCACACCCTTTTTTCCTTCCTCCACCCCCCCACCACCCCCCCAGTGCCTCTTTACTCCCTCGTCCTTTCATCATCCCATGGTTATACCATCAGATAGTACTTGCTGTGGGCCTACACCTCTCTGAAGGAATGGGCAATGAGCTGATGAAGAGCAGAGGAGGGGGGGATGGGGAGAGGAGAGCGAAGAACAAGAGAGAGAGAGGGAAGGGGGAGCGGGAAGGGAACAAGGAATGAGAAAGATGGGAGTAAGATTTCGGAAGGAGGAAAGAGGGGAGAAGAGGTTAGCAGGGCGAGCTTTGTAAAAGCATGTACAATTTATTTAAAATTGTAGCACCCACAACTTTATCTTCCATTTTTAATGCTGCTTTCTCTTTCCTCCTTTTTATATTTTTCTCTTCTCTTTCTCTTTTTTAACCCTGTTATTATGAGATGATTTGGATAGCAATGGTTTTTTTCCACTTAGTATTCAGTATTTGCGCCAGTGTGCAGGTCCATGTGTGTGAGCTCTTCTTAATGTAAGCATTTTTTTTCAGACCATTGCCCTCTCCTTCTACTCCCTCCTTCCTCCTCATTTGTAATTGCAAAGCTGAAAACCCGAGAAATGCATAAAATGAAAATGTAGAAACTGGCTTTTCTCTCTTTTATTTCCATTCCTCTCATTACTTCCATCCATTCCTCGTTGTCTTGTTGTGTGTGGAAGATTGTTGAAATGTGGACGATTGGTGATAAGCCAAGCCTGATCTGTGATTGGGTGCAGCATCATTTCTGTTTCCTAACTGTTCACTCGGTCTGTATTTAAATTTCAGCCCCTTTAATAAAGGGAACATGTTTAATGCAGACATTGTGAAGTTTTAGAACAGGAATGGTGCTTTATACGTGTGTGTGTGTCTGTGTGTGTGTGTGTGTGTGTGTGTGTGTGTCTCATCATATATCAACCTATATCTCCTTCTCCACACATATCTTTCCACTATTTTTCTCTTTCCCTGCCTCCTTTCCTATAGAGGTCACTATTAATATCCCATTCCTTTAGGAGATCTATGAATCAATAACTCAGAAAGATATGCACACACACACACACACACACACACACACACACACACACACACTCTCTTTCTCTGAAAGCAGTGAACCAAATAGGCAGTTCTGTGTAGGGATGCAGAGCTATGGTACAAAGAGGACATTGACATTCTCTCTCTTCTCTCATCATTTTTCAATCTGAATTTCTTTTTTTGCCCCTTTTCATTTCTCTCTCTCCCTCACCTCCACCCTCAGACTCTCTCTGTCTACTGCCATTGTCTCTGTCCAAAGTTTTAAAACGTTGTCGCTGATAGGTAAAGCCCGGGCAGCTACCACAGTGCCACGTGCAGCTGGTGTGCGTGAGCTCCACTGAGCAGACAAAATGCTCATCCACTACAAAGTGCGCTAAAAACCAATAACGATACAAACACTACATTACGGATCTCCATCTGACTTTCATTCATGTTTGACTAGACCCCTGAATACCTAAACCATGTTCTCCATGCTAGATTCATGGGACTTTGTTCTGGTTAAAAGCTTTTACCAAACGGCAGGTAGGTTCATTATGTTGGAGAAAGCCAGCGGATAGAGAGAGATGTATAGCCCTATTTTCTGGAAGAGGATTGAAGCCGCAACTCTGTGATGCTTAGACTGAAGGGTTATTTGTCTGACCACAGCGACCAAAGGTATAGACCCAACTCTCCCTGCAGGAATGACTCTCTGTCTATGTGTGTGTGTGTGTCATATTTCCATCATGCTGTTTGAAGCTGCAGGTAGAAGATAGCCTCCAGACAGTCACCTGCTGTTGTTGACTTCAACCCCCCAGGCCAGTGTGTGTGTGTTTATGTGTGTGTTCATTCTTTGATTTCCTTTTTGTCTTTCTCTTTTCACTCTCTGTTTCTCTCTCTGGTCCTTCTATCCTCTCCCTGTGTGCCTCCTTCATCTCTGCCCTGAAGTGATGCCCCATAAAACCAATGAGTAGGAGCACAAAGCTGTATTTGCTGATATGTGGCTTGAGCAGGCATTGTAGTTAGAATTTCCCGGCATTGATGATCCTTTTAAGCATCACACGCTGTATTTCTTCATGCTGTCTTTAGTAGGTTGGATAGACTGTGATGTTTACTATTAGTTCATGTAAAGTAAAGCAACAGAAAGGAATAGCTCATCACTGCAGGCTGTAGTGTTAACATCTGTAAAAGCTATGTAAAAGCATGGAGCGTGTGGTGTGTGATCAGCTCTCCACCTTGGTGGCACATAATCTCGACCCACTCCAGTTTAAGCAATGCGAAGGGTTGAAGATGGCAGCCAACACTACGGGATACTGCGAGTACAGACTTCAACTTTTAACACTGTGGACATACACACCCCATTAGACCACCTCTGTGCTACAGGTCGAACCCATACTGGTTCTTTGGGCGAAAATCCTTCTGCAGTATAGGCCACAGCATGTAGTGGTTAATGGTAAAGTCTTCTAAAATCTTGTTTTCAACCACAGGGGTCCTGCATGGCCGTGTCTTATCCTTCATTCTGTACAAACAACTTGAACTGTGACGCTGACAAACTGACATGAATGACACGGCCCTGAGAGACCCACCTGACTGATGTGTTTGGCATATTGCCAGCGTGTGGGCTATTTAATCACCCACATTGATGAGAGGTCTTCAGAGCCAAACATCTCCAAGACCAAAGTGCTGTGCTGCAAGGTCGAGACTAACATCTGGTGATGCTGCCCACCCACTGTTTGAACCCTTTGAATTATATGGGCAAGTGTCTACAAATCACTCCTCGAGTCAGACCTCATCACATCTTTGCACAAGATTCTTCTAATCAAAACTTTCTCAGATCATCAAGCATGCAAGTAAAATAACCGCAGTCATCACTATCATATCTCACCCAGTCAGACATGACGCAACCCTCATTACACAGGACCCTTCACACCCCCTCATAACTCATTCCAACTCTTCCCCATCAGACTGTCAGTGTAAATTTCTCTTGCCAGGACAATCACTTCAAACCAACTGCCATTAACGTGATAAACAAGCTTTGAAGGACTCAGTGCATACTTGCACTTTACAGCCAAGCTGCTCTTCTCTCTGTGTAAATACATATGTATATATTCATTTAGCTTTTAACCCTCTGTGTGTATTTCTATATACAGTATCGACTATTACCAATTGACAAGGTGCAGATGTAGTGTGTCTTTGTGTGTGTGAACACATGAACATGTGTAACATGGCAGTATATTTTAATAGTATAATTCTCTGTGTGATTCTTTAACAGCAGATTATACAGTTTTAGAAACGTTTAACAGTCTCTCTGCTAAAGATTAGGATGAGCTGGGGTTTTAAATTTGTAAACCACTTCCTGAAGCCAGCGTTTTAAAGATGGAAAAAATTAAGGAGATGGTGTCAGTGTAAATGTGATAGCAGTTCTTATTGTGTAATTATTCATATTTTACACAGACAAACAAAGAAATTGATTAAAAATGTAGCACTTTAGATGGAGATGTTGTCCTGGTTAAACCCACCAATGAAGCTTTGGCTAAAGATCTGTAGTGTAACTTTAGAGCAAATTGAATAATGCTGCTGCTCATCATTTCTTACCTGTAATCTTCCTCCTCCTTCTTTCCTTGACTGTTCTGTTTTTCCTGTTTGTCTTAGCCTGCATCTATTTTCTCTCCACTCTGTGTCATCTTCTGTCCTTTGCTTTCTCTTTCTTCTTTCTCCTCATCTTTCTTTTTGTAATGTTCTCTGTCTACCCAAACTCCCTTCTCTGCCTCTGGGGGGCTCATGGTTTGTTCCTGAGACAAAAATATCATGGAGTTTCACTAATTAACTACTTCACAGTGTGTGTGTCTGTGTGTGTGTGTGTGTGTGTGTGTGTGTGTTGTGCTGACTCGACTCTCTCTCTCTCTCCCAGGGTAACAATCAGTAAGAGGTTAGTTCTATTTGTTTGTATTTGTTCTGTAGCGTTAAATAAATAAGCGGGAAAAAATAAATGAATTATTGAATAATATGAATTATAGATGGGATATTGTTTCTATAGACAACACACACAGTGAATGAATAATGAACTGTTGCTCTGCTCCTTAGTTACACAGTTATAAAGCAAACAAAACAGGCCTGGAGGTCATCTAAGGAATGAAAGTGTTTCACTTTGCTTCGACTTTGTGAACAATTTAAAGATAAGTGAGAACAATTTGTTGGACTATAACTTTAAAAAGAACACACAAATTCAAAGGAAGTTGGCCACCTTAGTCTGTGTTATTACCATCTACTCACCCGCTTTTGTCCCATCAGCAACTCCTCTTACATTTTAGTGTCACTCTGCACGTTGTTATGGAGTCTTCAGTGTTAGCTTTAACATCAACTGGCCACTATTTTTTGATACTTGTATAAAAATAATAATATATATAGTAGTAATAAAAGTAATTAAAGCAAAAAAAAAAAAATTAATACAATTTCAAACATCCCAGCCTTTGGAATTGAATACTTTTGGGTTTTCTTTGTCTTCTTCAATGAAATGTTACAATGTTACAAAACAAGACATTTGAAGATGTTGCCTTGGACTCTGGGAACTTTTCATTTCGTGTGATTGAGTGAGTGATTCATCAAAAAAAACAAAAAAAAACAACTTATCTACAGTCTTATATTTTCAAAAGCACAAACCTCAATAACCATTTTCAGAAGCCTTGTACTGTACAACAACATAGCACTGTTGTTCTGAACTAAATGGTTGCCTCGTGTTTCGAAAAGCCTTCAGAAACATCAGTTCTTGTTCTTTCAAGTTACAAGTAGATTCTTCTTGAAAAACGCTGTATTTATGGGGTGAACATGCTTGAATAATCCAATAAATTGTCAATACCTCTTGGCCTAAATTCTTCCCAAAGTTGCATCCCTCTTGCTTTATTTGCCTCGCTCCACTGACCTTGTATTTGTTCAAACCACCTTTAATTACATGTAATTTATTGTTTTTGGGTTGTGTTCTTTCTTAATTAGAGTGAGCAGAGGCTGACGTTTACAGTAGTTTTCTTTAGTTTAACATCAGAGCTTGACTTATGTTTCAAATGTTGTTTCAATGAGGTTCATTAGTGTTTGAGTTGATGGCTTTAAATTCATGAGGCCTGCTGTACATGCTGTTGTTTTGTAGGCTTTTTAACCCACCAGGAATCTGTCAAAGTGCTGTACTCCAGTCAGTGAATACCGTTACATCAGTGTCTCCTCAGTCTCTTGTCTGTTTTGCTCAGTGTGTGTGTCTGTGTGCACACGCATGTGCACTGCAGGAGATGGATGAGGGTAATTTCCATTGGCCCAGGCACTACTTTATCACTATAGTGTACCCACACATACACACACGCATGCTGCACATGCATACACACAGCCCAAGGCTCTACTTTGTCACTATAAGAAACAAACACAGGGTTTTAAATCAAAAGCAGATTACATTACACCTTTATACATGTCACACTCACACATGCATACGCACATACACAGACACGCACGCACTCACACACACACTGGCTGAAATACAGTCCAGTATCCATATGTACAAGCACACATCAGCACGCACTCTCAAATGTGAAAGGTGAATGGACGCTTATGGTAGGCAGCAACAAGGTCAAACTTGCTGCCTACACAAGGGTACGAGGTCGCACTGAAGACGTACACACACACTAACAGAATGAGAGGGACGAGTTTCAGTAGGTGTTATATAAGGATTGTGTTGTATTAAAGTTGTGTAGTCATGGTGAAATTATATTTTCATGATAGATTTTAAGATTTATTTCTTCAGTACAACCCTGTTCATATTCACACTATTCACTATGCTAATTCCCTGATTGCATGTCTCTATGCTAATGGCACCGGTTAAATTAGGAGTCTCTGTTCTGTGAAGGACACACAGATGTGTGTGTTTGAGAGAGCACAGAGAAGAAGAGAGCATGTAAGTATATGGAAACTAAATGAGCTGTAGATGACAGGGTACCTGTTTTAGTATTATGCATAAAAGTTCTTTCTGTGTTTATTGTTTGTCATATAATTTACTTGAAAGGCTGAACAGAAATTTGAATAAAGGTCAAGCTAATCACTGTTAAATCATTTTGCTCAACGTTATATGAAGGTAGACGCTCTCTCAGTCTTTCCACTGCATTTTGTTGTTCACATGGTGTATCAGATTATCAAGTTACCGCTTTGCTTTGGCTTCTGTAGTAAACTACGACCTGTGAATTGTGTCAGGTTTTCATGTATGACAACAGCAGAAAACTGTCAGGCAGACCACAGCTTAGTGTGTTAGTGTTTCAGATAAGGATGAGGATCGTAAAGACCTATTGCATCAAGGAAATCCTAAGCACACAAATAATACAATAAAGAGTTATCAAAATTTTGTCATTTAAATTATTTTGTCTCAATTATAAAAGAAGAATTACAGTGAAATATATTTCTGTGAGCTCCTACTATACATTCTTAGGCAGTGTCCTCATTTAAGATTCTTGTCTGAGGTCAGACACTCTTCCTGAGCCTTGATTGGTCTTGTTTGGTATTGTTTCTGTACCAGACAGTGATGGTCCCAGTCAAAATGCTCTCAGTGACGCAGGAGTAGAAATCCCTCAGTATTTGTGGGGATACCTGGAATTTCTTTAAGTATCTGAGGTGAAACTGAGTACAAACTAAGGTCACGCCTCTGGTGATGTGGATACTAAGGGCCTTGAATCTGTCCAGTATCTCCAATGTGGACTGGTTGGTAGGAACTGGTAGTTCCTCATGGCTCTGTTTCATACATGAAACCGATAACTGCGTCTGTATTCTGCAGAGAGAACGAAACAGAACTGAAGAGGCTGGTAGAAGGAGAAAATATTTAGAAGTTGATGATCTAAACAAAGAAAAAACAATCAATCTGTGGCTACACAGAAATCTGCAGACCCATAATAATTTGCATTAAACTCGGAAGTCATCATCATAAAACCGGAGAAACAACACATTCACTTCATGCCTCACACACTCTTTGTCTCTCTTAAACACAGCTGTAATGGTTTTGCTGTCATCATTAGGATGACTATTGATTAAACACTATTTGTGCCATAAAAACACCATTATCATTACAACCTGGTCCACTCAAAACATGCAGGGACACACGTGTGGCATTTAAAGCACACGCTCTGTTTGATGTGATTGTAATGTGCCAGCATGTAGACATGCCTGAACACACAAACATACACACACATACACACGGAGGTATACACACAGATAATTGGATGAAGCATTTGACCTATAACCCGACGGTCATCCTGGAGTGGGAGATAATTGTAGTTTTACAACCTCAGGGACTGTGTGAGTGTGTGTGTGTGTGTTTATGTGTGTGTGAGAGAGAGAGGGTATAAAACCCAGTGATAGAGGAGTCTGTGAAAACATTTATGCTCTAATGATACTGAGGTATCAAGAGGAAAGACAGTACTAATAGACATACATCATTAATATTTTGATAGGCAATGTTTAGCCATGTCCTTGAATTCTATTTTTATTTTAATATTGATGATGCCCGTGATGTGTATTGACAAAACACACCATGGGCCCCTCAAAGTGTGTTGTGTTTATTCTTATTGCATTTACATGCCTCACAAAAATGCAGGCATTGCTTTTATTGTGCTTACCCAGTGACAGTATAAACATGGATGTTGTACTCATGACGCCGTCCACTTTAGAAAGCCGTTGTGTAGCTCAGGACGCCATTATTTTTTCGCAGTCCTGCCTCTCCCACCTCCCGGCTAATCTAAAATGGGCAAAGTTGTGGATCCTGGGTGAAGCTGAGGCGGACCAAATGAAGCCTGAGTGCTCAGTCAAACTGCCTGTAAGCCTTAATATAATTTGAACAGGTTAGTTAAATAGAAATTCACTCATTCATTCAATCTGTATGGTAGAATTTTATGAAACACAAACTGGTATAGTGTAATTGCTGTGGAGATGCTCTCTGTGCATCTGCTCTGCCTAGCAATGCAAATAACGTCTGCTCAGAACAAAGCCGAAACATTAAAGTGATGCATGTTGTCATTTTCGCACATTAAAATCAAACGCAACCTCTGTGGCATTTTACTGTGCAGTAGCTGATACAATAAACAACAGGCATCAACAGCATTTTTCAAGTGTGCAAAGCCATGGACAGTCGTACCAGTGTAGCATGTCACAAGAAAAGGCCAAGAAGTTGAAAATTGTCCAGAAGTTGAAAATTAATTGGGACAAGATCAGCAGTTGGTCGAGCGACCCTGAAACTGATAAGCTGTACTGAAAATGGATGAGGATCACCAGTTACTTGGCAACCACCAGAGTGTTAACATGTTTGCCCCCCAAAAATGTGTCCAAATTCACTGTTTGTATGCCCTGGGGCTTTCTCTGTAATGCATACAGCCGATGGCCTGATCCCAGTACACTGCTGACATCTCTCTCTTAAGTGTCAGAGTCTCCTGGGGGAACCACGCGTCAATCAAACATTCAGCAGCACTGATGCGCTTTTTATGTACCAGCTTCAGCAGTGGGAAGACGAATGAGGGACAAGATGGGACATACATTAAACATAAAGAGATTGAAATGAATGAATGAATGAATGAATATAAGCGAATCATTTAACACCTGGACTGTGTTAAAATGAAAAATAAAAGTGGCTGATGCTTAGTATTCATCGTCATACTCGCATAGTATTTTTACTTTCATACAATTTTTATGTGATTCATATTGCATGTGCTGCTGAACGGCTGAAAAGTATCAGTTGACAGACTTGGCTCCCATCATGTCAGCTGAAAAAGACAAGTTACAGGATGTTATAATCTCATAACTGATTTGACACAATGATGTCTGATTGCATTGGCAATAAAATATGAATCACATACAAATAGTAGTATGTCCAAAAATAGTCAAGCGTCAGAAATATCGGATAGAAAAATATGAAAGATAACAAAAGAAAGAGACAATGCACTACAAGATTCAATTGGGTAATCAGAAAACCTGTATTTCATATATATATATATATATATATATATATATATATATATATATATATATATATATATATATATATATAAAGAAATCTTTCAAGCTAAGATACAATATGATTAGTATTAGTTTCAGTATGTTTTGTGTTTTTTATCACAATCCCATTTTACAGTTTTTTTATTGAATAATTTGTAAAATATAATTATACCTGTATGATCATCTGTGGCAATTAAACGGACCTGAACTCATTACATGAATGGGCAATGCTTTAGTGTTACCCTAGAAACCAGGCTCAACTTGTATAGCTAAATTGGTGTGAGTGAACAACATTTCTTTGACACAGTAAATAGATTCAGAACAAAGATTTTCTAAAGAAACATTTAAACACAGGGAAACATCTCCACACCTGTGGCGATAAATACAAACACACAAAAGCATCATCCGTGTTTATGTGTTTGTGTCTGCTACTTTGTACTTTGCCAATCACATGGCTGAAGGAAATATGTTTCACAGCTTTGAATACAGATCTGTGAGCACAGTTTAACTGCCTCGCCACATCCATCAAGTCTGTTCATCTTTTCAAGGAAAATTGGATGGTGTAACACAGAAAACATGGAGCGTCAAGTGTCTTCTGGTATTTTCTTGCTAGTCAAACTGAAACAGTTCGGGTGTGCAGTGTGTCCCGATATATAGATTTGGTTCCAGTGTTTTGTTTCCACTATGAAATGTACTGTGATGTATCCTGCACTGTTATTACTGGCAGCAGTCTCTGTTGTTTTCCGATCCTTTGACGGTATCGGAATATGTGATCTCTGCAGTCAGAGTGGTTTGTCTTGCAATATTAAGTCTTCCATAATCAGTGCTCATGTTCTGAATGAAGTAACCGTACACGTAAATGTTGAGTAGCGCTTCGTGTGCGTGTGATAAACAGATGACAAAGTGAATCCTGGACTTTACACTCAAGACCTTAAATAACATACTGTGCTTGTACTGAATGTTATAGCATTTCTTATGAGTGTCATTTTTTTAGATGTATTTACGTTCATTCATATTTGCGTTCATTCAGGGTTGTGGATGTAAAGGACGTTTTAGTTGGAGATGAAAGTTTATAGGCGCAGCAAATGTACGGAGAAAAAACCCTTTCAGAGCTGACTGACTTCAGAGTGGAAGGAGGAATACCTATTCCCCCGTGAAACAACCTTTGATTCAAACTACAGCAGAGCAGTCAAGCAGTAAAAAAACGATTTCCTGCTAAGAATACAGCTCTGAAAACAATAACCTGCTCTTTTTATCTTTACCCACCCCTATTCTTCTATTTAACCTGTCCCCAGACTGTCTGCTCGGCTAAACTTTGCTCTTTTATTTTCATGCTTTCTTAATTTCTTGCTCACTTTACATGAATGTGTTTCTTCCTTCATTTCTTTCTTTTTTTTCTTCTTGCCATGTAGAAGATCAGCAGTGGGACACAGAATAGGTAAGAGGTGGAGGGGCCTGACCTCTAAGGTTTTGTCTATGAGTAAGCAGCAGTAATACTATAGATGTGCTGCAGCTATGAGTCATACTCACTGTATATACACCAAACCAAATGAACCTTTACCAGTCAGTGATCAAAGAGCTGCTTCACGACTGGTGCCGTAAGGATAAATAATAATATTACTTGTATTGTTGTCACACCTGGCCACGTAACATCTTGAAAGTGGCTTACAAATAAGTAATACTGTTTGGCAAACAGAGATTAATTCTGTCAAAATCTGAATCTATCCAAAGAAGATTTTGTGATACTGTTCAGGAAGCGGATATGATTTTAACATACACACACCAGCTGTAATGTTTTGCAGCACAGTCGATGTGTGTGTACGTGTGCAAGCAGTATACAGCATGTCCCATAAATCTGCCTCTATATATGTATGCCTGTCGTCTGGGCGTACCGTGTGTGTGTGTGCAGACCATACTATGCGTGGGTGCTGTTGTGTGTGTGTGTGTGTGTGTGTGTGTGTGTGTACATGGGTGCAGCAGCTCAGTAGCTCATCAGCTGAAAATGTGCCAACTTGACAAAAACACATGTCGACTTTCTTTTCTTATTTCTTCCAGAGATGATTGGGTATCAGAATGGAAATGAGTCATTAGAGCAAGAAGCAATCTCGTGTTCGATTACATACAGCCTGGGGCTAATGGCGTGTGGGTATGTGTGTGCATGCACCACATAGAATTTGCTTGGCATTGTGTGTACACACACACACTCACTCACACTCGCGCGTACTGTTTGTGTCTATGATTGTGTTCAGCCACATCGATGCTATTCCTGTGTGTGTGTGTGTGTGTGTGTGTCTGACCGCAGCAGTGAACCACACAACTGCTCTGTTTTGTCATTAGCACAGATTAATGTAAACTCAAATAGCTGCTCAGCTTCACAGACACATACTGGAGAATGTATTTAGCATCTGTCTGCTCTCGACAGACGCTAAATGATGTCTTATTTCAGGATAGTTTCATAATGATCATGTGTACTTTAAGTCATATGCCAGCTTTTAAAAGCTGAATTTTCAACTCAATTTTCATATAAAATTATTATGAAGTCGACATCCTGTATCTGTGTGAGTCAGCTGCCTTAGCTTTACTGCATTAATCCTCTAACACACAAAATTCAATAAAACTATTATAAACATTCAGCAGAGGGAATGGATATCAAGTTCAGCGAATGTCTTCTTTGGTCTATAAATGTAACTGTAGAGGTTTAGCAGCTGTAGCTGGTTTGTCATGTCATTGTCCAGTGCCAGACATGCTGCTCTTTGGCTTACTGTAGCAATGTACTGTATTGTAGCCCACATAAATCGTTGTGTTAAATTGCTTAGCTGTAAAGACAGACCTGTCATCATATCTGTTACCCGTCAAAAACATGCCAAAAAATATAATAATAAGATTTACTTTATTAATGGTGTCATTTCTTTTCAAACTGCTTCATGCACACACAGGCCCAACATACAACTACACACACAAAGGGCTTACGTAGAAATGTGGAGTTGCCGCATAGGGGTGCCCTGGGAGCAGCTAAGAGCTTGGTTCCTTTTTAAACCACCTCTCCAGCTACCATGATGCATACTGAAAAATGCAAACACAAACAGACTGACTCAGTTTAAGACAGTTCACTGTGAAAACCAGGGAGAATGTGCAGGTCCGGAGATTAAAAAGTCCAACAGAGCAAAGTTTCAAAGGAACAGAGTTGGCCATAGCGCTTGTTACCACAATGTGGGGACAGAACTGATCTATAAAAGACCCCCCTGTCTTTTATAGATCAGTGAATTAGGAACAGGTGGTGAGGCAATCAGGCAGGTTAGAGGGAAATTGGAGGCCACCTCCAGAAACGGAAACACAGAGAGAGAGAGAGAGAGTGAGACAGACAAGACAGACAGAAACACAAAGGAATGGGAGAATGACAGGAAAAACACTGAGAAGGGAGGAGGCAAACATCCTCCACATGACAACCACTCCACGCTCCATACTGTGGTTCACGCGCGAGTAAGAAGACTGTCAGCTTTACCACCACGCGATTTAACAGAATTAACCATTTAGCTTCCAAGCTACCAAAATGTTCTCTCTTTAAAGGCTATGTTAATCACCCAATATCACTCAACGCTGCCTGTGTTTGTTACTTACCGTCGTTTTCCAAAATCTTGGTGTATTCCAAGAGAGATTAAGGTCTAACACCTCTTAGCTTTTCCTTGGACAAACATTTCAAAGCCGTTTTCTGGTTTTCTCTCTGTGGCCTTCCACTCAATATTACGCTCGATGTTTACCCAGGGTGCACCTCTCTAATACAGCCTGCCTGCTCTCGTTCACGCTCAGCAACTTTCCTAACAAGTTTACTTATGAGTTTAAACACATTTCTGCTCCAGTCTCCTCCCCCCTCCCTCCTCTCTCCTGTATCGAGCCTTTTCCTATTCTCTCCTCTGTCTTTTGCCCCGTCCCACCTCCCTCTACCCCTGCTGTCTGCTGCCTCTTTACAGTAACTCTCTTCTTCCACCTGTCTCTTCCCGTCTTATCTTTCCCTCTTCTCTCCCTCTGTACCTCGTTCATCCCATCCTTCTCTCACACTCGCTCCTATCCCCTTCTGAGGTGGTTCGGCTGTGTTACGCTTGTTTAAACAGAGACGGACTCTTGGGAGTTGCATGCTTTTTTTTCTTTCTTTTTTTTGAGAAAGTACAGGGAGCAATGGGCGACAATGGCACAGAAAGGAGTGAGTAAATTCAAAAATAGACAGCATGGACCCTTTTTGCATCACGCATTTTTTTTTTTCAAATAGTCCATAACAACATACATATATGGTACATAATATAATCCCTTCCTCTTTTCTGCCTCTTCTATTTTCTATTTCACTGAAGAGTTATAGGTTTTGAAAAGTAATTTCTACTTGACTAATTTGAAAACCACTTTATTTACAGAGGAATAGTTTGACAGAGGGCCAGGACTGCGTTGGATGGAGGCTCCAAAGACCTTTGTTGATATGAGTTTGGCAAAAATAAGTCTTTTTTTTAGGGCTTTGTGTGCCTTCTGTCAGTAAGTACAAGTCGACAGGAGAGAGACAACAAGAAATGAAGAGAGGAAAAAATAGGGATTAACATGCAACACTGATCCCCCGGTTACTTGAACCGTGGCTCATTATCAGTGCTTTAAACCGCATCCCACCAGGGCTCCCGTACATTTTGTTTTTGAGTAGAAGAAAATGTAGTGACAGCAATCAGGCAGAAACATAGCCTGACAGTTACATATTGAAACTGCCAATTCTGCGGTACCAGAAATAGACAACTTAGTGAATGATTGCATGTACAGTAGCTATAGGTGCAGCACCAGGGCACTGACATACAAGTAATAATAAGGTAATCTGCGCTGTCAGCTGTCCAGTCAGCAGTGGAGCTAGCTACTGATTTATTCGCAGCATGTCC
This sequence comes from Nibea coibor, assembly GCA_023373845.1. NCBI lineage: Eukaryota > Metazoa > Chordata > Actinopteri > Sciaenidae > Nibea > Nibea coibor. The sequence goes on from CM041738.1 coordinate 13,445,701, forward strand.
TTCAAATGCTACTGTGGCTCAAGTTCAGACCTCAGGCTATAAAATAATTTTGTGGATTTTCACTGTAGCTCTTGACAGGAGCTTTGTGCCTGCAGTATCCAAACACATCCAACAGCCTTTCAGCACACACGTGGTGCACTCTCTGGCAGCTGGTGCACACAGGACAGTTTGCCGACTGCTCCTGGAGGGTCATCTTATCAGGACATAACCTCTGTCACACCAGTCTGCACTGCAGTGAGTCCACTCTCTTATTAACCCTCCATTCACTTCATGAAGGAGGCAACTTAACATGAACTCAGTGTGTCCAGCAGCACCTGGTTGAGAGACACATCCATCCACACTGCAGGTCATGGCTCCCTGCTTACTGCATTTATGGAGATTTTGATGTACACTACAGATACATTGAGTCAAAATGGAATATTTGGCACTTTAATGCACATATATACTGCACATGTGCTAAGACTTGTGCATGCCAGGCCATCAGCAGCATAGAAATGTCCATTACACTAATGTGGTTGCTATCAGTATTCTGTTTAGGTGATGATATTGTATTATATGAGGTCTGTAACTGCATGAACTGACTCTGCATGTAGAATACATCTTTTTTCAGCCCTCCCTATTCACAATTCATGAAACCAAGAACTGATACTGAGACCTTTGTGAAAATGAATCGAAATATTTATTTAAATACAGATTTATTTTGTGTACTTGGAGGCAGCAGAAACACAATCTTTTTAAATTTATATGGTGAACTTGTTAGCAAACATTTACCTGTTTACACATCCAGCAAATGCGGAACAATAGTAGCATTAATTTGGACTCATGTTTACGAGCAAATCAAATATTCACTCTCCTTTTAGTTTTGTTTTGGTCATCACTGACCGGGAAATATCAGGCTCTTGGGCTACGAAATGCTGCACCGTGTCATTAAATTAGTTTAGCTGACGTTTGGTGCTGGACAGATGCCTGCTATGGTCAAAAGTTATACTGATGAAAGAGGTGAGAGTGAACCAGTAAAGCAAAGTTGCTGACTGTAAAACCAAAACGATGAGTTAACATGCTAAAATGCTCCGTAGAGCTACTTATTTCACAGTTAAGTAATTGTGATCCATTGCTGATATAAATGATATTGTTTGCACAGTAGCCACATTAAGATGTATTGTAATCGTGCACATTTTGGAAATATGGGCCAATTATAATGACAGTATTGTAACAAAAATGTCTCTTTAGTGACAGTGACTGCATGTGAGAGTAGATGATGTTTAGCCTGTTTTTTTTCTTCGTATTTCCACAGTATTTCTGTGTGTTTGTCTGCCTGTCTATTAATTCAGATGAAAGAACCATGATTAGGTCATAAATACTTTATCAAAGCATTAATAGCGCACACGCGCACATACACACAGGCACAGGCATGCCACACACACAGATGCACCCTTTGATTGTGTCTGATGGCCTTTGTAGTCTTACCCTGATTGACAGTAATTGAACCGATTCCAGCAACATTAAAGACGTAAACCATCCAGTCACAAGTTTTTTGAACTGACATGACAGGACAAAGCAAACCAATCCAGTGCCTCCAATATGAGATGACAGGACCTCCCGCTACCCTCTGTCCTAAAACCCCATCCATCCACTTAGAGATGTGCCACCCATATATGTTTCCAAAATGTCACTGGAATTGTTTTGATCTGTTCCTCCCCTCCCTGCATACTAAATGTCGGCACAGCAAAACGCCTTCCTGTGCAGCTGACTGGAGTTTAATGCAAGCGGGATAGTTTATGCATCTCAGTGTTTTCCTAGTCTTGTCTTGTAGCGGTGATGGATGGACAAGTTTCGGCTTTGATTTAATCACATCCATCCTCATTTCATCCCAGCAGTAAATCTAGTAGAGGTCCTATTTTAAGATATCCATATTTTATTGTGAGTGACAAAGATCAAGACCAAGAGAAAGACTGAGGGTGACAGTTTTTCCTTTTTTATTAAACAGTCTGTTCAACAGATGCTAAAGAACAGTAGTCAACAGTCTCACGGTGCACATTGCAGTCCTGCTTTGTTGATTTATCAATGCACCCAACATCCATCCTAAGTGGACACAGCATCACATAACAGCATCACTTGACATCTTCATTTATCATCTCATCATAATTACTATAGATGCTTAAGTGCTTTGTCACATGTTGTGTACATATGCAGGGAGGATCTCTTAGACTTCCACATTTGATGTGTTTTGATGGTTTTAAAGACAGAAAAGTTTGAATATTTTGAGTTAGATTTGTCTTTAGGATGTTAATATTGATTTTATGAGGAATTACCAGAGTGCTATTATTAAATTAGATTAGATTCAACAAGTACTTTCACAGCAAAATGCAGTTTAGCATCTAACCAGAAGTGCAGAGTATGTACATATGAATGGGACATATAAATATGGTGTCGATATAAATATGAATTATATTATGAGATATATATAAGTCTTTCAGAACCAGTCCAACAATAACCAACAGTATGAAATCTAAAATGTATACCAGCATGAAAAAAGTGCAGTTTTTTTGTTTTCTATTCCTCCGCAAAAAATTCAGTAGATGACATTTTGGAGATGGTGTGTTTTTGATCTCATTTTTCCATTTTCCACATCACAGGCTGCTCACCACGCCCTTCACTCAGTCGCTCGTCTCTGCCTGTGTTCCTCTATCTCACGTTCATTCTTTCCACAAGTTTCATCCAAATCTAATCAGCAGAAATATTGTGTGTGACAGGCAGGAAAACAAATGAGCAAACAAATGAATGGCTGCGGGGACCGATATTTTCTGCACCGTTTTGGAGAAAACCCCACCAGACAAAGTGCACACTTTGTTATCTTTTGTGCAGATACGGTAATTGTGTAATTTTCCACAGTGGGTTGGGCAGCAGCTGAATCATATCAAGCCTGTAATCCTCATTAAGAACCTGCTGTTAAAGGGAAACTTTGTCGATTTTCACCCAGCCTTGCATCCTTTCAGTGTAAGTAGTTTATGCAAATGAACATGAGCATGTTGCCTGATGGCTCTAATGCTGTTGCTTGAACTACAGATTATACTTCCACAGTGCCGCTTGACTCTTGTTCGAAAAATGCCCACCTCGCAGTATGTCACCCACCAGCCGGAGTGGTCTGGTGTGGCCCAGTTCATTCTGGTTATTGTAGGTCATCAACTTTTTGGAGAGGAAGGGAACACCACAGCCCTTTTTGTCTGTTTTTGCTTCAGTCATATAGCACCAAATCTTTGCATCTCTCTAGTGCATAGACAGGTCAGTGTTACTTCTTTCCAGAAGTGCCTTTTTGTTTCATTGTGTGGAATACAATTCAGTCAGTCAAGGTGAGATAGAAAGTAGCTGTCTTGACACTGCAGCATCTCCCATACTGGTCCTCCCTCACTGGCACACCACCACAGAGTGTCACCTCAGCTGGCGAGGACTCTTTATTAATGGGGAGGTTATAAATAAACAGTGGGAGGCTCTTACCACCTCTCATCATAAGAAAGAAAGAAAAAAAGCCTCAGTTGCCATGGTTACTGATGGACGACATGCTTGCCTACCTGTGGTGTTATTATTATGTGCTGTTTTGCGAATTCCTAGCATGTCCAAAGCAACAGTGAACATTTCATATAGACACAATGTTGAGCTATTTTCTTTAAAAGATTAGACACAGTTCGAATAAGTTCAGGTATAAAGTGATCGCTACATTTTATGTAGGTCTAGGTTATTTGCTCAATTAATCGTTTGGGCTTTAAAGTAAAACAGGCCAAGGTGACATATTCAAATAGCTTGTTTTGCCCAACTAACAGTCCAGAAGACATTCACAGCTGATTTACATTACATTCATAAGACCAGGAAATGCTGTAAATATCCAGTTATACTCGATATATTAAATATTTGAGAAGCTGGAACCAGATCACTTTTTGTAATTTTCCATTTAAAAAATTAGATTGTTACATAACTTTCTGGTGATCGACTTTATCAGTGAATAATTTCAGCTCTAGTGTAAAACTACCATAAAAAGCATCATCTTCATCTTCTAAAATAATAATAAACAATGTTTGCAGAAGCGACAAGACCTACATGCAACTCTTAATTTGTACAGCAGTGACACTTCTGTCACAAGTCCAGCAACAGTTCTTTCCAGGGTGTATCCCATCTCTCGCCCAGTGCCAGCTACAGTAGGATAGGCTCCAGCCACCTGCGAGCCTAATGAAGATAGTTACTGAAAGTTGATGAATGTATTTCTGTAGTCCACCTACTGTACAGTCCTCACAAAGCACTCAGGGCAAATCATTGCTGGATGGAATCAGACTAAGCTCATGTTTGTCACAGTTTAGCTTAGATCGATGTTGGTTGTTAACCAACAGTAAATCAGTGTTTGCTGAGCAGTTTAAAGCAGTATTTCTAAAGCTTTTCTCAAGTCAAGACACCCTTTAAACGTACAAAATCTCAAGTCACACTCGTCTAAAATGTATTAAAGAACACTCTGCTCTTTACTGGACTGGTTGACTTTTTGTCATTTTATGTCATAGCAGGAAACTGGTGTATTAATGATAGCTGCATTCCACTTAGAGAAGGTCCATCAATTGTATGTTCACTGACACTAATACTGGGACACTTAATAAAACTGAGCTGGTGTTACTGTTATCAAGTCCACCTGTATTCTTCCAGCTTTGACAAGTCAAAATCTCCGCTGTAGGACTGATCCTATGCCGTGCATGTTGGCAATATGATGTTTTGCCAATCATGTTTGGCTTCTTGTCTTTACTCCTATCTCAGCGCTCTAGATAGTTAGAGCGCTGAGATAGAAAATACTTTGCATCCTCGCTGGCTAGTGAAGGATGAGTTGTTGTCATTGCTCGATTTGACAATTCAATACCACATACCAGGCACAGAGGGGGAGGGAATGATGGGTGCCTGGTAAAGATGAAACCATACAACAACGTGTAGCTATCATTATACTGTCTTTTCTTCATGTTTGTGCTGGGCTACCATTGGATGACAATGCTGATGGCTCAGATTCAGCCACTCCGTGCTAGATTGTTTACACCAACTGCTTCACACGACTTCTCAAAACTCTGCATGCAAATGTGACATTGTCATTTGCTGACCTTCATGTTGAGGCCTTCAAGTTTTAGCTATACTTTTTGTGATTTTCAATGTTTTATTATGTCTGCAAAGTCAGAATATGTGTTTTGACGGCACCCCAGAAGAAGCCAGAAGGCACCCTGGTTGAGAAACGTTGGTTTTATGATGTCACTTGACAATTTATAGAAACATTATTTGATCAGCTGCAACTGATGCCATAGACAGGAAGAGGCAGAAAGAAAAGGAGGTGGAGGAGGAAGAGACGGGACGAGAGGTACATACAGGAATTGATTCATAAGATTCATTCTTGTGTACCATTTGTGTAAAGCAGTGAAACCTGTTTATATACACACATATGTGTGTGTGTGTGTGTGTATTTGCGATGCAAAAGGCATCCACCAGCCGGCTCTGCAGATGTGGATGTTCTGCTAGATTGATTCTCATCCCCAGAGAGCGAGCCGGTGTGTCTGTGTGTGTTTGTGTGTCTGACGGAGAGAGATCTATGCCCAGCTGAGTGCCCCACCACTGTTTGTTTAAATTTTCTCTGCACTTCATCAACCCCCTCCCTCTTCTCAAAATCATCCTTTCTTTTCTCCCTGCACGGCCATCCCTTCTTCCCCGCTGTCACTAACCAAGGCTGCCTTCTCCTAAAACTGAAAACTGTGGGGGACACAAATATCCCTTTTCATAAGGGGACAGATGTGTTATGGAGAAAAAAAAAGAAAAAGATGAATGACTAAAAAAATTAAGTTTCACCTACAGTTTCCTTTGCTCTTTCTCACCCACCATCTTGTATGGTAGTGTCTCTCAGTTTTAGCTGATCTGAATCTTGATTTATTTGGCATTTGGGTATTTTTATTTTGTGACTTAGCAATCATGTGTTGACTTTGAATGATAATGTCCACGGATTAATGTGTGTCTGCAGCCTCATGACTGGATTCATTCCGTAGTTTCTAAAGATGTAACTGTTCAACACTGACCTTTAGACTGTTAGCTATTTTAAGACATCTGCTGGGCTCTGGGAAGTTGTTTTTCTTTCAAAGACAAAATGATTAGAATAATAATGAATATGACTATCAGGTTAATTGATAATGAAAATAATCATTAGTTGTTGCCATAGTAGCCTCCTTTGCATAAAAGTTGTGTGTGACTATACATGTATGGGTGACTCATACATAAGAGCATGCATATAGTGTTTACAGCATTACATGCTAGTATATATTATATTTCTACATATGCATTCATCAACTGCCATTTAAAACTCAAGCTAACATAATTGTTAGTTTTATCCAAAACACAACTACATATTTTGTTTCTTCTCACACAAGAGAAAAAAAAGCAACAAATCTTCATATTGAAGAAACTGGAATAAAGGAATGTTCAGCAACGGCTAATCAAATAATGATTTATTTGATTTAGGTCTAATGTCTTGACGACAGCAGGAATAAGCTTAACTCCTGAACAGTTTTGGGCCTAGGTTCCTACAAAAAAAAACTGAAACTGCTCAATAAAAATCACACAAAAGCACTTAACTGTTCTTCTGTCTTGATGTATTGTAATTTGTAGGTAACTTGTTACTTATTACATGATGTGCCTGACTCCCCCACTTTAATACATACTTTATGGCACACATGATGGATGTCTGTGAGAGCAACTGAATAACAATGAAGTGTGTGTGAGGGGAAGCAAGAACGATTCGTGCGTGTTTGAGGAAGTTTTCGTCAGAGATTTTGCATATTCATATGTATATGAGTGTGTGTGTGTGTGTGTGTGTGTGTGTGTGTGTTTCAGTGTTTGTCTATTTAATCACGTTCCTTCCTGTTATAATGAATAAGTTGAGTAAAGCCCCTCACTCCCATGAAGCCTGACTCTAATGGTGTTTATCGCAACCGCAGATTAAAATCCAATCCCATTTTTCTGATTCTGGTGTGAATATCAGCAGGTTGGGGAATGTTTGCATCTCTGTCTGACAGTCTGAATACTAATGTTACTAAAGTTACATTTATTTATCTACCATCTCCATGGGGCAGAAACCACGGCCACCAACACACACACACACACACAAACACACACTTGTTTACTAGCACGAGCGCAGTAATTGACAGATCAAAGACTTTGGTGCTTTTTTTTTTCTATTCTTTCCCTTTTTTTAGATTTCACTTCCTTGTTAACTCATTTTATGTTTTAGTGTGTTTATTGCCAGCTTCCCTTCATCGTCTCTTTCTGTCTCTCTCTCTTTTAAACAACTTCGTCAAGCATTTTATTATTCTAACCGCTGGGCCAACTCTGCTGAAAGAAACAAACCATCTCTCTCCCTTGTTTGAAATCTCTCCTCTGTCTCCTCAAACCTCCGGCTCTTTCATTAATTCGTGCCTGAAATGTGTTCTTTAAATCACGCAGGCCACCCCGGTGCACTGTAGGAGGTTTATACACACAGGGGTTAAGGTCGTGTCGAGATGGTGTATAGTCTAGAAACTCTGCATGCGTCCAAATTTGTTGTTTTAAAGACCACCAAAATGTTGCTGGTAATCTTGACAAGGCCTTTAGGAAATCAGGAGACGTACTATAAACAGGGACAGTCCACATGGGTGAATTTGAACTTTTTATTTTTAGACTTAGTTTTAGGCGCTTGCCTGATCCAAAGATGAATAAAAAAAAACTGTGAAAGATGTTGAATACAGAAAACTCCTGTTTTTAACATTGATTACTAACAGGAGATATTATCATGATTAGGTATGAATGTTGTCCTCGTAAGGCTCAGTTCACAAGCAAATATGGGGTGAGGTTCACCGCTTTATGAAAAACTGTGTGGGCGAATAGTCCAACTGTTTAAGAACGTTTCTCAGCGCACCACTGCAGAAGTTTGTGGATTTACTCATCAACAATCTGTAATCTTATTACAATATTCAGAGAATCCAGAGAAATCTCTGCAGGTGAGGAGCAGCGCCAACACTGAATGTTTGTGACCTTCAACTATTTAGGCAGCACTGTATTAAAAACCTAAATGATTGTATAAAGGACATGATAAACAGTTTGCAGCTGCATCTACAAATGCATGTTAAGACTCTATCATGCAGAGACAGACAGATATCTACATCTGGGTTTCTCACAGCTGGGTTAGTTTTTTTTTTTATAATGGCACTCTATGTTTTTTCTGTAACTAGTGATACCAAGGAGAGTGTTCATTATCTTCTCTTCTCTCCTCCACTACTGGCATTTTTTCTCCTGTCATACATTTCATACATCCATCATGTTGAAACTAGAAAATGACTTTCATATAGGCTCTCTTTCAAAGGAATTTTGTTAAGTGTAGTTTTCGAGGACTATTATCTTTAAACATTTACTCTCAAATTTGATCATTATCATTATTCTTAAAGGGCCTTGGGGAAATAAAAACAATTCACTTGCTTTTTTTAGTATCACTGATCCAAGATTTTGTTATATCACTTGATGAAAAGTAGACTTATTGTCTTATTTTCTATTGAAACTTTTTTTTTCATGTCTCAAAAAATAACCAGGTTGTAATTTCACTCGGTCCAATCCCTTTTCATCTCGGCCGTAATGATTCAGCTGCAGTGCCAGTGGGTTTTTGCGACTGCTGACAATCCGTAAAAATGTTCAGAACCTAAAGAAAGCAATTTAACAAATAATCTCTCTCTTCTCTTTATTCTTTTATCCTCTTTGTCTCCTTTAGGTGACATGTAATTGTTTCACCATCAGTGATGGAGAGCTGCAAGAGATTGGCGTCGGGCTGTATCCTAGGTAACACACACACACACACACACAAACACACACACACACACACACAAAGGGCAATGTGTGAAGCATATACACTGTAAAAGCATCATTAATTTCAATTTAGCTCATAATCTTTGTCAGATGGTACCTCTCTCTTCCTCTTATACTTGCACAATAAAAATGCCATAAAATTTAAATTTGGCTCTTGAGCTACCTGCCAGATCACCGCACCCTAACCAGCCCCACCCATCCTCTACCCGCTCACTTTCAAAGCCTTCCCCACTCCTCTCACTATATTTCCTGACAGTTCTTTGAAGTAAGCAGAAGATGGGAGACGGAGAATAAGTGAATTTTTGTTGTGAGGCGAAAACCTGAAAATGAATGTCGACAGAATTTTATAACGCTGTTTGGCGAAGACAGGGGAGAGAGGCCGGAACGCATGGAGAGGTACAAGGTTTGACTCCACTGATATGTGATTCTTGTCTGCCATGCAGGAGTGAAACACACACACACACACGCACACACACACAGAGGAAGGCACTATGTACTGTAATCCCTGTATTGAATCCTGGGTGAAGAGGAGGGATTTGGCCTGTTGTTGCACATGTTAGAGTTGCTGCACATGCACACACACATGAACACACACACACACACACACACACACACACACACTGCAGGTATCTCAGCCAGTTTATCTGGCCTGTGTTGAGATGTCAGATGGTCACAGTGGCTTTACCAAAGCTCAGCCAAACCATGTGTGTCTGTGTCAGCGTGTAGCTGCGATTTGTGTCGTAACTCATCCATAAATGATGGGGCCCGTTCGCAGGATGGTCCCCTGCCTATTCATATTTTGGGTTGCCTAGCAACCATGGGTTTTGCTGAAGAGCGGGGGATTACTCTGGTGTGGCTACACCTCTGTTTCCGTTTCTACTGTATGTTTCTCATTCATTTGCTCACTTTATCATCCCCCACTGTCTGTCTCCACTAAGATCATCCTTGTCCGTCTCTGTCTTCCACTTGGTCTCAGCCAATTGGCCTCTTGACAATATGATTTAAAACCCAGTCCTCTGAGCGCTTTATCTGCAGCAAAATGATTCACAGCTGGATTGATAACAGAGACCTTTGTTCACTTGCTCTAATCTGCTCCAACGTTGTACTTCATATCAACTCAGAATCACACAAACCCACGTGTCTCTGCTTGATCCGAAGAACCTGGAAATGACCACTGTTTGCAGTGCCTATAAAATGTGTTAACCCCTTTTGACAGCCTGTCACACATTGATTGCGCACAGGTGAGCCTGATACAACTTCCATAGTTGCCTTCTGTATCATGGAAAATTTCAGACTACGCTACGTTTTAGCACCATCTCACTGATGTGTGCTGCACAACAAGATGCAGGAAACGGGTAACAAAGAGAAGAATATTCCACCTTTCTCTCATTAAATATTAATTAATAGGAACTGTGCTACTCTCACACCCATGTGATACTTAGCTCTCTACCCTGCGACGTACTGCAACAGTTAGCTTCAGCAGATATTGTTAATGTGAGATGCGGTTAAGTTAATTAATCTAATTAGTATGCTAATGAGCTACTCTCCATCAGATAAAAGCATCGTTTGGAGGGCTTGATATCTAGTTGATATTCAACTCGTAACTTCTCTACTGTAGAACAAAGCGCTGAGGTTACTGATGGTTTTACAAAAGCTCAGCACACACACGCACAGTCTTTATCTCCTGCAGCCATTGTTTTGCTCTATGAATATGATAAATGAGAGCAGCAGTAATGGAGGGGGTCATAAAAACAGACAAACCTCTTCACTATTTTTCCCAAACATGTGTGTGGCGACAGTAAATGTCTTTGATGGGTCAGGGAGGTCTTAAAAACACTTTAAAAAAAAAAAGAAAAAAATCACAACAAAGGAAAGATGCACATCAAGCACAGAGCAGTCATTAGGTATTTCAGAGTTTGTTACATTTAAGACAGCAGTTATAAGAGTAATACACTCAGCTGACAGTTTATTAGAGATGAAACGCAGGCAGTCTAATATAAGAGCCCCACAATAAATCCTTGCTTCATGAATCATGAAGGCTCTTGCGTTTTTTATGATCATTTTGGAAGCTGTGGTTCGTGGTGCTATTGAACTAAGAGGTATTTCTATTATTTATTCTACTTCAGGGTTTATCAAAATCCACAGAACCTTGGCAAGTCGAGCTGGACTCAGCTCAGGTTTTGATGTGGTTTATTTCCCTACAACTACAGTAGATGCTGTCTGTAAATGTAACCAGTGTTAAATGTTAAATATATTATGTCCAATTGTTCCAGACCTCTGACACTGAGCAAAATCAGATGTAGACCTTTGAGTAACTTATTACACTGGGAATTAAGTGATGTTTACAGTACTGTGAGTCATAGACAGGATTCATTGGAAGAAACTGTAAATATAGTGTTTCACTCCTCATGACATGTTAAGCCAGCAGGCATTTATGAATATTTAAACCAATAAAAAATAATCCTGCCTCTCTCCTATTGGGCTTCCATAGATACCTCCATAACGCTACACTTAAAAAGGACTCTGCAATTATAGAGGTTTTCTAACATTCCCTGAAATTGATTTATGTTCATTGTTTTTATGCTGACGGATGAGTGGTAGGATTGGTTGTGTATATATAGTAAATTTAAAATGAGTCAAAAGTCTTTGTTGTGACAGGAGTGGAGTTCCTATCGATGCCTGATTTATTTGTGTGCCTGAGACAGAGAGAGGCTGATAGACCAACACAGATAGAAATGAAGAGTGACATTTGTTATGACAGAAGCAGAGTACTCATTTTGTCATAATACTGTACAGGGAATTTTGTGCGTTCGTGTTTGTGTGTGTTCAACATTTCGTCTGAGTGCTCGGTTCATTTGAGCACTCAGTCTTAACTTATATGTGCAGAAGGGGAAGTCAAGTGATATTTAACCTCCCAACCGCGTGTTGGATGCAGGGTTAAGAGACACAGCTGTCACTAAACTGAGATGGATGGTGATTTTGAGGGAGAGGTGTCACTCCACATGGGCAGTTTTCTCTCATGATTATGCTGGCACCAGGGTTGTGACGATATGGTATAAGATATTCAGGGTACAAACTGTCTCAGACACTATGACAGTTTCACAGTATATTGGCTACACGGTGTTACGCAATGATTACTATTATCATCAGTACTGTAGATAAGCAATTGTACACTGTAGGATAACCATCAATTTTCATAGCTCAGTGTACCCTGGTATTAGTACAGTATACTGCTGCAACCCCAGACCATCTCAGTCAGTGTTGGTGTGAGTGGTTTGAGAAACCTCGAAACAGTCGGACATGTGGCAGTTGGTGGCTCAGCGGGATGAGGCTCTGGCTGTGTCATGACTTCAAATTTGTCTCAACCTTCACCATGTGCTTTCTGTCTTCTTCACTTATTTAGTTTACAGGAAATGATAAAATCATGTCTAAGAAAAAAATGCCAAAGAATAGCTTTATCCTGGCTTAAACTACCGTGAACGCACTCTACATGAATGAGAAAACAGGCTAATGAATGTGCACTTACAGCAAAACTGCATGTAAAGACGGCCATGCAACTTGTATAATTTGAACTAATACCTGTTACTTTAATTTTTATGTTTTTCTGTCAAGCTATGAATATGTGTAAATGTGTAAATACCCGTTTTGTTCCAAAAATGCCAGGAAGGGTTATAAAGTTTACAAAAGTTAAACATTTAATCACAGATATGTACCCCTCTCTCCTTTTTTTTTTTTTCTTTCCCTCACTCTGTCTCTCTATCTTCCCTCCCCTCCTCACTGCTCTCCTGTTCTTTTACCTTTACCCTCTCTTCCTCCTCTCACCCTCTGGTTCTCTCTCCCTCCCTCCGTCCCTCCTGCCCCTCATCATTGTGTTTGCTCTCTCTCAGTTTATCTCTGCTAAACCATGACTGTAGACCAAACTGCGTGATGGTGTTTGAGGGAACAAAACTGCACCTCAGAGCTGTTCGCGATATCAAGCCTGAAGAGGAGGTATGAGGAAGTATTCACATCTTCACAACATTAACAGCATGGAATATGACCCCTGTTATATCGACTGCAATGTTGCCTCTGCTTTTATGCTCATGAGGAATATTTATTGAATATTTCTTTATTCGCTGTTGTTATTGATGGAGGAGACAATGCTTCAGGCTGTTTTGAGTATTTTGAAACTAAGAACAGTGTTTTCCACATCTCTTATAACATCTCTGTGGTTAATGTGTGGTTTTTATTTTGTATAATAATAACAGTAAAAAGTAATAATGAGTATTGAGAGAGCTACAGTTCCTCAAAATTGTCACCAAGTGAAATATCACTGCAACACAAGCAGGATGACACCTCCTCTGGCAGTGTCTTCCCTCATTTTCCATACTTCACCATCTCTCCTGACTATATGTAATGAGATGTATCCATGCCATCTGGAAGACACAAACACACACAGAAATATACACACACGTTTTACTCCCACAGCATCTCTCTCTCATCATACTCAATCTACGCAGTTTCAGTTCCAAATTAATTATCTTCCTCTGCTGATCTGCATTTAGCTGTGATCTGTAGTGCAGTACAAATGAAGAAATGTAATATGACAAAAGCAAGATATGAACATAGAAATTCAATAACTGTTCTCTCTGTTTTCAGCTAACTATAAGTTACATTGAGACCTTGTCACTGACTGAAGATCGACAGAGACAGCTGGAGGACCAGTACCATTTTATCTGCCGCTGTCAGCATTGTGACTCTCAAGACAAAGTAAGACACACGTACACAAATCACGCTGTCACTTTCACTGCTGATTTTTCAGGATTTTGAATCAACACAATTGTCATATATTTCAGTACATCACTGGCTGCATTTACACAAACATAAGGATTCCACTAAGGGCCAATATTTAGAGCAAGATGTTCTTATACGCCCTGCATTGAGCTGGTCGTTGAACTTGTCCAGGGTGTTTCCCTCCTCTCGCGAGGCTCCAGCTCGCTGTGGGCCTGATGAGGATAAGCACTTACAGATGGATGGGTGTTTCTTATAATACTCTCTAATGTGCCAATGAATGGCCATTGTTGCTTTTAAGGCCAAACACACATACACACACAAATTTCTAATTTAACCCAAATCTTTGGACAAAATACAGTTACTATGAAACACACGCAAAATGTGAGAGGCCCTATCTAGAACCAGTGATTAATTTGCACGCCTGAAAATATAAAAAGCTCATTCTAACACAGCACAAACATAACGATTCTTATTTTCAGGTGATCATACACAATTAAAAACATATAAATATATAATAATATATATAATAAATATTAGATTCAGTTTCTGCCATATATATATGCCGTAAATAGAGCCCCCTGAATCTGACAATCTGGACCTTTAACTTAGAAAAATTACTCTTGCTTGAAATGTGTTAAACCTGAGGTTTTCACACGACCAGATGCTCAAAGACATGCACTGTGTTTCTCTCTCTCACACACACACTTCTGTGCTGTTATGTTGCTGTTGGCTTAGTCATCTGTGCATGACATGTCACAGCGTACCCTTTCCTGTCCTCTCCTCCCTTTTCCTCCTTCACTCTCACATTCTGTCTTATCTCCTCCTGTCTTCCTCTTTCTCTCCGTCATTCTGTCACGCTCCACCTCTTCGTACCTCTCTCTCCTCTCTCTGTACTTGTGTACCTTTTCTGACCACCTCCTGAAAAATGAGAAATATTATCTCGTCTTTCAGCCTCAGTTTACTTTTCCATCCATCTATTCTTTCCACTCCAGTATCTCACTGTCTGTCTGCCCCTCTCTCTCTATGTTTTCCTTGCCCTCTCTTCATCTTCTAGGAAGCCTTTAGCTTTGTTCTCCACGTGCTGTTTATGACACTTTGGTCTGACGCTACCACAACACAGCAGCACTCAAAAATATGTGTGTGTGTGTTTCAAGAGAAAGCACTCAGTTGATTCTCTGGGACAATGGCATTCATTTTATTCAACCACCTTTGTTCTGCATACAACACACACACACACACACACACACACACTCTATGTTGCTCCCTGTCTTTCTCTTTAATCTTCAGATGATGATGGCAGGCTGCTGGGTTGTGACCCAAAGTTGTCATGGTGACAGATGACTATTGACATCAAATTGGTGTTTGGGTGTTAGTTTTTCTTTGTCTGTGAATAAGCATGTGTCTTGTAAAGAAAATGTGTTTTTTTTTATTAATAAAGGAGTTGACATCCATGCAGAGTGGGAGAGGTTAATGTACTCCATCAGTGTGCATGTTCAGGTTGTTCTTCCCTCTTTCCCAGGATGGACTCATGCTGTCAGGGGGAGAATCAACATGGCGCCTGCTGAAGGAGGCTCTACCGAGACTGGAGGGACTGAAAGCAGAGTCAAGTATCCTTTACCTCCAAGCTCCACTACGGCCAATGAACACTGAGCAGTCAAATATACGAAAGATGTGCAGAGAAGTGCAAAAGTTTCTACTAAGTAGTACTACTAAGTACTGTAAGCTCCGACACGGGATGAAAGTTGAGGACGTAGAATCTGATTTACTAATTAAATGAGTAAATTAATTTAATA
Source organism: Nibea coibor (assembly GCA_023373845.1). Lineage (NCBI taxonomy): Eukaryota > Metazoa > Chordata > Actinopteri > Sciaenidae > Nibea > Nibea coibor. The sequence goes on from CM041738.1 coordinate 13,461,156, forward strand.
AAATGCAAATTGAAGGAAAGTAACAGACATTTAACATTTAAACATCCATCCATTGTCTGTAACCGCTAGTGTTTTAACAGAATCCTCAAAGTTGAGCACTGAAACACTTGAAGCAGAGTCTTTATAAAAAATGATATCAACCCATTTACAAAACGTTGTCTTTAGATTTAAAGATATAGGTTCAGAGCTTAAACGTTGCTTTTCCTTAAGTGACCCTACAGATTGGCAAACATTGCTAGAGAGCTGTAGTCATCTGTTATCAACTGTTGAAGGTGACGTGCCTGATGAAAATCTGTATAAGCTCAGAGTGACAGACATGGCTCTAGATGCCTCCATTCACCTGGGACACTGGCGGGAAGCTGTGGGATACGGGGAGAAAACACTTCCAGTTTACAGGTGAGTCACTTTATATTTTCATAGACTGATATGACGAAACAAAAAGTATAGACGGCAATGTGAGGAAAAGGACAAAATAAGACAAGTTATTTTAAACTAAGCTCCATCGTTTTTAACACTCCAAGAGTGCGAGACTCTCTGACAGATCACCTATCCCCTGATACATGTTGATTATAATATGAATATTATATGAATATGAAAACTTATATTGCAATCTGTTAAGATAACATAAAATGAATGCTTTGCTTGTTTTGAGTTTGAGCAGAATGAGTATTGAAAGACTCAACATGGAGGAAATTTCATGAGAGAATGCACCAGATTTGACTTTTTGACCTGATAAGGGAGACGAGGATTTCACTCTGTTATCCCCGTGAAGAGGGAATAGAGCTCCACAGCGCCGGTTTAGTTCAATTGGTTCAATTTTATCCCCCAACTAACTTTCCAAACTTTAGAAAGTTGAAGTATAAAGATGACGTGATAAAGAATAAAAGACTGAAACTCTCAGTGCTTATGATCAGATGCAAGCACAAGCAAAACTCAAAGTGACAAACACATTTAACAATACATCTGTGGCAAATACAGGAAACAGGACAGCAACTACAGGAAACTGCAAGACATGAAGAACATAACAGAAGTGTGTCGGTGACTAACAAGTGTTGCAGCGTGTTGAGCTCTCTCAGATGCCGTAGTAATCTGCTCTGACACATCACAGATTAAATTTTATAGACGTTTTAAATCTGCGGTACTCCGTGTTACATTGGGGTTGCTGGTTTCTGAGCATCATGTTTTATCGTCGCACTTTACAAAATACGAAACACAATCTCTCAATTAAGCTTTATTCTTTGACAATCCCCCAGCTAAATGTCCAACCTCTATCTGATATGTGGGCTTTTAAGCCAACATTTGTTTTGTATTTAAAAGCAGAAGATTAGATTATGATGTGGGAAGAAAGGAATTAAAGTTGACTGGAGGAGTTCAAAGAGAAGTGTAAGGTGGTTTATAACAGAGGGAGCAGACATATAAATAAAGAGAAGGGGAAAGTTCTTGGTATGCGGCAAACAAAAAAGTACAAAGAAAAAGAAGGAAAGAAAAAACATGGGAACAGGGGTAGATGAAAGGGGAACATAATTAGCAGACATAAAATCTGCACTTCTAATAAATTACTGAAAAAACAAATTCCTAAATAAGCCTAAAGTTTGATCTTCATATCAGATTATAGTAATTTGCATCAACAGTTTTAATTTAACCCTCACCGTATGTGTGTAAGTGTGTGTGTGTGTGACTAATCGATCTTGTGTGAAGGGCAGAGCTCCAGTGGCATAGCTTTTCTCTCTCTCTCTCTCTCTCTCTCTCTCACACACACACACACACATACGCCGTATATCCACAGGAAAGAAAGAGCCTATCAATAAATAACCAGACAATGAGCAGCAGAAAGAGAGAGACGGTAATGAGGAGAAAGGGATGGAAAGATTGGTGTCAAAAGAAACTGAGAAAAATGTGTCTCAAGGAAGTAGAGGCAAAACCAAAGTGAGGGATGGTTGTGGAGGTTTTAGGTTTTGGAGTGCAGGTTAGGTGAGGATGGAAGTGAGACGGGGGGGTTTAAGTAGGTGAGAAGTAAGAAAAAAAAAACGAGAGAAGGGCAGAGGAGGGCAAGACAAAAGAGGAAGTTAAAACGAAGGAAGTAAAGTAAGACTGACAGAATAAGTAGCAAGAGCGACCGTGCTGTAAAATGGGAAGCAGAAAAAAGTTTGGTATGAAGTGAGGAAAAATGGACAAAAAGAGGGCTAGAGGAATGCACTGGGGAGATAATGATGAAAGAGGAGGAGAGAAAAGCATTCAAGAGCAAAGAGTGGGAGGAGGATCTTCCATATTCATCTCGCATCTTCCTCTGGGCTCTTCACATGGTGGGGAGGAAAGATAGCTGCAGGAGTTCTCTGTCTCTCTCTTTCTCCCATCCTTCCCCTCATTCTGTATTCCTTTCTTCTTTCACTGTCTACTTTTTTGGTTTCTCTATTCAGTTTTCGATGTATTAAAGAGTTTTTTCGCTGCGCCTGTGTGCAAATAATGCACGCCTGCTGCAGGCCCGCGCATGCCAGGCTTATTGAACATCTCCATCCTGCATATATTTTACTGTTCTAGATGCATTCACATAGACATTCATGAATATGTGGTAACTTTTAACCAGAAACAACAGTGAAAAACAGTTGTTTGGATTTATCCTACCTCTCCACTAACAACTAAAACAGTAACAGCTCAAACTTTTTCAGCGATGCACAGCTTCATGCATTTGCATTTCGCCTCTCTTTCTCTCTAGAGATTTAAAGTTTTACAACATTTAGCAGCTTTATAGAAATGTGGTCGAAATATGTTGCGTAAGCTTTTTGCATCACTAGTGGCCTTGGTGGACCATTGAAGTGCACCCACGTTGTCAGTCTTCATGGATTTGTTGGTGGTAGCTTATGAATAAAAACGGCACCGTGACAGCACTGTTCTTTCCATTCACTGGTGAAGACTGAAGTATTTTGAACAAACTGACTGAAGAGGAACAATGAACTAGCAGAGTTACCAAAGAATCTGCGTCCTTCTTGTGAAATACTGGACACATTTACAGACATCTGAGGCATTACAGGTGGTGGGTGGGCAGGCATTGCTTATCTATGAACAAGCTGCAAAGTTTAAGAGCCACTGCTGGAGATTACTATTGTATGGGTGGCTAGTGGCTTGAGAGACTTAGCTGTAATTCTGCTTTTATGTGGATTTCAGCATCAGTGAACGTGTCACAGAAATCAGCTAAATAGTTAAACGGGAATTTAGACCTAGTCTAAACGTTCTTTGTCTTAGTAACAGCTGTATGCCGGGGCTGTGTTTGCTAAACTGTGGAAACATAGAACAGAAATTGCTGTTGCATTGGACAGAAAACAAAATACAATTAGGAAGAATACTCACAGCTAATCTTTCCTCCATGTTTTCGTTCTCCTTCAGTTTTCTACTTAGTAAGATAATCCATGTTTCCCACTCACTAACAGCAGGCCGTGGATCTTTTGTTCCAAACAACAGCCTCATTAGTTCCACTGCATTTGCCTGGAAATGCTACACTTTTCCACAACTATTCATTTCTCCTTCTTGCCCTCTCTCTTACTCATAGCCGAGAGCTATGGCTTTCTAACTAGCTGCATACGGCAAGACCGTATTTCCCCTCAATTTACGCTCCCAGGGGGGAAAAAAAGGAGGATAGAAATCCGGAGACAGCAAGTTAATTAAATAATTTCAATTGCTGTACGGTTCTTTATGCAAAGATGAACTATAATTGGAGATTGGTGTTGGTGTTTGCATGTCACTGGCTTGTTAATTAAATCAATGTTGTTATTATTCATGGAGGACTAATGTGATTGGTTTAGTGTCTAAACTTAATGATTAAATTTTAACCACGGGGTTGGGGAGCACCTTTGTAATTGGTAGGCTTGTCAGTTAGCAGTTTACTTATGCTTGAAGGTATGAACAAATGGGCTATTAGCGTTGTGAGTGAAAACTCTGCTGGAAAATGATCAAAGACGCTGCAGAGTTTCAAATATCTGTGGCCACAAGTTAATTAACTTTGATTTCACTCGCTTTAGATTTCCTTTTGAATCATGAAGTGAAAAAAACTTTCAGCCTCATAAAGTTGCTGTTTTCAGTCCATAAAGAAACAATTAAGATTAACACTCAGTTAACAGCAGATAGAGTGCAGTTTCTATGTAGTGACTGGATTGAGAGCATATTGAACCCTCTTGTGGTGTGTTTACTCTGGAGAGAAATGAAATCTGCCAAATAAAGCAGGTTGTGGAGAAGTGAAGTGGATTCAAATTGACCTTATCTTTGTGTGCATGAATGCTCACATGTTACTGTGTTTGCTTACATCTCGTTTTGTTTGTTTTTTTTGTGCGAGGGAGTCGGAGGGAAAGAATGAACCAGACAAGAAATTTAAATGGAGAAGGCTTCTTTTGTCAACAAGCATTTAAGGGCTGTCTCTCACAGTGGTTATATAAAATAAATAAAAAAACATTTTGGATGTGTAATCAAGAGAAAATGGAGAGGGAAAACAGGAAACAGACAACAGACTTAAGAGTGGAGGAGAGGAATGAGTGAAGTGCAGCTGAGAAGAGAAGGAAAGCGGCCGACTTTAATCCCCGCAGCTAGCGAGGCAAAAAGCACAAATAAAACAGGTAGGAGCAGAGCGAAGAAGATGTGAAATAGGAAGAGGAAGGAGAGATTAGAGGAGGTGGGGTGGAGAAGAAAAGAGGATAAATGACAAATAGATTTGGGTAAATGAGCGTTTTGAGAACTCCAGTGTTTACCAACAACAAAGCTGCTTCCTAAAAGTCCCCCAGTGTGTATTAATCTTTATAGGAAGAGGAATGTCCCAGTTCTTTGTTTGTGTATGTGTATGTTTATACATGTATGTGTGGTGCAAAGCAAAGCCACTACACGCAGAGCACACATGATCCCAGTCACCCCCTCAACACATCCTTCACACTGCTCCCATCCGGTTGCAGCAACAGCCATAACATCACTCAACCAAACACCTCGGTAAATGTCATGTGTTGACGTCATGTTGGTGTTGCAGACTGTGGCAACACATTTCCTTGAAAAGACCAAGAATCAGTCTGTCCGTCCATCCACAAAGGTCATTAGGCATTGGTGCGTTTCATTAACAATCAATACATATCCATTTGGATGCATGTGTGCATATATGAATCGATACAAATAATAAATAAATTAAAGACAGATCAGTGTCTGTGTGTCCGTTCTATGGGGGTTGTGGGAATCTCTCTAAATGTTGCACAACATCATTGATCAGGCCTGGCTCTATCACCATGGATACGCATCACTGATCAACACTTCAGCATCAAAAGATGTCAAGCGACACTCACTCTTTCCATGTCTTTTTCTGTCACCAGGTTAGGTTCAAGGGAAATAAAGGGAGTACAATGTGACAGTGTGCACAAGTTGTTTGTTTTGTGCATAATAAACAGTATATTCATGCACAGATATAGATGTATTTGCTTGTCGGAGCATATTTGTATGTGTTCAGGTAGTACAGTGTATTATTGTTGTGTGTATACAGTACGCATTTGTGTGACTGTCTTTAATCATGGGAATATGTGCAGTATTAGTTATGCTTGTCTGTCCTACATACAAACATGTTCAGGCACATATTTTCAGACAGCAGAAATGGAGGCATGCATAATGCACATTTGCACATACTTCAAAAAAAGCTTCCGCTTTCTCAAAATCCTACTTTCTCACTGTTATCAACTTTTCATTAGTCACCCTCCTTGATCCCTTCTGAAAAAAAGCTTACACTTGATCTTGTTTTAAATATTTTCCACCAATTTCAAACTCACTCTTTTTATCTAGACTTTTAGAAAAGTCTGTTGCCTAGCACAGAAGCAGCACTTACTAACAATTTACTGCTTGCTGTTGATCTGAGGCACTGTGCTATTTTAATGCTATTTTAATTCTACTTGTTGTGAGTTTTGCTTTTGATACAGTCAGCCATGATATTCTTATTAATTGCCATACAACTGGATTAGTATAAAAGACACTACTCTTGTTTCACTCCTACATCTCTGACCAATCGTTCTCTGCAATAATCTGAAAACTCTCGCCCCCCTCTCATGTGGTGTACCCCAGGGGTCAATTCTTGGTCCTGTACTGTTTTTTTATTAATATGTTTCAGCTCCCCAGCAACTCCCCAAACATTATTAGTGACTTGACAAAGAGTCTTGGGAACCTGACATCAGACATCCCGACCACCGGATTTTTTTTTTTTTTTTTACCGTTTTATTATTTTATTATTTATCTTGACTTTCTACTGTTTTATCTTGTCCTGTATTCTAACAGCCAATCCAACTTCTTTCTAAAGTGTAATCTCATCATTTTCATGTCATGTGGAGTTCAAAGACTGTGCCTGTGGTGGTTCCCATGTTTAAAATATGGGACCAGAGAGTGTATTACAATTATCAGGGCATGACACTGCTCAGCTTCCTTGGGAAAGCTTTTGCCATGGTGCCATGGAGGAGATTTAGGATGACTGTTGAACCTCAGATTCACGAGGAGGTAATGTGGAATCCATCCTGGTCACCTTGCAAGGATACTGGAGGAGTGATAGTAGTTTGGCTATCCAGCCTACATGTTTTTTATAGTGTCCCTCTGGGTGTCTTGTGGGGGATGCTTGATAGAAGCCATCCAGTGGTGTATAACCAGAGGGAGAGCTTTTTCTGCATTTTTGGCAGTAAGTCATGATGGATCTTCCAGGAGGAGCTGGAAGATGGGACTGTGGAAAAGGATGTCAGGCTACTTTTCTTATCCCGCAGATACCCCATTATCTGGGGTGTCAGCAGGATAGATTATGCATTACAACCACTAAACTAAGTACCTAAAGTACGTACGTACTAAGTACGTTATGAAGACACTCTGATATGATTTTTAAGTCGCTGAGATGAAGTATTAACAGCTCCTCTATGATCCACTATGATAAGAAATGGACAGTGGTTGACTAATCTGACTAAAAGGTTACAGTGAAATGGTAAAATCTATTCACGAGAATGGAAAACATTGTCTATATTTGCATCTTCTCTTTCTTTTACCTTTTTAAAGACAATACTATCCTGATCCCCATCCGGTCCATGGAGTCCAGCTGATGAGAGTTGGAAAGCTGCAACATTACCTGGAGCACCTTGAGGACGCTTTGGACACATTCAAACAGGTGTGAGCAATGATTTATCTTCATATATATATATATATATATATATATATATATAACTACAAAAATGTTAAGACACTCTTTAAACATTAATTTCTCCTTTCCCAGGCCTATCAAATCATAAAACTCACCCACGGTGACGAACACCCGATGACCACCGATCTGTTGATGAAGATGGAGGAATGTCGCACTGAGATGGATCAACAATCATCCAGCTGAACACAAAAAAATAAGCCCAGTCATCAGTTTTATAAAGACTTGTAATATGAACAAGAAGAGATTTTACTTTCTGTAAATTACATCTGATGAATGTCATTTATTAAAATATGTCAATGTCATAAGTCTGATTATTCATTTTCAATAATTTATCAGGAATTGCCTTCACGTTCACATTTTTGAATGATAATATTTGGTCATTTGCATCAAACACATAGTAAACATGAGGGTGATGAGTCATTATTTTTGCAGGTATTATCAACCAAAAATCAAATCAACCAAAAAGCAACTTTTCTACCATTCAATAACAGATTCCCATCCTTCGCTTCATACAGTACACCTGTTTTTGCAATACGTGACTTTGCGCTCTAGGGTACGATCACTCACAAGAAGTACGTAACACAAAGTCACACATCACCAACTATTCCAGTCGTTTAGGTTAACTGAATCATATTTTATGGAGAAAATATTTTTTGGTCTTCCCTCTGACATCCACCAACTGCTGTGTTTCCTGATGGACAGTAGTTAAACTGCTGTAAACTACACCTCCAGCATTCGTTCAGTTTGTCGTGAAATAAAAGGCTGAAAGACAGATGCTGAGCTGAGTAAGTAATATTAGCTGACTGCTCTTGTGTTTTTGCACTTCCACTTTTGATCCTAATATAATCATAACACACGCATAACTGTCCATATTTACTGTGGTATTGTACTCTGAAACTGGGAACGCTAAATCTTAAATATATTATTGTCCACATAATGTTGCTTTAAAGGTCTAAAGCTTGACACAATTAGCCAGTCTTAGCATGCAGTAAAGACTGGAAGTAGGGGTAAATAGTTTGCATATGTCCAAAGTTCAAAAATGTGTTTACCACCGGCTAATTAACACAGTGTGTCTCTTTACGTGTAGCAGTTTATTGACATACAAGTGAGCAGTTGTAGAGTTGTTAGAGAGAGAGAACGGGGACCTACAGGCCTCATGTGTTTAATCTGCACATACCATCTAGATGAGGGTGTGCGTGCATGCGTGTGAGTTGTTTTAGTTAAGTCAGGTTTTGAAAACATCCATCTTTTCTCTATACATATCCATCACACACACTTCCCATGTTAATCCCCGCTGTTGTACGTTCCTCTGTCCAGGATAAAACCAGAGTGTGTCTGTGATGGAATCACACACACACACACACACACACTTCCCATGTTAATCCCAAAATTCTACCATTTGCAAACTGATGACAGCATTTCCTCTGAGAGGGAAGACCTGTGTGTGTTGTGTGTGTGTCTGTGGGTTTAGGAGCGAGGATTACGGTCATAATATATTTCCTTTAAGGTTACGAATAAAGGTTTTGCTTTTCTGTCACTTTTTGCTCTCTCACTACTGGAATAGTCGACACGATAGAAACCCCAAATCCTCCATCCATCCTGGTTTAGTCAGTTGTGAACTATTCTCTGTTCAATATTATTCAGCATAAAAAACAAAACAATAAAAAACTCAGCAGCATTTTAGGTTTTTATTTACTGACAAAGAAATTTTTCCATGATAGGCGTGTGGATTCATGGCAGGATGCCAAACACATTCTCAGTGGGTGTTTCAGCTCCAGGATTGTCCTTGGTCACAGTTCAGTTTGTGATTTTCATGGATCTCAAGGCGCAGCTAGGAGGAGGAGAGTGTCATCTTTGGTGACATCGCTGCTCTTTGAAGATGATTGGCTCCATCAGATGTCCAGGGTTACGGTTAGGGTTGAAGCAGTAGCGATGAGAGTCAACACCTGTAAGTCTGAGACCATGGTTCTCTGCCGGAGAGCGGTGGATTGTTGGGGGTGGGTTGGTGGCCCAAATAAGGGAGTTAGTTAGGCATGAGTTAGGGTAAAATGGAAGGTGAGATCAACAGGGGCTTTACCTGTGCCATCCCTCACTTATGACCATGAACAAAAAAAAAAATGTTAGTTGCTTCTGTAGTCTAGCTGGGCTCAGCCTTAGAGATAACATGAGGGCCTCTGATATTAGGAGGGAGCTTGGAGCTCAAAGTTGTTTAATGGAGCCAGTTGATGTGGTTCAGGTGAGCATCAGACCCAGAACACACTGAGATTATATTGCTCGTCTGGTCTGGGAACGCCTCAGGATCCCCCAGGAGGAGCTGGAAAATGCTGCTGGAGGGAGAGATGTCTGGACTATCATGCTGCCACCATGACCCAGCCCTGGATGGAGGCATAAAATGGATGGATGGACGTGTGGAAGAAAAAATAAAAGGCGTTTGTTAATCGTATCTTGGGGAGATGAAATGAAATGAATGTGAAGATTGAATGGAGTAATGCAGTAATGACTCTAGTGGACTGAATGGTCCGTAGAATAGTGTCCTGCTGTACAATATTGCTGTTCCAACCTCCATTACTCACTTCATTTGCTCCGTTGCTTTCTGTCTCTCTCTCACCTCTTAACGGCCATCAGATTCGATTTACTATCGCTTAACCATAACCCTCTGTCTCTCCCTTTCTGTCACTCACTGTCTCTCTCCCCCATTTTCTGTCTCTTGCAGCCCAAAGGCTTTCAAATTAAATTCACTATTTGCCAGTGGTTCGTCTCTGCAGGCAGCCTGAGCCAATCACAAAGGGGACACTGGGTGGCTTTAAAATCTTCATTCACTCACCCTCTCACCATTTACTCTCCCCCGTTTTCAATTTTCACTCTCATTTCAGAGACACTCCTCTCTGTGTGTCCCCTCTGCACCACCTCACCTTTACGCCCTCTTTACTCTCTCACTCCTGTCATTTCTCACTTTTCTCTTCCTCCTTCATCTTCACATCTTCCCCCTTTTTCCCCTCGTCATGTCTTTCCTTAATTTCACCCTCTGTAATCCACAAAAATAAAGGATTGATTTTTGATGACAATTAAATGTTTTTTTTTTCAATTCAGTTTCAGCTTTCATAACATTAGTAAAGATTTGATTTAATCTGTATATCAAATTGCTACAATTTCTGCATGAATATGCCACGTCATGAAGTCACAACATGAGCCTGTAAAAGGTCAAAACCACCAGTTAAAAGGTATGTGTCTTTTTCCTCCTCTCCCCTCTCAGCAGCTTGTCCCTTACACAAAGAGATGCTGCTTTTTCAGGGTGTAATAACAGCGACAGACGGTAGATTTTATCCCAGGTATCATCTCTCAATTATCTTCTTATGTTTTGATATTCAGGAGTGATATCACCTTTAAATGAAAAAGCAAGAAATCTCCATGTTATGTCCACATCTTCATGTTGCCCTCATCACCCCTCCAACTTTCTTATATCTTTGATTCAGCTTCCGTGTAATAAGAGCAGGATCTCGAAATCAAAGGACTATTGAGTTGAAGAGTACCTGCCTCTATCGCACACATTAAAACTTTATTATCAGCCCCTTTTGAAATAAAACTTCCTCCATGTTAGCAATGCTCAGGGGATGCCATTAAACTTGGTATAGTTTCATCTTTTCATCTGGCTCTGTCATCAACCTGAATTTCAATTTGTTCAGTACTCTGGTTTATTATTAATACTTGCTAAACTTCAACTACAATTTATCCAAGTGTTTCTACTTCTCATCTTTGTTACAAAGATCGCATATTTCTGGAGTAGAAAATGCAATCATATATGAACTCTCAGAATATGACACCACTTTGCTTTTTGCTTTCGTTTTCTGCCGCAAACTGAAATTGCTTGAGGTGTGAGTACAATTTCCCATCAAAGATAAGATTCAACAGCTAGTCAATGGGACAAATAAATATATTTTCTCTATAAAAGTTACTGTGTTCAGACATTTTGCTTTTTACAAGCACATGCACTACACTAAGCACTACAGAGCAGTACAAGAACCCGATTACAAAAAAAAAAGGTGAAGTGGATCTAACTATTATTGAATTAGCTACCAATCTCAGGAATAACAAAGAACATTGGACTCTAGCAAGGAAATTAGTTTCACTATCTTGAACAGGAGAATTACATTTTTTCTCTTGTGTCCATAAATGTTTTAGCAGATTGGTCAGTTCAAAAAAGGTGAGAAATGATTGCATATTATTTGTAAAAGAAAAATTACCCAGGAGATGAGTGTCTTAATTATTTTTATTATTATTATTACTGGAATACACTTGTCTCCCTGTTTTGTTCTCCCTAACCTCAGCCATCTTATTTCTCCTGCACCATTTCAGCTCTTCCACACATCATCTCTCTCTTTCTGTGCATTTCCCCTTTGGTACCTTTATTCTCCTCTCTTCAGCCATCTCTTCGCTCTCTCTCTTTTTCTCCCTTTCATTCCTGCTCCCTGCTGTGCACAGGTGATCAAAGCAGGCTCAACAGGGCAATATGTCACCTAGAAAGCTGCCTACAGGCTAGTAAAGGCTGTAGACACACACACACACACACACACACATTGGAAATGTGTGATATCTGGTACAAAACAGGCACAGGATCTAAAAGTCTAGCACATTTCCTTGAGGCGCCACATGTAAAATGACATGACTTATGTTAACAATGTTTTTTTTTTACAGGCAGACTGTGTCATCCTGGTGAATTTAGAGAGAGCCCTATGTAGAGTAGTGCTGGCATTAGTGTTTGGAAGTGAAATTTTGAAAAACGCTCAACCATATTTCTCTACCTAGAATTCATTACCCATGAAAAATATTATGTGTTAAGTTTTTTGTACCAGCTGTGCTTGTGAGAGAGTTAGGGTCATTTCAGCATCCGCTGACACAAGGATGCAGAGAAAATACTTTCTCTGACTTGATCTTGGTCTTTTCTTCATTTTTTCAGGGGTTCAGCCATATCTGTCAGAAAATAACTGGATCATTGAATTAAAAAAATGATCAGCAAGTGAAAGTGATCAGCAGTAAATATAATGTGTATTTTATCTTGGACAATAAAACCAAAACTACGTTCTCATGTTGTATCCATGCGGCAGTAGCACACAGGAGCCCAGTAATTGGTGTTGTGGGAAAAAAACAAAAGACAGGACATGACTAAACATATAACGTATACTTAAGTTGCTTATTAAATGTAAAACCCCATGCAGCTACAGCCATATTTCTGATGGAGTGTTTATGATCTGTTTGAGTCATAATGCACAATGTGGGCATTTCAGTGGGACTGGCACAGAGAGCACGTCGGCCGCCTTCAAAGAATGAAGAATCAGATGTGAAACTCTTTCAATACTTTTCTTTATTTACATCCCTCCAGCTTGCTCTTCATCAACATAAAGTGTCAGACCACATTTCTCAAAAAACACAAATCTGCAGGGGGATGTTTGAGTTTCAAATTGTGGAGACGACACGCAGTGAAATTTTCAGCCTTCATATTCTCTGGTTTGCACTGAACACGCGTCACATCTCAGCTGAACTCTCATCACTGAATTTATTCTTCTACAGGTTGGAGCTTTTAACTGCCACACACGTAAAGGTTTCCCAACCACTGACCCACGGTCTGTCTTACTGCAACTGATAAAATCTGCTTTTGGAAAATGTGATCTGACCCAGACGTTAACACACAATACTCGTTAAGAACTTAAAGATGCTATGTATCGGATTTCCAGATAACACATTATAATCCTTCAGCTGAAACACATAACAGCACATATGTCACTTTGCTCATTAGTCTCTGTGTTTTTTTGTGTGTGTGTGTGTGTGTGTGTGTGTGTGTGTGTGTCTCTCCACCCGGATATAACAGATGACATTTGGTGTAATATATATATTTTTTTGAGTGCAACCCTTTTTAGCATGCAGGCTTGTTTCTTTCAGGTGTGGTTTAACGCTAGGTGTGTGTGTGACGATGTGTGAGAAGTAATAGCATCAGTCATATCAGAACTGGAGAGTGTTTCTTTGTTGAGAGAAGAGCAAAGAAGAGCAGGGGAGGCTCGTTTTCACTCTTCTCCCGACTCTTCTGAGTTCTGTAAGACTTTGACTGTGTTATTTTGATCTGATGGATTTAAGTTCGAGTTTGCCTGTGACAGACAGGTGGTTTGTCCAATCACCTGCTGAGTTTTTCTGAGTGTCTGCCCTTTTCCCAAACAGTTTTCAACAATGTCAAATGAATGCACAATATGGGAGTCACCAAAACCAAGTGTTTGTTACAATTATTGCTAGAATTATAAAGCGCTATCACAGTAGATTTGGCAGTGACACATCAAGGAAAAAACTCCACACATAGCATCTTAAATCTGGAAACAAGTACAGGCCGTTAAACTCATCCAGAGGTTGGAGTTCTCAAAACATCCACGTTAATTAGCCAGGGCTTTGTTTAATACTGTGGAATATATTGGTATTTCACTTGTAACAATGCAGATGTCTTCATACTGAACTATTTTCTTCTTTTCATGTAAAAAAAAAAATTATTCAATCAGCTATAATTCCTGTTGTGCTTGAACCACATTAGCTACCCCGGATGTGAATGTTTTAGGAAACCCAAACTCATTACAATCTCCAACAGGAACAACAGGAGCAACTCAAGTCAAAAGAGAAAATATATAAAATAAAAATGAGCGCATATATGATATGTGTACAGTATATATATTTATATATGACACGGGCTCATCAAAGTATGTACAGTTTTTTTTTGTTCCTTTTTCTTCAATGCATAGTAACTTTTGAGATCATAAGGTGTAAATAAATAACAACCTAATAATAAGCGACTCTGCTCTCCTGAGCTCAAATAAATTAACCTTCATTCTTGGTGGGCACGGTGAACTGAAACGAGATGTGGCGAGGCAACTTCACCCACCTCCTGTGAAAACGCTTCGTGGGTCCAGTCTATCAAAAGCATCTTAGTTCGTGGGGTAATTTCCCACATGATTATCTTGTGGCCGTCACTGCAGGTGAAATAAATGACTGTTACAGCCACGAGAAGATTAAAACACTTTAAGTCATTTCCTGTTTGTGTCCGTCCAGTGGAAATGATCAAATCTGAGTGTGTTCTATTATGGTAAAGATAAATCCAGCACTATGATGCTTTTGACAAATCACACCAATGCCATTACAGACAGTGTCTATGCTTTCCTTTACCTCTCAGACAACAAACAGGATCTCCCAGAATGCTCTCTGCCTGCTGGGCAAAAGGCATTCAGAGGAGAGGGTGGTGGTGTTGAGAACAGATGTCATGACGTGATGACAGCGATGCAGAAGAAGCATTCAAAGGGTATTGTTCTGTATTTCAGAGGGAAACAGGCTCTTTCATATATTTATATTTGTACAAACATTTAGATCATAAACATCTCAAGCACCATAGATAATAATATTAACAAATCATAAGTGTTGCTATCCATCCAAAAAAATGGAACCAGGCAGAGATCGTTGCCTCTAAAATTTGGTCATCATCCTTTTCTTTCTTTAGTTTTCTCTCATTCCTTTTATATATTTTTTATGTGTACCTATTATAAGCTTTCAATAAAAGACAATACTGGAACTATTTCTTTTATAACCATAATTTCAAATAAATGTTTCCAGTCTAAATTCACTACTTTATTCCAATAATACAGGAAAATGGAAATTTTAACACTGTATGTAAGCAGGCTCATCCTGTACTTGTATCTTTCTCACAATTTTCTATGTCTTTAACTTTATTTCCATTATCCTACCATCATACATCATCTCTACATGGTCCCATTGCACTCAAATAAAAAAGGATACCTTATTATAAAACACACACATTGACGAATCATTCAGTTTCTTTTAGAATAGAGCAGAACAACACGGATACAAATAACAGACGGTCTGTCTGTCAGTCAGTCTGACAGTCAAGTCAGTCGATGGATGTACTTCACACTGGATCAGAGAAAAAACATTTTCATTTCCACTCCTATGTGACTCAGACATTTAATTGCTTTGTGAACATGAAAAAGCCATCACATGTATCAGGGGAAACATACCGTACGTATGCCCCGGAGGGTCAAAATTCATCTGTGCTCTGCTTGAGCACATAAGTGAAGTCAAGGTAAAAACAACCATCACAAGAAACTAGCTTTTTCAGTTTTTTTTTGTTTTTCTCTATTTAAACACACCTGACACTGTGTCCTGGAAAAATCATGTGCTTTCTTGAAATTTGACTTTTGGTGCTTGCAACAGGTTTGTTAGTCCTCTGTAGGTCTTCTTTAAACTTTTATTTAGGGAGCCAGTTTAAATTTTGTCAAATTTCTCATCGCTGTACCAAAGACCATTCAAACATACAGTATTAGTTTATCTATGATGTAGTGAAACATTGACCCACAGTAAAACATCACATTTAGGAATGGCTATAAATTCAAAGATTTTCCAAGGACACTGATCTTTTTTTAATTTTTTTTTTTCTATGCTAGCACCATACTTACTGCATGTACACAAATTCGGAGAGAAAGAGAATTGGTCTTGGTATTGTTGAAATGTTCACAAGGCACTTATCTAAATCATTTTTCTTTGTCCTCCTGTCTTTCTCTTGGTCAGTCTCTTTTATTAACTGCACAACAATACCAGGACATTCTGTAGCCAGCACTCATTTTTTTACAGCCAATTGCTCTCGGCTGTGTAAACTCGAAAAAGTGCTCTTCTGAAATGATGGGGGATGATGGGAAATTGTTCTTATCTCCCTCCCCATTTTGTATCCTTCTTTGATTAAAAAATGGCAGTTTTTGTTCCTCTCTCTCCGCTCCTTTCTTCTGCATACATTCCTAAATGTTTGACTCAGTCTAGAAGGTGTCTCAGTAGTCCAGTTAATCCCACTTCTCTGGTATGTTTGTATGTCTGTCTACCTCTTTGGGAGGCCTATTTAGAGTTTCCATGCCCCCAAGACAAAAATCTACACTCATGTCTGTTGGCCGGTTAGATATCGATATATTTCCATTCATTTCATCCCTCCATCCATCTGTCCTTCTGCCTACTTATATCTGGAGGAGACATGAGGATGACATACCAGATGGTCAGTCCACCCTTGTGTTCCTCCTTCCAACTGTCCAGTCATCCAATGAGATGAATTATTTTAGGAGATATTTTCTTTGATTAATCAGGGGGCAAAAGGTTTGAATGTTGACATCTGATTATGTCCAGTTATGAGTCCGCTTCTATGTCCTCCAGCTCCACCCCACTGTCACCCCATCTGTCTATCGATGTCGTGAGGACACATCGAAGCATGTGATCATCATGAGGTGAGCTTTGCAGAAGTTGACTCTGGTCTCCAGTTTGTCCGTCACTGTCTCAAGAGCTTCCAGATACTCCAGAGAGTCCACCTCGTAGGCCTGCTGTAGCTCGACTGGATATGACAGGCAGAGAAACAATATATGACACCTCACTAAAACACAGTTTGTTTAAAACTTTGTTTACCAGTCTATATGTTATTTTAATGGATAAGCTGAGACTCTGTATTTTTCTCTATTTTTCTTTTTGTCCACAGTCCACCAGCCCACCCCTGGTATGCTCTACAGCCAGTAAACCACTGCTCGCTGTCCTAAATAACTCACTAGAGCGCCAACTGTATGTTAATCCATGGCTGGAAATAGTCCCCAACAAGAGTGCTATTTACTCCAGTGCCCAGCTGTATCAGGGATTTACTGAGCCTTTTTTGAAAACTGTGCATTTTATTTTTAAAGATGCAGTTTTAGAAGGAACTAATGGACTAATGGGCTGCAGGACACAGACAGAAAGTTGGGAAGTACTATTACTATACATGCTGACAATAATTAATAAGAAAAATGCAGACAAATATACTTGATATCTTATGATACTGATAAAGTCTTTGTTTCCAATCAGTTGTCTCATAAAAATAATTCAAACCTGTTGAGAATCCTTAGTGTAGACTACCTGATAAGACACACGGACAAACACACATCCCACAGTCACACCAAAGCAGTCACTCTCTCTCTGTCTCTCTCTCTCTCACACACACACACACACACACACACACACACACACACACACACTTGTACTTACACTCAGTGGTCCATTTGTGCGGCTCCAGCATCAGGTGCTGTTTGGTTTGCTCCAGCTCCTTCTTCAGACATTGGTACTTGGCTCTGACTTCACTGATTCGTTGCTGACGGTGCTCGAGCAGACGGAGCTTTGCACTGACATACACCACCTCCTGACACGCACACAGACAGACAGTGTTTTATTCACCTTGACTTATCTGGAGGTGTGAAGTGAAACACATTGGATCTCTTTCAGCAGCAGCCTACTTCACATTCCCACACTTACATACATTCACACCTTATTGACTCTCAGTGTGACCGCAGTCGAGCGGTTTGGACGCTGAGCAGCTTCACCGGAGCTGTTGGGGGTTAAGTGGCTTTTTTAAGGCTGCGACAGGGAAAATCTATATCTCATGGTTTTCTCTCCTACCCTCTTTCCCAAAGCTCACAATACTCCCTCTCCCGAATACATAAAGGTTTAAGAGTGGAAACCCCAAAAACCTGCGTCATTCATTCATTTGCATTTTTTGCATTTGAGTTTTGCAGTACCACTTTGTATTCTGTATTATGCTAAGTCTTGGGAATTTTTAATATATTCTATGATGAAACTTTAAGATTAACCTAGAGGAAAAAAATCTCGCTGTTCATACAGAATGTAGTACTAATGTTGATTCATTCATTTCATCCTTACTGTCGTACTTTCAAAATGTTTGTTCTTCAGTCTCTTGGCTCATCGACACATACAGGCTCAGATCCCTCCGCTTCCTACATCTTTTCTTCTCCAGCTTCCTTCTCTTGTTTTCCTCCCGCAGTCGAACAATGACCAAGAGAACACTTATTGCTTTTTAATGTCTCCCACAACTGTTATTCATCAAATCAATTTCAATGACATCAAGTGCAATATACCTCCTGCCCTCTGGGCCTCCTTTCTGCTCTTTGGCTCTCCGGCTTCTATAATTCTCTGCCCACATCCATTCCTCATTCTCCGTCATCCTACCACCATACCACCAGTGTATTCCCCTCACACACTTTCACCCTTTCCTTCTTGTCCAAATACTGTTCCACACTGTTATTCTCTGTCTCCTGCTGTGTTTTCCAAAACATTATCTCTTCTATATGTGACTGAATTTATGTTTTCTCTTTCTCTCTCTCTCACCTTGCTTCCTCCTTTGTCTCTCCTCTTCTGCAATCGCTCAACGTCATCTATCTCGTACACCTTGATCTCAAAGGTTTCTGTCGTTGCAGCTGCACCCCGTAGGTTTGAAGGAGCCGGGGGCCCCAGTGGGCCATCTACCCAGCATGCGCCTGGGCTGGAGGAAGAGGAAGAAGAGGAAGTGATGGCCTGTTTGGAGGAGCGATGAGAAGGTGAGGACGATGAAGAGTCCAAGGTCAGTGCAGGGATCAGGCGACGACGCTGGAGGCCTAAAAGAACAAATAAAACAGATAAAATGAATTGAATTTTTAAAAAAGAGTATTTTGCAGACATAAAAACACACATGCTGCTATACATTATATATACTTAAACTCTCTTCTTCATTTATTGAGAAGCATGAATTATCTCCGTTGTTCAATGCTCATTCCACCTCCACTTCATTGTTAAAAAAAATCACACAAAATAGGTACTTCTTTACATTTTTTAACTGTGAGCCGGTGGCTAATTTCCATTAAAATTATAATGAGACTCTATCCTTCCCTAAACATGTGAACTACACCAAATAAACTGCTTTAGCAGGCTTAGCTTGATACTGATTTGGCTTTAGTAGCGTCAAGGAGATTCTCAAATATTGGCAGCTTCTCTATTCTCTCTACCACATTTCTTTTTTCTGCTCCATAGCTGTGATAGGCTCCAGCCCCCTGTGACAGTGCATAAGCAGTGCATAGATGGGTGGTTGGTTTTATTCTCTTTCTGCCTTTTAAAGGAATAGTTTGTGATTTTTGGAAGTGTATGTATTTGAGAGTTTGATGAGAAGATCAATACCACGCTCATGTCTGGTTGCCTGGCAACCTCATGCAGGTCAACAACAATAACAAATTGATGTTTTTACATTTCAGATATTTGGATGTTGCATTTTTATTTGTTTCTTTCTTTTTAAAACATTCAAACCTTTAGCTAGCTGTTTCCCTAAGCATATTTCCCAAAATTTCAAACTGCACCTTCAATCTTTATGACATACTGATGTGCTCACAGTTCAGCTGTGCATGTGTTAATTTTTTAATCTACAGCTATACACTAGATACGGTGAAATTCAAGTGTTCTTGCTTAGCAGATAAAGAAGATAGGACATGGACAAAGCAGAATAGTGTAACGTGAGGAAAGGTATGATGGGTTGGAGAGGAAAGAAAGGAAGATCACTGGAGAGAGGCAAAAATGAAAAGAAGAAGAGGAAAAGTACTGAGTCAGTGAAAAAGAAAGAAAGGGAACAAGAAACAGAGAATGGGGTGTGAAGTGAGATTAAAAAAAAGTTTATTCTCTGTTCATGAAGCTCATAGATAAGAGCAGCAGGTCACTCTAATCTGCCCACTACGGTAGAATGAACACACACAGTCGTACACACGCTTTGCATAGAAATTGCCAGCCATGTCGACAGAAATGAGAGTTATCAGATTCACCAGGAACTGACAGATAAGGTTCAGGAGAGAGAGGAGGTGGTGATTTTAATAAGGTTTCAGCTGTCTTTTGGTCTCAGTGTGGCACTGAGAGGTCAAGCAGAGACATTTGTATTTCATTATGTAGTTGGAAGCAGAATATAAAGGGACAAAGGTCTGCAGGTAGGGGAAGTTGCAAGGAAAAAGAGTTAGACGAATGAGGTAGAAAACGTGGGATATGAAAAAAGATGAGCAGAGGAAGAGACATGGACGAGAAAAAAGAGCGAGAGAGCCTGTGAATCCAATCTAATGGAAATCAAGCACGAAGAGAGACGCAGCTGGAGATGTGATTAACATTTCGGTCGCTCCACTCTGTAATACATCTGCCCTTTCTTCCTCTTACTATTTATAATCTGTCTGCCTGAATTGGAAGTGCTTGTTGTATCTTTCTTGAAAAAGTACAACAAACACAGGGTACTTCTCTCTGTCTTCCTGTGCCAGACTGACAGTGAATGCTCGCTTTAGAGCACAGAATCAGAGGTCAAAGAAAAATAAGAGCAAATTTGGACTTTATGCTGCAAGGCAAGAGGTGAGGATGCACCCTGCAAACATGGACGGAAAGGGTTACTTCAGTTCAAACACACCGGGAAAAGCTGCCTCTGTCCAATCTGATTTCATGCACATATTCATCCTCATGGTTTACCAGTCATTTCGCGGGCACATTAGCAGCCTCTCTGTGTGGTGTTCTGGTGAATATATATTCATTACAGCCGCACCAGCAGATTCCCTTTACTATTTCACAGATGGGTGGTCAGGGTCACCTTTCCTACCTGGGTACCTCTGTAACCACAGCAGTCACAGTCACTTTTTCCTCACCTGAGCTCCAGCACTAAAAGCTCAGTGAAAAACAGGATAAGCTGAATAAAAAGGCATCTTTGCATTTTGTTGACTTTATGCCTGTCATGTCTCTCACATAAGTGTATTTTAGGCTGAATTGATATATTGTGCTGTAGCTCTGCTCATTAAAGTGAATAGCATCAATGCGCGCTGTTATTTTGTTGTGACCTGTGTTGTTCCTGCTCTTCTTGCTGCTCTTGGAGCTCCGTCTGGAGGAGGTGGTGGCTGAGCTGTGCTCACTGAGGGAGTCCTGAGCGGAGGAGGTACTTCCTGTGTTCTCGCTACTGTCTCTCAGCATGCTCTCATAGCCACTGCTGCCGCCACTGTGATAAAACAAAGCCGTCTTCCCCATGGCCGGGGGGAGCTCGCCACTCAGTACACTGCTGTTAAAGGGCAAAATGAGATCAGATTTAAATGTAAAAATGAAAAAAATAAATAAATAAAGTAGCACCAAAAGCATTTGTGAAATTCTGAATTTTAAATCTACCTGTTGTCACTAGCATGGCCGCTGCTGCAGCGGTGTGGTTTTCTAGGAGCTGTGATCTTGCTATATGGAGAGGGCAGTGTTTGGACCACTGCGGCCCTCTCCTCTCCCAGGCCACCTCCACCACCAGCACCACCGCTTCCTGCTCCAGCTCCCCCTCCACTGAGAAGAGAAAACGTTTTAGTTAATAGTTAACAAAACAGAGCGTGGGCAGTGGTGAATGTAAAAGCATAAAAAAGAAATAAACTAACTTACCTTGCCCCTCCGGCTCCTCTTTCCTCTCCTGGATCTGTGCCTCCTCCCTGGGCATGACCCCTGGAACGGGAGCCTCCATTTCCCTGCAGGAGCTCTGAGATTCGACCGTTGACAGCCCGGAGTGGCAGCTTGGCAGCCAGGCTTCCTCCTCGACTGCGACTCAAAGATTGGGTAGACCAGGATCCTGGGGAAGGTCCCTGCTGTTGCAGAGGGCTCTGGACTGAGCTCTGGGGCTGAGGAAACGGATAAATGGTTTAGGGGTGGAAGAAGAAATCAAGGTCATGACAGTTTGAATTACTTAATGTGTTCTGTGTTTCTGTGCCCAAAGAGGAAGGTCTGACCATCTGTTAAAAGCTGTTGAAAGAAATATTCCTTCCTACCTTTCCATTAGGAGGAAGGCTGGAGCTGCGGCTGGCAGCTTGGCTTAAAGACTTGGTGGAGAAGCTCAGAGTCTTGGTGCTGGAGGCAGACAGACTCCTGGCCTTGGGACTGCTGGTCATCAGCAGCTTACTAACTGCTGAGATCTTTGACTGGTTGCTGGTTTTGGCTGGTGACTGTGGAGCGCTGTTTGGCCCCGGACTGGCACTGAAACTGGGGCTGCTGGTGTTTCCAGTAGGAGAAGACACCGATCCAGCACGGGTGAGGCTGCGCCCAGTACGAGGCATGGTGCTGTCCCCCCTCACTCCTCCTCCTCCCCCTCTCAGGCTACCACCCCTCTCCAGAGAGAAGCAGTCGTAGTGGTGGGAACCACTGTGGGAGCTGTGGACCCGACCCAAAGAGTTGGTTCTGTTTGCAAGCTGTTCCAACTTGGCACTGAAAAGTCTGCTGCTGTCTATGCTGGAGCCGCGTTGTCTGCTGACACCTGCGGGGCCGCATCCAGATATCCCGGCATCATCTGCTGAGCTGCCCAGTAATGAGCCTCCGTGGCTGGGTTGGTGGAGAGGGCTGGCTGCCCTGTTCCTCTGATCGAGGCTGGATTTCCGTACCGGTGGCAGAGGTGGGATTCCCCCCTTCTTGTGAGAGAAAAATCCCTGTTTTCCAGTTGACCCCCGGCGGTCAAGTGTGGCTCTGGGACTGCATGGAGTTGAAGTGGTGACGCCAAGATTACGGTACTCAATGCCATTATCTAAGCCGTCGTGTCGGTTGAGACGGTGCCAGCCACGAGGAAGACTGGCAGTGCGGTGGATATCTGGGCTGTAGACACTAGTCAGGCATTCTCCCTGGGCAACAACAGCAACCATCTCACAGCCGTCGACCACTCTCTTGAAGGAATCTGGAGACGACACTGCTTCACCACCTGAAGAGCTGCCATGATCCCCACCTAATGATGGGAGAATAGTAAATAAGAAAAAGGGTTCTCATCATCAACACTTCATTATGCAAAACAAACTCTTTTAAACATCTTTTTTGTTCTTTGAAAGAGTATTATTATATTTCAACAAAGCAGTTTGAGTCTGGGTGTGTGGGTGTGTGGCAATGTGAATTATTATCCCAGTCCGGCCCTGCTTACCATCCCTACAGAAGCTCCTGTGTTCCCCGGTCCCAGCTCCAGTCTGGCTCTTTGAATGCTCTACCTCTCTCTTCCCGGGCTTCACTTCACACACAAGCTCCTTGGACCTCCCCTCCTCCATGCCCCGCTTCAACCAGGGGTCCTCGAAACTCATCTCACTGGAAATAGATGCTA
Source organism: Nibea coibor (assembly GCA_023373845.1). Taxonomy (NCBI): domain Eukaryota; kingdom Metazoa; phylum Chordata; class Actinopteri; family Sciaenidae; genus Nibea; species Nibea coibor. The sequence continues at coordinate 13,484,306 of CM041738.1, forward strand.
AAAGTGGTGCATTACATTTGCTTGGGTCTTTCATTAAGTTGGTCTTGGTAGGCGAAGAGAGGATGGTTGGTTCTTGTATAACCATGGGTTTAACAGCCACACATGGGTGTACACTGATGGTGGTCTTGAAGGGAGAGAAGTTACCAGGCCCTGCCAGAATTTGGATGTTAGTTTTAGCCATAGAGGGAGGCAGTTTCCTCAGCCTGTCTTTGGTTGGAGTTCCCTTATCACTCCCGTTCTCTGACAGCACCATGTCTCCTTCCAGACTCCCACTTCTTGGGTTTTCATAACCAACCATATCCACTCCAAAGGAAAGGCTCTGATTGGGTTCAGGTTCAGCCAGGGCCTCACCTTGCTGGCTCTGAGACTGGTTAAAGCTGTGGAGAGACTGGTCAGCGTCACTGCCCACGCTCAGGTCACTCATCCATGAGGAGATGGGTGAACCACAGTTAGACATCGTTGTGGCTAAGGCTTCACCTTCTATCCGCAGCTTGGCCATGGCCACCTACCAAAGGACACAAGTTAACTGACTAAGGCATCTTGAAAATTGCTCAACTTGAAACTTGAAATCAAAATAGTACACATCTGATTACCTGGTGATTTAAAGGTTCATAGATCTGTGTTATTCTCTATTTAAATCATATCAACTTGAGCACCTATGCCAAAAGCCTCATTTACTGTAAATACAAAGCGAGTCAGTCACACTAACCTCTGCCATGGCGACAACCTCGGTAACTCCTGAAGTTGTTGCAGGACCTGCAGCCATGTGATAATCCCCCACAGCTCCATCCTCAGAAATACCACTGATGATGCTGACAGCTTGGGAGCCTGAAGCGAAGGCAGTGACCGAGCAATGGTCGCTGTTGAAGCTGATGATGCTTGTTGGACGACAGGTCAGGCCTTGAGTCTCCATGAGAGCTGTAACGTCCAGGTTCTCCGCACCTCCTGAAGCCACAGTGTACACTAGTTCATCCTCTGCAAGTGAGAGAGGTCCAACTGTTCCTAGAGATACTGCTGGTCCTGAGGCTGCGTGGAGGAGAATATGAGAACCAAATTAGTTCTGCTCTTGCTTAGTGTGGTGCATATTGTTGTCGTCATGACTCTGAAGGTTTTCATATGATTCATACGACTTATTTTGCATCTCACCCCCTTTCCTTGCCTAAAAATAGCAATGTTTTGCTGCAACTCACCATCCCTGTGCGTGTCCAAGGGTATCGGTGGGACATCATCGTCACAGAGTGTCTCAGCTGAGCCCAGGCTGGCAGACAGAGATGGAGCTGGCTCTCGAACTTGTGGGCTCATGCCCACAGGAGAAGTCCGGGACAGCAGGGAATCTGTGGAGGACCGGCCACTGTCTGCAGCCAAACTGTCTACAGAATCAGAGACGCACATTTGGCGTCGTAATTAATTTTATTTTCCAAGCACACACACAAAAGAAGATTGGCATCACACTACACTACCATGCCAGTTTCAAACGCCCGGTTATTATGCAGATAAATTGTGCTGTGCTCAGGTGACTCAGTATGTGACTTTTTTTTTACATGCCTCAAGGCAGTTATGTACACCCTGTTATTGCCTTGTAAAGGTGTTGGTGTAAAACAGCAAGGAAGGATTAACAGCTGAAGAATGAGGAGATACATGTAAGCATATGGAAAAGAGAAAATCAATTGAGTTTATGTTAATTAGTGAGAGCAAATGAAAAATGAAGCAAAAAGATTTCAAGAAGAATTTGAATTTTAACATGTATTCCCAGGCATCAGTACAAGTGTAAACATGAAAAAAGATACATACTGTCTGAGATCAAAGCGTCTGTGGCTTGGCCGTCTTGTGCCAGAGTGTGTGAGGACAGTGGGGGCGTTGCTGGCATCACACCCTTCTGGGTATACACTTTACACCGCTGAGAGGGAGAGGACGGAGGCCTAAGGAGGAATACAAGGATCAAATATTATGGAGTCGTTAGACTGTTTATTAGCCCACATGCAACACTTTTGTTGCTGCTTAATGTCTGATTTAGTAAAAATAGACACTAAACCTAAAGACAGAGCCTACAGTTATCATTATATGCATGTACTTCACCTGTAGTCTGAGGTTTTGGTCAGACTGGCGATGCCAAGACGAGGTGATCCTAAGGGGCGTGCCTTCCCATCAGCGCCTGCATTCAGACTCTCACGGCTGTTCAGAGATATTATAAAAGAGACATCTAGTCAGTTAAAGGCAAATATTTTCCAATGGCTAATGGCAACGTTTGTAAGAAAAAGTTCTTGTACGGCACCACCTGTTCTCACCTGTCATTCAGGTGTGAGCTCTTGGCTCTGTGCAGGGGGTTAGAGGTGATGCTGCTACTTCCTGTAACGCTCCTTGTACTAGTAACTATGGGGGAACCAGTACTTTGAGCCAGGCTGTGGATCATCGTCTGGGCCAGCTCCGCTTCCTCAACTACCTCCTTGATGTCCTGCAGTTGTTGGTCATTGGTCTTCCTCCTGGGGGGTACTGCTGCTGCTGAGGAGAAGGACGACTGCACTGCACCACCTACAGCACACGCTGGAGATGTTGGACAATACAGATGCTCAGTTACAGAACTACATTTGCATATTTGGTCTATGGAATCTATATACAGCATATATGTAATCAGTGAATGAACCTGTTTTGGTTTCTGTATCCAGCACAGCTGCAGAGCCTGGAGGAGAAGGAGCTGAGCATGGGACGGCTGACGATGGACATGATTCTTGTTTGGCACCTTGTTTGCTCGCTGGAACCTCCTCAAATGGAAACTTTGCCACCTGAACAAAGGTTAAGAGAGATGGATGAAAAAAGAAAGACTCACATGAGAACACCTGAGATAGTTTGAATGTTGACAAAGGAAATGTTACTTATGTCATCTTCAGTGTTGATGGATGAAAATACAACACAATGAAAAAACATCACCTGAGCAGCTAACGACATAAAAACCTGCTTTAGCGACATGCAAATAACAGGGTCCTGTGCACATATTTGTATCAATAATAATACAATGTTTTTTCAAATGCATTATTTTGTCAGACAGTCGAAAGCTTTATTCAAAGGGACAGAAAATTGCCACTACAAACACAAGCCATGACAGCAACACATGCAGAACATTTTAACCAGACACAGACAAATCGCTTTTTCCTGTTCACTTTGTCAACAACCTGTCTAGCTCTCAGGACATCATCAAATGCAGATTATTAACAATTTGACTTTTCTTTTCATAATAACAACAACAAAAGGACAGAAAAACTCTCATTACCTCCTCGCTGCCATCAATGCAGTCCAGTCTCTCCTGCAGCTCAGCAAAGGTGTTGCACTTCAGGCACTCTGCTCCCTCCTCTGGGACAGGAGCCAACGGCTGCCCAAGTAGTGACTGAGAGGGCTGAGGGAGGGGCTGAGAGGGGCCTATGGGCTGGTCCTCTGGCTGAGACTGCACCTGTTGGGGAAGAAATCACAGAGAAGTAAGTCAACAAATGTGTCTTTACAACAAATGTACTGATTATTGCTGATTGTCTCGTCTCTAAATGTAAATGTATTTAAATTACCTTGCTCTGTGCTCCAGCTGCCTGGCTTTGTGTTTGCTGCTCTGGTGCTTTACCCCGAAGAAGAGCAGGAATAATTGGTACAAATTCTGGTGGTCCCTCATTGTCCGTCAGCTCTCTATCTGAGACTGCAGCCCCATTTGGGCCAACGTAGATGACCGTGTCACATGATTGCTCGCTGCTTGAGTATTCCTCAGGGTCACTGGACAGTCGCAGCAGTGGAAGGTCGGAGTCAGTGTCACCACGGTGATGGAAAGGTCGCAGGTGGGTCGGACGACGCATGCGACCCTCCTCGCAGGAGCTCTCTCCTCCAGAGGAGCTGGAGGTGTATTGCTGAGGAGAGACAGAGACAGGCAAGGGTGTGAGGCAGAGAAGGGTGGTTACAGAGAAAATATTCCCTTTTTAGATTTGCAGAGAACATTTTTTTATTTTTTTTATCCTTTAATTGACAGTTCACACTGAATAGAGACGGGAGAGATAGAGAAGAGAGAGAAATTTTTGACATCCAGACAGATCCTAGACCAATATGCAGCTGAGTCAAGCAACACAACAGATTTAAGATAAGAAGTTTAATTTAATTTAATTTAATTTAATTTAATTATCCTTTCTCTAGCAAGGACTTGACTTCAGGGCTGAAGCCTTCACCCTTCTTTTCCCCAGCTGAACAGTTTTAAAATTAGTGAGCATGTGAAGTGAAAGGTGAGACAGAGTGTCAGCAGCAGTGCAGCACTCTGGGCACATGTGACTGAGAGTTAGAGGTGATAAAAACCATCACGTTTGGAAATCAACTCAGTTTTACATGAACTCCCGGAAATAAAACAACAAAGCAATGTCAAGATTATGAGCAAAACGTGAATAAGTTTAAAGTGTCCATCTGTTTCCTTGCAGACATCTTTTACCTTCAACTTAATGTACCTGAAGTTTTGTTTTATTTTAATGAAGAATCGAGGTTTGATTTAAACTCACCACGGTGACTTTAGTTTTCTTCTTTTTCATGCGAAGGACCCGGGAGGCAATCTGGATGGTGGAAAGGGTTTCTGAGAAATCTCTGGGTGAGGCAGAGATGTGAGCAATCATGGTGGTCCGGCAGTTCATGTTGCCTAGCGACTCCCTTAGCAACATGGTCAGCTTACTGTCCCTAGTAACACACACATACACCGAGATGTGAGCAATAAGGATACGTCGGAAAAGCACAAAAGCTCAAAAATGTGACAAAAGTGGCCGATTTTCCAACAGACGCCCACGTGTATTTAACAAAGGATTATTAATAGATTGTCTTGGTTGCAAAACCAGCAAACATTTTCTACAAGTTGGAGAGGATACTCTGTGTAACAGTGACACTAGGAACATATTCATGCAAATGAGGCTGAAACATTCAAAAGCAAAATTTCAAAAGTAATTATTGATTATGTTTATTGATTAATGCTGCTAAAACACATGAAAGGTTGCTATTCCAGGCTAAAGTTAACAAAGTCTTAAGAGAAACACTCCTGATATTATGCAGTCTAATATTGGGAGATGATCTATGTCCCAGAGAGATTATCGCAGATAGGAGGATAAAAGTAGGCTGTGTGTTTAAGAAAAGACTTTCTCCTGGGTGGGCTACTGCAATCATTCATAGCCTTATACATATATGTGTGTATGTGTGTGTGTGTGTGTGTGTGTGTGTTGAGGCCTTCAGGCTGACAGTGAGTAAAGCTCCTCTGTGGCTCAATACCTCATGCTGCTGTCCCCTTTTTCTAAAAACACAGCCTGCAGGCATGTCTCACACACGTACAGTACGTGTACATTCACAGGCACACACACACAGACGCAAACACCCACAGTATGTACATAGTCCTATCTTGACCTCCTCTTTCTCGTCGATGCTCTCCTCCTCTCTCCTCCTCTCATTTCTTCTTTCTATGTTTGCCGCCTTGGGCTTTAACAAACTCTCCTCTCTCTTCCTCGGTTCATCGCTATATCTCTGCTTGAGATTAATGTAGGTAAATTCGTGACTCATGAAGTATTCATTTGCATGTTAATTCAAGTGGTTTCAGCCTGTGCTGGATTTTTATTTTTGAAAATCTGCTGGATGTAATATGATGCTTTCTATGATTAAAACTAGGCTTTAATGAGTGCAGGATCTAAATTCCTAGACCCTTAAAAAAGACACAGATGGAGACAATCCAGAGTGTGCTGGAATTTCCAAACTTATATTACAAATACTAAGTTTTGCAATTGTCAAATGGGAAACTGGAGCAGAGAACAGCTAACTGAGTCCCTGAAGTGTCTTGTATGACAGGGAGACTCGAGAGCGTATAGGATTGGGGGTGTCGATGGAAAAATTAGGGAGCTGTCAAAAGTGGGGCTTTGCCACAAAAGAGACGCAGCAAACGAGGTGGGAAGTGGTTTAATTTTGGCCTAGAAACTACCCAGCGAGAAAAGTTGTTGAATTTCAATGAATCTGAAGCTGAATTTGTGAGAAGGAGCCTTTAAATCTACATGAATATGTTATGGCTGAAACATTGATCTGAAGACTGTTGTCTTTCTAGCATCACTCTGAGATGCTTGGATTCTTGCCTGGACAACAGTCAAAGTATTGACTTTGTGGTTCTTGAACTGGGATGCTACAAACACACGATAATTTCACTGATCCACTGGCATAGGATCACTGGTTTCCCTGGCAACAGTACTGGAATAGGACTGGGATTATAAGAACAGGATGAGACCCTGTCACAGAAGTAATGTCTTTAACTGTGATCAAATCAACACAGCAGCTGGATTTCATCATGTTTGCTTGTTTGGTCATTGTTTCCATTATTGTCACATCACTGGGAAGTCAGTTAGTCATTCAGTCTGTTGGTTCACTATGGAAACAATTAGATGGATCATGATCGTCTGACCTACAGAAAAAGATAATTATCCCAGTTGCTGTCTTACAATTAATAGCTATTAGCTAGTCTTTTATAACCTGCTGACCACAGCCCCTCAGTGACACACTTTACCCGTCTCACATCCATGTTATCTTGGCTGCGCTCTCTAGCCTTTGCTCAGTGATTTGTGAATCTGTGACTCCGTTCTCAGTCTTTGGTTCTCAAGAAGTGGCAGTAACACTGCACACATTGTTAAACCAGTGAAAATCCCCTCACAATCCAACAACACTCGGAGTCACTAGTGCCAAGAGAGACTCAACACAGCTTTGCTTGCAGCTTCAGTGTTAGGTGGCAGGTTGTTTTGCAATGTAAATGTAAAAGCTGGTGATTAAATTAACCTCGCAAGAAGCACAGAGAAACACAGCCTTAAGGAGAGTGGAAGAGCAAGGAGGAAGGATGGAAGAAAAGAGGGATTAAATATGGGGAAAGGTAAAATAAGGGCGTTTACTGTACAGTTTGATCTTATAAACTGCCTGGACACACTAAACGTTACTGCAGCAATCCAGATTTTTTCCAATTTAGCATGTATTTTCTGCTAACTGTTCACCCCCTCCTCCACCTCCTCCTCCTCCTCCTCCTCTCCTTTGCTCTCATTGCCAGTCAGTTAAGCAGCAAAATGAATGTGATGAATATGTAACAGCAGCTGTTGTTGTTTATAACAGTAAGTCCCCAAAACCTGAAGTAACTGAAGAGATCTCATCGGCTTTCCTTTCCTCTTCTCCTCCAGCTCCAAAACATCCTGCTTTTCTCCTCATCTCATCCTCCTCTCCTCTCCTCTCCTCTCCTCTCCTCTCCTCTCCTCTCCTGTCCTTTCATCATCTTACTTGTACGGGATGTGCTTGCTCCCATTGACCAGGGCCAGAATCACGTTGCCGAGGGCCGATAAAGAAAGGCACAGAGGGGCCGAGCTGGGTGAAGAGTTCTCCCTGCTTTTCCCACCTCCTCCGCCTCCTCCTCCACCTCCTCCAAGTACTTTAACATCACAGCTGCCCAGGTCCAGCAGGTGGAGGCGACTGCGACCTCCCGACACTAGCGAAGTGAAAAAATGTGTCAAAATGGAAGAAGAAAGACAAGAAGATGGCAAAAGGTAAGGATATTAGAGTGGGAGTGAAAGGAGACACAAAAGGAAAAAAAGTGAAGAAAACATTCAAATTAAGGAATATTTTAAAGAAACAATTCATCTTTCAATATTGGAGTTCTGTAATAATTATTAAGCAAGTTCAATTTACATCATATTTATCCATAACTAAATAGATTGAGCTGTATGTCGTGATTGGTAATATGTTATTATTAACCATTTTATGCAGGTAAAAGTGGCTTTAATAGTTAATTTGTTGTTCTTGTGTATTAATATTAATCGTTACATTCGAAAAAAGTGGCATTAATAATAACAGTAATGACTGTCTTAGAACAAACAGTACTTACTCCCTCCTTTGCCTGTTTTTTCCATGCGATACTGGTATATGTGTAATGTAAACAGCATGTGTGAGTTCCTGTGTTCTTCTTCGGTGGTGTTGCAGCTTTGGCTGCTGTGGCGAGCTGCTATGGCTGCATCCAGAAACCAGGCTGCCTTCTCTGGGGTCGGAGCGCGGAGTTCAGACTGATTCTGGAGCTGGAAAATGTGTGGGAAGATAAGAAATGTATGAATATTGCCCATATAGACGCAATGAAGATGGAAAGGTTGCCACACAAGAGAGGAGGTATCTTTTAATTGTAGCTGAAGCGGCTTGGTTTGCCTACCAACAAGTGTCCAAACACTGATAATACTGTGTAGTATGAGGATTCTGTATCTACGGGATGGAATGGCATATTCAAATAAAGCATTTTCTAAATTGCCTGCAGGTATGGGAGACAGAGATAGAGGGAAGCAGAGATGAATGGGAGAGTAAGTGAGAGAGTGTGTGGTACTGCAGGATATCATTACTGATGAGATTATGTCAGATTAGTTAAGGATTACACAGATGTTCTTGTATCAGACCCTATAATCCTATAAACATATAACTGCAGTCTCTCTCACACACACAGGCTCACTGTCTGTCATTCAGTCTTTTTTGGCACTCTACATACAAACACTAGCTCAGACTGTTGTGTAGTTGCTGCCTTACAATAAATGATAAACGATAATGATTATAATGACGATGAGAGGGCTGTTTAGCAGTCGGTAAACAAAAAATTCACAAATGTCACTGTCAGCAAAGTCAAGTTAAAAACACTCTTGAACATAAACAGACAAAAAGACATTTTTTTTCTAGTTCAGTTTTGTTTTTGTCTTCACCTCTTTTGCCCTTGACACTGTTCTTCTTTGATTCTGACTGTTTCAAAAGATACCACGTTTATTTAAGAAGAAGAAAGACTCTAACAACAACCTCAGATTGTATCTGCTACTCAAAGGTGAGTGTCTGTCTGTGTGTGTGCAAACGTGCACATTCCACAATAGCTGAGACAACAGAGCAGTGCCGGAGGCTAAAAGAAACAAAAGTAACACACTGATATCAGTCCTGAGGCTGGTCATGCACAAGCTCACAGAATTAAATCTACATAACGCAGCAGCTGCAGCCTGTTTAAATGTTTGCATGTGTGTATGTACCTGCATGCCACATATGGGGTCCTCACACAGGTAGACTCCAGGCGACTGACCATCCTGTAAGCTGCCTGTAGCGACATCAGACAGCAAGTCCTTCAGGTTCTCTTCTTTTCCCCAAACCTGCACACACACACACACACACACACACACACACACACACACACACACAGTCATTAGGTAGTACTTCTTTGTTTTTATTCTCAAAGTCACACTGATCTGTAACTAAATCTAGTCAGATCAGTTTTAAAGGGGGAGTGCAGCCTTCATTTAAACCGTATTAAGAGAGAAGTCATCAGTTTTGTGACAGCAAGACAACAGTTCTCAGTTAAACGCACCTGATGACACTGCGAGCACTGCAGCTAATGCCATTACTAATGAGCAGCCTCCTTTCTTAAACGTCTGTGTCAGTAATGGCACCTGTTTAACTCTGCAGGGAAGGTTTCAAATTGAGGTCTCGCCAGTAACACTGACCTCGACTGCAGAGACGCGCACAGAGAAGCGTGCTCCCGTTTTCTCCTTCCTCTCGTTGATGAGCTTAAACAACCAGGATATGGCACATGGGATTATACCCAGAGTCTGAAGAGAGTCATCACGGCCAATCATTGTGTAGGATTTACCTGAAAGAGACAGACACAGAGACAAAATAAGGGAAGGTGAACAGTAACAGATGGAGAGGTTTAAAAAAGACTCTTCTGTATGAACAGATCTGCGTGTGTGAGCGCTTTGAGATCAGTCCCAATGAGCCACAAGATGATACTTGCCCCCCCCATCTCCCACATACACACACACACACCTGCTCTGTCAGGAGTTGGAGATCAAACAGACACCTAAACAAAGTCATATGTCAAACCTAACAATCACATTGACAGGAACATTTACACAAAACAGAGGCCATCAAAAGCCTGAATCGTGTGATGCAGGGTGGAAGAATGTGTTCAGATTTGTTCAGAGGTAGGACGGAGGAGAGACTGTTACCTACACTATAATTTTACACTGTTCTCCAGCAATGTTTCTTGGAGAGTCTAGAATTACAGTCAAAACAAAGATGCATTTGTCTCAAAAATACTCTGAGGAAGAAAGTAAACGGGATAATTGTATAAAGTGTAACACATTATAATGATATGCTATAGAGACAGACAGACAGACAGACAGACAGACAGACAGACTGACTTCAGGCCATAAAGCAGTGTGTGTGTGTGTGCATGTGTCTGTGTAGTATGTGTATTCCTGGTAATTGGTTGCATCAAGTAGAGCTGCCAGTGCTGTCAGAAAGAAAGTGAAGAGGCTGAGAAAGTGTGAGAGAACAAGGCAGCTCTGTATCATCAGTTCAAAGACACACATCAGCACACACACACACACACACACACACACACACACACACACACACACATCAGCACACACACACAATTCAATTAACTTTTCAATTGAATGTTATTTACCGCCAATTCATAACAAAAAGTTATCTCATGACACTTTCCATATAGAGCAGACCTCACACACACACACACTCATCATCACTAAGAGATAATCCATCTATGGCCAATATTCCAGCATCGGATAACAAAATGAATTCCTAAGGTTCAGCCATTTATTTCAGCATTATTTGGACATTTTTGAATTTTTTCCTCTTCAGTGAAAATCTGGCTGCTATGTGTGAAAGTGTCCACGAGTAAATTTGTGTGCTTCCCCATATGTGCCTTCCACCAAGGGCCACAGGGCCGAAGATAAATGCTCCTTGTGTTACTTTCCCCATTTTAATTAGGAAAAAGGTAATGCCATTATAATGCAGCTTCATTAAGATCCATGGCCTTAGGTGAGCGAGATCATAAAGAATTATTTGTTCTGCTGCTACAGCAGCAGCCGTTTAAACTGAAGCCAGCAAGGTCAGAGCCGCTCCATATCATTAATATAACAGTAAAATTGATTGAAAGAGCAAACTCCCTTTGATGGATTTCACAGTCACATGAAAGCACTCGCAGTATTAAAGCCAGAACGTTCAGTTACGTCTGTCATTCAACACAATTAAACATAATAAGAGGTCTGTTTTTGGGGGGCGTGTTGGCCATGTCGGTTTCAGTCGCAGTCAGATAAAACAGTATGAATCATCATCAGGAATCATGACACAGTCGGTATTTTCATGTGCCAATATTAGAGAGCTGAATGAAAACATGTAAACATGGCGAGATGCACGCCATTGATCTGGACAGGCTGTGTGATGTGTGTACCATGTTGGGTAGTGTCTTGGTAGAGCTGTAGTGATTATGTGTGCATCTGTTTGTTTGATCTGTCTTATATGAGCCTTTTTGAGGGAGGAGAGTAGATTGTGCTCTCTGCCCACTTTTTAGCTTTCATGAAAATGTGTAAGAGCCTAAAAAAAACCCAAAGCCTAAAGGATTTATATGGCCATCTTTTCAGGTTAAAGGTTTACATTCTATGCACTGTGCACAGGTTAACGGTATGTGTGCACCTTATTCCTTTTTATTAGTGACTGTGCCGAGCTCCGGGGAACAGGGCTGAGCTCTGAGACCTTTTTAGAATAGTGTTGCGAGTTGTGTGATGTGGTATAACATGACGTAGACTGGCCGCACTGAGACTTCTCCCATAGACAATCATCAGAATTGTGTCGTGGAATTTGATCCATTTGATACAACACCATTTAAATGAAAACTCTAGAAGTGCTGTACCATCTTGGAAGACACTATTGGAACATGTTTTTTCTTAATATATCCATGCAGCGAACAGCACAGAGATAATGGGAAACAAGGAGAGAGAGATGGGGAATGACATTTAATAAAGGTCCCTGTCAGACTCCAGTGAAGGACGCTGCAGTTCAGTGGTTTAGAATCTCGACGACTTTTTTAATGGTTAAAACTGGGATATTATCTTAACTTTAATTAATCTGTCCAAACCAATGCTGTCTAATCTGACGTTTCTCGCCCCAACGGACTTACGTGGTAGCAGCGTTCCCAACAATTACTCTAATGAGTTATTCTAACCAACAGTGATGACAGCAACATCACGAAATAAGACCGAAGAATACATAATTATTCTTTACCTGAACAGCCTCATGAGAAAGACAAATATGAATGCATCATACATTTATAAAATAGTTTACTTTAACCTCAGACATGACAAGAGACAAATTCCCTTCAGCACAATCAAACTCAGTAGTTTGCATGTTTTTACTTTATTACTGTTTGTTCCAGGAAATGGCTCAGCCATTAGCGCAGAAATGTTCCCTGATGAGCTGCAGCGTTTACAGTAAATTCTCTGGTTTTGTCCTCTGCCAGCTGTTCAAGGGGACTAACAAACTCCAACTGGATGTCTGAAGATCACAAGCCAAGAAGCATAATGCTGCTTGCATGTACAAGGCTAAACACACCAGGGGCTGAACCAGGGTTACGGAACGTGTCTGTGTGTGTGTGTGGTGTAGTACATATGTGTGGGTCCAGACATGTTGCAGTGTGCAGTTCGAGGTCCTGACCCTTTTTAAGACAGCTTCTCTAAAAAAAGAAAAAAAAACAGCTTCAGAAGGATTAGAGCGAGTGAAAGGAAGACAGAAACACAGACAGAGCAGACTGAGAATGCTTTCAGCGGTAATCCTCTTCTTTCTCTCTCTGATAGATGTGGGCCAGTGCAGAGACGGCCAAGTGAAAGACTGACACAATGACACTCGCACACACACATACACACACACACACACACATTGAAAATGACTCACAAGCCACACTTGCAGATTTTGCAGTCTGTGTGCATGTGTGTGCGAGTGTTACCCAGCTTGGAGTGTCCAAAGCAGAAGACACAGCCATCTGCTCCATTCACCACCGACTGAATCACCTCGGCAACCGTTCCCGCACACACCTCCGCCTAGCAACAGGCAGACAGAGAGAGAGAGGAATGACGAGATGTATACGAACAGGGTCAAAAATAAACATACATACCTGAGCATATGAATACACTTGATTTATCTGAGCATCAGTATTTTCCCTTTATAAATTACATTTATAATTTCTTCCACTACTTCCATTTGTGTATTGTTGTTGTTATTCAGATTGTTAGCGATTTAGTCACACTGGATAAATTTAAAATGAATCTAAAAATAACATCCATTTCTAGCAGCTGCTTGATGAATGAAACAAACATGTAACATGACATAAAAACAAACTTTCAAAAGTATACTTACCAGCACCAGTGAAGCTCACAAATAATGTCATATCTTGTCTGTTTAATCCGTATACAAACAGGAACGTAAAAACAACAGTTTGTGGTTTTGGATGGTATTATGTGCTGGAACCATCCTTGGCTGGGCACGGAGACATCCTGGTGCTGGTAGCTGGATTTCTTTTTTAACTTTGGACAGAGCCAGGCTAGTAGTTAGCCCCGTGCTTCAAATCTTTTAAACTAACCGGCTGCTGGCTCCAGTTTCATATTTCTGGCATGACAGCGGTACCAATCTTCTTATCTAACTCTCTGCGAGGAAGTGAACAAGTGCATTTATCAAATTGTCCTTCAGTATTGGATTTAATTTAGATTTAAGTGCCAGTGATGGCGCCTTTGCAGCCAGTTTGTCACAAACCTGTTGTCTGTTGAGTATTTTCTTCTTTTTTTTTAGCCAAATGAGATATTTTAGCTGTCAGAAATTTCAAGTATCTCTCACTTAGAATTACAGCTTGAAGGCTGATCCAGTCCAGTTTTCTGTATATATCTATATTTTACAAAAACATTCATCTTTCAGGCTTTCCAAACTCTTCTTTTCTCTTACCTGTGATGCATCAGGAGGGAACGCAGCATCAAAGGTGAACATCTTTGGAGGGACCTGATTGGCTGCTGCTCTTTTCTGGGAGGGAGCACTTGGTGTCTGGTTGGCTGATGGGTCCATGATGGTGACTTGTTTCTTCCTAGGATCCACTTTAAGGAAGGAACTGGACTCCGCTGCATCCGACTGAGACACTGGGCACACACGCACCATCACTTTCACCTGAGGGTAAGACGCAGTAAGAAAACAGATATACAAGTCAAACAACAGTCAGCCAAGACATTTTCAGCTTTATCCTTCACAAAAACACAATACAGATACATATGGACGAGAACAAAAACACTATAGAATTGATTGGTTTTGTCATTTTACTTCTGGATATGAACCAGGATAAAACAGACACAAGACAGGAGTACTGAAATTCTTTCATTTTTAAACGTTTGATGATGTCTTTGCAGTTTTTTATATAACTGCACTTCTTTGTTGAAAAAAGCTTTGTTTCTGATGGTTTTTCTCCATCACCTCAGTCATGTTGGCCTCACTGCTCATCCTTACCCACTTACACTTTCACGGCACTGAAAGATTTTCTAAGTAAACCTACTCGACTCAAAACTATGATTTGATGATCCTGAAGGATTGTTGTGCGGCAAAGAATCCCAAAGAGTTCAGCTTTTTAGTTGTGGTGAGACTTACATGAATATGAACATGTTTCCCCCTCTCCTCTCCCTCTCTTTATAATCTCATTCACCCTAAATGCTCCTTCTCCCGCCCTCCTCCGTTTGCCTTCTTTACCTGTCACTCTTTTCTTATCTCTTTCACCCTCTATCCTAAATCCTCTTTCTCTCTTCCACCCTGCTCTCTACCTACAGCTCACTGCCACATATCAAAAGCCTGAAGTGCGAGGATCCTATTTCAGCTCTCTCTCCTCCTCTCACTCTTCCTTTCCTCCCACTCCTGTCACAAACTGTTAGCAGCCGCAATTTACCGCCTGACAGCTGCTGTTGTTTTCTTTGATATGAGGGGAAGCAAAGCGCTGCGTCATCGAATCTCAGTGAGCTCCAGAACATTTTAACATATAAACAACCTTTTCTCTGTTAGTTAGAGATATTTTTAAAGTTTGTGGTGTCTGCTTGCAGTTTATTAATGCTCTCTTCTTCTCCTCCTCTGGCTCACCTGGGTGAATTAGTCTTTGTCTCTCTCATTCTTTTGATCTCTAACTGTTTCACCCCGGTGTGTCTTCCTCTCACCATGTTTGTCACTACGCATTTCTTCCCACTACATGATTATTCAGAAGATTTAACACAGATTTCCCTTCTGAAAGATGGGAAAGAGGCTCGGTTAAAGCAGCTGATTGGATTGGATTGGAGTGTCAGGTGCAATGAGTGTTTTTTGGATTCGGTCTTAACTACACCAACTGTCTCAGAGACTGGTTGATCTGCCCTCATCATTAAACGCACTTGATATTTACGCTGTGACACTGGGGATAGGAATAGCATGGGAATAAGTTAATTCAGTTGTCTTAGTAAAATGTTCTGTGTCTTAGATGACTTACTAACATTAACTAGTTTTGTTCAGAGTTGGAGGGGGGTGTAACTGCTAAGCCTCTCAGGTCAGGTCTTCTCACCAGGCTTTGTGTATGGTTACAGACCAACCAGCATCCTATGAGGAACTACTGGCAGCTACAGCTACAGGTGTGGTTTAATGCTAGACATGTGCAAGGGTGGATAGTAACAGATCACAACGCATTTACAACACAAAAATTATATTTTAAGGAATGAATAGTACACATGCTCCTTGAAAAAATAAAATAAAACAAGCACTATCGCAGCACCGATGATCAAGCAAGCCCCAGTCTATGAAGCAGTTTTCAGCATCAACCCCAGGCCACAATTTTATACGGAAATCTAACAAACATGAAGAGCTTGCTGTGCCTCCCGAAAAACACAAAGAACTCTGCTTTTAAACTCCTCTTCTAACCTCTGCAACCACAGTGAAAGAGGTATCCCATACTTTAGGTGAAAATACAATACAATAATTGTATATATAGTTTACATCGATATCTTTGCTACACCACTGCTAGCATAGATGCTGCGAGCATCTGTCGGGTTAGAGCTGAAGAATATTTCTTCCTTTAAAGACGAGAATAAAACATCACTTTTATTCATTAAAAAAAGGTTTTTTTTCCACTCCTCTCCCAAGTTGCTTGAGTAAGAGTTTGAAGTTAAGAGTTTAATCTAATATTGGACAAATTTACCTCTAGTTCTTTAGATGCAATACATTTCTTTTTTTGCATTTAAATTTTTTTGACAAATGTTTTGATCCCTGAGAACTTTTAGTACTTGATGCTTTAGGTTTCTGACTATTTAATACCCGTATCATCTTTTTTGTACACGTAGACAGAATCAACTGAGCACAACTGAGAACATGAACGATGGCAAGAAATCCAAATCAAGCTCACGGTAAATTGACCACAGCTTGGGATGCTGATGACACAAAACATTAGGACTGTTTTGGACAAGACTGTTTAAATCATGACAGATGTAAAGAGCTGAATTCCCTATAAACAGCATAGCAGCTGACAGCACAGGCTGACAGGGAGAGGATATGCAATTTCTCATCCTTACATTCTCGATGCTATGGGTTGACAGAAATGGCATGAATGCATCATTAGTTTTGGTTTCTGTGAGACTAGACTGTCTCATTTGGGGAGGTGCTGCATGCTCAGTCTGACCCTCGATCTTCATTCTTTAAAAAATCCTGAATGAGGCTACAGCATCTGTGTGTCCTTCTACTCCCCAATCTAATTGTGATACAGAGAATAGAAGGATGGGGAATAGTGCAGAATATTCAAGTATATGTGCAAGAATAAGTCCTCACATCTATCATAGATAGTACTTATTGTTACATTATTCAATGTGTGCTAACTATACTAGTACACTGTGACAAAAGATTCCTTAAAAATGAAAAAGAGAAGTCTCTTCTGTACCCTGTGTTTTCTAAACAGGGAAGGATTTTGTCGACAGGGCTCTGAGGTGCAGGGCAGATGAAAAGACTACTGTGTTTATATGTCTCCTAAGAGGGAAGGGGAGAGAGGAGGAGAGATCTTTTGTCTGTTTGTTCTTGTTAGTGCGGATGAATCATCGTCTGAAGAGTGATTCTACACTGCGCTTCCAGTTAAACACCACCATGGGATTACGAATCACACGGTAATCCCAAAACACTCCAAATCCCTCTGCACTCGGAGATAGAGTGCTCACAGAATCAAGAGAAGATTGTTAGTGAGTTCAACTATATATTTATTTACTTACTTACAGACTCAGATATCATCATAAATAAAAGGGTAAACAATGAAGACAAGTCAGTGGCAAGAGAGAAAACTCATCTTTGGATCATATTGGATGAGTATCTGTCTTTGTCATCGGATATTCATGTTTGCGTTTGGCTTTATTTCTCAAGTAAATTGGATTATTAGTTGATTGTCTCCGACCATGTTTCTGTGCTGGTAGATAACATCAATAACACGCATTTACCAATCCATTCCTTTTCTGTGACGCTTATCAGGGTCACTGGGGGCTTGAGTCAATAACATATGTATATAAAGCAGTTTTCTACAAATAATATTTAAAAAATCAGCTTCCTTTTTTGGTAACAATGATTTGCAATAAATTATTTCATGGTCCCCAGTCAAAGTACCAAAGGCAACCCAAACAAGGTCATACTGAAATTTGAACACACAATGATATCTGATCAAAATAAAAGCATAAAAGCCTGATGGTAACTCATATACATACTGATGTGTAAAAAGCATGAAGGCAGATAACATGCTAAGAGCTCATACTATGTTGCTGTTTCTATAAACATTTCTCACTCTCTCCGTCTGCCACATACACACACCTACAGCACATTAACAGGCTTTCCTTTGGTTGCATCATTCAATAACCATAGGCCATTTAAGAGAGCTGGTTCAATAAAGCGAATGAGTGTGCACGTGAGTGTTTGTGTTAAAGTCTTTCTCAGATGAAGGTAAATTTTAAAGTGTGTCCATAGATGACGTGAGATAAACTGAGATGCCAGCTGAATACAATAAGTACGTAACCTTGGTGACCTGGAAAAAATCTATGACGGCTTAATGTCAGGTCAAGAGTTTCTTAACACTACACAAACACACACACACACACATACACACATGAAATTCAGTGCTACGCCCTCTCCTGACCCCAATAAAAGAGCCCATCAGATCAGTAAGAGCCTGGGGGAAGGATTTTACCGTTGCACGCTTTACAAGGCGTAACTCATAAAGTCTTCCCTCCTGAGAGCCCATTTCCTCCTCACGTCTGAGAGTGTGAAAGAAGGAGAGTTGCTGGTTAGTGTGTGTGTGTATTTGTGTTAGGTATGAATGGGTCCATGATGTGATGCCTGTTTCTCAAAATATTGTGAAATAGCAAGAGTCATACATGGGGTCAGTAACCCCATTTCCTATTTTTTCAGACAATCAACATCTGGGAAACTTGTGCATCAGCACAATTAATGCCAGCTTTAAACAGATCATATGTGACATTACTGCATTAAAAATGTCTACAAACACTGTGCCTACATACATTTTCTTAAGTTGTGTACTTAGATGACCGCAATTCACTGAACAATGTTCAAACCCAGAGAAATACATAATTATATTCAGGTTTTATTGCAGTGTGTTTCCTTGCTTGTCTCTAATTAATATTACTTCTGTGTCAACACAGGGTACGTACACCAAATATGTCAGAGAGTGAGGAAATAAGTCAACAAACGTGACATAATGTCAAGTAATCTAATACACGGCCTTGTCTGGGAACAATTTCTGCCTCAGTTACGATTTTCATCAGCAAGAGAATTTCTTTAACAATCAAAACAACAACTTTCATAATGCCACATCTGCGCAACATCACCAGACTTCATCTTTTGTTCTTGTTTTAAAAGTTGCCATTTTTTGCTCTGGTTATGATTTTCATTAAGTAAGTTCAAACCTACGTCCAGCTCAGTTGTGTGTTTGCATGTGTAATCAGACCCACAACCACGATATTCTCAGAGGAGCCTTGGCCTAGTTCCACTTGGGAATCAATACATGTTGCAAAGTGCTGTTTGCAGCCACTGTGACATGCAGGTACACATATGCAAGACAAAGCTAATGGATCCTGTGTCCTTCATGAAAAAAGAAGGGAACGAGAAAGAGTTAGCGGTGTTTGTTTTCAGAAAAGAGAGACTAGCGAGAGAGAAACAGGTCAGTAATGACTCTCAGATACGAACACATCACTCCCACAGTGATCTCTCACTCTGCCCACCTCTTGATCCCTTCATCCCTCGCTTCCTCTCCACTTTTGCTTCCCACTCCCACAATACCTATAGACCCTTCCCATCATCAGTCTCTTTATTTTTCAGAGACATTGTATTTGCTCGATAGCAGCCACCCACTCTTTTCCCTCTGTTTCCTCCATTCTCTCTTTGGCTCGTCTCCCTCCTATCTCCGTCTCACTTTCTCTTCCATCCTCAGAACAAATGACAAGACAAATCACAGCCTCACTCTAGACTTCCCTCTTTCCTCTCACACTTTGTGCTGCAGTGAATACTGATGTAAGCTTGTGAGCTGCTGAAATGAAAACCAAGGGGAAAAAAGACAGAAATGTTAGAGAAGTGAGTGTTTCTTTGACTTTTTTCCCTCAAGTCTCCGTGGGAATATTTAACTTCTACTTGATTTGGAGAACAATCGATATCTGTGTTCTACTGTAAAGTGTGTCTAAGCATGCATGATTACTATGTTCAACATACAAAAGCATATGCTGTGTCTTTTTTTAAACTACAATACCACTGTGTCTTACATATAGGTCTGCTGATCATGCCTGGAACAGCTTGAGGGTTAATTCCCATGCTAAAGGGTACATGCTATGACAGATGTTGAGGCAAGGAGTCACATTTTCTTCCCTGAGAAACTGACCCCTAATGTATTCTCTTGGCTATAAAGCTTCCTGTTCCTCCATTTTATACTCACAATGCACAATGAAGCATTTCAGCCAATTTAAGTAAAGGAATTCAGCTAAACAGCAACAAGCAACACTGAGCTGAGACAAGATTGTTCAATAGTACCTCACAGCAGCGCTTCATTACTATTGGCTGGAAAATCAATAAGAGACTGAGACTGATCTCTAATTGGTTCCCAAAGACTGTAGAAAGACATATTCGTGCAAACACATGTACAGCGAGATAGATACAAATACCATATGGGAATAGCAAGTTCAGGCTTCAGATCAATTCTAATTTTAACTAATTTATTCATTCCAGCTCAGCTCACAGCATCACAAGATCCATGTTGGCTGTTCTCAGTTGGAAGTAATGCAGAGATCTTACAACTCTGAGGTTTGTATTTGGGTGTAATTCAACAAGGATGAGCCAATTTATTACTTAAAATATGTCTTTTCTGAGAAATAAACAAAGAAATGGACAGTCTAAGTTAACTATGTGAACGCTAACAGGATTAAATGTTCAACGAAATGTCACTTCGGTCTCAATGCTCTTATCAAACCATAATCTCTGTAAACAGAGCCTCGCCTACAGACTATGTATGAACACACAGTTTGTAGGCGAGGGACCAAGAGTTTGCAGCATTCTGGTTTCTGTTGTAGTCTGAATAATACTGAGCGATCACTTTTGAGTGAGCTTCGGTTGCAAATAGTCCATGTTGAGAGCAAAAGAGGCAGAACGCATTAGCCGAAATGTAATCTTGAAACCAATCTGCCATCGTCTGACATTGATTTATCTTTTTAATTCACTTTTTTTTTTAAACAATTTATCTGCATTCATCATAAGCAAAACAAATATTTACTAATTTAACACGGTGAGTGACAGCAGCATTTCTAGCTATAAACTGATCAGAAAAAATTGGTTGAAATTACATGGTGCACGTCTATTACCAAATTCAAGTCAATTTCATTTATATAGCCCCAAATCACAAATTAATCAGAGAAGGCGCTACAATTTATAATAGTGTGTGCATGCATGTGTGTGTGCGTGTGTCAATACTGACAGCATTAATATTTCAACTACAAGGTGGAACAAAGTGGCAACTGGATTCCCATAACACACTCACTCATTCATTTAGATACAAGACACACAGACACCCTGATAGGCATGAAGACACACAGATGCCCATGGAAAATGTACTTGCACACGCTCACTCATGACACAGACGCACATGGCTTGTGGCCTGAGAGGGATCGTAGCTGCTATTAAAAATTGATTAGCTGTCATGGTATCATTTTTCCCCAAGGTCAAGTCGCAATCTGTGAACGTGCATGTGTGTGTGCAAAATGTTGGCCGCAAAGATGAAAGAGATGGGGAAAAAAAAAAAAAAACTCCCACAGTCCTTCGTTGTCATTCAGACATGGAGAAAAACCAACAGGGCAGGGATAAAGGGATGGTAGGGCAAAAGAAGTCTTATTCATTCACTCGAGTGGAGAGGAGAGAAAGCTTTATAATGTTTTTAATATTTTTCATCCCTCTTCTGACATGTATGTACAATAGATCAGAACTGAGGATGAAGTGCTGCAAGCTTAAAGAAGAAATTTTAAGCCCTGAGGAGACTGCCTGGGACAAGTCTTGTATAGCCATGCTAGCAGCTCTGTGAGGCTGTACTTAGAGACTTTATGTGCGTGCATGAAAACAAGATAAAGTGTCCTTTAGGGTGACTTTCCACTGGGGAAAAATGATGAAGAGAAAACTGTAGCTGAGCAAGTTGATGCTAACATGTTTGCCAATAGTTTAGTGTTAGCATGCTAACATGTTGACTTAGTCATAGCTAAGTCACGACCAAGATCAGAGTGTATCAAGACCGAGACAAGACCAAGACTTTGACAGAGACCAGATGGTGTATAGCCTAATTATGTAGCTAATATAGCTATAGCTAATGTTCGACAAATTTCTTTGGACAAGGCTGTTTCAGTGTTGCAATATTGGATTTAAGATTGAGATGTGATCTGGACCAAAATGGTGGACCAACTGACATTCATATCCTTTGCCGTAAAGGGAAAATGAAGTGCCGGTTAGGCAGAGAGAAGGAATTATAGTTTCATAACTTAGCATTAGTCTGTCTAAACTTCTGCTGAATGACAGTCATATCAGTTTGTGAACTTCCATGAAGCCCATAGCAGATAAAACCCATTTTAGACCCACTGATTGAAGATGCACGGTCAGAAAATAAGATATATTTCTCATTTACAGATGAAGATTGGTTTTATTTAATCTTTCAAATCCACAGTATTTTTCAAATCTTCAGATTTCATCAGATAGTTAGTCTGTGTGACTCTGCAGTTGGTTTTCTACATGATAATAGATACACAGCTTAATTTCCTCGACTGATACACATCTCCCCCTGTAGTCAGAGGGTCTGAATGGAAAGCTCCCAGCTGGCTGATTTGATTAAAGTGAGACGGCGCTTACCAACAACATGTAGAGGATCATCGTGTATAGAAATAACAGAGGGGAGTTTGAGATACAGACGTCACTCAGAGTGTCACTGAGGGACCCTATTTAATTTGACATCCCTAGATGAAACAAGGCTGAACTCTTTCTTTCACACACACACACACACACACACATGCAGTACATATGACCTGTGCAGGTTGATTTCCCCTGGCTTTAGCTGTGATGTCTCAATCTGTTTTCTGCCATATTAACATCGGGGAGAACACTAACCCCCCCATCACACTCGCAGACAAGCCCATGTATTTTGCAGGATGTGATGTATCATACACACTTTCACCAGGGGCTTTGCTGCTTCCTTGACATCTTTCATTGTACACTATAATCCTATGAATTTGTGAGCATGCAAGCCTGTGTGCATGCGTGTGTGTGAGCGTGAATGTTTGCAAATGCCATTTCAGCAGGGGGCGACCCCCACTGCAGGTGACATTTTTACTGGCGTTTTCACGCGTGTGTGCGTGTGTGTGTGGGTGCGTGTGCGTGTGTGCACGGTCTGAGTGCGTGTTTGATTAGGTCTTGGCAAGCTTTAACTGATTTCACAGGAGAGCCTTGTTATGTTCCAAATACCAGAAAATCTTGCTGCCTTGGTACCATGATGTCCTTTCCTTCTTTTATTCCCCATTTAATTTCAAACCACAGAATTGACAGCGATGAATGCTTATCAGCAAACATGTCAGAAACACTAATTAAACAGGGAATTGAAAAATTCACATTCAGAACTCAAGAAGTTACAGCACGGAGGCGGTTAGCTTAAAGACTGGAATCAAGGGAAATAGCCAGCCTGGTAAAGTTGGGATTGGATGGTTTGCTGCCAGCAGGGCAACAGAAAGATAAAATAGCTGCATAGCTGAGGTCATAGATGAAACTACTGGACACCTTAATCAAAGATCCACCATAACACAGATCATACTAGAATGATTACTGTGAGAAGTCCACATGACTGTGAAAAGGGGGGTGTCTAATTAAACAGTTGCAGCAGCAGGAATTTGTACACAGCAAGGCGGGCCAGACAGACTAATCACTTCTTTCACAAGATCACAGAGGATCATAGTGGGATGAAACAGAAGCCAGAGTGGTATAATGAGACAGACGGACTGAGCGAAGAAGTGTTTTTGTGTGGTTCATAATGTATGATGTCGTTTTCGTGCAGGGGTGCATAATGTAAGTTTTAGCTGGCTGCTGTGTGCGTGTGTGAGTGCTTGTAAATATGTGAGTGTGAATCAGTCTCCCTGACAACTGAGGGGACATCTGTCACCTCCATATGGAGAGAAACAGAGATAGAGGCTAAAAGGATGGATGAAAAAACACAATACACACACACACAAATCTGAAAATAAAGTAAACTAAAATTTTGTTCAAAATATCAAGAATGCAAATTTATACCTATACAGATTTTGTCACTTTTTTACATTATGACTGCTTTATCTTTGCAGTGCAATTGTAGATTTTAGAAATTCTGATTATTTTTAATACTGAAATGTGCTTTGACTTGATTGCAGACAGTAGAGAGTGACATTGGAAACAAGTAGTGTGTGAAAAATTCTGCGTTTTGTCTGACTAAAAGTTTATGGATCAATCTAACATTAGTAAATATACATGTACAATCTCGTTTCAAACTCAGCTGAACTGAGTGAGTGGGTTTGTAATCTAGAATTAATATGAATGTCAACACACACACACACACACATTTTCACACATTAAACTTAAAAGTGCCTCAATAGAGTAGGTGTAGCACATGTCACCAAACTTTCAAATTCTTTGATTTATTTATTTATTTAGACATTGTTTCATGTCACGGCTCTCTTTTGCCCTCTTACTATAGGCAAAAAAGTACACACAGACGGATTAGATCTCGCAGTATGCACACCTTTGTACACAAAAACACAACCAGACATGTGTAGGGTTCCCTCCCTTTCTCTGTGTTTGGTAATGGACACTTCTGTGTGATGTCTGTTTGATTTTGTCCTCCACAGTCATTCATTTTCTATCAGTGAGGACACACACACACACGGAGTCAGTGAGCCTCTCACTCAAACTGTGGAGGAGGGGGCACTAAAAACTCATTACATGGACGATCAATATTGCACACACTTGAGAAGCCCCACCCCCTGCATCCACACACACACACACATTTTACCAACCAATGGCAACAGTGACGGATGACTTTTGTCAGCCTGAGATGTGTTACCGTGGTAACCATTAGGCTGCATTCCGTTATGGTACAGCGGGGGTGACACACACGCACACACATACCAGCAAATGCATTCATAAAGTGGCCAAGGTCATGATGAAATACTACAGTCACTACAATACAACTGTTTTCACATTCATGTGCGTAAAAACTAGAGAGCCTCGGAGTGGCATAAAGGTAAAAAACATACATAGTGAGGGTGATCCGACGCCATGTTTTGACTATGTTGACTGCTTGAAATGCAATTTTGTGCACACAGGATACAATTTGTTCCCATGTTTTGGTTCATTTGTGGGTACAAGTGTACGCATAGAGGCAGCACAACAGGACCAGTCTACACTGAATGCAGAGGTAGGCTAACAAAACACCAACATCTTAATCCAAGACCCAGTATTAACTATAAATATGTTTTTTTTTTCTTTTATATGTAAAATCATTATGAATTTTATGTCTGCAACACATTCCAACAAAAGGGTGGGAAAGTCAATGTGCAGAAAATATCTATAATAATCTTGACTGGCAACACGTAATAGTATTGTGATTGGGTATGAAGCTGCATCTTCAAAAGATTGTCGTTGACAAGTAATGTGATGTGGCAAGATTCACTCATAATAATCTTGCCACATCCTTAATAATATCATTAAAAGATTTGGAGAACCCAGAGGAATCTCCGAAAAAACATGATTTTGTATTGAGAATATTACATGGGCTGGGAAACACTTCAAAAAAATCAAGTTAAGACATAGACTGGAATTGCTGTTTTTTAATAATAAAACTTGAGTTGTAGATTCAGGCGCTATGAAAAAGTTATGCGTTCATGCACATGTTAAAATCAAGCCAAGGAAGATGAGCAAATGATCTGTCTGACTAACTTCTAACCAGTGGAAAAACAGCAGATAAATAGTGGATGAATTTTCAAAATGAGTGGAGGTTAATCAACATTGTCCTCGAACATTAGGGACAAATACAGATATGCATGCACAGTGACACAGAAGTTCATTGTCACGTTCTTTAACTCTTGCAAGAATCAAAACTCCTACCAACACCAAATAAGCCAAATAAAAGGTATTTTTCATTTACCTTTCCAAGTCCAGGGGTATCTTTGATTTTGTTGGCTGCACGAAGAAGGCAGGGTGGAGCCGGGGGTGGAACCGTCAACAGGGCAGCACTAAAATTAGTGGGGAACAGAGGGGGGTCACATGACGCTGATGATGATGTTACTGGGGCTGTGACTGCGGCGGTCTTCTGCTTCTTCTTCTTGGATGCTAAGTTCAACTTTTGTGCAGCTCTGAGAGAGGAAAGAAGGAAGACAAGAAGCCATCCATCAATCAAGTGAATACATAAAAACTATAAACTACACTGCAAAAACATATAATGAACACAAAATAGCTTCAACAGATAAATGTAAGGATGGGTCTATACGTAATTACAGCCTTTTAATTTGCCACAGTACAACCATGGAAAATACTAATTGCAGAATAGATCTCAATTACACACATACACACTCTGCTGGTTACATGTGTAGTAACATCTGGATGGGGAGTGGCTCATTTGCGTTCTTGCTGCTCAATTCCCTGCAGCATTCAGCTCAAAAGGAGCCACCAAATATCATATATATATATATATATATATATATATATATATATATGTTCCATTTATTCTGCACTCACAATGTTCTTACTCGTTCTCTCCTTTTAACTGGAACTTTTCTAATCTCCGTTCTTTCTCTTTCTGGTCTCCTTGCTCTCATTTCTTACTTGAACACAGCAGGCTGTCTGCCTCTCTCAGCCGCACGGTACTTCAGAAAATGTTTAGTGTCTAACTTTGTCTTCTCCCTTTTCTAACGCTTTCTCTCTTCCCCAGCAGACATACGACATATAAGAAGCCGAATTTCTACTTCAGCTTAAATGAAAGGGATTTATATCAAAAAGGAGACAGTTATTACCGAGCACTAGTGTTGGAAAGTGGTACTTTACTGGTTTATTTCCATTTAATGCTACTTTAAATGTTACAATTCAGAGGAAAATATCGTACTATTTAGACCTCCACATTTATCTGACAGCTTTAGCTCCTTTTAAGTTTTACACAAAAAACAAGTTCATGAGATTAAGATTAAGCTACTGGCTCCCGCGTCCTTTCCCCTTCAAACTTTGTTTTATTTATTGATGGAGGCCACAAAAGGTAAAACGATTTCACAAATCTTCATACAATTTCACAAAATAGAAAAGATTAAAGTCTAAAAAACACATTTGTGTATTAAAGTGTTGCTTGTTTTTCTTCCCTCTCCTGTTAATCATCCTCTCACATTAGTCTTGTGACTCTTTGGTGAGGCCCAACTCCTGTGTTGGGAACCTCTAAACTAAAGAAAGCTGTACTGTATATAAAGTTGTAACAGTAGCTCCACCTCAGCAGTAAACAGTAAAATGCTACTTATGCATACCTGACACTTGAAATACATGTGACAATATGTCTGTACTTTTACATACGTAGTATTTTTATAAGTGCAGTCAAGAGCAGTGTTCATGTCTACAATTTTAGCCAGGTCACATGCAGGTTCACTAATGGCCAAATTGTTAGAATATAACTGATCACCACTTGTGAGCATCAACTTCTTTGTCAAGTCAAATATATTTATGTTTGGTAGCAGAGGCAGTGCACATAGGCTGAGTAGTTAATCGTATATAACTAATGAATTATGTAGATGTAGTTAATAATACGTTATTGTCATTTAGATGAAAGCATCAATATAATACACGCTGACCGTGGAGTAGAAAGGCGAAGAGAGGTTAAGTCAGAGTGATGTGAGGGACAGTAAATCTGCAGCCAGTAATTCATCTACAGTAAACTGATTTATTGTTATTAGGAGAAATATTCACGTGTGTCAGTGTAATTCCTTCTCTGAGATTCATGCAGCCACAATTCAAACAGATTTACTGACAAATCTGAGTTACACACAGCAGCCATATTAATGATACGATAAAAGACCTCTCAAACTGCTCAGATAAGGATTCCTGCTCTGCTCTGCTTTAATCTAGCGTCACATATATTTCTATGATTTTAAAGAGAGAGCGAGAAAAGACCTTGCGCCCTGACACACTCTCTGTCAAAGAGCCATATTCTCACACCATTGGCTTTCAATTAACTGCAGCAGGTTACAGAAATGAAAGTGAGAGGGGGGAGAGAGAGAAAGAGAAATAGAAGAGAGGCAGGGACAGTGCAAGACAAGGGAGGGGGGGGGGAGATGTGGACTCAGTGACCCGTGGAACGACGAAGCGTTTCACCATTTGACTAGCTCTCCCTGGAGATTTGTGTGTGAATCTGTGTGTAGGTGTGTGTTTGTGCATGTGTGTGCGAGTGCATAAACTGCATGAAACAAAGCTCCACCAGAAGACCACTAATTGGTTTTTCACCGCGTGGAAGCTAAGCTTACATCCCTATTGCAGAAAATGCCATTAAAAGCACTTGAATGTTTCAAATCTCCCATGCAGCATGGAGATACACCTGTGGTAGATCACAAAAACACTGTTTCATGTGCTGGAATTTACTGTATCGTAAAAATGAATAATGATTTCAGTCAAATTAGTGGATTCATGTTCATCAGAAGGAGCCACAAGAAGGATGCGAATTAAAATCTACCATCTGATTTCTGTGTAAAAAATGGCAGCTGTGCCTGCTGCAGTGCCGATGCTTGCAGGATGAGATGTGACTATGATGGATTCATGCATGGTTACTCTGCTGCTCTCTGGGGAAAAAAACATGTATTAGCTTCTTCTTTTTTTTTTTTTTTTTTTTTACGCAATTGTTTTATAATATATCCGTCAAATCCGTCAGCCACATCCATTTCACGATGCGTGCTGTGCATCTATTCATATGTGTGTATATTACCCTCTTATTATGTCCTCTCACTCTGACTGCTTTAATCCGTGCCACAATTCAAGCACAGTGCAAACACGCACACACAAACACGCACGCCATCTAATTGGTAGCGCTTAATGACAAGTGGCCTGGGATTTGGCCAAGTGGATCTATTCCAATCTAACCCTAAAGTGAAGGGCACTTGTTTTCCATCCTTCTACTCCATCAGCTCTTCATCTGTCACCTCCCTCCATTTATTTGACTCCCCCCTTTATTCATTCCTCCACTCTTCTCCATCCCTCACTTCGCTCCTCCTCTTTCAATTTTAGACCCCTCTCATTCTACAATCACCCCTTCGTCTTCCCCTCTGTTTTATTCCCTTTCTCCCTCATTATTTTTATCTTTCCATCCTTTGCCGTCTCCCTTTTGCCCACCACATATCCACCCGACCATCCCACCATCCATTCAGCCTTCCTTACATGTATTGATCCCTTCATCCATCCGTGCCTCTCTTCCCCTCGGTCCCATCATGTGTCTCTCTCTTGTTAAAAAGCAGTACAGGCCACAAATAGTCCAGCCCCTAACATGCTGATGCTTCGCTTTCCTCTTCATTCCACACAACAACAAACACTTTCACTTGACACATTCTTACAGCTTGAAAACACACACACAAACACACACAGCTGATATATGGCTGGTGTCTCTGGGTTGTGTTGTTGTCCCAGTGTCTAATTACTTTCTATTTAACAGGCCGTCAGTGGAGGGAGATATAGCCAGAGACAGAGAGTGATGGTGTGTGTTTGTGTGTGTGTGTTGTGGGGGGGTCAGAGAGACTGGCATGGACAAAGGACTGGCTTTACTGACACTATCTATTGACATGTACATACACTGTCCAATTTACACACTTCCTGCTTCCTATTAAGACACCATCTTACATGCTGAACAGACTGTAATAGACTGCAATAGCGCACACATGGCTAGCCAATAAAATATTAATACAATGCTGAGCTCAACATGGAGTTAAGATGGCCACATGATACTCCTAACACACATATCACATGTTGGTCTGTGCTGCTGTAGAGCTGGTCACACATTTTTCATTCTTTGTCCTGTGAGTTAACTAATTCCCAATAAAATATACATTCCCAACACAGTTTCAGAAATGAATGTTCATGAGCTGTTGGACTTAAAACAGCAAACCATTTGAAAAGTAAACGGGCTTCTTCTTCTCTGTCAAAATAAAGGACGACCACATTTAAATGATACATGAGCAAAAAAAAAAAAAAAAAAATGTGATCAGGCAGTTGATATGGTAATTTGTTTACCAGTGGCTGTCTATTTAAATCAATCAACCATTGTGATTGGTGCCTAACTGGTGTCCAATTATTTTTTGATGGAAGACTTCTTTTTAAAGAAAAGAAGAAGAGAGGCAGCAAGAGGTAAACAGGAGCCGAGAAAGAGACAGCGTTCTCCCCGTCTCATAGCCATGCACCATCCAAAATAACAACGCCTGCCCAATTCACTGATTCACTTGGGACCTATTCATTTACTCTGCTACCTCCAGCAACCCACACACACATATACACACGCACATGCAGACAAATCCCCAAAGATCCAATCCTCGGAGCATGCAGTAAAAAAAATCCCTCCACTGATAGAAACTCCCTTCCCCCAGTGAGTGTCCACAAACACACACACACACATACATAGGCATGTACTGCATGTCTCTATCCTCCAGCCCAGTGTCCCCAGAGGGCCACTGCAGCACGGGGAGAAGATGGAGCGCTACTGTGCGAGTGTCACATATTCACAGACAGATTGGTACTAATGAAAGATATTACTCTCATGCACATTAACAGAGGTAAAAGAAAGGTCAGCGTGAAGACTTTGTGTGGAGAGAAGAGGCGTCTAACAGAACAACAGCGAAGGAGAGGAAGAAACCAGAGAGCGAAAGAGAAAGCAATTAACAGAAAACGAAGGAGGGGAGAGTGAAGGAATTACCTGCAGACTAGACAGGGGGATAGAGAAAGGAGGATGTGGAGGAAGAACGGGATCAGGTGAGAGGAGATGTGGTGGACACAGGGATTTTCAGAGTGCAGGCAGTGAGCAAGAGGAAGATTGAATGTGTGTGTGTGTGTGTGTAATAAGAGTGTCTGTATGCAGTCCACGTCTGAGAGTAAAGACCAAGACAGTCATGGGATTTACCAGCACTGCATGGCTGCATCCATCAGCTATAAACACACACACGTGCACACACAAGCAAATACACTGATTGATCAGAGTCAAAAATAAAAGGTGACAGAGTACATTGTTTGTTTGGGGGGTTTTGTGCCAATTAAACTATAATCCACACACAAATGACAGATTGTGTCCATCTGTGCTTGCGTGTGTGTGAAGTTTTAAAGAGCAAACCAAACAAACACACTGACACTTTTTCACCCTCTCATTTTAAGCGGGAATTACACATCAGACCGTTGACGTGCTGAAATAATTATGCAGCTTAAAACAGGAGAGGTAGACTGACAGCTAGACACACACACACACGTCGACACACATATCCACAGACTTTGACACCTGCACCATTAAACAAACCATGTTCTTTCACTTAGGAGGTTAATGCTCATAAATCAGCCCAAAGACAGCTGACTGTATGTTTGCAATGTCAACCAGATGTGTCTGTGTGTGTGTGTGCGTGTGTGTGTGTTTGTGTAAAATGGCCTTGTTACCTGACAGTTCAGGGGTCATAGAAAGAAATATAAAGAAAGAATGTCTGCACATGTGTTTGTATACGTTCCCATATAATTTACGAGTTGCGCCTGGTCACTGGCGCTTTGAAAGACAGATAGCACTATGTCTGCTGCACCGAGGCACGTCACTCATATATCAAACACGGACAAACACGCATCGCATTATCTGCAGATTTTGAGAAGACACACAATAGAACGTGCACAACGAGGGAGAAGAGGAGAGCGCGTTTGAAAGTGAGGAGGAAAACCATCCGTATCATTTAAAATATGATTTAAAGCAGCTCATTAGATTCGACGTCTCAGCAATTCTTCAGACACTGTGACACACTCATGGTCTTGTGTTACCCATGAATAATTTACTCATTCATTTTGAGCCTGCCATGTTTATTCATCAATAATTTACCCATATTACCGGTGTCTTATTTATGTTGTGTCTCTCTGCATTTCTCTAGATTTGATTATACAGCTCATCGACGCCTGGTAGTTCATTTATATATAAAGACACTAAAAAGTATGCTTATTCATAATAGTACTGTATAACAGTATTCCATTTTCCAACACCTTCATCTTACAGCGTCTTACAATGTAGTTATTTGTATGTCTAATAGAAAACTAAATGATCTAGACTCCAACCCAGGATGAAGATTAAAATTAATTTTACACAAATAAACAAGTCATCATACAATCCTAATTTTTACTGAAATGACCATGATCATCATGCTCTGTAAGAATCGTCCCTCTAATGCCACTAACCCTACAATTTGAATCCTTATCGGACACAGTGTTTATATCAGTATTAAGTGACTTAAGTGGACTACACATTGTCTATAGCAGGGGTCTTCAATGTTTTTCAAGCCAATGACCCTGTAGGGGATAGAGAAACGGAGCAGAGATCCTCTACTACATATATTTTATAAAATTGTCTATGGTGCTAGATCACATGATTGCACGAGGATTCACAGGCAGACTATTATCAATGTAATCAACAGGAGGACCTCCTAGAGCTTGAAGACTCAGATTATGTTTTAGTAAAAAAAAAAAGTGAATGTTGTGATGGTGGTGAGATGCAGAATCAGCAGTGGAGAAGGAG
This sequence comes from Nibea coibor, assembly GCA_023373845.1. Taxonomy (NCBI): domain Eukaryota; kingdom Metazoa; phylum Chordata; class Actinopteri; family Sciaenidae; genus Nibea; species Nibea coibor. Next base: position 13,516,500 of record CM041738.1, read on the forward strand.
AATTAGCAAAACAGTTTTTTTGCACCTCAGTGCATCTTACCTGGCAAAGAAGGAGGCAGCTGCAGAGGTTGTGGTCGGCGCCGTCGTGGTTACAGCTGGAGTGTGAGAGGGCGAGTTTGTGTGTGATGATGAATTTGTGTGTGAAGGAGAGTGTGTGTTGTAGCGATTCAGGGCAGCTTCGGTCAAACCTTCTCTGGAGGCCTCAGAGACCATCTGGGATATCTGATGAGAGACAGAGAGATTTTAAACGTTTACTGCTGAACAATAAGTGACATGTTTTCTGTGCGAGTCTCCATTTGGTTGGAAGTTAGTGACTGACCAAAGAAAGAAACCTCTATCATTCTCACCCCCACTCTTCTTTCTCGCCCACCCGGACAGATGTGATAAGAGTTTTTTTTTCTGATGACTTTGATCATGCTAAATGTCCTTCATGACACATACACACACTACAGTATACTGCGGTGTATCTCTGCCCTTGTCTTCTCCAGACGGTCAGAGGAGAGACTGCAGTCTGGTTTCCCACACCCATTTGGTTTCCTGTTAAAGATTAATTTGTGTCCATTTATTTGTGTATTCTGATGGATTTTTGGCTTCAGGAAAACTGAAATTTTAATAACTTTTAAAATATTGTGGCTGTGTAAAACTTTATTCATTACTTGATATTTATTATTTGAAATAACTTTTGGAGAGAAAGCTTTTACCAAAATAACACAAGTAATGCCGCGTCATGTTCTTTATCATTTCTGTGCTAACGTTTGTCCGTTAGCATCCAATATCCAACATGCCCTTCTTGAGTTTTACTTTGATGTGTTTCCAATATATGATGTCAATAATTACTGATAACAGCCAACGGTAGATCATTTTTTCATGTTCACTTCTAATGTTTATGTGAGTATTTCTTGGCAGACAGACAGATAAGCTCTCTAGTGATCACAGTGAACCAGCAGCAGAATGTTGTCTGGGTCCCTGATAGACAACCAAACCAAACAAACAAACAAACAAACAAATAAAGCCTTCTGCCTCATCCAACCTGATGCCTTCTCTTTCACCCCTACGTCTCTCCTTTTCCACAATTTTATTGCTTCTAACCTATTCAGTTTCATTCTCTCTGTCCCTTTGCTCTGCCATCTTAAGCTATTCACATTTGTCCTCTATTATTGAATCATCTTTCATGGCATTTGTCCTTTATTGGATAGTATGTAGGGGAAGAAGGCCGGTGAGGACAGAGAGAGAGACCTTTAAACTCATAAAGCTGAAAATGAAAATGGCTTTTTCATCAGATTTATGGTATATATACCGCATATACAAATGACACACAAAAACAAATTTGGGGCATTTTGCCTTATTACGGCTGATAGCATGCGTATATATAGACAGGATATGTCGAGAGGAAGGAGGGGGATGACAAAGGTCCCTAGGCGGAGTTGAACATTGCAATTATATGGTGTGTGCCTTAACCACTGGGCCACTGGATGCCTCCCATCTATCTACATGTCTATGTAGAAGTCTGAGAGAGAGGTGCAAATAAGTAAATTCAATGTTTCTTGTCTCATATCTCATCGTCTTTCTTTCTTGTCAGCGCGAGGGATTAAAAGTAGCGCTGTTTATGCGTGTAGATCTTCGTGAGGTGTACAATCTGCCTGTGTAAATATGAGCCTGTTTGGAGCCGTCTTATGATGCTTGAACCACATTCAGCTGCTTTGTCTGCTTGTGTGTGCAGGTGACCTATTCATGAATTAGATATGGATTATTGATTATAGTTCTTTATGTGCTGCCAGCAGCCAGACAGCAGAGCAACTAAATCATTACCCCACACTCCAATAAAGGAATTATAGCTTGTGTGAAAGTAAAAAAAGAGTAAATCTGTGAGCATATATTGTATATCTATTGTGAGATTGTCTGTGTGCGTGTCCCCGCGTGTGCACACGTGTGCACTGTCTCTGCACCTGTGTGTATGTGTGTGTAAATCAGCCTCAGTGTGTGTATATTTACTGCTGAGGGCTCCCGAGGTGCAAGCGTGCAGTCCACTGCCTTGATAAATAACCTATTGTAAATGAGATGCCTCTATAGTTTATATACCATTCTACCCGTGTGTTTACATGCATTTCAAATGCTCAGAGCTTGCATTAGGAATAAAAGAATATGCTTCAGTGAGTCGCATGGAATACCTGTGCATTTGTGCGGGTTACTCATTTATCCAGATGAATGGGAAGAGGAAAACTACCTGCACAATGTGGGTGAAATGTCCCCACAGAGGGTTATTACATGAGCTGAAAACTGGAGGAAAGGTGGTTTAATAATATACGGCAGTCAGCAGTATAAACTCTGTGTTTTACTCAGCTGCGCCTCCCATTGTCACCAAAAATGTGCCATAATATTAATGAATATCCTCATTTGATTCTAAAAGGTTTGCTGCGCTTCGCTGTATCTAAAACAGTGGTGCGCTGATGGGTAATTATGCTTCATGCATCTCATTAAACCGGCTATTGTACGATAGCTGTCAAATTAGTTCTGCATCTGAACTTAGCGCAGAAAAAATAGATGGATAGCGTGATAATTCCTCTTTGAAACAATGTTCCTGCATTGTCAGCTGGCTAATGCTTTTACATGGGTGGAGGTTTGGATAATGTAGTCATTGAAATACATGACGTTTTTGTTGTTCCTGTTTGCTGGCTATTACACTTGTCCAATTTTCCCACAGGGCATAAAGGCTGAGTTGCTATCTCTACCTTTCACCATAAATTGGATTAAATTACACTGGATGAAACTTTAATGATCCCTGAGGGGATATTAGGTCATCGCAGCTGAAAGAAAAGGATGTAGATAATACCGGGGCAAAGAGAGTACTGAGTACACTACAACAGCTACATGTGTTGAAAATAATGCAACAAATCAATAAAAACGCAGCATCTGAACATGTTTTCACAGAGCACCTGCTCCTGAGGTTAATGACGGGATTAAAAAAACAAAACGTACACACATATTCTGTCACTCTCCACCTTTCTGTAAACTACAGCCCTTACGCACAGCTCGTCTTTCGCTGCTCTTAGAAAAAGGGTAAAAGCTGTCTCATTCATCTTCATTACAATACAAACGCCTTTTCCCCAGAATCCATCGTCCTCATCTGCCGCTTCCATTTATTTTATTTTTCCACCCTTTTCAAACTGGCAACCGACGTAAAAAATCTGTCCCTGAAATTTCAGGTTTGTGTGAGGGGAATGAAAATAGAAATGGTGTAGTCAGTGTGTCCATATATGTGTGTGGTCCTGCCTGCTTTTATCAGGGCGATAGACACAATCTGTAAAACAATCTAAATGCGTGCTGCAGTAGAGTGGAGCGAGAGAGCGAGTGTGTGTCTGCCCTCTCAGGATGAAAGTGGGGGAGAAAACTGGTGGAGAGGCAGACAAAAGTAACTAAGAGTTTATTTAGTCTACATTCCAGATAAAATTATAGAACCAGAGTATATGAGACAGAGTGGGAAGGAAAAATAAGTAAGGGTAGAGGACACAGAAAACAGCCATGAAAAGTATGAAACGTAGGCGACACATATTAAGGAAATGACATGCTGGGAGAGAGAGCAGAGGATGCTTCAACACCTATAACACATATGCAGTATGTTGTATAATTAAATCAAAAACAGCCTTGAGGCTGCATGTAGTCTGCAAGACGTGAAATATGAAAAAGTTAATGCAATTTTACGTCCATTCACTCACTTGCGGTGCAGATTTATAGACTATCAGAGATGAGATGATATGCTTTCTGACACTTTTATGATTCAAAACATCCAACAGAATTCACATTATTGTTCCAAAAGACGGCTGGCTAACCATGCATGCACGTATCATGCTCTTATTTCATTCAGTTATGCGGCAACACAAAACTACATTTCAGAGGTCAGTGCTGTCTTTTCCGTGGTGGAACTCAGGGAGACCTTGGCTGGAATAATTAATGGATTACATGTTGTATTTTTTGCTTGTAAACTTTTAGCTAATGAGATGGGAGACACTAAGCTAACTATGTGCCTGCAGCAGATTGCATTGTCTGAGTCTACGCTGCTCGCCGGTGAGTCGTTGGGAGTTGAAGTGCTTCACCGATTTGCACTCTGTTGGCCTCATGATGGGCATTATTTTAAAACATGCAGCTTCTCTGCCCACATCATACACTGGTATGTAGTAGTACAACTATCTAACAGACTTTCATGCATGCAACTGCTGAAGTTCCTCTTTAAGGGCCTTGCTAATGGGCATTACAGTGGTGGTAATAAGGGTGGTGTCAGCGCTGCTCTTTGACTTTCCCCACCCAGATTTATCCTGCCGGGGATTGAACTGGTGACCTTCCGGTCACAAGCTTCTCTAACCTTTACGCCACCACTGCCACCCTAATTAATCCTTAAGGACATCCAGCTAAGTCTGACAGTGTTTGGCAACACTCAAGCACAACAAGCAGAAATGCTGGAAATTAGGAAAGCTAATCTAACTATTGTTGAAATCACTTTGTACACACACGCACACACACACACACACACACACACACACACACACACACACCACATTGTATAAACCTGTTTTCAATTAGCCGCTTGAAGGACAGAGTGAGGGCAAAGAGACAATGTTAGGTTTGTCTTTTCATGCCAGAGGGAGGGAGGAGAGAGAGAGAGAGCAATCCTGTTTCTCAAAAGAATAAATAAACATTTGATATGGAGTTTATTTTTCATGATTTAACTTAATAGTTTCAGTCAGTTCATGTTAGGAAATGTCAAATTTTAGTTCACTATGTTATAAGAGTTTCTGTGTTGTGTTGTGTTGACTTTAATTAAAGGACCAACCACCGCTGAGCTCACTGCTGTCTGACATCACACACTGTTTTTGAGACCATGACCTTTAGTTTATGCTCACCGGGACTTTGGTCAGTTACTGTACGCAGAGATATTTGTTACCAATTTCCATATCCACTGCTGTACCACTGACATCTGTAGTCGGTTATGATGTGTTTAATATTGTGTTTGTATGTGTTTTTGAATTATCCAGAGATTTTTGTGGCCTTCATCGGTTCACTGATCTCACAGTGAGCTACCTGGGAGATTCACACTCGATGCGTTATAATCTGTCTTCCTTGTTCTGACTGAATCAGCGTTTTCCATTTGTCCTACAGTTCTTGTGGGACCAAAAAGAAAAGTCCTAATAAATATAAAATGTGGAGGTTGTCACCTCTTAGATTGCTGACCCGGCAAGATTTTAATGTCAGCTACAGTGGCAGCAGACAGGTCACTTCCGCTCTGTCTACCACCACTTCTTTCTCTATCTCTTGTTGTGCTGCCCTTGAAGCTGACTTTAATTTTGATTTTACTGATTTAAAAGAATTAGATCAAATAAGAAAATACCAGTGTTGCTGGTACTGGTGTCTCTGAGAAGTAAGACCACATTTCTCAGGAAGCCCACTGATTTTTGGTGCAGACAGTCAAATTAAACTCTGCCCAGTTTCCCTGCAGTCGCTCCACATGTGTTTGTTTTCTCTTTTACTTTGCTGAAGAGCTTGAACATGTTGGAAGAGGGTTCTCATTTGTTAGATCATCTGCCTTTGTAAGACCTTCTGAAAGCTCCACTGATGCTCCTACATGAAAAGCACTGCGCTGTACAGCAGTCAAGCAAATCTCCAACAAGAAAAACTGCAGTCAAGATCATCTCAGCAATATGTCTACATACACTGATACTCTTATTCTTACTCCCTCTTACTCTTTATTGTGCCCTTTCTTCTTTGATTCCTATTTTTTTTATCGTCTCTCTCTGCTCAGCTCCTCCCCCTCTTCTTCCACTCTCAGGGGTCTAAACGAGGGTGATTTATTATCGTGCTCTGTTTCTCCTTTCCTGCTGAAACACCATTACTGTCAAGCAAAAACACAGAGACTCACTAACATTTTACACCTACCAACACAGATACCAACGCATGTAGAAATACACAGAAATACAACACACAATGGCAGACTTTCACACACCTGCAAGCATGCACCCAGTATTTTATAAACTAAGAGTCAACAGCATGCACATACATTTAGGCGGACATGCTGGAAATGCATGCAAACAACATACAGACATACTGTGTGGACGAAGGCACCCATTTGTGCAGTGACACAGTCTTGCAAACTGACATATGAGTTGTACTGCAAGGCACATTCACACAAATATACACTTAATATTATGAAAGACAACAGCAAAACAGTATCTCGTTTTCAAGGAAATATGGTCAAAGAATGAATGCAGTTATGAATGGTGGAAAAACAATGAAAATACAATACATATAACATAAAAGAAGGAGCAAAGTAAGGGCTCAAAAAGAGACTCAATGTCTCCCTATCCGATTCAAGCCATGGGCTGAATAAAAAGAAATGGGGAACAGCAAGATAGATGAGGGGGTGAATATGAAACAGACAAAATGTGAGAAAGACAGAAGAAATAATAAGGGAAAAGGAAAGAAAGAGGCATAAGAAATAAGTAGAATGTGTGTGTGTGTGTGTGTGTGTGCGTATAGGAGAGAGTGAATGAGGGTGAACGAGTGAAGGGGTACTGGGGGTGTGTGACATAGAGTCCCCAGAGTCCTAATTATCACTGTATGAATTATTACATCTGTAGAACACGTTCATACACACATGTTAACACACACACACACACACACACACACACACACACACACCTCTGGATCTCCCCTGGAGCTCTCCTGCCTCCCTCCATACACGTCTCGACCACACGTCACCTGAGGCGTTTTCTCCCTCATACCACCTCCCTCTCTTGTCTACTCACGCTCCCTCACTTCCTGACTCCTCTTAAAAACTCTTCTGTTATCTTCCTTTTCGATTTGAGTCACTGTTTGTGTCACATTAACAAAATACTTTATGTCCTGCCTCGATCCAGGTGCTCCCCTCTTGATAAATCCAAAAAATACTAAAATGATTGTGTCCTCATGGGGGGCTCTTTTGGGGGAAAACCACACATCATCTCTTTGCAATCTGAGATTTTTAATTGACACCTGCAAGGTGCCAATTAAAAGAAGCTATTTTATTCAGTTAGCGGTTTAAATGAGCACTTCTACTGTTGGGGAGAATAAATGTTGGATAAAGCACCGCAGGCTGTATGGCAGAATTTGTCCTTGCTGGTCTGGACCTGATGTCTGGTTCTTTTCTGCAGTGTGTTTCAAAAAATATCAAATTGAGACAACAGCTATCGCTCATGTTGTTTGACATCAAAAGACAAGTTCATCTTAATGGTTCTGGTTCAGAATCACCAAACATGGAGGACAAGCCGCAGAGGAAAATTACTTCATGTTGTTCATTTTGCCACTCAAGCAAACTTTCTTTCCCAAGAGGTCTCTAGATAGAGACAAGTTCAACTACCTTTACATTTAGTCATTTAGCAGACACTTTTATCCAAAGCGTTGTTCATTAGAGGAGCAGACTTGAGGTAGCATATGCCTGTATAAGGGCATCCTAGGGCTGTGCAGAACTGGATGCTACTTTGTATTCGAGCATTAGCAATTTTAATTTAATATGAGCTGCTATAGGTAGCCAGCACTCCTGTGTTCTTTTGGGTTGATTGAAGACCAGGCGCTTGCCACGGTCTGGATCATCTGGAGAGGTTTCAGCATGCCGTCTGGGAGGTCCGTCATGCATGTTATGACCACAGCCTGTAGTACATGGGTAGTTCATTGAGTCAAGTAAGGCCTGATTTTTCATATGTTATGAAGTGCAGCTAGCACGGCCCGGGGAACTGGTCTCATATTTTTCTCTCTGCTGTAGATAATAGTTATTATTTATTATTAACTGAAATTCTCACACAACAGTCTCTGTTTTTTGTTCAAAATGATGCATCTACCTAGAAGCCTTAGATTTAATATGTGCCTTTGTCTTCTTAGAAACACACAGACACTTTGGATCGATGCAATAGCCTTTTGTGACTTTCCTGAGAGGAGGTAGAAAGGAGTGGGAGAAAGTATAAAGCAAAAATAAGGAAAGCAATTAAGTGAATGCAGAGGGGAGAGGTATGATACTGTTGAACACGTTATTTCAGAAGTCAGATCTTGTCAGTGGTTGATACCTAATAAGGTCACACTGCAGTACAGTGCTACAGGTACAACTGCAGTACAAGCTGTCTGACAGGACAAGAAGCCTAGGTGTTCATTGTAGACTAATTAGGCTGTCACTGTCCAGAGACTGGTGGGGAAGTTTAATCTGTCAACACATCACTATGTCACTCACATGAGCACACTTTGGAAAAAGCTGTTAACTGTTAATTAGTAAGCAGAATGAGTTTCTCAGGTCAGCTGGGAATTATGGATGGATTTGTTTTCAAATGTCCTTGGACAAAAGTGGCGCTGCATGTTGTATAATAACTATCCAAGAACAGCCAGTGGATTGTGCTTTTTAGAATCAAAAACGTCAAATAGTGAGTTTCAATATATAGTTTAGTGAATGTGCTGACTTAGTCGCCTTTTGTATGGCCTCAGCTGTTTCATGCTCTCTCTCACTCTGGTCTCTAAAGTAGCACAATTGATCTTCTGCAGATGAGTTTTGACTCTTAAGCTTTTGTGGCAGCTTAACGTGCCATTTTACAACAACTCTGGAGATGTGGAGTGTTTTTGGGTGTTCCGTGTGTCAAGTTTGCCTTGGACATATTTTAGACACTGGCTTCACTTCACAGATGCAGAAGCTCTGACCACCAATGACACAATCATAAGTTTGGTTATATTTGCAGTGTCCTTGTGGGGGAACTAGCATCTATAGATTTTCACGTGTGACTGCAAAGCACCCGCACACGCACACACACCACACACACTGAATAATGACGCTTACCTGGTACGGATAGAGTGTAACTCCTCCATTGGTCCGGTTCAGGTGCTGATGGGCCTGCAGAGCTGCTGTACTTAGTACTGCTCCACTCCCGTTATTACTGCTGTTACCACTATTATTGCCAGGGCTGTTTACTCCAGTCACTGCTTGCTGTTGGGCACCAGCTTTTCCTGAACTGGGGGACCCATTCCTTCTGTCCACCCCACCTCCAAGCCCCAGGGAGCTTGGCTTGGATCCCAGTCTGTGCCCCGTGCCTTGAGGTTGTGAGTTTGTGATAGCACAGCTTGACATTTGCCCCACTGAGGGACTCCCATGGCTAGTGTTGGATGATCCGTGGCTCGGGCTCGGTGTTGGGGTCTGGCTGGGGCTTGGGGAAGGTGACTGGGAGGACGGGTGAGGAGGATGTGAAACGGCACCCGCAGCTGAAGAGGAGGAGGAAGGAAGAAAAGGAGGAGGCCACTCCCGTGATCCAGGACCTCCTGGCGCTCCAGATGCTCCCATTGGACCCGGAGGTCCTTGAGGTCCGTATCGTCCAATCAGGGCTGTTGGGGAAGAGGTGGGAGATAAATCCCACTGGTCGAGAGTGAGTACCATGTGCACAGCTTCCTGTTTGAGCTGAGTGAGGTGAGTGGCGCAGACATCACAGCGGCTATCACGTTCGTTCCACGCCCGCCGAGAACTGTTGGGGACCTGAAGCTTATCATGAAGGAGGAGAGAGAAGGAGGGGTCCTGGAGGAGAGAGAGAGAGAAACAGAAAGCCGGGATTTAGACTGTTGTTTGGAGGAATGAATGGGAGTAAAATTAAGCAAAAACAGTATGGAGAGGAGAGGAGAGGAGAGGAGAGGAGAGGAGAGGAGAGGAGAAATGATAGGCGTGTTGAACAAATCATGACTATGAATATTTATAGAAAATCCAAGAAACATTGCCATGTAGCCTGGGGAAAGATCTGTAGGGAGGCTAACACACCCAGAGAAGGATGTGCAAAAGCAAGTAAACACACGAAAATGCAGCAACACACACACACCCCATATATTTAGGGTCTAAAGGGTAGAAGTGTCACCGGAGCTGGCAGCAAGGAGAGTCCTCTAATACAGAAAGAAAACCTCTTGCCTCTGGCCTCCCTTCTTTCTTTCTCAGCATGATTTTTGCTACCGTACAGCTGGCATTGTGTGCACCTTTGAATCATCTGTAAAGCATCTTGGTGCAATAAATACTGAAAAATATAAAAGATAGAACATCAGCCATTTTTCTCTTCACAGAAGAGGTTAATCGCTTGAGTGTCAATATCTAGCGATGAGAAATGACTTAGAAAAGAGTTCAAAATACTGAAAGTAAATCTTACAAAATGTCATACTCACACTAAATTATATTCTAGTTGTAACTAGAAGAGTGCACATACTGCAAGGCCACCACAACTGCAGATACAACCAGCAGAGATTTGCAAAGGTTTTTGCTTATTACAGTGTAAGATTTCTTATATAGATGTGTTCAGAGTTTTTGTAGCAATACAACATAGAAGACACAAAAATATTACGCTGATTGGTTCTGTATTACAGGAGATTAGCTGCAGTCAGATACAGAAGCACAAACACATAATATCAATAAAAGACCAATATAATAACGCTACCCTCTAGGCTCATGCCTGGTGGAGATGTTATGTAACTATATCTAAGTTAATACCAGCTGAAACAACATAAGTAATGCTTCCCACAGAGTATTTTCATCTTTTCACTTTAAAATTGGTTTCAGACATGGGCAGTATTTAAATACAATGACAAGTGCAAAGCGATGGATCTTGAGTGCAGACTGTGTGGGCGTCGCAAAGCACATTTGCTATTTTGGTTCATGTTTGTGCAGCAGTGCAAAATAACTGGGTGAGCTGGAATATAGATCGGAGGGTACAGTGATTAAAAAAATGCTCTTCTGTGCCAGACACTTCACTGGTCTATCAAGAGGTCAACAAATAAAGTAGCCTACAATAACTGGTGATGCGTTTGAACTGTTATACAATGAAAGAATAAAAGATGAGACCAGTGCATTGCTCCATCAAGGCTCAGTATTCTGAGATCATTCAAGAATACTTGTATAAAACATCAAACAGCCTCTAAACAACTGTTGCACTTGCATCACGTTCACAGATGGGTTATCCTACAGGGATGGTCTCCAAACACAGCAGCCAATATGAGGCTGATGCGAGTATACACACATGTAAACATGGCAGAATTGTTTTTTTACTGAAGATATTTCACATTTTCTGGTGAGTGCAGACTGTCAGGTTTGCAGGTTCAACAACACCTAAATGAAAAATATCAGCATTCAAGATACAAGGAAATATTTATGGCAAGACACAAACCACAAATGCATTGTTTCTAAAGAGAAAAACAGAATCTTAAAACTCATGTTGGTGCACGGCATGTTTTTCCCTCACAGGCCTTAATGTTAGTGTCTGCCTGGTGTTTTGGTGCGTATGCGTGTGTGTGAGTAATCACAGTGTGCCTTCTTGTATGCGGAAATCTGGATATTTGTCCAATTTGTTTGTGCAGTTATCTGTGCCTGTTTGCATGAATGAATGTACGCGTACAGGTATGTGTTATGCGTGTGTATACGCGTGCATGCGCTTCTTCCAGACTAATTGGAGCCACTCAAACAGAGCAAAGCCACTCTAAATCTCCTGCCATGACTCTCTGGTCTAAATATCAAAGTTAACAAGCAAAACACACACACACACACACACACACACACACACACACCCCTGATACAGATCTGTGTCTAAACCTCATTTGACCTCACTGAAAATATTTTTTCTAATTTTATCCACGGAGCACTTTATCTGACTAAAGGTCACTAAATAGAAATAGTTTGTCTTTTAAGAGTCTGACTTTACTCAATGTCCAATAGACTGATTAACATGGCAGAGTTCAACATTGTAAGCTAATTGATAGCTTAAGTGTATTGTCAGTGTATTATCAGCGAGTGTTTGTCTGCCCTGTACTTCAACAAAACATCTGTGCTAGGCGGTGCAAACTCACTTGATAACTGTAATTACCTTCCTGCTTTCAAACAGCCTACCTTTCCTGTAACGCTAAAGCCAGGTATCTGTGTAAGCCTTTGCCCTTTTCTATGCAAGTGATAGTTACAACAAACTCCAGTCCATGGTTACACATAAAAACTACCTCAAGCTATTTTACCTTGGGTTAGACAGTAGATTTTCTCTGAAGGTGTGCAGTCTCTAAAAGAATGAAATGCGGTGCTTTTCCGTGCACATTAATCCCCACAGATGACATGAAATCTTTTCTCTGAAACTGCTTCCTCAGCGACAGCTATTACCAAGCGCTCATGCATCTCCAAGGCAGAGCCATTACATTCACGACCTTCTCATAAAACACGTAAAAGTGTATTCATCACTGCATTTTGCATCTGATTGACATCAGGAATAAAACAGAGCATTTTAACCACTGACATATAACGCGGTGTCAGAATAATGAGGTGCATTACAATCACTAATTACACATGTAAACATCAAAAACACCGCTGCAAACAGCAGGACTTTTATTTCAATATCTCAGTACATCATGCCCAGGAAGAAGCTGTACATGTATAGCATGATCAAAGTGATAGGTAGGCACTATTTGTTTAGTGAAGCTTAATCAATACACGAGTTATGGAGATGCATCATTCGTATCTGCGTCCAATCAATAGGCATGTGATGGACGCGCACAGGTTATCTCTCAGTAGATTTAGTCGACCGCATGATTGACAGAGAAGACGGGAAAAAACGGAGAGACATTTAGAGAAATAATTAAGTGACTGGTGGGTAGAAAAGAGCTCACGATCAGATAAATGAACAGGCAGCTTTCATACCGTAAACACATCTTATTTAGATGGATTTATATAATTCATTGGTTGATTATCCCATTCCACATTGCACAGTTTCACATATCCGCCCAAAAGTTAGCCGAACTGTCGATTGTTTAGACCTGTGTGTGTGGTCAGCCACTTTGGTGGCCCATATGCTCATAATGTAATGAGAGCCTGTTAGCAATAAATAGAGAGTGAATGTAACGTACTGTCTGCCACACACAAATAGGTCTCTATCAATAACAAGTCTGTTACCTCTCCTCAATCAATATACTGTCTGTGTGTGTGTGTATGTGTGTGTGTGGGTGTGTGTGCGGAAGTGTGTGTCCACACAAAGCAACATTTCATCTAATAGCAAAATGCAACCTCTCAAAGTCAGAGCTGCCTGCTAGGCTATGTCAACAAACCACAAGACCACAAGATACACACACACACACACATACACACACACTCACACACACACACAGCACATACACACACACAGCACATACACACACACACAGCACATACACACACATGCTTGCATGGCAGGAGTTCAAACCTTGGCAAGCATCTCAGGAAGGTGTGTGAATGTGTGTGTATTTAAGAATAAAGGCTACCTTGTTACTACTGCTAAATAAGTAGCATAAGGGAGAGAACATGTTTTTTAAACATATATGTACTGTACACACATGCAGGTTGTCGTACAAACACACATATTGTGCTGTCTGGCACCACACACACACTTCAGGCTATATAAAATGAGCTACTAGTCTCTCTCTCTCTCTCTCTCTCTCTCTCTCTCACACACACACACACACACACACAAAGCAAGTGCTTGAGACTGAGATGCATGTGAGGAGACAGACTGGAGGAAAAAGAGCTGAGGTAGAAGCAGATTTAAAATGCAGTTGACTATTTATGAATGCATGTATTCACTTTTTTTTCACTGTATGTTCAATAATCCTGCTTAACCGCAGGGTCATGACACATTTTCTGCTAGCAACAAAAATTCTGTATTTTCACACAAGACCGAACGAATTTGCTGCATCCGGCTAGGAGGGGGAGCAGTGATGATAGCAGCAGTGATAATAACCACAAAACGCTTGCTCTCATTGCTCCTAATGAGTTCTTCCTGCGTTATTAAAATCCTTACTCGAGAAAGTGACACAGGCTGATGCCAAAGATATTTAGTGTAGACGGCTAAAAAAAAAATGCTCTACTAGCTTTGCGTTGCTGCACTGAAAATATGTCATGTCATGTCAGTTATATAAGTAAGTGTATAAGGATTTAGAGGAAAGCAGTGTGTTTAGCCATGTTATGATACACACCATTGGATGGATACATTATGCAGCAGAGATGCAACCAGTGCAAGTGAGGTCATGTCAGTTATTATAAAATGTGTCTGAGATAGATAAAAAAAAAAAAAAAAACTACTGTGAAGACACTGTGAAGCAGTCCTCCAACCAATGCCAAATAGTAAATCTGCTTTTCTTGTTTGGAGAGAATTGGAAAAGTCAGATCTTTGCCAGAAATGTGTAGAAAGCGGACCATTTAACATCTCTTGGCTTCTTTCGACCCCTCTGTATCTCCCTGTCACACACATTCCAACATACAGGCACAGCAGACAGGCAACCAAAGGAGCAATGAAGTGGACACGGTGTACGGTCCTTGAGATGACGGCCTGGTTCTTCCAAATTAGCTGAGATTTGGGGAATAGCCAAGCTGCCTGACAAAAAAAAAAACAAAAAAACAAGAGCAGGGTTTTGAAGATGAGAGAATTACGGGGTCTAGGAGAGAGAGATGGAGTATAAAAACACACCCATGTAACATCATTAGCACGGGGTATATATAGCCTATACACACACACACACACACGCATACTCTACTGCCCTCGCTATGACCCTATTTTTGTATTCCTCTTCCCACTAATGCTTCCTTTTTGTTAATTCCAGCTCATCTTTCAGTAAAACAGAATAACTTTGTGTTTATTTACATTCCAATGGTCCAAACACACACACACACACACACACACACACACACTGTCTTTCTCTCTCTCATTAGCGTGGTATTATGTTGCCAGACAAGCTAGAGTTCAGTCCAGGCAAAACAATCCTAAGGAGTCATGTGGAAATTTAAATGGAAGCAATTTTATTTTCCAAGTCTTTAAAGGATTTTACTGTATGAGATCTACAATAGGATTATTGCACCATTTACTGAGAGTGTGCTTAGATAAGAGTGCCTCATTGTGACCCTTTATATTTCCCCCCTCCTCCCTCCTTCTGTCATCACATCTAACTGTCTCTTCCAGGCATCTCTTCACCTCTGGGTTGATCTGTATTCTGCGAGTGACTCAATCAGTCTCAGCACCACATACAGTGTGTGTGATTCATTTCCTCCTACAAGGGCAGACGAACATTGCCTCGGCTCTGCTGTGCGGGGATGGAGTGAGTGACAGAAAGAGAGAAAACTGGGAGACAGAGACAGCATCCAACCTAACTGAACAGTGACCTCAGCGACGCTTAGCGTGCGATCAGTCTGTGCAGCAACGTCTGTGTGTGTTTGTGTGTATTTATGTGTGCAGACTGGACACAGAAGGATGCTATTAGGAGGATTTGATGTAAAAAGACAGCTCAGTCCTGTTCATCCTTTGCTGTTTTGTGTGTGCGCAATGGAGGTAAAGGGTTCACGAAAATGGGCTGTCAGACACAACGAGACACTTTCAGACACACACACAAAAAGACAGACACGCCCCTGACTGGGTATAAGCAACATTTTGACTCTTTGCAGCACTCTTCCATTTATTCGTTCTGATTTTCCCCATTGTTCAAACCTTTGTCATTCCTTGTTTTCACATATACTATATTTAGCACCAGTTCATGGGGTGAGGAATGAAGAAGATGGCATATCAGAGAGAAAGGAAAGAACGTGGCAGACAATGGCCTAATTCTTCAATAAAAAAGGAAAAGAAAGAAGAGGAGAGGTGGAGCACATTCTTAGTCGGTTATAGCCAGGATGACATTGGTTTATTGGCGTGTGCGTGTGTGTGTGTGTGTGTGTGTGTGTGTGGGTGTGTGTGTGTGTGTGTGTGCAATCAGTTCCAGATGAGTGCCCAAGGAAGGTAAACCTTTTTTCCTCTCCTGCATACTCATTTACCTCCTCTCATCTCTCTCCTCATTCATTTCCCAGCTACTTGCTCCTGTATATACAGAGCATACACACAAACATGCATTTCTCAGCAGGTCTGGGATCAGTGAATCCATGCAGAAGAGATGCAGACGGTCTCTTGCACCTGTTCTGACAGGGCACACACACATACACCCAGCAAAAGGCAGGAGCGTGACCGAAGGATAAAGGAACGATGAAGAATGAAAGATGGAAACCAGCTGAAAGACACTGTGAGGAAAATACTATAAATTGTGTGCGTGTATATCCATCAAGTGTGCCGGTGGTCCATGATCACACACATTGGTTTCATGATGGAGAATGATGTCTGGGTGTGTGTGTGTGTGTGTATGCGAAGGAGGGAGTCTGGTGTCTGTGCAGGAGGAAGGTCAATAACACAGTGGAAATAAATGACACATACATTGCAAACACATGGATGGGCACACATAAAGGACAAATGTTAGACAGACAGAGGTCAAGCACAGGTCTCTCTCTCGCACTATCTCTCCAAAACACGTCTGTCACTCTCAATATCTCTCTTTTGGTGTTTGGTGTTTCACACTTTCAGGACATATTAGTTGCTTGTCATGCACCTGATGTGTCCAGCTTATACATATTTGAATATGTAATATCCTGGGCAAACTGTGAATCTGTCAGCCTGCGACAAGAACGCACATCTGGAGACAGCTAGATCAAGTTCCACCATGACAAAAGCTACACACACTGGCTTTCATCTGACAACCTGCCTAAAACATTTCAGTCTTTGCTCTTTTAATAGTACGGACAACAAAGGTGAAGCAGCACCTTGCGTACATTATTAAGGTAATATAGTTTTATAAGCTGTCAGCCTCATCCACATCTGATTTACTGCAACACTCTCAGTCAGAAGATATTAAGCTGCCACCGTCCCATCACTCACCTACCCACCAGGGATGAAGCACAATCCAGTTTAACAACAGTGGATAATATCAGCCTGTTTTAAGAACAACAATGTAACAATTAAACTGTGATCATATTGAGCCTAAAAGGCATTACCACACGACCGTGCCTCGATTACAGAGGTTCAAATTCGAGCCAGACGGAAAAGTAAGGAGAGTCAGGGTGAAAGAGAAGCAGAGACAAGCGGAAGAAGGCAGAGGAAAGATGAATGGAAGACGAGAAGGATGGCTAAAAGGAGAAAGCTGGATTCATGCTCTGAAAATCAATCATGCATGCTCTTAAACACACCGACCTGATGCAGCATAACCAGATCTAAGGATGAATACGCTATTTATTTGTACATTTAATAAGTAAACACTGAGAGATCAGTGTTTCTGTAGCACACAGCCGAAATAACCCAAAGCAGAAAATGCTTTTTAACAGCATGTTAGTGAGTCTAGACTCCCGTCTACCCAGAATTTTCTCTTTGTTTCTTTCGATTTCCCCTCAGTGACAAATAACTTAAGCAACCCAGTGAGGTTTTTCTCTCTCTCTCTCTCGCTTTTGCTTTCTCTTTGCTTCCCTTTGTAATGCTCATTTATTACCTGCACGCACACACACCCGCTTACTCTCGCTGAATTATGTCTCCTTTAATCAGTTTTTTAATTGGTCATTCCTTCATATGATCCAATAATGGGTGTAGGAGTTAGATTGGTTAGGACACACTGGTTACACACACACACACGCTTGTGCATGTGTGCATTCATTTAGATTTACAGACACACTAATGTCTGCACACGTACCCACACTCCCTTGTGGTGTTGACATGCTATATTAATAACAAAGAAAAAAAACGCATTAGGATGTTTGTGTTGCCATGGCAATGCAGAAATTAATTAGCACATACACAACTAACTAGCTATAGGGGATGCAAATTACCTGCTGCATTCTCTCTCAGTGGTGACTTTAAGTGTGTTTGTGTGTACATATTTACATGTGGATGTTTGTGCAGTGGGTGTGCACTGTATAATGCTGTGTGCGTGTGTGTGTGTGTGTGCATGCGTGCTATCAGTAATAATACAGGTGTCAGTTGTGATAACATCCAAGAGATGTTTGGTACCCACATGCACACAGATCTTTCTCACACACACAAGCCTGTGCTTCCACACCATTGCTTGTCCTTGATTTAAGGGGAATATCTTCACCACATGCAGAGTGAAGTCCTTACGCTCAGCTGCAGGACAGCAGGGTTAGTTCACGCAGAGAACGAGACAGTGGCCTTGCATGCTTTGATATGTTAGTCTTCATGGATGTTAGTTCTGTTTAAATTGTTACATCTTTGAATGGCTGTGGGCAAACGACTCTCATAAAGTGAGAAGATCTTTAAAAGAGGTCTTCAGAGAGTCTTTGAAGCACATCCTCAGACCACGTTGGTGACGTACTTTGGTCTGCAGGCTGCCAGAGGCTACATTCACGCGCCCACTGTTTTGGACTGACAACCATAATTAATTGCTTGGCTGGACGTTGCCATGGATTATCTTGGGTTAAGTGCACATTAGCCATTCTGCTCCACAAAGTTGTGTTTTCCTTACTGCGTACACACATGCACAAATACAAAAATAGCATTGGTTGATCAGTGTGTATGTGTGTAGTGGGATGTTAAACCCAATCAAAGAGGGTACAAAAAACTGGAAACAGATGCTTTGGACAGATTACATCAGCTACATAAGGTCTCTCTTGCTCTCTGTTAAGGGAACATTGCAGAGAAATTGATATTTTTGAAAGGTACCACCAACAGTTTGCAATACCATTGTAAATATGGACATATAAATTCAATACGGACAGTTGTACACATTATATTACTTGTTTCAAAAAATAGTGAGTCGACGACTTTGCTAACAGCCAAACGTCAAGTAAGTGCAACAACATAAAACATAGCAGCCAGCTAATAGTACTTAGTCCCAACAGCAAGAAGCCCAGCTCAGTGTCTGTCTTTTAGCCTTTTATTTCACAGAACTCTTGCCAACAACTAAAAGTCAGTCCCAGATTTACTCTTGCCTGGCAGCTTTTAGCTTTCTCGTTTTTCCTTTCCTAGCTTCAACGTCCTCTTCAGTCTTTTAGTCTCTGCCATGTCCGGTTACACTGAACGCCTGCCCAGCTCTGGCCCTGGGCCTGAAAACCTACTCTTCCCAGCGCTCCAAAACACCTGGTGGTACAAGCATTACCATTCCCCTGATGCTCTGAGCTCACAGTCTGGGCAGCACAGCTAACAAATGGAGCTAACATTAGCTAACAGCAGCTATAGTTCACAACAGTTTACTTTACTGTCCATCAGGAAACTATGTAAATCGCAGATTTTAAAATCTGTTATTTTATGATAGAAAAGTTTCAGGATATTGTTTTAAGCTTTCATGCAAACATAACAAGTATTTGTATGTAACTGTAAATTTTTCATGTATTCTTCATGCATAATTAAGAGTGTGTTTCTGTTGAGCTGTGTGTGTGTATGCAGTATGTGTTGCAAATGCTTCTTTCCCATTAACAGCCCGAGCTACGAATCCTGTCCCAGCTTGTATAGTGTTAAGTCTACAGATGAGCCCCCTGCTACGATGTAAATAAGCTGGCTGGTTGGAAGAGAGCCTGGTTTTTATTAGCTGGCCGTCTGCATCACTGCTCAGCTGTAAATGAAATAGTTGTTTAAATTACTGCATGTTTTTTTTATGTGGAAGTTTTCTTGCTGGCGCCTCTTTTTAAATTATCTGGGTACCCTTAGTGGTGGCTGACTGTAAATAAAGTGCATATAAATTCTGCTGCATGTTTTTTAAATTAGTGCACCATCTGCATCAGAGCTGCACTGTAAATAAGCACTACACTACATATATGTGAAAATAATCTACTTCACTGTGTTAGTTGGTTGTCAAGCACCTGAATATATATGACAAATTTGACTTAATTTCTACTTAATTTGAGTGTGAAAGTAGTCTGTGCAAATGCCAGAGGTACAGGTGGCTCAGGGGGTAATCCTGTAACACTCTGCTCACATTAAAAATACAGCTCATTTGTCCCACAACTGTCAACAGAAAGCCCTAAATATATTTGATTTAACAAATAATGTTAAAGAGACAGTTAACTCCATTTTCAACTAGGCATAAATGGCTTAGTCATCTCTAATGGGTCTCCACTTTGGTGCCCCACTGTAAATGGATTGTCCATTTATATCAGAGCATGAGAGAAAATACCGGTCCTAATTATTGCCAGTTAGAAATTTCAGAAGGTTTTAAATCACCAAGTATTCACTCCCTATA
The DNA here is from genome assembly GCA_023373845.1 of Nibea coibor. Lineage (NCBI taxonomy): Eukaryota > Metazoa > Chordata > Actinopteri > Sciaenidae > Nibea > Nibea coibor. The sequence continues at coordinate 13,536,561 of CM041738.1, forward strand.
CTGAACCACAGTAATGCCCCAAGCAGTGTTAGTGGTGGCTGTCCAATATATGGAACTACAGCACAAAGTTATAGTTACTACTACTGTGGTACACAGAGACAGCATTACTAAAATTACACTCTTTTATTCATTGTGTTATTGAGTGATTGCACAGTCCAGCAATCACTGAATAATACAGGTACTTTGCCCAGTTCAGGTACGGTCCATAGAAAACCTGCTGCCTATTCTTCTGGGTCTTTCAGCTGTGTCCATCTTTTCCAGAGGTCCAACAACATCTTGACCTGTTTGTACATAAAGTATGATTCAGTCGATTTCTCTCTCACAACTGTTTACCCCCTTTTTTGTCCTCCACCTACTTCTTATCTATCTTTCCCCAAGCCCTCCATCCTATCATTTCTCTTATAAATCCCTCACTCTCCTTCTCGCTCAGTCTCCCTCTATCCCCCTTTTTTCCTTTCCTCTTTCCCCACTCTCTCTTTCCCTCTCTCCCCTCTCCGACAGTGATAAATTGCCTGTTGGGTTGGGTAATCCATCTTGGCGTATCCCACACCTGAACACACTCTTTCACTCCTCCCCTGCTCCCCTTTTTTCCTCCTATTTTTCCCTCCCAGCCGTTCTTTCCTCCTGTATCCTTCCATCCCAAGGTTAGTGAAGCTCACCAGGGAGGAACTGAAGGTAAAGATCTGCCTGACAACCACCATTTATACATGGGTGCACACGCACAGAAACAGGTGAACAGTGTGTGTGCCCTGAGTACTAACTCAAATATACAAAATCAGACAGGGTTTTCCTGGCTCAAAATTAGGCAACACGTCAACCATGAACTTGTACAGAATTTTATTCTACAACTACAGTTTTTATCTTTGTTTAATGGGAAAATGAACTTAAACGTGCCAGGTTGTGTGCGTGAGTCTGTCTCCAAACTTTGCTCAAAGGAGGCACCAGGCTATGACTTAAAAGTTGTTATCAATCTACAAGTGGAAAAAATGGTGGTAATTATGGCGCCCTGATGGCGTGATTAGCACATGTACCATATAATAACACCTTCCCCAGTTTTATTGCCGCCAGGAACCTTTTTTTTACACAGCACACCCCTCTCTTTTACCCAACATTTCTTGTGTAACTGCTCAATGAAGACTAATCTAATAAAAAGCAAATATGCCACATAGATTTATGTCAAGACAAGAGTCTACGCAGCCATGCTAGTGGCTCTGTGAGGATGTTAGGCATAGCGGCTTCGAGCTATAAATGCTAATAATAGCATGCCAAAATGCTGGTGTTGATAATATTTACCGTGCTCACTCTAAGTTTAGCGTGTTAGCATGGTCATATTTGCTCTAAACACAATATAACAAAGACAGATTTTCACAGGGAACCTCATCTATTAGCTGTATGTTGCATAAAATGTCTGAAATACCAGAAAAATCTGTAAAAAATCAATGTTTGACCAGGACCAAACCAATTTATCAGGTTGTTCCCCCAAGGCCTGCACAAAGAGGATTTATGCGTTTTAACATAAACCTTAAAATTCCTCAGGGTGTGCTTGAATCATCTCGCAGGCCTCTAAAACTAAAACGCTTTTTTAACAGTCCTATATCCATGAAAGTCAACTGAGCATGCTTGCTCTTTTCCAGGCTTCATAATCACACAGTAGTGCTCATTCATACACAGGGAGCTCCGCAAAAGCAACCACAGTGCTCCACTGTTGGCCACAGAGCGCCTCAAAGAAGGAGCAGCTGAGGTTGAAGAGGCTTGATCAAGAACACAGTTGTTATTAAGAAAGGGGAGACTGAGATTCGAGTTTCACATGGACTCAAAATGACAACAGACCGGCCACAAGCTTGACGGAGAGAACAGGCGACTCAGTGAATAAAGTGTAAAAAGGGGAGATGCTGAGATATGGTGGTAAAGATTAAAGAAGCAGAATCCTGCTTTAGTATCACCCCCTCTCTGATACTGTATGTAGCATAGTGTACAGTCAACAGCAGATAACAGTAACCAACAACAACCATTTCAATCCCTCTAAATCGAGGCCCGCAGGCGCCATCTGCTCAAGGTAATGGAAAGTTTAACAACTAGAGGCTATTCTCTGTGTCTGATTGAAGCACAGACCAAAAACAAACAGCCAATTTAATTCTCCCTCTCTCGCTTACTCTCTCTCGTTCTCACTCACACACACACACGCACGCACACACACATACAAAATCTCTCCTATCTATGCCTTGCTACCTTGCCTATGTGAATTAATGCCTCTCCTTTTCTTTAACCTTCATTTTGACTAGTTTCTTTCTCTTTCCTTCTCTCTTTCATCTTCCTCTTCCCTCATCTTGTTGATAAGCAGGAGAGAGGAATAGAGGGTAGACAGAGGGGATGCTGCTGGGCTGAGATGAATTATATTTATATTTATGTCTATTAGTGCTTTATGCTCCTGCTACGGGATAAGGAGTGGTGACAAATGGAAAGAAAGTACATGTACAAACACAAGAAGAACCATACAACATATAGTGCATCTCTTTTATCACAGACTAATGTTAAATTCTGCAGTTTTAAAAACAGTTAAATATTTAAAAAAATAAATAAATAAAATACTTTAAAATAAAAATTACTACAGTAGTTGATGCACAACTACTGCAGTGAAGTCTGCCATGGAGCCAGACTGGAAACTGCAGCTTAAATGTCAGCCTTGTTCTTGTTTCACCTCCTGCCCTTTACAATGCTCTGACACACAGTGCCGCCTAAAATACAGACACACACACACATACAGGGAGTTCTCCTCTCATCCTATCTTTGGCATTAGACAGCCTCTTAACCTATATAGTTAAGCTAAGAATGTATGTACACACACACACACACACACACACACACACACACACATGCAAGAACACAGATTTTTCAGCCGTGCAGTGCGTTGTATTTAGAACAAGAATGCCATTACAGTACTTGTAAAACATGAGCGACTGACTAAGAGAGCCTTGGATCTAAGTTTGACCCTAAAAGGTAGGTCTGTGGCATAGTAAGCGCTCTTTCTCATGCACTCACACAGAGTCTACAAGGCCACTGCACCTTTGTACAGAAAACTACGTCATGTCTTCCCACGCACTCATCTTTCCTTCTATTTCTTTCTCCCCATTACGTATCTTTTCAGCTCCGATTACAGTAGATATGAGGAAAATAGTACTTACAATACACTACATCTGTGCTCTAAAGTTATATCCACCGATTAAAAAAGTAAAGTTTCATTGTTGTCAGACGCTGAGACACCAGTGAACAGAAGCACTGCACCACAACAAGATTGCATGTGCATGTCTGTGTTTGACAGAAAACAAATTGATCCCTCTCTCTCTAGATGCCACTTCAAGCTTCTCTAGTTTCATCTTTATTGAGCAGATGTATCATGATGACTTCATCTCCACTGTTACACATCCAAACATCCAGACTGACTGCACAAACCACAGACACTTTATGTTGAAGCAGCAGTTTACTGGACTAATCAAGGTGACAGAAAATGTATGTTTGATTAAGAAGTTAGACCTACAGGTACCCAATGCACTTCTCTCTTAAATTTGTGCTATTGTGTTATGTATTTATATGCATATAATAATCCTTTGGAGAAATAAAGCCCAGCCAAAGTGTCCTCACTTTGAAAGTTGAACCTTAAATAGTTTTCACAAAGTAAAGTATGAACATGCGCATGCACACACACACACACACACACACACAAAGCCGCGCACGCGCACGCGCACACACGTCATCCTTGTCACTCACACCTCGGTCTGTCATGAGATTTTCCTAGTGTGAGATGCTGAAGATAGATGTGTTATATCTGACTATGTGATAGCCTGTGAGGGTGTGTGTGTGCACGAGGTGTTTGCCTGAGTGCATGTGCGTGCCTCTGTGTGATATATCAGCTTATGACAGCAGCTTGCCTAATGTTAAAAGTGTGGCGAGCAGGTCTTCAAATAAACCGTTCAGCGAGCGAGACTTCACAGTGTCACAGAGTGCTGGAGTTGGCACCTGCAGCTACTGGAACACTGGGACATTTTCACTTTTCATCTTGGTTCTGGATGACAGAATCGAAAAACTTTTAAAAGTCTGGCGAAACACAGGAAAGAGAAACAGTGGCTGGACGGGCACAGCACATATAGCGCAAGTAACATGGCTAGATTAATGGATAAATATGCACATGTACAACTTAAAAGTGTAAAGCAATATTCTAGATGAACAATATAATGCGCACCTCAAACTGTATCATCACACACAAAAACAAGCCAAATATGAAACTCTAGGCAGGAGGAGGCAGACAGAGGAGACAAATATATAAGTACTGTACAGTGTTCTCCATTTATTTCTGTATTGAGGAGGTGATGGAGAGGCAGTTGCCATGGTAGCTACGGACCTCATGGCAGCAGGTGCTGTTGCCACTTCACCACCATCCAGCAGTGTGCATGTGTGTGTACACAGTGTGTGTGTGTACTTGTATTTTTCATATTGTGCATACACACATACCAGTGTGTGTTTGTTCATGTGTGTGCATTTTCATATAAACCTCTGGGTGCTTTTGGGGTGTGTAGTGTGTGTGTTATCTGTGCACACTGTTTTCTGCCAGTGTGTGTTCATTCATGCGTGTGATTTGTCTGTTATTGCAATGAGTGGTCGGAGTGCGGGTATGTTTGTGTTGGTCTGTGAGTTACTGTATACAGATGTGCAATAAATGTAAAACAGTCTTTTATTTTTATCACTGCTTTAAGTGGACTACAACTCTTTATATTTATCTCAATGTATCTTTTCTTATTTTCGCTTTTATTTGAAGCAAGACAGTATAGAAAGACAAGCAATAAAGGCAGACAGAGAGACCGGGGCGATGACAAATATCCCCATCCAAAATCTCATGTACGTCTGTTTTAACCTTAATTCACCAGGAGGTCATCAAATGGAGCTCTTGCTAAGAAAAAATGCAAACATTTCAAAGCATTCACTATAGTAATTCCAAGTGACACTAATCCCTTTAATTTCTTTTAAAACCCGCCAGTGAACTGGGACAGCAGTTCAAGAGTCAAAATAAAGCAAACTGGCGATGGCACCCACTGTGCAAACACTTGGTACTTTGCAAATCCATCAACTGGATCCAAAAATGTGTGTTTTGTGTTACATGTCCCAATTAATGAACATTGGCAAACTCAGATTGATCATCTGCTGTCTTTTGGAACTGGCAAAGCTGTTTGTAGTTTCCCTGGCTCTTCACAGACAGACAGGTTTCACACAGTGTGTTGACTGTGGCAGCCTACTGGCTGGGGTAGTTAGACTAATTAAGTGTGTCCGCTCTGGGTCAGTGACTGTAATGACAATGATAGCCCTATTAGGGAAAACGGTCTTCCTTCTTTTCTCTAACTACTGCTTTTCGTCGCAGTTCCTACTTCTTCCCTTTTTCCTTCCTCTACTCCTCTAAATTTAAATCTTTGTTTGTCTCATTCGCCTTCTTTTCAATCCAGAGCCTAATTTAGAAAGAAAGTGACAAACACGGAGAAAGAGACTGCGTGTAGAGAGAATGAGATACAGACACTAAGGGAGAGAGACAGGCGGGGAGGAGTGGGAAAGCAAAAGTGGGTGTAAGATAATAGACAGACTAACAGACAGAGAGACTGGCCACAAATTAATCTAACTGGGCCTGGGTTGGACCCACTTTGTCTCCATAACTGTGCATGTACTTCAAGGTATAGATAACGTGAAGTGCCTGGATAATTCCACAGGGAGCTCAGTCGATGCAAATTTGTCCCTGCAGGATTTTAAGTAGCACATTCATGCTGGTTCCCCCCTGATCCCAAGGGGCTCTACTGGTTGAGATCTGTAGAGTGTGTAGATGACAGGAGTAGAGGGGTAGAGGGGAAGTCAGTGTTATGTTTACTGTAAGACACTGCGTGCTTCGTGATATTGTACATTATCTCGCTGACAGTATCTATTTGGAAAAGGCTGGGTGTAGGACCTAACAAGACACACATGGTCAGAAATAATTTCCTAGCCCGCTGGTGCTCTTAAGCACAAAATAACACCCATTTGAAGTTCACATTTTTAACATTAAATATCACTATGTTGCTTGAAGAGACTTCCCCATTACATAAAGTGAGCTACCTGCTGTCTCTGCTTCCATGAAGGAGTCGTCCTGACCCATTTTAGCCTCTTTTAAACTTTGAAGGTTTTTTTCTTCAGAGCGTCTTTCTTTGTAAACTCCGGACATCAACAAACGGCTGAACAGCACTGGATTATGTACAGGGCCTTTGTGGGTTTAAGGGTCAATAATTATATGTTACTTATATGCACACAAATCTTTGGGTATTATCTTAACAATAGTGTTTCTAATGAATAAAGTAATTGAATTGAAATTGTACAGTAAGGAGGTGCTGGTTAGCTCAATTGGTGGAGTTTACAACCCATGTGTGAAGTGAAGGGCTTGAATCCGACTTGTGGCCAAGTCCCCCCCCCCATCTTCCTGTCACTCCTCAGCTGCTACTATGCAATAAAGGTTCAAAAATCCCAAAATTTATCTTAACAGTAAGTATGACCAGATTATCAGATGGTATGTATCCATATGCTCTTGGGGGGATGTGGATCAAATTGACATAAACCCAGTGAGAAGCTCTTCAATTCAGCCTGCATCAGCATCCCTCCCTCCCCTCACACACTCATCCATCCATCCACACCATCTTACTGTTATTGATGAAGCCACCTCTTTATATGGTAATGTCTTTCACACCTGAAAGGCATCAGGAGGACATGATCGCTCCCTCACTCTCTTTGCACACACGCGCACGTGCACACACGATCACACTACCGTGCCTATATATATTCTCGCCTGCCTCTTGCCAAAAACACATACGTGCACGCTAACACACGCCATTATTCACGTGAACTCCATATATTTTCACCTTCTCTCTGCCTCTCACCAACATGCACAAAGCTATGAGGAGCCCATTAACGCTGATGGAGATATGTATGCGGCTCACATCTGTCACATGTCGCTGCCGTGGCAACACCAGCTGCCGTGGTTACCGGAGGCCTACTTCTGTAGTGTTATGGGATTTGGTTATTACAGGATAGCTAGCTACCTGTGTGCTGAAATACATCCCTTTGAGGACAGACTGCAGAGCAATAATACTCCCCCATTTTATCTGATAAGTAGTCTAATTACAGACAAATGACTGGCTTTGGGTGAATATTACCTAGTGACTGGGATTAGTTAAATTGATTATATCCACAAGAGTGATAACCCCATTTGTTTTTGTGGGTTGGAAAGGCATTTGAAACAGAGGATGGATCATAAACCTCAGGGTCTCGTTCAGCTGATGGCCACTACTAACGATGTGGAGCTTTTTGATTATGTTGGGTATTAAAAGGATTTGGTTGACAACTTTACGGTTAACACTTTCAGCAGTAATTCTGTGTCTAATTGAAAGGCAGACGGTGTGTTGCACAAAGCTTGTTACTCTTCATGCTTGGAGAATAACTGATTATATTAGGTGTGTTATAGATAGTGTACTATCCACTTGTGTAATTTATGATATTTTCATTGGAATGTATTTATTTTGTATTATGTATTTATTTGCAACCATTATTTTCATTATTGATTAATCTGTTGCATTTATTTTCTGCAAAATGCTCCGAAAGGGTGACAAATGCCCCCACCCCCCAAGATAACATTGTCACAATGTGTGGCTGGAAATAGATTTTGTTGTTTCCTTGTGTTTACTTGATAAATTACCTGATACAGTTGATTATTTTCTTTCTATTGAATAAAATGATCAGTTACTTGTTTCTCAGAGATGAAGTTCTGTTGAATTCATACATCCATTTTTTGTAACCACCACCATCAGGGTCACAGTGGCTGAGAGGCTGGAGTCTGTCCCAGCTGACATTGGACAAGAGATGCAGTACATCCTGGACAAGTCGCCAGTTCATCGCAGGGTACATAAAGACAAACAACCATTCACACTCACATCTACGGCCAATTTAGAGACACCAATTAACCTATTAAGTGCATGTCTTTGGACTGTGGGAGAAGGCCAGGGTACCCGGAGAAAAGCCACACAGACACGGGGAGAATATGCAAACTTGTAAACAAATAAACAAATACTTGAATACTATTTACTTCTGTTGCAATATTTATAGGCAGAATTGTTCCTTTTTGTATCTTTTGTATGTAAGTTGTGATTCAAAGATATGCTTAGCAACTAATTTATTGATGTTAATGATGGTTAACATGATAAAATTGTATAGTTACTTACAGCCAGAAGACTAGTTTTGTTTGCAGCAGAATAAAAAACAAAAACACGGAAAATGACTGCCCCCATAGCAAGCATTACAATCCTCATGTCACTACACTATATCTATCCCAGCCTAAGAAATGTGCAAAGTCCAAAATCTATGCACTCTAGAGTCTGCTGTCAGCTGTTTAATCTATATGTACATATTGCAGTTCTCACATAATATCTCTATATATACACATTCAAAAAACTCCCAGTCTTCACCCAACATGTTCAAATTTACAGATGAGAGCAATCTCAATAAATCTCAAGTTGGCTCTAAGAGGTCCTCAGGGAGTGAATGTATTCCCAAACATGTCCTTTTTTGGTTTCATTCTTATGTCTGAAGTGAAACTGTATATGTTTCACTTTATAAACATACATGGTTTTGACTTCCAGCTGATCCGAAACAGACACTTTGCTGGTGACTAAAACACACACACATGCAGAGTGACCCACTTTCCTGAGCTGAACTGGACCAACCAAAAACAGATCACCCTGCATCCATTTATGATTTGGGCGTGGATATAAGGGATGAATACACATACACAGACAGACACATGGATACACACACACACACACACACACACACAGTAGAGCAGGGACACAGGCCTTAAGTGAGTACAGCTGTGTAGCCAGATGTGCTTTTGAGCCCTGTGGTTACAAGTGCGTGTGCACTTTGCATGCGTGTTTGAGCGTCTCAACCTGAAAACCTGCTCGGCTCATTCTAATCCCTCAACAGAACACTCTTGTGCCCCCCCACACACCCACCCATGCTACCTCCGGCAATATGACCTGCCTCTCTCTCTCTCTCTCTCTCTCTCTCTCTCTGTCTCTCTCTCTCTCTCTCTCTCTCTCTCTCTCTCTCTCTCTCTCTCTCTCTCACACACACTCCTTGAGGCTCCATCTGACTGAGTAAAAGCAGCAATAAAGCTATATGGACAATATGACGTAAAATGGATTGCAGCTTAATTAATTGAAGGCAACATTTAAGTCACAGCAGAAAAAAAATGCTATGATTATTTGTTTTCCTTTATGTCTGTTCTCAATATCTGTCAGTCCATCTTCAACTCCCTTTAAGCACTTCACCTGTAAACTGTCATGTCTCTTTAGAGCCACTAGGGAGCAGACTACTCTTGAATGATTGTTCAATGAATGAACGGATGAATCAAATACCTTCTCTGCAATGTATAATACAACACTAACTAATAGTTATGTATCTAGCAAACAAGTGGATGAACCCACAACTAATATCTTGACATTTAAGCACAGTAACTAATTCTGACATGGACGTGTGTGTGTGTGTGTGTGTGTGTGTGTGTGTGTGTGTGTGGGTGGGTGGGTGTTTGTGCATTCACAATGCTTTAACTGCTAACTAAACTGCCACCCAAACATGCAAATGGCATACAAGCACAGATGAATACACACACACACACACACACACACTGAACTGCAGACACAGTCAACAGTAAGACCGATGAAGGTCATCATTTGCATAGTATTAACAGCCCTGTGTGAGAATAAGTGTGTGTGTGTGTGTGTGTGTGTGCGAGTCCAACATGGGTCAAGCATGACCTATCATGTATTCGTATGCAGAGACAGGTCTAGGCAGAGAGGTATGTGTGTGTGTGTGTGTGTGCTGTTGGGGGGGGGGGGGGGGGGGGGGGGGGTATCAGTTGGTAGATCTGTTTTTATTCCAACTGTGAGGGGTCACATATGTCCCAGTGTCCTATGGGAATAACATGCTGCTCTCATGCTGACAGCACAGCAGGAAGGGACACACGGACACACACACACACACACACACACACACACACACACACGCAGCCTAAGTGCTGCTCTGGCACATTTGTTGAAGGAGAAGGATTATTAGGTCACATTGCTTCGCCAAGGACATGAGTTCAGCTTTTCTTCGACACAAAACACCTGCATAGGTCAGTTCATTCTTGTAAAAAGAGTAGGAGAAAGAAGGCAGGAGATCCTGGCTGGCTAAGATTGTCTAAAGCCCCTCATGCAAATAAATTATGACTTATATGTACGTCATGAGTAATGAAAGATTTAATATTCAGCGCTAATACTTAATTGTACTCACACTCACAATACAATTCATTCACGCAAGAAGCCTTGCAATACAGATCCACCAGCTGATAACTGAGACTCGTAGGACTCACAAGCAAGCGCGAGTAGGAAAACTTTGTGCATGGGCACAGAGGTGCACGTTAACTCTCCTGACTGTGAAATTAAGAATATCCAGTGTGTTGCATGTACAGTGTAGCACACACAAAGTCCTTCCGATTTTCCAACTCCCTCGATTCATTTTCTCATTCATACTTTTGAGTTTGACTCTGCAGTTGTTAACAATGTGCTCATTGTATGTAATATGCATGGACATATAGCACAAGTTACAGTACTGTAAGTTATGCGTCTGTGCTTATTCTACACCGCAATAAAGTTAACCACAACGGGGAAGCTTTAATCAGCCTGAACTAAACCTCACAAATAACATTTTAATTAGTGGTCTGCCCACCGACAGTCCCCATTAACCCCCGCTGTCCCTAACCATTTCCAACTGCCATGTTCTCGAGCTAATAAGAACTCACTGTCTGCACCTCTGTGTCTCTCTTACTGGTTGTACAGCAAGTCTTTCTGTCCCACTGTGGTCCTATATCTGACTCCCTCTTGCTGAATGCACTTTATTAGCCCTGTGGTGCATAATGCATGCTAATTTGTTACCAATTAACTCCAAGTCTGATGTGCAGCCCCCCTGTATTCATAACTAAAATCCAGTCAACTGCAGCAGAAGATCATCGAACCCGGAGGCAACATGTTTAGAAATTATGCAGAGTCAAAAGCCCTGCCAGGAGGGCTTCCAGTGTGTTACTTCATGCCTTCTACGTGCATAACCACTACTTTTTTTCCAAGTCAACCAATGTCAAAACCAATATGTACTACTACTCTACAATAATGTTTATCAACAGAACACTGGCAGTTCAAGCTGCATGAAACACAATTTTCCTGTTTTTTAACATGTTAGTTGTTGTTAGTGCAGGTTTTTTTTTGTTGACTAATCATAATTCATAAGATAGGCCCATTATTCAGTATGAGTTATGTAGTGATAAATTTATATAGATATGATTTCATACTGGATACCGGATCATAAATCATCGCACAACACTCAGAATAATGGTACTAATGGAATTAAAATTGATTATATGGATTACCTGCAGAAAAAAAGAAATCACCTGTCAAAGAAAATTAGAAAAAGACAGCTATCTATATGGATTCATATATGCCCTAGCTGGAAAATGTCTTTCCATAACCCATCAAAAGGAGAAAAGCAATATAGCATAAAACACCAAGACAAAAATCAAAATAGCCTTGTCTGTGTCATCTGTTATTTTGTTTTTGACACTCTGTCGATGATTGATTAACAGCTTCAGATAGGATAATTATCCTAAATCCCAAAGGCTGTTTGGTCTCTGCTCTTTTAAACAGCTGGTCGAATGAGGGTTGAACAAATTACAGCATCCTTATGATTTATGGCAACAATAACTCTGACAACACAGAAAGCAAGGGAGTGATTAGAGGCCCTGTCTTTCATGAGTAACCAAGTTAATAAGTGTCACTGTCCAAATGCCACAGTTAATGAAGGAACAAGTTATTTTTGGAAGCTCTGCTACTGAGGATAACTAGCTCACCACTGGGTGACAGAACAGGTTATATAGAAACATACAATAAGATTTACACACACACTGAAAACCGCAAGACAGAAGGGAAAGCAGGCAGTCTAGTTTTTACCTTGCTGGAGTAAGGTCCAGGGATGAGCAGTTTCAGTGCTTGTCTTTTCAGCTCTGTCAGCCGAGCGTTGCAGTTCTCACACCATATCCCTCTTTCACTACCCGGAGAACTTCCACTGCCTGAGGCTGGTGACCCTGTCCCAAAACCCGGGGAGCCGCCCAGAGAACCAGGAGATTCTGTCCCAATCCCAGGAGAGATGGTACCCGGTGAACCAGAGAAGGACCCTGGTGAGGAGATTCCTGAGCCTGGGGATGGGGTGCCTGTTGAGCTTGGCATGGAGCCAGCTCCTTCTGGGGCGGGGCGTGTGTTGGAGCGGGTGGTTTCCTCATAGGCCTTTCGGTACCATGTGTCCGGGAAGAAGGACGCAGATTTGGTTGGTGAAGTGTCAGGCATCTGTGACAATTTTAAAAAAAAATATCTTTTTCACCACATATGTTTGAAATGTCCTAGCAGGAGAAGCACAGGTGTAAACATTTCTATTAATTAATGATAGTTATAGATCACTACATCCACCTAGCTATATTCAGTTGAAATTAACACACCATCCATTTTCTGTGGGTCTGCTGAACATATATCTGAAATTCATGAGACCAAATCAAGGACAAATGATTCTGATGGGAAATAAATTTACCTCCAGTCTGCATGCCAACAATTGATAGATGGTGAATATAATTTCTTGGAAAGAAACTTGGAGATTAAACATATGGCAGACAGTCACAGTCATTGAGAAGACAAGGTGCCTGAACCAACATCTGGACATTATATTAAATGGTCAAACAATTAAAAACGTGCAAACAGGAAGCAATGTTGAACATTGATGGTCCGGCAACTCAAGTCATGGCAGTCCAAATATTGAATGCTTCCATTACCGTGTAAATAGGATCAAGTCAGATTCCGTGTGGAGACCTGTGTTGTTTTTCTCTACTCAGACAACCACATGTGAACATCAAATGAGCCACAAAGAGTTGAAAATTAGATCTTTTGCGGCTGGGTAAGTCCAGTCAGAGAGAGCAGACCTATTGATGTGGTGGTGGCGTAGAGAGGTTGGGTACTATAGCTGCTGTATTCCCTCACAAGGTCTGTAATAAGGAAGCAATGAGTAGGCTGATAAGTGGGAATGCACGAGCATCTCCAAATGGAGAGGTTGGTATAATGTGAGTTATAAATTAACACTAATGGAGACAGGCAGTAGTCGCAGGTGTGAGTGTAATACCTGATTTAGTTGCTTGGTTCTCGGATAGTGATAATTAAGAGATGTGGGAGATCTATCAGTGAAAACGCATGCCACTGTTGTGACGGGATGAGCAGTGATGTGTGAAATGTGATCTTCACAAAGCAATCAATCAACAGCATGAACACAAATACTGAAATGAGCTTTCACGAGTTTAATATTCACATCTGCATGAGCAAACTACAGCTCCCTATTAAAACTGCTGGGTAGGTGTGATATCAAGTGCATGCATCACTAAATGGATGATAGGGTTGTTTTTTTTTAATGTTTACCACACACAGAGGTGTGTCCACCCCTCAGTTACTGGAATGAATGACCTACCCCATATTTTCTGCTCCTGCTGCTCACAGACCTCTCCTTGGTCCCCGACAGTGAAGTCATGTTGGAGGTGAGAGGAGGGGGTGAGGAGAGGAGAAAGAACCTCTGCTGCTGCTTCACATTCAAAAAGAGACCGCCGGATCGATTTCAATTAACCACAACGCCCCTGCAGTTTACTCTTCTCAATCTGGAGGCAACCTCACGCCACTTCCAAATGCATGTGGACACCGGTTACATCCCCATTCCGTCGCCAAGAGACTGAAAAGAAATCCTAGAAGGTTTTTGTTGTCTTTTTCCGCGGGTTGCTGTTTCTGAAAAGCCCTCGAATCACTTCTTTTAAAAAAAACACACACACACAATCAGAGAATTCATACAGGTCGTGTAGAAAGAAGCAGACCGCTCCCTGTCAGCAGAGGCTGATCTGCGCTCTCTGCTCAACAGCGCTCCGGACTGGCAGCGCGCTCAGCCCAGCCTCTCTCCATCAGCTCTGCGCCTGAGCCCGGCCAGGTAAAAAAAGAGGACAAAAAAAACCCACCTCCAGTGCAAATTCCTCTTCATGGGGCGCCGACAAAGTCACGACTCATTGGATCGAGAAAGATCTGACAGGTGCAGACCACGGCTAAAAAGCCAGCACCTCGTTGTTTATACTTCAAGTGTTGCTATCTGTGCCCTCCTGTTGACTTCCCGAGGCTCCGCACTCTGCTGAAGCCAGCAGCGGACTGGAGACACTGGAGAGAAGGCGCACATCTGGAGGAGGGCGGGTCCACCCTGCCCCTCGTCGACTGCAGGCCAATGCACACCCAGAGGTTCCAGCTGAGTGGCAGGTAGACTGCTGCCTGTGTGAATGAGAAACCTGGACTTAGGGGTGGGAGGTTTACAACATTGTTTTAGGATGTTGTTCGGATTATATGGTTGTGGTTTTAACTGTGAATAACTGTGTTTTTAACTGTGAATAAACACACAGGAGTGTTTTAGTTATTTACTTAGTTATTTTCTAGATAGAATATAAATAATACATAAAAAGTGTAGAGAAAAATACAGTGCAATTGAGCTGAATGAAAGAAATAAGAAACGCCCAACCACCTGAAGTATTTACATAATTTTTTGGCAACTTAATTGCCATTTTTAATAAAGTAGGCTACTGATAAAGTGAAAGCATTTTGGAGTCCAGGGGATGGAGTTGAAGAAAAGCAGCAGATTTCAGAGGGATGTTTTGCCACTACTATCATTATGACAGGCGTAGATATTGATAAATAAGGCAACTGATAAGTGTCATGATGGCTCTGATACTATCGCTAACACTGTGAAACAATCGTCTCAAAATCTCAGTGGATTATGTGTAAGTGGTGTTGCACACTCGGGGTGTTTTTGGGAAGTGCATAGTAAAAGAGAACAGGTTATGAGTGATTACACAGTGCCCTCTACTGCTGCCTGAAAGTTACTGCTGGAGAGATACAGACACCCAACAGCTGAATGACTAAAGAGTAAGTTGGACTAATTTATCCGTTATATGGTAATAGTCTGTACTGTTAGATTTTGCAGCATCATGTTCATGGGTCACTATTTCACCATCTACTTTCAGGCATTTTTTTTTTCACAATGCATTTTGACCATTTTGGCCTGTCACAGTAGGAAAAGAACATCTGTAAGTAATAATCAATGAAATGATGTAGTGATGACTGATTTAGCTGCTCTCCCAGTTTCAGGGTCCTGGTATTGTGCATGCTAGCTCATTATCCCACTGTCATGGGATATTTGAAATGAACAGAGGCTGCCATTAATGTTACTATAACACCTGCACTTTTCTGGCCATGACAAGTGAAAATGTCTGCTGTGAAAAAGGCCTGTTGGCAGTTTATTGAGGGAAAAAGCAGGCTCAGTCATAGAAATATATGCCTAAATAATTACAAAAATAGTCCTTTAAAAGAGACAGCAAATTAAACCATACATCATTATGCACAGATTTAGCTGCAGTACCTGGGGATTGATCACTCATTCAACAGTTAAAGAAGAGCTCATTATGGGTATTGTTGATGTGATAGTTTTGCTCGGTCCCTGCACATGTAAGTGTTGACTGAAATGAACATGAAGAATAAGGAATGGAACGTAAGCTGCTATTGAATGCAGGAAAGAGATGCAGGTAAAAGCACATAAGTTGGTATCTTCCTGAGAAAACATGAGATATTAGGAATAAGGAACGAGGATATATTTTTTCCAAGGTGATACATGGTATGAAAAGTGAACATTTTAGTAGCTTATTTTTAGATTTGTGACCAAATTTAGCAGCATGTCCAGCATAAGATAAACTCTCTGTGTCATGAGTGGCATGCATGACTACTCATGCATATTAAACTCACTTGGCAATGGGGCAGTGGTATTGCACATTGTCAGTTAACTTCTGCTACTTCCCTATCAGAGAGGAAGTTATTAACCACAAAATGAGGTGCAGATTTGGCAATAATACTGACTCATAGACAGGTGAGATTATTGTACATATTCCTCCACCCATTCATAAAAGTTGGACTACTGTCATGCCTTCACCTTCCTGGGAAGAAAAATCAGCTTACAGACCCTTGAGTGATGCTCATCAGAGGGGATTTAGAAGTGGGTATTATCCCCTGCACGTCTAAAGCCCGTCCTGTCCTCCTCCGGTACAGCAGGTGGCGGTAGGTGCGGGTCGTGAAGACAGACAGCCTCTATATATAATCCGCGAGTGTGATGTCAGCCAGTACAAAGTACTGTTCCTGTTCACAGCAGTCGCGACTTGTTGGGTTTACCACCTTAAATGTTTGGTACACTGTTGCAATCTGGGAACATTTGTTTTCAGTCCAAGAGACGCAGTGAGTGCATGCACGACGGGCTCAAACCAACTAACTATCCAAATAAACGGGCGAGTTGAACGTTTTAAGGTGAGTGGCTAACGTGACACTTCGTTTTGCCTGCGGTCACTTAATCTCCTAGTTTGGAGTTGTTCGTGTGCAAATGAAATGTTTGATAAAGCCCACGCTAATTCGCCCATAAACCGAGCAAACATATATTTCTGTTTGTTATGCCACGTGATGAGGAGATGGCAGTAAATGACAGCAGCCGCGGCCATTGCTCGCTGTTGTTTGTTTACTAGCATGCTATGTAGGGTTGCAGACGTGTTGACGTCCTGTAGCTTTTTTTGGGTAGGCACTCGTCAGCGTTGAGTCATTTTGTCTCTCCAGCTCAGAGTACGTGTTGAGGTGTGTGTCGGCGTGTTTTTTGGGGCGTTTTTGTATCGTTGAATCCCTTAATGCAAGCTCCTCTGTGCAGGCATTAGCCGAGCTGTCTCTTAGCAGGGTTAGTACTCTGTGTACAGATGTATAAATATGGTGCTTACCTTGGACACAAGGACGATAGAAAGTCTGCCCAACAACAGTGCCTGAGGTGGTGAACTATCTAATTTGACGTTTTATTGTGTTTTATTTTGTTTCCATGGCGACAGGCTTCACAGTGTTGGTAACAGATATTGCTTAAGATGGCATTTATCAACAGTGCATCCTACTGGCGGAGGCTGGCTGAATACTGTAGGTTGGTTCCTGAACTGTCCTCTCCCTTCTGAACGCACAGTTGCCAAACGTATCCATCGGACAGCATATGGTAAGAGCGCTGTGCCAATGAACTTAAGGGAAAGCTTTCCAAAGAGAGGACGACGCCAACTCATACAACAATGAAAGGTGACCCCATGTATAATCTTGTCATTTCACTTTCCGAATGCGGTTGTTAGTCAGCTAAATAGGAGTGGAAATATGACCGTGTTTGATCTTCCAGGTGGGCCTCAGAAAACAAGAAAAGGGAAACTTCAGAAGACAGAAACTGAGAAAGCTGCCTCAGACAGCATTTCATCTCAAGCACCTGGGGAATCTAATGCTGTGCCAGCCAGTGATATTGCCAATGTCAGCCAGTCCACTGCAAGTCCCTTGTCAAGAACTCCAAAAAGAGGAAGAGGACAAACAAGACAGACACAAGACGCCTGTCTGACCTCCACACCGGTCCGCAGCTCCTCCGCTGACGCTTTGTCCAGCATTTCAAAATCCTGTGCTGGAGCAAACCAAGTGCATCTAAAATATGATGAATTCATCACTCAGTTAAAGGTACTTCACTGATAAATATTGTTTCTACACTTCAAACCAACAGATTTTTCAGCCTGCAAAATGAATTTCAGTGATACATGTAACCCATTTTTAATGTCTGCTCTGTTGTAGACATCAGAGGCAGACTCACAGTGCTCCAATTCAAAACCTCAGAGCAGACGTGGGCGGCCTCCTGCTTCACAACCAAGACAAGTTAGAAAAAGGGCATCAAAGGAACAAACACAGGTGTGCAGTAAAACCAGTTGCCCACCAGCCAAGTGTCGGTGTGTCAGGACACAGAAGTCGAAGATCACTGCTCAGCCATCCAAACGCTCCAGACCAAGATTTGAACTGGAGCAGCCCGATGCAGAGAAAGAGAAAGGTAGTGGCTTATTACTGTTTTTCTCATGGAGAGTCATTATAATACTTTGTTGTGTATTTTAAGAATTCATCACCCGTACAATCCAAAATTATAATTTAATTAATATTATTGTTGTTGCCCCCCCCAAAGATGAGTCTTTGCTGTCTTCAGATCTATCGATAGAGCTGAGTCACCATGAGGAACAGCTGCAGTCTTTGTCCTACCAGGAAGATGAGAAGAGTGATGAGGAGGAAGAAGAGCTCCAGAGTTACTTAATGCAGGTGGACAAAAGTGAGAACGATTGCAGTGACTGAATGCAAATAACCTCTACAATGACTAGTATGGACTGGACTGGTGTGTACATGCTGTATACTTTAAGAGGTTTTATTTTTTATGTTTCAGAACCCCACTCCATTACAGAAGGAGCGTTTGTATGGTACAAATTTAGAAATTATCCATTCTGGCCTGCATTGGTGAGTGGAAAGAAGTGATTCTTATGAACACTTGTCTTTATGAAGGTTTATATACAGAGAAATACACAATTTCTTACTACTACTACTAATACTTTTGCCTACATCCAGCACTTTGTCATCTGAAAAGCTTGAACTAAACCTTTTTATGACTCAACCAAACACTTATTATTATTATTATTATTATTATTATTATTATTATTATTATTATTATTATTATTATTAAATTGTTCATACATTTTCTATGCTACAACTTATATTGGATGACTTATAATTACAGCACTATAAAGACTGTTTATTATAGCTATGCAATTAAACTAGAAGATGGTGGAAATTGATTGGTGAAATTTGAATGAACAATGATTATGGGCCTGAATTATGAGTGTCCCAAGATAAAATCTGTGGTCAGGATTTGCAAAACAGCAAACCCTGAAAGCTCTAATGATTTAAATCTATATTCTTTTACTCTGCAGGTAAAAAGCGTAAACCGTAAGCAGAAAAAAGCCAGCGTCATGTTCATTGATGACCCAATGATTCACAAAAAGAAAGGGTAGGAAATGAATTGTTGGTTAATGCCACTGCACCTTTAAAATACAATGGACTTTTATAATGGTTGTGAAGATCGCTAGGCCACAGAGTCTCTGCAGATTAAACCTCTTGATCTTGTAGACAGTGGCAGCAGCGGTGTCTGAAATTAGTCATTTGAATGAAAGCCATGCATTCATCCTGTAGAACTAGAGTGGTAGTTAAAAAAAAAATAATAAAAATGCCAGGTCAGGTTTGATGTGTGAATTGCTGGCACACTTTCAAATCGTCAGGAGTTTATTTTTAGATGTGTGTTTGTCTTTGAAGGTTTACAGTGGCTCTGAAAGCCCTGAAGCCATTTGACTGTGAAGAAGCTGATGAGCTTGTGGTAAGAAAAGCTCATAGATCATAATCATATACAAAAAAAATTCAATCACATCAAAAAAAATGTTTTCGTGACACTGTGGCAGACGTCTATGTCTCTTGTATTTGTTTTCAGTCTAAAGCCAAAGAAAAGTATGATGCTGCAATTGAGTGGTCCTTGGAGCTCATAACAGACTACAGTTTCCGGATTGGTAAGTATTCTCCATTTAATGCTTGTGCAGAAAGGAACAAATAAAGGGTACTGATATTTGCATGTATCATATCTAAACCAACCCTGATAACAAAAAGCAGTTATGGAAGATGAATGAATATATGTAAATTATATTGTTCTGATACCACGGAGTTGTTTTTCCTCTGTAGCATGTGGCTCGTTTTCTGGGTCCTTCATCGAGTACTTTGCTCATGACATGAGTAAGTTTCATTGTGTAACATTCATAAACAGCACCATAGACTATTCCTTTACCCAAGAATAAGTACATCTGCAGCCCTACTTGCTCCTGACGACGCTCTTTACCGTCTGTCCTCAACTACTCCAGGCTATCCAGTGAGGAGAAAGTACCCACAGGCAGCATCAGAGAGACTAACCATCGCCAACGACACGTCCACAGAGGTGCCGTCTGACGATCATAAAGAGGACAGCTTTAGTGAACAGCAGGAGGAGGTTACCAGGAGTTCAAAGAGGCTGCTGCCAGACCGGAGTCATGCCGCCCACAACCGTGCTAATGAGAAGCTTGTACATTTCATTGTGAAGCAGCGCATGGTGGAAGGACGCCTTCTGGTATGATTAATGGAGCTTATTGTATTGCTATACTGGTACTTTCTCAGTAGCAGTGGATGTTGGAAGTCAGTCAGACATGAATATGTGTCAGTGCCAAGTCATCTGACTAGATAAACCAGCTCTGCATGTTGGACTGTTGTTGGAGTTTAGTGAAACGTGTAATCTGCCTGCTTGAAAACTATACAGAACTTCAGCAGTTCATTCTGCTAATAACTTTCTAATATTACTACTTTACGTTGACCAAAATGAATCACTGCAAGTGTTATTTTACCTTATTGGATCTTAAATACTACAAATATAATTTATACAGTTTCATATTGCACAATTAACTGCAAGAGCTCACTGGTTTTGTAAAAACATGGGTGTGTTTTGCAATTACAAGTGAAAACTGATGGCATCTGCTGTAAGATTTTAATGTGGGAAAAAAATGAATCTTAATCTTTTAATGTCTCATTAGGTATCATTTGTAGCATTAAAACAACATGCAATATGTTAATAAACCCATCCTTCCTGTTACTGCTCTCCTCACAGGCTGTGATTCGTGGGCAGCAGCAGTCCAGATGGCTTCGTTCCTTTCTGAGTGCCAATCGGAGACGGGTGGTGAACATATACCTGGAAGATGATCAGCAGTTGGACCAGGTCTACTGGTACCTAAGTGAGCTGTACGCAACGGCCGTGGCCACCGCCCCTTGTCTGACTGAGATCAAATCCATGGAGCGTGTCCCTTTTGTCCTGGATGTGCTCCTGCCTGAGGTGAGCGAAAGCTCTCTAATACACGTTTGTTTGTTATTAAAGCATGTGGTATGTTTCCTGTTTGAGTGGCACAGGCGTTTAAGATTGTCCTCCTGTGCAGGCCATCATCTATGCTATAGCTGGGGTGGACAATGTCTCCGTAAAAAAGGCAGAAGAAAAGTACCTAAAAGGACGATGTATCAGCAACAGGTAAGAGTAAAAACTAAATGCACTAATACTGACTGTGATTGATATGTTACTGACTTTTTTTTTCCATTTCAGAGAACGACAAGAGTTTGACTTGATGATTGAGAGGCAGATGAAGAACAAATCACACCCGCAGAACACTGCACTTGCATTATTCTCTGACACCATCAGTTAGAAGACAGATTATATTGTTTTAAAAAAAGCAGCAGAAAACAAAAAAGCAACTATTTTTGTATTGAGTCTTTGTTTTTCTTTGTTTTGTTTTGGGGTTTTTTTTTGGTTAATGTAGCATCGTTTGTGTGCCTTACAATCACTGATAAATCTTACCACATTCGTTCAATTGTGATTTGGCTTTTTAAAAGACACAACACTTTAAAGATTGGTTTTTAAAAAGAGATTCACAAAAACTGGTTTTCAAAATCTTCAGTATATGTATACTTCAATAATGTCAGACTGTCTTATCCACCTGCCTAACTGTTTGCTGCTAAACTATCCAGAGCTGATCATGCTGTCTGTACATGCTTGTTTCACAAAAAATATTTTTTATAAATGTTTTGTCCAACAGTAAAGGCTTTTTGCACACTGAAGGATGTATAAGTGCCAAATAAAAAAAAAAGCTTTCAGCACACAGTGTCATCACAGCAGTATTTCCCAGGTGATACAAAATTAACAAACTGGTCCAGAGGGCCAGCTCTGTCCTTGACTGTCCTCTGGACCACAGAGGAAGTAGAGGAGAAGAGGATGTTACCAAAGCTGACAGGAGCTGAACCTCCTGCATGAGCACCGTCAGCATGATGAAGCGTCTTTCATTCCGACAGCTGACTCTTTAACGCCATCATGACATTTTCATTTTTTTCTATATATTTCTTATTTATATAATTTCTTATCCACCTTGTGTATACAGGCTGCTGTGACAAGTGAATTGCCCTGTGTGGGATCATCAAAGTCTATACCATCTTTTACAAAGCAGAGTTGCTAGAGAGGCCTCAGGGCAAAGATTTGCTTTTGGGACCCCCTTCTGATATATTGAATAAAATCCATGCATTCATTTAGAAATCTTACTATTTCTGTTCACGCAAGAAAATCACACGTCCTATAGTGTGATTAAAATAGTAATTGAATTGATAGTGTAGCGCAATTGCTTGTTTTATACTATATTCATCGCACTGTACACAGCCAATCGAAACATGACCTCAGCAGAGCTCCGCTTAGGAAACCACATGAGTACTGTAACATAAGCACATCCTCTTTTGCTTTTTTTCAGTCCTTCATTCTGCCATCTGAGGTAGATCCTTTTTCAGCTGAAACTACTTTGGTACACTTAAAACCTTGTGAATGTCTTTTGGATCATTGAAGTTAGAACATGTCAATTATGTCCA
Source organism: Nibea coibor (assembly GCA_023373845.1). Taxonomy (NCBI): domain Eukaryota; kingdom Metazoa; phylum Chordata; class Actinopteri; family Sciaenidae; genus Nibea; species Nibea coibor. Next base: position 13,559,135 of record CM041738.1, read on the forward strand.
AACATCAAAGATCCACTTTGCGACCCAACAGTGAGATGAAGCGTGTGCCACAGTCTTTACATCCTGCTACTGCTTGCAGTACAAGAGTACCTGTTGTGACACCACTACATGATTTTAAAGCATTTTTTCTCTGTCTGCTTAATTTAGAAACATCCACAGGCTGCCTAGAGTTTGAGGGAGAAGTTGAAGTTTTACTGCTTCCTCTTTCTCATACAGTGGAACATAGAAGCGTCACTCATGCGCACAAACATTATGGACGCATGATCATGAAGTATAGTGATAAATACAGACACATTGTTTCCACAGGTGATCTAAAAATAGGTCAGTACACTCATCTCATTCTAAATTTACTTAGATTTGCCCCCAATTAAACTCCTAATAATAATACCATTTAACCTGTACCATAATTTGTACTATTCTTTATACTACAATTTTTCTTAGTCAGTCTTTTTTATTGTACAGGAGTGTGTTATATTGAGAGGTGTTTCTAATATTGTGGCCCTCTCATGTATGTAAATGGAATGGGCAAAATATTAGAAACACTTCTCAATATAATCAAGTCCACTTTAACACTACTGTAAACTACAACCTCAACAACAAACATAATAGTTAAATTATTACTTCTCTGACAGAGTCTAGAACAACTGATATCTATCTATCTATCTATCTATCTATCTATCTATCTATCTATCAGTTGTAGTTTTTCTGTTCTGGGCTACTTGTAAAAAAAAATGCAGTTCAACATGGCAGACTCCATGGAAGAGGACCCACTCCGGCTGTAGATATAAAGGGCTAATTTTATGTCAGAAAACACAACAATTCTTATTTTAAGGTTATTATACACTAATAAAAACAGAGTAACTATTATTAAATTAAATTCCTGACGATAGATCATCCTAAATCTTACACATTGGACCTTTAAGCAGAAACTACGCCCAGCCGCGGAGAGCAGCACTGCGCGGTCGCTGTCTCCGCTCTGCCAGAACAAACACCGCCGAAGAAGCGGAGCATGGAGCACTTTCCCACTGTGGAAATGGCGCTTTGAGGCGGTGAAGCCTGAAGTCAGAGGCAGCATCTTGTGCTTGTCAGTCAGTTGAAGCGCGCAGAGGGCTCTACGCATGAGTTGTACGTTGAACAGGAGCGGAGTATGACAGAGGAGAGAAGAAATCGGGAGATTCGTCAAGGAAACCAACACATTCGTGGCTCTGATAAAGCCGTCAACATCGGACAGGTAGTGTTAACGTTGGTAGCAGCTAGCGGCACATTGCATCACGTTTTCCAGCGTAGCTGGGGAAAGAGCTAACACGGCTAGCCGACCAAAGTGGCTTGTGTTGGCTAAACCTCCAAAAAGATTTATAGTAAGCATGTTACGTGTTACTAAGCAGTGCCGGCTGTGCCGTGATGTTGCTAGTAGCTACAGGCTAGTTAACGTAGTCTGTTCCTTATTGTCAGACTACACTACAGGGCTAAAGCTAAGCAGCCTAGCTTCATTTCTTAGATTGAAGTACAACCGGGGCGCGTTGCCGGAGAGATGTGGGTTATATTATGGTGTTGGCCCCGCTAAATTGACAACATTAGCCTCGATTGTCAGTTGCGAGAGAAATTAGTTACACCCCGCGTCGCTAACTTTAACCACTATAATATTAGTTTATTAGCCAACGTAGCTAACTCTGGCTAGACAAGCTAGCCACCCCGACTTTGTTTAACTACTTACTCTCCGGGTGATTAAAGTAACTTTGGGATTAAATGTTAATAAGTGCCGATGTTAGTTGTTTGTTGTAACACGGATCTAATAACTGAACAGCAGATACATCACGAAATAAGTGTTGTCATCCTCACAGTATGCACATAGCTAGGTCAGCTAGCTTAAGTTTAACGGTGGTTAAATTGTAATCCTGCATGACCTTGCATGCTAACTGGGTAGCCTGCTAATGCACTGAGGAAAGTGTATAAGGCAGCTATCAGTCGTCGCACGGCACTAAATAACACGAACGTGAGATTAATATGGTGTTACTGTGTCCGGTGTTTAACGGCACTGTGCGTTATAATGTACAGATAAAGAGATCTCCTGTTTGTTTACATTATGTCAAGCCAGCTCTATGCTAACAACTGCAGATGCTGAGGCTAAACAGATGCTAACGAACGAGCTAACATCAGCCTGTTAACTAACTTTTAAACATCAATGACGTTTGAAACCAGTCTCACGCGTTTGAGGATTACATTTGAAAGCTATTCTGGGTTTTAACAAATGTGTGAGAGTTATAATGTTCATGGCTGCTAACACACAAATCTTGCAAATATTGACACGCGAGCGCCTGGTGTTTTATTTGGTGAAGCTAGATTTGTCGACTTGTTTGCAGCTGTGAACTCTCTGCCTCTCCCTGTAACGGCGTGGTGACGCCATTCGGTGCATAAACGTGTCTTATTTAGTTGGTTTAGTGTTAAAGTGTGTCAGCGTGTTCAGCCTTCACGTCACTGCATGTGGCTGCGTAGTGACAGGCTTGTTGCGCGGGAGTTCACTTGAATGCACTGTGTTTTCCAAAGTGGTCACAGAGGGCAGTGTTGTGTCCGTTTTTCTTAAAACACCGTGCAGCCGACACACACGTTTCCACTTACTGTAGGTTGAGTTGGCCTTGAAAGCGTCACCGTGTATACCACACTGCTGCAGATAATATTATCTATTTGGAGCAGCAGTGCAGTAACAAGGCTGAGGACAGCGTACACAGTGACAGACATGGCTCTAACATTTAGAGTGATTAGACATCAACACAGGGTGAAACACATGAACACAAATACTAGCATGCATTGTTGTTTTTTATGACATTATCATCTATAGAGGGCTTACAAAATGTCCCATCAGGGATTATTTGAGTTCATTTTACTCTTGGCACTTATTTATCAGCGCTCATATTTGCAAACATCTGTGTACGGCAGTACGTCACGCGTACGTGTTGCTGATGATTAGGACGCAAACCCAGTTGCAGCCCCAGTTGTCAGCAAGTTTGCTGACGGCGCATTTCCTGACAACTGGGGCTGCAACTGTGTGTTTGAAAGGCCTCTTTTGTACTGTAAACGCAGCCGAGCAGATAAAGCCTGAACTGGATTTATGGAGTAGGAGGGGTTTAGATTTTACTTTGACTTTTTAAATTTGTGAGGATTTCTCAAGGGCAGAGTGATGCTGACCACGTAAACTCATTTCAGCATTCATTTTGCAGTTTTGCATTTTAGTTAGGAACTACTGATGAAGGGTAAACAGACTAACAGCTGTTTCTAACACACTGCATGTCCTGTGTTGTGATTTTTTTTTTTTTTTTACAGTGAACAATGCATGACCTGACTGCCCAAGTCACCAGCAGCCTGCTGCCTTTCCCAGGAGTGACTATAGATGCTCTGGGGGAGGATGAGATCACCCTAGATTCTGTGCTACATGGGAAGTTCACTGTTGGTAAGTCTTTTTTTCTTTTACTAAACTCTGATCTCTATATATTGGTTTTAACGCCCTCACCTCCCTCACCTTTTGTCTGTGTGTGTGAAGGCCGCTGTGGGCTGGCCTGGTTGGCCTGTGGCCCCCATCTGGAGGTCGTCCATGCAGTGACGGGTGAGCGGCTGTCTGCATACTGCTTCAGCGGTGGAGGCGAGCACCCGCCCAGTGTGCTAGCCGCCAGGGACTTCAGCTGGCTGAAACGGTCAGAGCGCTGTGTTTCACTGTCTGTCTCTTTATCACACTTTTAATGTGGATTGTACAACAGTTTAATACCAGTCAAACATGTGATGATTGAGAGTCAACAGCTGTCAGAATCACATGCTTACTACTTATTTTACTAGGTCTGGATTGCTGGTTGGCTTAGAGGAAGCAGAAGGCAGCGTGCTGTGTCTTTATGACTTGGGACTCTCACGAGTGGTCAAAGCTGTGGTTATACCTGGCAGGGTGAGTTTAGATTCAACTTTCTAAACACACTTATCTGTTTTAGCCCATTTCTGTTTGAATACCAAAGTTGTCCAGTGTCTTGTCCATCGAATCCTGAACGTCGCCCGTCTCTTTTCTTCTTTCAACCCTCTGTTGTGTAGATTACAGCTATCGAGCCGTTAGTGAGTTACGGTGGAGCAAGCACTTCGACCCAGCACCTTCACCAGAGCCTGCGCTGGTTCTTTGGCATTGCGGCCGTAGTTACGGATCTCGGTCATGTTCTGCTTGTTGACCTCTGTCTCGACGACCTGTCCTGTAGCCAAAGTGAACTGGAGGCTTCAGGTGAGAAGCTTGCATGATGAAACTGATTTCTAAGTTCATATGATATGTGCTATATGTGAGAGATTCCCCGATGCTGCACAGGATGCAGTCTGTCTTGTACGCAACCTTTTTGAAAAATTTATTATATACTGACACCTACAGGTGTCGATTGTAGGTGTAAATTAGTAAAGGAGTGCCTAGGTAGTTTTTCCTGCCACACATCTTTGTATCTCCATCTTAAACCATCTCTTTCTGTGTTTCCTTTCTGTTCCCAGACCTGCAGGTAGTCACCAAATCTCCTGCAGAGATTCCCAGGCTTAGAGAAGTCAGCACTCGACAGGGAAGACATCTTTGTCTCCAGCTGAATGGGCCCAGCGGAGTTGGAGCCACAGCTCTGCAGTACATCTCCAGGACCAACCAGTTGGCGGTGGGATTTTCTGATGGATACTTACAGCTGTGGAACATGAAGGCTCTGAAGAAGGAGTGAGTCTGACTTGTATATTTTGGGGAAGCTGTATGGGTCTCAAGTCTGGTTAGCGTTTTCTTTGACATAAGTTATTACTGCAGGTCGTGTAGAGTAAATTCTGACTGTATTTTTCCAAACATAGATACCACTCCCAGTTAGAAGGTGGCAGAGTGCCCGTGCATGCCTTCACCTTCCAGGAGCCTGAAAATGACCCCAGGAACTGTTGCTACCTCTGGGCTGTCCAGTCTTCTCAGGACCTGTAAGTGTGTTTTATAGCATATAACAAGCACTCCACGCAGGCACAGTGTGGTTTCCTTTGTTTGTTTGTTAGTTCTTTAAGCTTTTATTTTTAACTCCTCTCACTCCCACACAGCGAGGGAGATATGGTCAGCCTCCGCCTGCTTCAGTTGGCCTTCAGTGAAAGGAAGTGTCTTGCTTCTGGGAAGATCCTCTATGAGGTCTGTAGCGTATACAAGATCCAACAATATTTACCGTATGTTCACTTCAGTTCTTTACAATGCTGGTCCTGGATGAGTCCCAGCAAAGCTACTGTAGATTTCCCTCCGTTTATGATTCTCCCTCTTTAACTTTGTCACTCAGGGTCTGGAGTACTGTGAGGAACGTTACAGTCAGGAATTAAGTGGCACAGCTTTCCCTCTCAGGGCCCAGACCACCAACACCCGCCTGCTGAGTTGCCAGACCATCGAGAAGTTCAGACCCCATCCCGACAGGGATGACAGCATGAACGACGGTTAGCGTTTTCCCCTGATGCTGCCTGTGGAAGAAGGGACTGTGTTAGGATTAAAATAGTTTCTGCTGAACAATGGAGCACAGTCCTGTTCTTTATTTAGATTTGTAGATATGTATGTACTCGCTCTCTCTCGTTGCTGCTTTCACTTTTCACCTCACCCACACTTCTTTTCATTTTCAGTTGCATCTCCAGACACCAGTGTTTCTATCTTCAGCTGGCAAGTGAAGGCCTACGGTCAGGGAACTCCATCTACCTACATCGGAGTTTTTGACATTAACCGTTGGTACCACGCACAAATGCCAGACTCTTTAAGGTATGATCTCTTTAAGTTGTTTTTTTTTAATGCAAACTCTCCAACTTTCTGATAATTTAACTGTGATTTCATTGTATGAAACCAGATATGGGACAGAAAATATAAAAAAATAGTGTGTAGTGTAAGGTAAAAATTTCAGTTATGCACAGATAGATAGAATAGATAGAGGCCTACATATTGAAATGAAACAGAAATTGGACACTTTGGGTACTGATGAAACCATTTTAAAAGTGTATTTTTTATGATTTATTCATGATTATTCAGATTACAGAACAAAAGACTAATAGACACCCAAGATTCGTGAAGTTTGTCTGATCCTTATTGCTGTTTTGACAGCAGCTGCAGTGGTGCAGGAATTCAGTGCTCATTGACTCCTTTTTGCCTGGGGTTATTTTTTATGATTGCTTAATTTATTTCATTTTACTTCACTTGTGTGTCATTGCCAGAACGGGGGAATCTCTGCAAAATTGCCCCTACCTGGCGGTTTGGTCTCTGGACACAGTGGTGCAGATGGTGTCTTCACACGTCCTCCTGGATACGGTAGTGCACGATCGGAGCCTGAGCAGAGGCCTTCCCTTCACCTGCCCCCCACCAGAACAGTACTTCAACCCCACCACATATAACTTTGGTAGGTGTAGACACTGTTTATGGAGAGATGATTGTACTGCTCAGGTAATCTGCTTACATGCCCAGGCTTGTAGTTTAAATATGATTTTACTAATGACTGTTTTTTTCTTTCATGTCACAGATGCTACCTGTTTGCTCAACTCTGGAATTGTGCACTTAACCTGCTCTGGGTATCAGAAGGAGGCAAGTTTCTTCTGTTCATTTCATGGCTTTTGATACAAATGACGATTATAAGTGAATATGTGAAGATGGTTTGAATGAAAAGGAGACTTTGTTTACACCTCATCATTGTCATTAACACAGACCCTGAGCTTTTTGAAGAAAGCTGCTCCTTGTTCCAGTGACATCATCTCCACCAGCTACACCCGCTGCCTCATGTCCGGCCTACTCTCATCTCGCCTGGCTGACACCCAGGCCTCCAGCCTCTCTCAGGTACACACACACACACACACAAATTTATTTATTTAAGCTCACATTGAAGTAAATATTTTATGTGATTTTAAAAAATAAATAAAATTAGCTAAAATATACATTCTGAAGTTTTGATAGTAATTTTTTTTTTTTTTACATATAACTTTATGTTGGCCTTAAGGAGGAGCAGCTGGACGCTATCTTATCCACAGCGGTGGAGACGAGCTCCTTGGGGATGATCACTGGCTGTATCAAGCAGTGGACTGCAGAAGGTGAGGATTTTTAGAATAACTGTTTAAATGTTTCTCCGATTGCTCACTCATTACGTCCATCATCAGAGGTTGTTAGACTTTCTCAGACAAGGCAGTGAAAAAGTGTCTATTTTAAGTATTATTTGCCTCTCCTTCATCCTTTACCATCGATCTGCTTTTTCACCAACCACCAACTGCAGTCAACTCTAATGTTTGTAATTCTGTCCTTCCTCAATAGAACAACCAGGTTCTGCCCTCAATCTGCGCTACATCCTGGACTGGGCCTGGAACAAAGTAGTCCAGACCAAAGAGGAGCTGGATGGCATCTGTATGTTTTTAATGTTATTACACAACTAATTAGAACATAGTTTAGACAGTTGAGATGTTTAAAAAAGGCTACTAGTGTCTTGCATAATAGATATTGTTCATTCATTTAAGAAATAAACTTGTTCATACATTTATGTTTATCTTTTTTTTCCCCAGGTGCACCGCTGTTTGACAGCTCATCCAACTTTACAGACCCTCAGACAATGCAGCTGCTGCAGCACAGCCAGCGGCTGCTCGGTAACCTCAGCACCATCTTCCACTGCCTGCTCAGTGAAGCTCAGGAGCTCACACAAAAAGGTTCAGTATCCACACAGATACAGTCACCAGTGTTATAGTGTTATATTTCCCTGATGATGTCAGTGGGATCTGGTTCAGCCAGCACACAAACAGTGTGTTTAATTCCTGTATGTGCCAAACTGTAATGAAACTCTTACCGGTGTATTATTGTCTACTGACTGTCGATCCTCAGTGAAATAATATCTAGTTCCTCGCAGCTTTATGTTTTGATACACTTCAAGCTATTGTCTTTTGGTCAGCTATTTCAAGCATTCGAGAAGCTGTTGTTTTGACTCATTTGTGGTTATTGATTTGTTCTATTTTTCATTGTGTAGGCCTGGTCGGTCTGATGAACAAGAACATGGTGTCCAGTCTGATTTCCAAGTACGCTCAGGTGGTGCTCTGGTTCTGTCGTACCGGTCTACTGCCTGAAGGATCAGGTAAAGTGATGAAATCTTGCCAGCAATGTCTCTCAAGAAAATTTCAGAGTCAGTGAGTAAACGGGTTGGAAGCATGTTGAATACCTTTTTAAGACCTAAAGACGAGTGAGGGGAAAAGAAGAGCCAGCCAGTAAAAGTCTGGATGCTAAACAAATATTGATTTAAATTATTAGAAGCACATTAAAGGGATGTCAACATTTTCCACATCACTGTATTCAGTTTTATTTATTCTTTATCCGCTGCCCTCCTCACCAGATGATGACGCTCTCCAGATCTCCAGGCCTTTCTACTCTCACTCAGTCATCAGCAATTATTATACTATCCGCAGAGAGGAGCTCACCAGGCTGGCTAAGTGAGTACACTTCTCTTGAAAGCAATTAGATGTATATTTCATTTATGTGTTATCTTACAATGATTTTATTTACAGAGGTAGTGAGCCCTCTTCCACAGGGTCCCTCACTTTTGCCTTGATCGTGATGAGCGTTGATCTAAAGCTGACACACTGCTGCTGTCTTTTCAGGGGCAAATGGTGTGCGGACTGCCTGATGATTGACGGTCTGGTCAGCCAGTGCGGTGAGCGCGTGACCAACCTGTGGAAAAGGGACGATGGTGGGACTGGCCAGTACCCACCACCTACGCTGCACGTAAGAATTCAACTTGTTTATCTTTAATTTGATTCCTTTAATTTTGTAGCAATTAACTTAAATTCATTTTAATTCATTACTTGAGTTTGCACCAGTGGCTCTAACGAAATGTACAATATTGATTTTTATGTATTTTAATCCACAGGCCTTGTTGGACATCTATCTGCTGGACAACATTGATGAAGCTGCCAAACATGCAATTGTATCCTTTTGATGAATAATGTCAAGTCATATTCAGCTCAGCCTAGGCCAGTATTTATGCAGTTCAGGGATCGATGCGTCATTTATTTGCTTTAGCTCTATTTTTTATTTTTATTTATTTTTTTCCCTTTTTAACATTTACAATCTAGTTACATCAGTCGTAGTCGTAAATGTGATGTTCTTGTCATGATAAGAACATCACATTAAACTTCCCCAGTGATAAACTAAATGAGCCTTGACCTGTTGCCCCAGGTGATTTACCTGTTGCTGGATGTCATGTACTCATTCCCCAATAAAGAGGGAGCATCAGTGGAGTCTTTCCCCACAGCTTTTGCCATCCCTATTGGACTGGTGAAACTGGTACAAGGCCTCTGGCTGCTGGACCATCATGACCACCAGGTACACACACATTCACACACGCGCTGTCTTTATGTTTCCCTGAATTTGGATACAGAGAGGTTTTGCAAAGCAAAATGGCTCTAGGGTGATCAGTATTTGCATATTAATAACATTTACAGTGCAAGCGGTACACCATCTTGTGATTCTTTATGATCCCATCCTTTTTCTTTGTCCTGGTCAGAGTTCATTTGAGCTGCTCCTGCATCCTGCTGCCTCTCAGTGTCAGTTTGAGTGGCAGCATGAGCGGGTCCTGCACGCACTGATGTGCCAGGGCCAACACTCAGTGGCACTACGATACTTCCATGTTACGAAGCCACCGATTTCCTCCACATCCCAGGCCAAGCTCTACCTGTCTGTACTGCTGCACAACAGGTGAGGTTAAGGGCAAAGAACAAGAACGAGAACATCGACACAAACATCAAATTTAAACGTACACTCGGAAGTTTTTCAACTTTGAGACATGGACAAGAAAACATGAGCTTTGTCTTAGGAAACGAGCATGATGACTTAAAATGTCTTATGTTACTTTTTATTAACCAGCCGGCGTACCTTTCTTCCAGGTGTCTCATAGAGGCCTGGTCTTTACTCCGGCAGCACTCTAGTCGCCTCAACATGGGTGAGCTCATGGGCTTCCTGTATGAGAGCTGCCAGGAGCTGGGCCTCATCAAGGAGCTGCTGAAACTCCCCCTGGGCCTCAATGAACAGGTAGGAGAGAGATGAGTTTGGTGAATACTGATATTTGTATTCATTGTGTTTTAGTAGTTTTATTCCATTTTAATTACTGCTCTTTCTCTAACCTACAAGCAGAATAATAAAAAGTTTAGTCGTTCTTTGCGTTGTTGGATTATGAAGTCGATGCCTAAAGCCTGTTGGTCTTTGCTTTGTGTTTCAGGAATGTTTGGAGAAGTTTCTCCAGGGTACAGGCGGTCTCCAGAACAGAGAACTGCTGATGGTTCATTACCTCCAGCAGGCTAACTACATTCCTGCCCTCCAGCTCAACCACAGCCTCAAAATGAACCTGGTGGTACGTTTTGTAGACACACACACACACACAGTATTCCACTTTTTGATACACTGTGTGTGATATTTATTATATGAAAACTGTGAACCACATTATGCCATCAACTCGCATAACCACATTCTTTTGCTTCTTTACTCCTAGAATGAACGAGATCCAAAGCTTAAAGAACGATCCAACACCAGAAACTCTATATTGGATCAGTATGGCAAAGTTTTGCCCCGGGTCCAGAGGAAACTGGCGATGGAGAGAGCCAAGCCCTACCAACATCCCTACATCATCCACAGAGAAGGTCAGGAGGTGCTCATGTTGAATTCATGTCTATTACGATTTAGCCCAATGATAACATGTTTTCACAGACCTGTCAAATCTCTTGCTGACTATGTTCTGAAATATAGCTCCATATCATCTACACTGCTTTTTGTTTTTTGCTTGCATCTGCAGCAGCTGATTTATAGCACTGTCTGTTAGTTGAGTTTCAAGTCAACCCAAACAACAGCTTAATAAATATTGTGTTTCAAATATAAATAACATTTATACCTTGTGCTCCAGTTTCTCGGCCGCAGCCGCTGTCGACAATCACCAAGCGTTCTGCCAATGAGAAGGTGATATCGAGGGCCGGCTTCATCAACAATGTCCTGACCAAGATAGAGGAGGTGTGGTTAGGCAAAGGATCGACCCCGCAGTCCTCCCCAACCAAGAGGTAAGACTGAAACTGGTAATTATGTTAATTTGTTTTGATGTATTTGGTTCATTTCTAACTTTTGTTCAATTTGGTTTGGCAAGTCCCAGGACAGCTGATGTTCAGAGCCCCAAGTCCTCCTCATTGGCACTCCCCGAGCCGTTCCTGGGAACTCCCATCACTATGACCTCCAAACGAAAGTCAAGGTAGTAGTCTCATAAGAGCGCCATGTTAATATGAATGAAGCATATTGTTGTAATAATAATAATAATAATAATAATAATAATAATAATAATGTTAGTTAGTATTTATATTCCACATGTATGCATGATAGAGTTGTATTAAGACTGTATCTTAAAGTATTTATATTCCCTCCTCATTTTCACCTTGATGCAGGCTGATGGACTTGGTGGTTCACCCTTCCTGTCAGACCCCTCGCCCTCTTCTCAGTCCTCCGAGACCTCCCAGCTCCTGGGTTTCTCCAAAGAGCATCAGCAAGGCCCCTGAACTTAGTCTGCTGCAAACGCCACAGGTTGTCAAGGTGAGCAGGCGAACCTGGACTTTTTTATTTCAAGTAATCCAAAAAAAAGTCTGTTTCATAAATGCTTGTCAGGATGTCCAAAGAACGCCGATATTTGCCACTTTCACTTTCACTTTACTTTCACTGTTTTTGTTCTCTCAGCGAGCTCGGGCCTTGGCTGCTTCTGGCCCTGTGTTCTCAGCATTCACCCCCCAGTCCATCCTGCGCAGCAGCCTGAGGCCCACACCTGTTGCCACACCTTCTGCTTCTCCAGGACGATCCATCACTCCTCCTCTCCGCAGCAAAGAGAGCCGGATCACCTTCATCGAAGAGGAAGAATCTCCTGAACCAGAGAAGGGCATCCGTTGGACCAATGGGGTAAGGGTAACCACTAAAAGGGAAGTGGTTTGTTGACTCTGAGAAGCTCAACATTTCTTTCCCACCAGTAATCTTCCTCTTTCTTGAGCTGGTAGGTTTGATTGTCTTTTGTCTTTGGCACCGTTTTCCTCTCTAGATGGCGGCGGACAGTGAGATTAGCTTGCTGACCAGAGGCTCCACACTATCCAAGGCCACACGTAAGACCTGGTCCTCACAGCCTGCTGAGGAGGAGGAGGAAGAAGATGGAGACAAGGAAGTGGAACAGCCTAGTGTAAAGTTCTTGCCTCCAGAAGGTGGCATTCCCTCACCACTCCTGAGGTCCTTTGAGAGCGAACCATCCTCCATCCATGAAGTCGCTGAGGAAACAAAACCATCAGATACAACACAAGCACGGCTTAGCCTGAGCTTCAATACCAGTCAGATGTCTGTCCGTTCGACAGACACCACGCTGGAGTACTATGATGCACCTCTCTCAGAAGAGCAGGCAGGAGAGGGGGGACATACAGCTGAGGAGGTAGTGACAATAAACATCAAAGACCTGGCTGAAAAAGAAGAACCAGAGGAAAAGCCCTCGCCCGACACTGAGCAAACTGCTCTCCTGACATCAAAGGATGCAGAGCTGGAAGAAGAAGAATTTGAGGATGTGATGGAGATTAGTCTTGAACAGGAGGCTAAAAGAGAGGAAGAAGTTCAGACTGAAAAGGAGGAAGAACATCCAGATGTTGAGACAAGAAGTGAACAAGAGGATGTTGCAGTTCTTGACCACGAGGAGACGTCTACTCAAAATCAAGGTAATTCATTTGCTGAATTTGCTCTGTTTGTCTTGTCTTTGTCTACCTCTTATTTGCTCTACGCCAGTACTGCAGAGCAGCACAATACAACCACACACGCTCTAAAACTTCACTTTACATATTTTGTATGCAACTAGTTTGTAACCAGGTAACCGAGAGCACGGACTCTGGCACTGAAGTCGAATCTCAGGACCAACCAGCAACAGCCACGGTGCAGGACGACCAGTCAGAGGCCACTGAATCCACAGAGTTCACTGAGTGTCTGAAACCGTCTGAAGATACCGAACCTACATACAAACCAGAACAAGAGCCGGAGCAAACTACAGGTCCATCCTCAAGTGATGCATTTACACTATAAGATATTGCCACCTCAGTATTAATTGACTTCACACTAACAGTAGAGGATTCATGTTTATCATCTGACAGATCTGACTGAGTTTGTGCAGAGACATCTGTTTGGCAGTGATCTGTCTCCTCCACTCACTCGCTCAGGAATCCATGACGCATCACAGACCCTGACGTCCTTCAACAGGTATGTCCCTTCTGTTTTCAACAAGAAGAAAGAAACACCAGAATTTAACACAAAATCAGACACAGACAAGAATACAGTTTGTTCTCTGTTGGTTGAAACTTTCCCTGAAGTCTTGAGTCTGAACTCAAACAAACCTTTTAGGTCACAGACTTTGTCAGTGAATGTACATTACGGTATAAAATTGTTGTGCAATCCTGCCTTGTCTTTCTGCTGCTTATCGTGTTATTTTGTTTTCACGTGTTAAAATATCATTCTCCTTTCTTCAGCGAGCCACTCGTTGAGGTTGAAGAGGAGGCGCCGGCAGCTGCTGAAGCTCCCCCAGTGTTCACCAGCCAAAAATCTATTGTCTCTGTGACTTCATCGGAGCCAACTGGCACAGACTCTCACTGTGAGGAAGACTGAACACATGCACGTTAACACTGGTGCTCACTGTTACACTGCTGTTGTACTCATTCACTTACAAACCTGCACCTTTCTGCCATTTCTTTCTCATTATCTCCTAGCTGTTGTGAGTTTAAACGACAGTGAAGAGCTTTCTAGCCCTGTGTCAGAGGAGGATGAAGAGGAGGAGGATGAGGAGGAAGAAGAAGAGGAGGAGTCGGAGTCGGAGTCGGAGGAGGAGGAGTCTGATCAAGCTGAGAATAACGAGGAGGAGGACTCTGGTAGTGAGGTGGAGATCATTGAGGAGGTCCAGGGTAATGGGAGGCTGCCACCCCTCCAACCCAGTTCGGTCTTTGTACAACAGGGACACACACATTTCCTGCCATCCTGCCTGTCAGTGCAGGAGGCAGCAGAGTTCTCTCTGATCACACCCAGTGCGGAGATGAAGGTAAGAAAACGTAGAGCTCAAATTAAATTTAATTATTTCATCATTATCAGCGCTCTCTGATTCCAGCTGATTTCCTAATTTTCCTTTTTTTTGTAAACTGAATATCTGATTTGAGACTTTTTTAATCACTTAATTTTCTCTTAATTTCCTAAAGAATCAAGAAATAACTTCTCCTGCATTACAGATTGTCGAGGAGGAGATGGAGGGTGAGGTGGTGATGGTCAGACTCGGGGCAGACGAGGGAGGAATGGAGGCAGATGAAGTTGAAGACCAAGGATCATCATACATGGAGCTCAAGCCCTCTACCACTCTCCTCGTACCCCTGGAGCTCATGGAGGGTCAGGATGGCCTCATGGACACTTCTCAGCTGGGTCTTCCTGAACTTCCACAAACTGTTATAGCAGATGACCCGAGGTCTGAAGCTCACAGCGGCTTCTCTCTGATGCTGGATATGGACGAGGACCTGGATAAAGACGCAGACACACTGCCTATGGAGAAGGATCTGCAATATTCCGAGACTCCCACCCTGTCTCCAGCAGTGGAGGCTAGTGATGAACCTGAGGCCAAACCTGAGGTTATAATCCTAGGCACAGATGATCAGGATCCTCTCCTGTCTGAAGAAACCTCTGAAGAGGACCAGAAGAAAGACACGGATGTCTTGGACGGAGTTGAGACAGATATACCAACAGAACCAGAATTTGTAAAACTCGCTGATCAAGCTGACCTAGAAACTGAAACCGCTGAAAACCACGAGCCAGAAGACGCTAAAGAACAGATGGATGCAGAGGTTGTAATGTTGCCTGAAGATCAGCAACCTGCAGGTCTTTCTGCCTCTGCGCCAACTCCAGTAGAAGAGATCCCAGAAGTTGTGGATGACAAAGACTCTAAGGCAGAGAAAGATGCTGCTAAGGAGGAGGAGGAGGAGGAGGAGGCGGCCGTGGTACCAGACGAGGCCGCGGGACAGGAGGAGGCCGCGGGACAGGAGGAGGCCGTGGGACAGGAGGAGGCCGTGGGACAAGAGGAGGCCGCGGGACAGGAGGAGGGCATGGGAGGGGAAGAAGACAAACCAACACCTGCCGAGTATCAGGAAGAGCCAGAAGAGAATGGACCAGTGGATATGAACTCAGAAACTGCCCCAAACACAGAGAACGTGACTGCTGTGGAGGAGAAGCAGCAGGACTGCAAAGCCTCAGACGAGGAGAGCAGCGAAGAAATTAAAACTGAGAAAGAAACAAAAACAAGAGCTAGGAGGAAACATAAAGATGCTGAAGAAGAGAAACCCGTGTCAAATAACCAGCCCGAGGAACAGCCTGTGCCAGAGATCCCCACTTCTCAGAGGAAAAAGAGAGCTCCTTCCACCCCAACACGGAGGACGACAAGGGGGAGGACAGTTACCTTTGTCTCTCCTGTCACAGAGGAAGCAGAGGAGCCAGAAAAGGTGGAGGAGGCAGACACAAGCACGCTGGTCCCTGCCTCGCCTAGTCGTACACCTAGAAAAAGTAAACAGAACAATGAAAAAGTCAGAGCTAGCCCACCTCGAAGAAGTACTCGCAAAACTCAGGTGGAATCTCCTAAAGCAGGGGTTGAGGAGGAGAAGGAGGCCATGGATAGTGATACCACTGTTGCGTCAACCTCCAAGCCCTCTTCTCCATCCAGACGACGCGGTTCCCAGAGGGCCACTTCAGCCAAGGTCAGCCAAAGCGCTAGTGAGGAAGCGTCCACAGCCGCAGAGGGACAAGAGGATGAGGTCACAGAGACGAAGCCTTCTCGACGAACGAGCTCCTCCAAGACCTCCACACCGGCCAAACGCAGGACCACTCAGGGAAGCACTCCAAGGAGGTCTAGCAGGAAGATACTTAATAGCAGTGAGGTGGTGCCAATAACATTAGAGATCTTGGAAGAAGAGAAGGAACAGGAGGAGGTGTTTGCATCCCCCGTCAAACGCAACTCCAGGAGAACTAAGACCGAACCATCCGAGACGCAGGAAGAGGGCAAAAAGCAGCAAGCTTCCAGCCCTGGCAGGACGACTCGACAGTCCAACCGGATAACCTTAAATGTTTATCCACAAGTAAGGATTCCAAATGTGTCTTTTGTCTTTTTTGTTGTTAAATAAGCTGAAAGTTGTTAGCAACATACCGAGAATGCAAAGTTTCATACAGTATATCATCCTGTTTACCACCATCTGCAGATATACGACTTTTTCTTTTCTCTTTAAATATGTGAAGTCTTTGTTTGCAAAAACAGATATCTGTTCATTTATTTTCCTAAATTGCCCAATCAGAATCCGTTCATTTTTAGACTTGTTTGTCTGTTTTTGCAAATGAACTCTTCATATTTGTGACACAGCTTTCCATAAAATGATGAGTTTCACCTCATGGTATCATTTTCAGTTTCATTTCATCCATCATGCAGTGTCACACATCACATGTTGACAGGGTTTCTGCAGGTCCTTTTAAAAAGTCTTTTTGACAGTTTATCAGGTCAGTGTTACATTTACTTGTTTAAAAAGAAAATTTGTATTGAACACGACGTAAATCTAAACCAACATGGTATCAATAACCACTAATGCAGCCTGGCCAGAATCAGTTACTGTCATGGTGTAGTATGTGTGCTAAAGTTTCTTCTACTTATAATATAGACTAAATTAAAATGGTTTCCATTAACATTACGTGTGTTTAATGTGCATACAAGTTCAGCGAGCTTTGGCTCGAGAAGAGCAGAAAGCCTGTTTGAGGCCTGCTGCACCCTGTGCAAGAAAACACTCATATATAACTGGTGGAAACCTGCAGAAACCCTGTGCTGATTAACACCATTCCATTGATCGATGACATTTAATACTCACAGGTGAAACTGGTTCCTGTATCAATTCCTCAGAGCGCAAAGAAGACACGAGGGAAGACACTTACTGACAATATAAAAGAAAGTGAAGCTTTGCTTGAGCCTGAACTGAACAGCAACACGGGTCGCACCAACTCCCTTCGGACTAGAAGCAAACTTTGGGATCACCCAGAGGAAGATCTTCCCTTGCTAGACTCACCACTGGAGGTGGATTCTGAAACCCCGGTCGCAGACGCCCTCATCAAGCGACTTCAGGATGAAGAAGAGAAGCAGGAAGGTATGAGGCTGCGTACAGGCTGAAAACACTCCCATCCTCAAAGCTTGTTGTTCTACAGCTCAAAACAAAAGAATTAATTATGATACATAGTTTAAACATTTTGCATGTTTATGTAAGGTGAAATGTATGGACATGAATGCGTGAAACTTTTGTCATACAGGTGGAGTCGTCACAAAGATGGTAAGAACCAGCAAGAAGAGAACAAAGTCGTCCGTGGAGGAGGTTCACGCATTGGTCATCCCCGAACCCGAAGAGGACGAGACTAGTCCAGGCGAGCATTCATTCATCTACTCCCCCTCACGACGAAGAACAAGAGGTGAGCCGAGTGGCCGTTTACTCAAACGTCCATCCACCCGTTCATCCACGATGGTATTTTAACCTTGCGTTATATGTGTGTCAGCTAAGAGAGCAGAGTCTCCCGGGCCAAGCGAAGAGTCTGCAGCTCCCGTCACTCGCAGCAGGCGAAGAGGCGTTAAAGAAACATCTGTCACTCCACATGTAAGTACTTTTGCTCCAAGCTTTGCAGCTTTAGATAATGATTAAAAACTTACAATCATTTATAAAAATACAACTCACAAAACAAAACTCTGGATCACCCCGTGTAGCCTAATCTACTGCATCCTAGTTACATTTATTACCTGGACAGCACGAGGGACAAAGGATTTCAATGGATATTTTTATTAGCCGCCTGTAATCTATAACATCTCCTTTTCTTTTTTCCAGGATGAAATCACTTCAGAAGAAGATCATGTGGAAGTGGACAAAGCAGCAGGTGCCTCCAAGACCAGAAAAACAGGCAAACGAACAGCAAAGTAAGATCCCAAGAAGAAAAACATCTTATGGACACCAAAGAGCGAGAATATGACTGACTTCAGTCTACTATATAATATTAAAAAAAAAAATATATATATATATATATATATATATATATATATATATATATATATATATATATATATATATATATATATATATATATATATATATATATATATATATATATAAATTAAAAAATAATGTAATCATTTGTATGACTTATTATTTGCTTTAATCATAATCTGCTCTGTTTCTTTGGACAAAAGAAAATCACTCCCTGCTCAGGTTATTTATTTTTTTCTATCTTTCCCTTCCTTCAGATCCAAAACGGTTTCTGAGCCGGCTCCCGTAGCAGAGGTGGAGCTGATCTCACCACTGCCCAGCCCAGCTGATCCGGTCCCACGGGCGCTGAAAAGGATTAAAGAGGGAGAAGCCCCGGCCGCGAGCATGAACCTTCGACGCAAACGCATAATGGACAGTGTTTACACAAAACCTGTCACACGGAGGAAGAAACTCTAAAGAAGGTCCGTGGTGGTTTTTACCACTGACCCTCCGACAGCCACCAGAAGAAACGAACCAACTCGGCTGGAAGCTGTCAAATAAAAGTGTGTGTCTAAATTCACGATGGATCCATTTCCTCGAATGCCTCACAGTGCTGCGGTTTGTACGTCGACTTCTCTGTAGGACAGTAAAATAAAAGCAATGTAGGCATGAGAATTTATTTTTGGGACAAAACACACTGGTGAATAGCAGTGTGAAAGAGGACTATATTTTTAGAGTTTACACGTCCCGCTCACTCGTACTAACTCAACTTCACTTGCTATTGTGTCTGTGGCCATTTTGTGTTGGAACGTTTTGCGACTCTCGTAATCGGCTTAAATGTCTGGCCACGGAATAGTACAAGGGAAAGCAATCAATGTGGGCTTTAAAAGCTCCCATTAATAAAACCAGAGACTGAACTGAACCTGCCTCTGATGAAGAGGTTTTATTTACATTCTCTTTTAAGTGTTTATTTTTTTGTCGTTGTCATTTACTTTTAAGATTTCGAGGCCTGCTGTTTTTTCTATTTAAGAAGAAAAGCAACCAACCCAGTGGAGACAAAAAGATTTCTACTGATTCATTTGTATATAGTCTTTTTTTGCTATGTTCCAAATAAAGTTAATAAATAAATCCTAAAGAATTATGTTCATTTTGAAGTTTTAAGTGTGTCTGGAATGCAATTGATCATCGAATCAGACTGCCTATGCCATAGTCTTAAAATTCAGTTGATTTGGGGGGTTTTCTGTGACAGAGGCACAGACGTGGACACTATTGCATCATATTGGAACAGTTTTTTTATGTCATGGGGATGTTGTATTGTGTGAAAGAAACAAAGGCTCTTGCACAGCGGTTTGGAGTTGTTCAATTGTTTTGGGAAATGTTAATAGGCTTGTTTAATTAAATTTATGGCAACTACCATCTGATATAGGCTATTTTCTGATGAATGTATGTAGAATGTCTTATTTTTGATGACTGCTCTTTGATAAATATGGTAAAGCTTGAATACTTCTCTACCTCTGGTGTGTCTCTATTCAATTTATTGTCTATTAAGTGCATGTGTTGACTGGACCACAAAGCACGTGTGCCGTGAAACAACAAAAGGAGCTACAAGGCTCTAATTGTCCTTCACGAAATAGTTGAGCCCTCATCCTGCAGCCTCAGATTATCAGACACCCGGCCAAGTTTCCAGTTTGACAAGAAGTCTTCTAAAGGTTGTGTAATGGTCGACATCAGAAATGTAGCTGTAGGGTGATTTCACAGAAGGTAACTTAAATGTTGATGTAAACGTAGCTGTAAACCACCTTTTATATATTTGGCTCCTATTTCCGAGGGCTCTGTCTCTCTTCTATAATTTATGCTGGTACACAAGGTGAAAGTGAAACCTGCCTTATCTCCACGGCTCCACTTCACTAACAGGGTCGGAGTAAAAGCAAATTCAAAGCATGTTATTTCCTCTCATGTTGAATGCTGATGGACTCTTTATTAAATAACGAACCAGGAGTCCTGCTGCTAGTGCATATTTAATTTCAGTTTCAGTTTACTTTCACATTTCACTAAGTACACTTGTAATGTTTTTTTCCATGATATTTTCAGTAAGACCTCATGAGGCTTTTTCTCACAGACAAATATGGACACTACAAGTCCCTGTTATACTAACCTGCCTGTCCATGCCAGCGTGTAACTCGACACAGTTGTGTGTTGTTCTCTGTGAGGGAGCAGATCACTCAGTCTAACGGAGCTGATGTCTGTCTGCTGCACCATGAAAGCCAAAGCCTCAGACATGCACAGCAAGGATTGTGTCAAAGTGGCCGTCAGAGTCCGACCGTTCAACAAGGTCAGTGGATTTCTTATTTTACGCAGTTTCTCAGTTATTTATTTGCATGATGTTTTCCTAATGTTGAAGTATTTCTAATGTACTCTCGTCTTAGAGTATCATACTCTAAGAACTGTACTGTATTCTGCTATATTTTAGTACTAAATCTAATGCAGGACTGTTGCTGACAAAATATTATCGCCATTCTTTAATTATCTGTGGTACTGCGTCTTTTCTACAAATAAGATTTGAACACACAAATAGAGCAAAACCTGTGCAAGCCTTAATGCAGCAGATGAAATTATCGAGTCAAGATAAAATTACCACAGACAGTTTCAGCAACTGCTCCCTGAGAAAGTAAGTCAGATGATAATTCAACAGATATCAAATTGGAACATCTACTCTTACACTAAATTCTGTCTGTCACATGGTTGATTATTGTAGAATGTTGTTGACGAATTTCATCTTTAATTTCACTTCCATTTTCCTTGAAATCCAAATTAATTGTGGTTTATTAAAACTTCAGTCCTCCCACAGCCTCATTTTACCCATTTTATCTTCATTTCCTGTCTCCATTCAGAGAGAGAGGGATGCAGGCAGCCAATGTATTGTCTCCATGGTGTCGAGCTCCATCACCATCCAGGACCCGCGTGACTCCCAGAACCGTCGTTTGTTCTGTTTCGACTATGCCTACTGGTCCCACAGTGGCTTCGTACGAGACCGCAGGGGCCTCTTCATTCCTGAAGAGCCCGGTGGACGA
The DNA here is from genome assembly GCA_023373845.1 of Nibea coibor. Classification (NCBI taxonomy): domain Eukaryota; kingdom Metazoa; phylum Chordata; class Actinopteri; family Sciaenidae; genus Nibea; species Nibea coibor. The sequence continues at coordinate 13,580,263 of CM041738.1, forward strand.
TACGCTGACCAGGTCAGCTCAGAAGAAGCATCCCGGTAGAACAGGCGAAGAATTCAGTGCAACCAACAGAACATATTGAACCCTATCCAACAAACAGAAAGCACAGTAAAAGATTTAGACAGTACAAATGTAGATTGTCCAGACAGAATGGGTGTAGAATAAGAGATGAGCAGAGTTTGGTGAAGACACTACTGGGTTACAAGTTTGCAGCTGACAAAGTATCATATGTCCGCAGGACAGCGTGTTCCAGGACCTGGGAGAGGGAATACTGGAGAATGCTCTGCAGGTAGCAATCATGTCATTTGTTCTGTTAACTAAAACAACCTCAAGGTTTTCTAATAGCAGGTCTTCTAATAGTGAATGTCCTGAAATAATGTCTGCAGGGTTACAATGCCACCCTGCTGGCCTACGGGCAGACCGGCTCAGGGAAGAGTTACTCCATGGTGGGCTACGGGCCTAACAAAGGCCTGGTTCCTAAACTCTGTGAGCGATTGTTTGAGGATATCAGAAAAAACCAAGAGACCAGACAGTGTCAGGTAAAGTCTGTGTTTGTGTTTGCCCCTATCATTTACCACTGGCATGTCCATGTAGGAAAACTAAATATCTTTGTTCTCAATATCTACACAGGTCTTTTTCAGTATGTTGGAAATCTATAATGAGCAGGTAACAGGAAAAACAGCTACTGTCAGTTTTTATCTTGTCTTTTCGTTGTCTCGTTTTCATGTACCATCAGCTTCTTTTTCCTTTTTTCTCTCCCCTCTCTGTCCAGGTGGTTGACCTGTTGTCTCGGGCGTCTCGTACTCCGGGGGGGCTCAGAGTCAGAGAGGAGCAGCAAAGAGGCTTTTACGTAGAGAGTCTCCGAACAGTCCCGTGTGAGAGTGCAACACAGGTAGAGTGATGGATGGAGAGTGTATATAAAGGCAGATAGATAACTACACGTTTTACAGTCAACTCTACGAGCTGATTCTCCAGACTTCATTTCTTCTTAATTCACGTTACCTACCTAATCACAGTGAATTAAGTGTAAGAGGTGTACTGGTTAGGGCCTGAGTGTCCTGTCAGTGTTGTAATCACAGAAAAATGAAATGCTGTTAAAATGAGAGTGTTAAAATGTAGGTGGAGCAGTTGATGGAGCAGGGCACCAGGACCCGAACTACTGCCGCCACTCACATGAATGCCAATAGCAGTCGCTCGCACATGCTTATTATCCTCCAGCTCAAACAGGTACGTGGTTTCATCTCAGTCCTGCTTCAGGTTCAGAACTCATTTATATTTGTTGATCCCAGTACCTCTGAAGATAAAATTCACACTATTTCTCTCAAGCTATCGTTGCTTCAGAGGCTGTTCAGATTAAAGATCATTTTAATTTCAAATTTTATTTGCAGTGACAAAAAGAAAAAAAACATTTCTTCTGTTTCATGTGTTTGATGTGCATCGCATCAAGCCTTATTTAACTGCACAAGCGCTGGTGTCCCTGTGTCGTGTCATGTCAGAGTACAAACACTTGTTATTGACGTAACTGTGGCTTCCTGTCAGATCTTTTCCAAAGAGAGCATCACCAAGCAGTCCAACATTAACCTGGTGGACTTGGCTGGCAGCGAGCGTCAGCGGTCATCGGGTTCGGAGGCTGACAGGCTCAAAGAGGGCACAGCCATCAACCTGAGCCTCACCACCCTGGGCAATGTTATCAGGTTGGCGCCTCATATTTTAGTTTTCATTCAGTTTATTTGATCAGTTTTTTGTCACATCACTCTTTTCTCCTCTAGCTCCCTTGCTGATGCAGCGGTAGGGAGGAAGGTTGTTCATATACCCTACAGAGACTCAGTTCTCACCAAGCTGCTGCAGTCTGCGCTGGGAGGCAACAGTCGCACTGTTATGGTAACAGAAAATGGTGTTAACAGGCTCTGATGTTGCATTATGCTGTAAAGATCAGTTAAGTTATTTTTCATTTGCAAGATCGCCACGCTGAGCCCTGCTGATATCTGCTACGAGGAGTCTCTCTCAACCCTGCGCTATGCTGAGAGGTACAACAAAACATTTCATGAATGCAGCAGGTTAACACCATCATAAAAAAACACACGCTAAAACTTCTAAGCCACTCGTTGTTTTTTCTGCCTCATCCCCCTTCCTTGTGTCTTTTCTTTCCCTGTGACTTTTCACTCCTTTCCTTTGGTCCAACCGGTCCATCCATACCTCCCTCATCTCTTTAGGGCAAAGCGAATCCAGAACCGAGCTGTGGTGAACGAGAGCCCCACTGAGCGTCTGGTCAAAGAGCTGAAGGCGGAGAATGCCAGGCTGCTGCAGAGACTGAGCCGGCTTGGCCAGGAGGGACGCAGAGCCAATGACGAGACCAGTAAGACCTTCGAATAGAAGAGAGCTAAGCTGGGGATGGAAAGAGCGGTTAATGTGTCTGTGTGTGTGTGTGTGTGTGTGTCTATATGTTTAGAGGAGCTTCGTCAGCTGCTGACCCAAAATGAGCTGCAGATCAGAGCCATTCAGACTCTGTGGGAACAACACCTGCAGGAGGCTCTGAAGGACTGGGAGCAGCAGTACGCCAGCATCACACAGGTACACACACACACACACACACACACACACACACACACACATTCAAATACACAATCAGAGGAGCACAAGTAGAAAAGAAATGCACTTGGTGATGATTTAGTGTGCCGGTTCCCAAACTGAGGGTCCTGACACACATTAGGGTCTTCACATGGAGTTGTGAAATTTTAAGGTCATCTGTTTTTAAAGTTTAGATTATTTAAGATGTAAACTTTACAGGATAGAGGCATGGTATTCACTGAATTCACTGTCCCCTTAAGAAAAAAGGCTGGTTCAGGGCATAAAAGCATCTTTGTAATGTGTCACTGTCAGGAGAGGAGGATGATGCAGATGCATCCTTACATCCTGAACATCAACGAGGACGCCCAGCTGTCGGGGGTGGTCAAGCTTTTCATCCAGGAGGGTACGTCGTGCCTGCGTCTGTCTTCATACTGAGATGAATGTCGCACTCTCTAGTTCGGATCACCTTTCAGAGGGACAGATCCATGACTGCAGCGTTCAGTCCGTTCATTGCAACTCATTAACTTTGTGTACAGGAGAATGGGACATCGGCCTGTGTGACTCTTTACCAAGATCAATCTCTATCAAAGGCTTGGGGTGAGGCTTTTTTTTTTTGTATCGAGATCACATCACAAACTCTTTGCAAGTAAAGTGAGATTAGAGACTTGGTGTGACATTTTGAGAAATGATCAGACCTAGTGCATATTGGAAAAATGCTGTGTGTTCATACCACACATTCATGTTACATGTGTTTTTTGTGTGTGTCAGGATCCAGGACCGTCATGCTGTCTTCAGGAACGAACACCGCCGGGTAACACTAACCCCACTGGCAGGGTCAAAGGTCATTGTCAACGGCAGTGTTGTTACCCAGACAACTGAGCTGCAGCACCTGGTGGGCCACAACACAAACTTCATGATACACCTGCGTTACAGTCCACACTTGAGGTCATCCCGCTCTCTTTTGTTCCCCTGTAGGACCGTCTCATTCTCGGTTCAAACTGTACTTATCTGTTCATTGGTTATCCCTCCGAGAGGGGCGGGGATGACTGGAGCCGCTACGACTACGACTACTTTCAGTCTGAGCTCGCTGCTGCTGAGGGCATCCACCTCGGTGAGTGGGAGAGGATCAGTAGCTGGGAGTGAAGGAGCTTTATTTTTGGAAGTAACCTTATATTACAAATTAATTTTATGTGTGCATTATGTATTGTGCAGGAGAGTCCAATGCTGGGTCCAGTCAGACAGACCCCAGTCTGCTGGCTGTCTTCTATGACTACATCAAACTTATGCCCATGATGGCTGAGGCCAACCAGATGAGCCAGGAACTGAACAAGGTAACGCTTATTTAATCTTTTAGGTTAACATGTTCTTACTGGAGGCACTCATTTTTTATAGATATGCGTTAAACAGCTGCTCTTTACTGTCTGCCATGTTTGTAGGGGGTGGAGTTTAAATTGGAGATCAAAAATCTGGCACTGTCAGATTCAAAAGGTCACGATCTGGAGAAGGAGATTGTTGTCAGGGTCACAGCTGTGGGAAAAAAACAGGTCAGTCTTTCTGTCTGTCTCGCGTGTACAATAGCTGATAAACTCTCTTTTTGCAAGTTGTTTTCGACCTCAGGTCTGTTTGTCTGAACTCCCTCCTCAGGTGTGGATTTGGTCCAAGGCCAAGTTTGTGAACCGTAAATTCCTGATGGAAGAAGTGTACCAGCAGCACCAGGAGGAGAAGAGCACAGACAGTGTAAATAAGAGGAAGGGCCGTTACATTTAGGTTGACTTACAGCCAGTGCATTCAATCATGCAACTACATCAACTTAATCAAATGTGCTGAACTGCTTCAAGTACTTCATTTAGAAACATCAGAAGATTTATTCAGTTTATTACTGTTTTTATTGTAGCACAAAGTGCAGCTTAAGCAGATAAGTTTTCACTCTAAGACAGAAGATGTGTTGCTGATGTCAACAGGGAGCTGTAAACAAACCTTCCTAGTAAAAAGTAGCTGCATATTGAAGACATGTTAGCATGTTTATGAGCATTTCTGCTCACTGATTGAATACTGAGCAGAAGAAACATTAAAAAAAGTAAAAGGAGCAGATGGCGAGACTCTAGAGAGGGTTATATCACAGTACTTTTATGTTGAAATGAATTCCCACATGGGATGGATTGCAGTTTGATGGAATATGAATCTGACTAAGAAAATCAGCACAGTCAGCACTTAGCTAGCTTTCTCCTTTCTCCTCTAAGTTTACATTTCAGAGCAATAACGCGTCTGTCTTTGGTTCTGGCTGTCAGAGAGTGGAGGGACTGTCGACAACTGCATTGCCCAGAGATAAAGACCCATTCTGGGATCCTGTGGAGCCTTTGCTCCTGGGAACTGCTCACCTCTGGCTTCAGTCTTTGGCCTTTCGCATCCCTCTGGAAGAGCAACTAGAGGTACACACACACACACACGCACACACACACACACACACACACACACACACACACAGATTGTAGGAGTTGAACGTGATGATATTTTACTTGATATATTTATTTAGCTATAATTTCTGTCTGCAGGTTCTGGGGTCAGAGGGCACAGAGGAGGCCATTCTACAAGCACAGCTGGTCCCCTGCACCTCCACGGGACTGTATGACACACACACACACACACACACACACATTGTGAATAACTGTATCAAACAAACCAAATATCAGTAAATAATCCTTTCTCTCATCTTTCAGCCCTCTGGGTGAGGATGACATTCTGATCGACCCGTCTGAGTTACTGGGACGACGACTGGACTTCCAGCTGGTCCTGGAACAGTGTTGTGGCCTCCGCTGGGTCAGAGAGGTCCGCAATAGAGGGGTTCAAATTGGGTGAGGCATATAGGGCTACATGCAGAGGCATGAAAGGTACTGAGGAAAGTGAAGAGCAGGGAGGATGAAGAGAATTATAGCCTACAAACTTTAGGTGCAGAGCGAGGCACAGTAAAACTGGACATCATTTCACTTAGTTGTTACACACTGATGTGCCACAAGTGATACACTGTGCTTTGTTGTCCTTTGTTTTATGTCCTCTTCTCCCCCCACTTTGTCAGTTTCAGGTTGTTTGACTGCAGCCAGCCTCTGTACACTCCAGCTGTGTGGCACAACGTTAATCCTCTGTTGGATCACAGAGTTCACTTTGCCTCCCTTCAAACCTCCCAGCGTCTCCTCGACTACCTGCAGAGCAGCGCTGTAGTGCTGGAGCTGTGGGGCCTTCAAGGTGAGGATGAAGAGAAAGTTTTTACTGCATCTTTGGGCAAAACAAGTCAAACATAATTTGGATATAAGTAACAGCAGCAGCCTCAAATTAAAGTATTACTTTGCCTTAATGCACCCCTGACTGGAGTGTAATTTCATTTTCAACACCAATGTTCATCTTGCACCCTCATGATGTACATTTCATGTTATTACTGTGACTACAACAGACAACATAACCAGTCAAAAGTATAATTAAAGCTGCTGATAGGTGTTGGTTTTCTGTTTCAGAGGGTTGCACTGACCTGATATCATCTCTGGAGGGAGTGAGGATGACTACAGAGGGCGTCTTTGTCATCGAGGAGGCGGGCCCAGCAGACACTGCAGTGAGTCTGATGTTGTATTCCTGCATCATTTTTTAAAAATCTGGGTGTGACACAAAGATACAAAACTATGAAAGAGCTACGTCTGCTACAAAACATGCCACGCAGTTACCCGATCCACCTGTAAGACAGCAGAACCATAAAATCACAGATCATAGGATAGACTTCTTTAACTAAACTATGGTGCACAATCATGGTGCCAATAATTTATGAGGAAACCGCTGTGCTTACATTAGCGTGTGTGTGTTGCAGCCTGTGGACTCTGCAGAGCTCAGCTGTTCAGTCAGGGCTCTTCAACAGGACCTGGAGGAACTGAAGAGTGTCAATGCTTCACTGAGAAAAGAAAATCATAGCCTGAAAGAACAGCTCAGCTCAGCCAGGAACGGTAACTGAAACACAAATAACACACCAAGATCTGGGTCAATATGTCTTGCTCACACACACCTTTCCCCCCTTTGTGTGTGTTAGGTGGGGAGAGTGTTCGCGGTCGATCGGTGCGTCCCAGCTGTGATGCAGAGTTTGCTCGTTCTCTCAAGGTTTTCTACCACAGCATGACCTCAGTCAGGGGGCAGCTGCAGCGCCTGCGCAGACACAGGCCCAGTGTATGTATCCAAGTCTGTCTGCAGCATTAGTATTAGAGAGCATTACTACGATAAAGCCTCGTGATCACAGTTAACCAACAGTGAGAACGGAGGCACACAATTTCACTGGCAGAAGAAATGTTTTGGTAAGATTAGTGACAGCTGAGCATTTTATTAATTTAACTGCTTTGCTTGCTTATATTAAAGATTTTCCTCCGGGGTCGGTATGTTTGGGATGTGAGTCAAAGAATTTCATTAATGTCTGCAATGTTTAGTGTAACCCAGGCCTGGAATTTCGTCATTTTAGGGGCAAGGCCACTTGGCCTTGTGTATTTGTCAGTTGTGTTGTGTTGTCAGTTTTTTGAGGGCACAAAGGCCAAAACCCGGGGCACCAAGGCCATAAAATAAAACAATGATTTTAAGTCCACATCCATAATGAATTTAATGCAATTATGTTTTTATTATATGTTTTTTAACTTGTCTGCAAGCCAAGTTTCTCTCAGGGAACAATAAAAGCAACTGAATTGGTCTGAACACAGGAAACTATGAAGTCCATCACTCACTTCAAAAACTGTAGAACTTATTAAACCAATCTCCCCCCGTAGGCCTGATTGATCAAGCCTACAGTGCATCAAAATGTTGGACTATAAACATATACTAGCACACAGGCTACTGATTAACCCGTAAGAGCCCAGACCGATTTCTCCATCAAGGAAAATTATGGAGGAGATAAAATCAACTAAATAGACAATAAAGAAAACATTTGACTTTTTATTTTAAGAATAGCGCTCTCATGTCAAGAGCTGAAATATTATATCTGTCATGAGTGAGTCAGTTTAAAAAACACTGGAACGCATTGACACCATTTGTCTTTCCAAAGTTGGAGCTGCTCCATCAGCTGCTGTTGCTGTCAAGCAGCATTATGTCCTCCAAACCCATCAGCATCATGTGCTGGCTCTGCAATACTTTAAAAATATGAAACACAAAAAGAAAGAAATGAAGAATTAACCTGTGTTACATCATTACATCTTTTTTCCCCAACTTTCCTGCCCTTTTCTACTGAACGTCACTATAACAGATTATGTAAAGCGACTATGAACAGCCAGCACACAACCAGCTGTAACTTACCCAACCAGCAACACCAAGATCATAAATACATAAAAATGACACGTTACGACCGGAACCGCAGCTCGACAGATTAAAAACTGGACAGCAAGCTAGCAAGCTGTTCAGGTTAATGTTACAGGCTGTGGTCGGCACATTAAAACTGGGTCACCGTTGTAGTGATATAACGTTACTCCACATGCAATTTAACGTGAACTAACTTATGTTGAAATTCCTCTTATTCGTTCACTAATGTAACACACTGTCTGACCTCAGTCCCGGTGATTTTTTCCTCTCTTCACGTCAGTCTCGGACCCAACTTCACAGCCTCGCGGACGCGTACACAAGACGGTTAGGGTGCGTTTGATGAAGTGTCATTATAGCCCGTCTGAGCGGTTCATGCCGGGCTGTGCTGGCAAGTGTTTAATAATGTAACCGTGGGGCCAAAGGTCTTCTAATCTTAACAAAGTAGTACAACCCAAACAGAATACGTCCCCAACTCTTACCAAGTGGGGCCTAAACCTTACTTTACCAAACTTTAAGTACTGTTGTAAGATTATAAAATATTTTTAGAGTTTTAGAAGGCATAAACATCTTGTTATCTTGTCTGTTGGGTGTCGGATCAGAGAAGCCTCTTATGTGTTGTGCGTAAAGGGCACGGACAAGCAATGTATATCATCAATTATTATGTAAATTATATATTATTATTGAGAACTATTATTGAAATAGTTCAATGTAATGTAAGTGTTGAAATGGTTTGTTTTCCCTGGTGCTGTTTTTAGCACAAAAATACAAAGTATTGATATTTAAATGCACCCTCAGATTCACTTTTCTTAATTCAACCGATAAACTAAACAATATATAGTGCACTACACAGAGTTCTTGTATCATGTTTTTTCTGAATGCATTTTTTTTTTTTTTTATTTACAAGCGAAATGAACAATAAAAAACGTTTTCACAGGAAACTTCAGTCCACTGTCCGCCAGACAGGACACAGCAGCAGCAGCATTTTTTCAGCCAATTCACAAAACATCTGAATTTACTCTTTCTGACGGCTGTAAAAGTAGACACCTCAATAGACTTCATTTCTCTGTTCTCCTCCTGCAGACCAGGCACCTCATTTTCAGTAGAGCTGGTACCGGCCTTATAATTATAATTAACAAAAGAATAGACTGGTTCTTGACTGGCAGGAGCTTGATCAGAGGTGGTCAGAGGAGATGGTGGTGTGGAAACCACAGCCGAGTCTGGTTCTTGACTGGCAGTGCTGGCAGGAAGTTCATCAGTGGTGTTCAGAGGAGATGGTGGTGTGGAAACCACAGCCGAGTCTTGTTCTTGACTGGCAGTGCTGGCAGGAAGTTCATCAGTGGCGGACAGAGCACATGGTGGTGTGGAAACCACAGCCGAGTCTTGTTCTTGACTGGCAGTGCTGGCAGGAAGTTCATCAGTGGTGTTCAGAGGAGATGGTGGTGTGGAAACCACAGCCGAGTCTTGTTCTTGACTGGCAGTGCTGGCAGGAAGTTCATCAGTGGCGGACAGAGCACATGGTGGTGTGGAAACCACAGCCGAGTCTTGTTCTTGACTGGCAGTGCTGGCAGGAAGTTCATCAGTGGTGGTCAGTGGAGATGGTGGTGTGGAAACCACAGCCGAGTCTTGTTCTTGACTGGCAGTGCAGGCAGGAAGTTCATCAGTGGCGGACAGAGCACATGGTGGTGTGGAAACCACAGCCGAGTCTTGTTCTTGACTGGCAGTGCAGGCAGGAAGTTCATCAGTGGTGGTCAGAGGAGATGGTGGTGTGGAAACCACAGCCGAGTCTTGTTCTTGACTGGCAGTGCAGGCAGGAAGTTCATCAGTGGCGGACAGAGCACATGGTGGTGTGGAAACCACAGCCGAGTCTTGTTCTTGACTGGCAGTGCTGGCAGGAAGTTCATCAGTGGCAGACAGAGCACATGGTGGTGTGGAAACCACAGCCGAGTCTTGTTCTTGACTGGCAGTGCAGGCAGGAAGTTCATCAGTGGTGGTCAGAGGAGATGGTGGTGTGGAAACCACAGCCGAGTCTTGTTCTTGACTGGCAGTGCAGGCAGGAAGTTCATCAGTGGCGGACAGAGCACATGGTGGTGTGGAAACCACAGCCGAGTCTTGTTCTTGACTGGCAGTGCAGGCAGGAAGTTCATCAGTGGTGGTCAGAGGAGATGGTGGTGTGGAAACCACAGCCGAGTCTTGTTCTTGACTGGCAGTGCTGGCCAGAGATTCATCAGTGGCGGACAGAGCACATGGTGGTGTGGAAACCACAGCTGAGTCTTGTTCTTGACTGGCAGTGCTGGCAGGAAGTTCATCAGTGGTGGTCAGAGCACATGGTGGTGTGGAAACCACAGCCGAGTCTTGTTCTTGACTGGCAGTGCTGGCAGGAAGTTCATCAGTGGCGGACAGAGCACATGGTGGTGTGGAAACCACAGCCGAGTCTTGTTCTTGACTGGCAGTGCAGGCAGGAAGTTCATCAGTGGTGGTCAGAGGAGATGGTGGTGTGGAAACCACAGCCGAGTCTGGTTCTTGACTGGCAGTGCAGGCAGGAGGTTCATCAGTGGCGGACATAGCACATGGTGGAGTGGAAACCACAGCCGAGTCTGGTTCTTGACTGGCAGTGCTGGCAGGAGGCTCATCAGAGGGGGTTAGAGGGGGAGGCTGAAACAGCGCACATATTTCTCTCACTGCAACATCGGTGATGGTGTTCAGCACCTCTGCCGCAAAGTTGTTGAGCCCCTTCTCCAGGACATCTTGAGAGTAACCCTGCCTAACTTTTTGCTGGATAGACAGGGCCATATTGTCTCTGATAGTGGAAGAGAATGTGGCCTGAAGTAGCTCGGAGGACAGAGCTTTGGACACCCGGTCCTGAACTGCTTTTGTGATCCCAACAGCCATTGGACTGAGCTGCTGGGATGGCATGTTGAAGTTGGTGTCTGGAGGGGGCAACCAGAAGCCTTGCAGGACTTTTGGAAGCACCTGGAGCACCACCTCCATTGGACCGAGCAGTTCAGACTTTGGGCCTTTTTCCTGCCGCTCGGTCAGGATCACAGCATACTTCAGGGCCTGGCTGATGATGTTTGGATGTCTGCAGGTTACAGTCATTCAGAGTTAGTTTTAAAAACACTTCAAAGCAACACAGAGACATCACAACCACTGAACTTCAACTGATCATGAATGTGTGTCAAATATGACTCACTGAAAGTGAGGAGGGACGGCTTCTGGAGAGATGAGCAGCCTTCTGGCTTCATACTCAATGTCTCTCATCTTCATGGCGTTGTTCACCTCCCACACCTCAAACAAGGAATGGCATATGATAAACAGATTTGACATATTTACACAATAAATCAGGTAACAGGTGACTCCAAACTACTGTAGAGTCTTTTCAGGATTGTGGTCTTACCAGCTGAAGCAGAGGCTTCACGTCATCATCATAGCCATCTAATTCAAACTCCCAGAGTCTGCAAATAGAAAGAAAACACGAGCTTGATCTTCACCGTTCCCCTCGTCCTCATTACAGACATATTGGTGTGACATGAGCAGAGATGAGGTCGGCTGTAGGTGGGTAACTTACTGTACTCTCAGTGTCCCTTTGCTTTGCTCCACCAGCAGCTCGCTCATATTTGCAGCAGTCACCTCAGCTGGTAGTTGGTTGTTCTGCTGAAGTCTCATCAACTGAGTCATCAGTGCAATCTGAACAACAAGGGATCACATGCCTTTATGTTAAAGTACAAGACAAAATGTGTGAGACTTTACCTGCTATTTTAACTTAGTGGAGACGTGAAAACTATAGTGGGTCTTACCGTAGACTTATATGAGGCCGAGTGCCAGCAGATTTGCAGAGCCCGCTCATAGATGGGTGTGCCAAACAGCACCTGTGAAGGAAAGAAGATCATGTTGCTCATTGGTTTGTCATTCAGAAAGTTTAACAGGTTGTCTTGGACACCTCCCCAAAGATACAGATGGCAAGTTTTTAGTTTATTTCCTTTAATAGTTAGCATTTCCCCAATCGAAATATTGCCACTCTGACCTGACCCTGACCCCTCTATTTACACATGAACCCGGACTTTACCTTACTCGACCATAGCATAGTCATATTAGAGAAGTGAAAAACATAACATGTGAGGAGTGGAAACTCCTGTACACATCTCATAATTTAAGACATTTGAAACAGTATAAAACTAATTTTAACATTGAGAAGTTAACCCGTCCTATAGATCTATACAAAAACTAAATAAAAAGTAGGAAGTCACTGTAGAAATAAAAATGTTTTATACAAATAGAAAACTATATAACTATATTTAGCTATCAGAACAAGTTTACAGTCTTAGTTCAGTTAAAAACACTCTCACTTACCCTGATGGGTTTGTAGACCGTCCTGCTTGCCGCAGCAAAGGACATTTTGTTGCTGTACATAAAAATACAGAACAGGTTCAACGAACAGTTTCAAAGGGCAAAGCCACAACGAAATTCTCACAACGATTTTTCAATCCAAAGGCTCGAGAGTGTTCAAACAGAGCAGATCTTCCAGACACAAGCGAACTGTGTGTTAGGTCGAAGAGTGAGTGAGGTCTGAAGAAAGATTTTCAGCTCACTGCTGATTTATAGTGGAATGCAGAATTCTAGAATGCTGCTTCTAGAATGGCTCCAAAATTCTGTTCTTTGCACAGATTTGGGTCATAGGTCATCTGATTGACCAGGTACAGGGGACATTATGGAGAATATAAATACTGTTTCAGATGTAAATGTCTGGATATGTGTGATACTGACCAGATGGATCAAAAATCATCATATGAAGTCCACAGCCTTCTCATTTATACAATCAAATGCAGTGAGAATGATCAGATCTGTCCAGGACCATGGTGTATGTGTGCATATTAAGTCTGTGGCTGATTTTCAGTTTAATAAACAACAGCACAATGACATTGCTGATTAATATGAATAAAACAATATTATTATTACCATTACAAGTTTTTTTCCCTCCCAAAGCAGTACTTCACATTAAAACTCCTGTAATAAATTAATTTTGATTTTTTTTTACAAAATTAATTCCAGCAACGTTGTTAAGTTTTTAAATCATCCCATAGACTGTATGGGATTAAAATACTCATTTAAGTTAGTGTTAAAATCATCTAATTGTCAGCAAAGTGGCTGGATAACCCTGCAAACTACTGAAAAATCACTAAAAAGTGACCAAGACTATAATAATAAAGTCTCACCAAACGGCCAGCCATTCTTCTCTGTGAAGCAGAAACTGTCGGAGCTTCACCTGAACTTTGTGGCGGGTGGAGACTGGGTGTTGGCCTCTGCTGGAGAGTTCAGGAAGTGGGTCTGAGCTAAATTCTCGTCTAAATTACAGGAATATAGATGAACTACAGTAAAACGTGTGGTTAGAACTCCACGTCAAAACAAGTAAAACAAAGTGACTGCATCATTCATAAAGAACAAGAATTATTGACTTGAGGCAGTCAACTGGAAACCACTCCATCTTTTTTACATTATATTGTCACATGAAACTGAAGCTCAGAATGAAAGTCAAGTTTAATTCATAACTTGACTTGCTCATTTTGACCACCAGCGTTTTTGCTAGAACCCCCATTTGTACTGATTGTATGTCACATTGAAGTGAATTATAAAACACTATAATTCACTTTATTACAACTTATTGGCTCTAATTTTTTATTGTTTGGCTTATTGTCATATTGTCTAACTCCTGGAGTTTTCTTGCCCCTTCATACTTCTTTTAGGCAATGTTGCCCTCTTCCCAGGTCTTTATTTACTTGTGGTAAATAAAATGTCATTATTACAGATATATGTGATGCAAGTTGTAACAAACTGCAGTTACTTGGTTCAGATAATTTCAGATATTAACAATCAAACCAAATTTGATACTGTTTATAGCTCATCTGTTATTCTTAAACCCTTAATATAACTCATTAGCAATGGTGTTCGGCAGGCCTGGAATTTTGTCATTTTAGGGGCAAGGCCACTTGGCCTTTTGTGTTGTCAGTTTTTTGAGGGCACAAAGGCCAAAACCCGGGGCACCAAGGCCATAAAATAAAACAATGATTTTAAGTCCACATCCATAATGAATTTAATGCAATTATGTTTTTATTATATGTTTTTTAACTTGTCTGCAAGCCAAGTTTCCCTCAGGGCACAATAAAAGCAACTGAATTGGTCTGAACACAGGAAACTATGAAGTCCATCACTCACTTCAAAAACTGTAAAACTTATTAAACCAATCTCCACCCCAGATTGGTTTAATAAGTTTTATGCACTGTTTTTGATGCACTGTAGGCTTGATCAATCAAGGTGTCGCAGGTGTCAAAACTGTGTTGACAGGAAAGAGGCAGACTAGAAAACCATCAACATCAAGGCGGGGCATCAAGACCACTGTGGCCTTAGGACAGATTTTTTTTTCAAGGGCACAAGGCCAAATCGCAAGGGTACGAGGGCCATGGCCCTCGTGAAATTCCTTCCCTGATGTAACCATTGTATTATTTATAATAATTTGTTATTTTCAAGACAGGAAAGACATTTTTAGGCCACAGGATTTATTATCAGAACTCCACCGAGGCACCTGCTGCTTCTGTAATGATTCTTTCTGGGAAAAAATATGAAAAATTTTCAAGTAGACTTGTCACTTGTTGGTATTAAGCCCTGGAGTTGTCACCTACTGAGGTTGTGTGTTGCTGTTGTTTCCAGGAGGACTCCGACCTGCTGGGGCTCAGACTGTTTGTGGATGAGCAGAGTCGTCTGCTGAGGGACTTCTCAGAGCAGCTGGAACAGAGTGTCTCCACGCTCAAACAAGATGTGGCTGCCATCGTTCGCCGGAAACGAGAACGATCTGGAATCTGGTCTTGAGGGAGTAAATGTTTACACTGACGGTCTCCAGCCACTTTGAAGATTTTTAAACGGGAAACGTCTGTAGGTGAAGATACTGCCATTTACAAAGAGCTGTGTTCAAAGTTTGAATTATTGCTGTTTCTGAAAGCTCCGCTGAATTGATTCTAAAACCACAACTTCATGACACTTGTGAAACCTGCTCACTAAAGTTAACTTTTACATGCTCCACTAGACACAAGAGATATGTATTAACTTATTTATGTAAATTTAATGATTATGAAACAATGTACAAATTAATAATCTACTGATCTACTGAAAGAACAGCAGTTACTCTATCGCCAGGTGTGGTACTAAGAATAAATATGCAAGTGTAGTGTAAACAGAATAACAAAAGCACTGAAGTCTATAAAAAGTTTATTAGACTGCATGTAAAAGAGTTCATTACAGTCCCAAACTGCAAATAAATTAAAAGGCAAATACAACTCAAGTTTCAGAATTCACAATATTATGTGTTTGAACCAGTATTCATAATATATCATATTTTCAAGTTACTGCAGTTTTATTCTGAAGCTGCGAGACATCAGAAACCCTCTCCCTCACGTCTCACCGTGGGCGATTAATATTAACGCTCACAGACAGGTGAACTAACAAGAATGAGATATTTAACAGCTGAAAAGGAGAGATCACTGATGGTGTTCATCACAGCGTCCCTCGTTGTAAAGTCCGAGGTAAAAGCACAATGGTTAATGTTTGTGAGCGGTCGCGAATTGTACAGAGTACAGACAGTTGCTGTAGGTCCAAAAAAAGATCAGTGTGGGCACATTTACAGGAGGAGAGGCAGAAGGCAGATGTGAGGCAGATTAGTCATCGGATAGGACAGAAAGTCTATGTACAACAGATATGCAGGCAGACAGGTTGGCAGTTTGGAGTTGGTCATGAGAAATTTAAAACAGGTGCAGACGGACAGGAGGAGAGAGGCAGCAGTGAAAGGCCAACGAGTTAGCTCTGAACTGAGGAGGTAGACTGGAAAAACACAAAACCGACAGGGGGGGTGGATAGCTAGGGTGTGTGCGTGTGTGTTTGTGTGGCAGTGTGGCAAGTTTAGATTCTTCAGAAATAATCACAACTATTCTAATGAACTGATTTTTTCTGTCAAGTTTGACTTTTTTTTTTTTTTACAAAACGCACCTGGTTGTGTGTGTGCGTGTGTGTGAACAGGTACAGAGAAGGCTGAGGGTACAGGTGAGGTAGGTTAATTCAGGGACCGGGAACAAAACACACTTCCTGTAACATTTACTTAAACGTAAAATAATGCCAGAGAAAATGTAGCAAGTAGCAAACATTTCTTTTCCCACAGTTTCACTGCCAATTGTCAGCACCTCTTTGGGTAAGTTGGAGTTTTATATCTGAACAGACACAATGAACAAACTGAAGCAAAGAGCATGTACAGTAGCAGTTTGAGTACATATCAAGTACAGGTCACAATTAAATTAGAAAAAAGAACTTCTCATCAAAAAAACAGCAACAACCGTTCAGCCTATTTCAGAAGAGAAGTTTTTAAATGTAACACTCTATGCAGTGACGCATGTGCCTGAATCTGACTTACAGCTATTCTGTGTATTTTTGGATTCTGTGTCATTGATTATTTGTCTGACGCCTGTAAAGGTCTGAGTAAACTGTCACTTTGCCTGTTTCCAAAGCTGCCCGTTTCTACCTGTCGAGCAGAAGCCTATCCGCAGGAAAGTCGGTGCTAAAGTGGTTTTGTGAGGCAGGGATAAATGTGAGCGTGTCTAATGTGCACCCACATTATTCCAGCTCATTTCACCCAACCATGTCTGCATTACATCTGACTCTGAAACCACCCTTTTACATTCTGGGATACACTAGTTTTCACCTCTCAGCTCCCTCCGTCATGATTTCTCACCACTGGAGTTTAAAACTGGAGTGTAGGACCACTTGTGTCTCTTTTTCTCACTCCTCACTCACACGCTCTCTCTCTCTCTCGCTCTCTTACAAACACACTTGCAAAATGAAGCTTTTAGCAGCAGACAGACAGTTTTCACAGTATAAAAATATTTCACTAAACCACAGAGAGGTCCACAGTTTCACATTAAGCCCACATCCGTCGGCCTCTGAAGCCACACAAAGATAAATGTCATTCGTTAAGAGCTGCAGTTCAGAAGAAAAAAAGATTGGGAATAATCAGGTCTCAGTGAAGACAAACCTTTAAAGATTGTTACAAAAGCAATACTCGGCAGTGTCGACATATTTAATAATATTCATGTAGGTCCTGCAAGATGGTGAGCGATCAGGATTTGGAAATAATGCCACCATAAGACTGGTCATGCTGCTTTGAGAACAAACCGGTGTCCAACCTTCAAACCCAGGAGCTGATAAATCATACAGAGCACACCTGAAGGAAACAAATCTATTCGAGTGTTCTTGTCCATGAAGTGTGACAACTTCTCCTTTCCACTCTTTCAGTGTTTCCTATCCAGTGCTAGCGCTGGTCCAAAATGATCCCTGAATAATGTCGGCATCATGGATGTTCCCAAACGTCTGAGGATTTTTATTATTGGCTCAGCCTGTACGAGTCATCTGTCATCTGCCGTGTCAATTAATTACGTAAACAAACTTGTCCAGCTTACGGTGAAACTAAACTGACTCTGAGAGATCAGTCAAGTTCACTAACTGAACTGTTAGCCTTTAGCTACAGAGCTAACAAATGATCAGCTTGGAACTGATGGCAAAAATGACCACCACAGCACTGACGGGTACACTCTCCATGTTCTTAGAGGAATCACTCACACACTAAAACAGAGGGGTGTGTGTCTGCTGGGGTCAAATCTTCCTTTAAAAAGACATCAACAGCACCCTTAAAATAATTTCTTGTAAGGTTCGGAGCTCTTCTCAGGCGCTGGTGCCTTCGTTCTCAGCAGCTTGGCTGTCGCTTGCCATCGTTCCGTGAGTGATCAGCGCAGGCGGGGCCTCAGACGCGTCTCGCTGGCTTCCTTGCCTTGAGTAGCTGTCTATCTGATGGAGGCTGCTGTGAGTGGAGAGCGGGTGGTCGAGACGTGGCATGCTGCCATGGAAACTGCGCTCCTCCGTACCTCGGTAAACCATAGTATCACTCCTGAGGGAGGAGGAGGAAGGCGAGAAGAAGAGAAGGAAGGAGAGGATGAGAAGTTTAATCTAATTCACAGCCTCTGGCAGACAAACATGAAGTCATGGATTTCCTGCTCTACCTGTCGTCACGAGTGCGCCGCAGGCTGCTGTGGTAGCTGGTCTTGCTGTGGACGCTGCTGGCCTTACTCCTGGTTGAGGTGCCGTGGCCATGGTGAGTTCTGATTGGTTCGTCAAGGTCGTCCACAACAGCTAAGTGGGTGGAGGAGGCGTGGGTAGAGGTGCCCTACAGGAGTGTGACAGAAAGATAATGTCATAACTATTGCCATTCAATTCAGAAGCACTTAATAATAATTAGCATAATAATTATGTGTAAACACAGTAACTGAAAGAAAAATATGACTTGTGTTTGGAGTTCTAGTATCTATTATCATTCATCTGTGAGTGGAGCCAATCTGGCCTGGCTACTTAATGGACAGTAATGGAGGAAATAAACCAACACAGATCTACAGTCTACAGTCAGTGTAAAACCTGACAGAGCCAGATGGGTTTAGACAGGTTGGATCTTAAAAACACTGGTACAGGAACAACTAATAGAGATACACAAACTACAGCTGCTGATACCACTCCTGTGTTCCCTGTCACTTCTACAACTAGTATTACTTTTGATGCTGCTTCCTGCGTTTGCAGTCCTACCTGAGTGGACGTTCCTCTGGACTTCCTAATGATGGGGGTGTTGGGTTCACGCAACAGAGATTGGGCAAAGTCTGGCTGCTCCTGCAGCACCTGCCGAGACTCAT
Source organism: Nibea coibor (assembly GCA_023373845.1). Taxonomy (NCBI): domain Eukaryota; kingdom Metazoa; phylum Chordata; class Actinopteri; family Sciaenidae; genus Nibea; species Nibea coibor. Next base: position 13,598,901 of record CM041738.1, read on the forward strand.
TCACCCCGCTGCTGCAGAGAGAAGAGGGAGAGAGACGGCATGGATGAGAGGTTTAACATTTGGAAGAGGGGAGGGAGAGGGGAGCAGGAAGACATTCGGGATGTGGCAAGCCCAAAAATGAAGAAGAAGAGTGGTTTGAGAGAGACGAAGAGAGGAAGAAGATACAGGGGAAGCAGGGAGAAAATGGAGAGATGCAGAGTGGATGAGAAGAGGAACAGACGGATATGAGGAGGAGAGTGGTTAAGGTGTTGTTATTTCGGGTGAGAGGACACAGGTGCAGAGGATACTCTTGTGTCACCACAGAAAGAAATACTACAAGCAAATGTTTCTCAGAAGTCTAGGAATTATGATTCTAAATATAATATCCATTTTATTTTCACACAGAAAATAAAATGTCAGATCCAAAATGACTGGCCTAAAAAGGGGGAGAATAAGCAGGACTAAATAAGTAAAGCTTTCTTACTCTTTGTGTCTGCGTCCATGTAGGAAGTTAGCCCATTCAAAACAAGTCTTCTTGCTGCCCACCCAGAAAACTGAGGGGATGCCCACCACTAACATCATCAGATATTTAATCAGGAACACGACTGTGGCTGGATGGTTGGTCTGCTCCACCTAAACAGAACAGAAGTATTAAATATTAATTCCACAATCATCCAATCAGGACAACAGAGAGTGCTGTAGTGTGCAGTAACACAGTAAGGAAGGATAATGCTTAGGATGCCACTGAAAACAGTTGCACATTAAGTTGATCTAAAGTATCCAGCAGTGACAAGTGGATTTTAGCCCCGTCAGTGAGTTTAAATGATGGAAGAGGGGAAGTAATCCTAGAAAAACCCAGCTGCTTTAGCAGCTGAGCGGCAGTTGTGATGCAGAGCAACTGTTCTCTGCTCAGATGGTCTCGAACTTTGATGCAGTACACAGTATCTTCCACCAGAGGGCAGCAGGAAGTGGGGATTGCACAGTATCTTGTAAACGGTAAGTACAGTGGGTTAAAAGATACAGAATTCAAATCCTCAAGTTTTCTTCTAACTCATAGCTGATGTTTTGAAACACAATAATAAGAGGTGAATAAGAGCTGTGCTGAGATTTGTCAGAGAGTACAGTATATTTAAATGTTTATGTACACAGTAGTTCAGTAGTTTGTCATAATTTTATCTTTCTAAAGTACCAAAACGACTACACATGATCACACTGAATTCACATGGACAGTATTATGCTTTAATATTATATACCGAATGAAATAAAACAAAATAAATCATATAAAATACACAGATACAGGCTTTTTTAGGTTTTCTGTTGTGTTTTGACCGACATGGCAGTAAATGGATAATGACCCAATTTCCATTTTAGGAGGAGATGTTTTTAAATGTGTGGCTGCAGTGTTGAGAGTCAGTGTGGCAACAGGATTACAGTGAGTTACATGGACAACTACGAGTGTAGTGGTTACAGAACCGGTGGAGTAGAATTCATGTGTACAAAAAATTAAAAAATAAAATTAAGATCATATTCTGCTAAAGAAATTATTCACAAAGGACTTTATCACTCACAACATCTCCTGAGACAAGTTCTTATACTGAACCAGCAACCTAAAGGTCACAGCCTAAATGACCTAAAGAAAGCTTAGCCCAAAAGAATAGGTACTGAGTGTGTTAATTAGCTTTAGTCTGTCTCATTCAAGATGAGATTAAATGTCTCAGATTTTGGTCCCGACATAAACCAAGAAGCCCTGGGCCTTCAGTAAATTACCACCCATGCACACAGACAAAATAAAGTCACTTGAACTTGAACAATGCCCGCAGAATCTTCAATTATCCAAAAACATGCAATTGTACCCTCTCACACACACAAACATTTGCACGCAAAACTCCCTAGGGTGAAGATCGAGTAACACATGGCGATATTGAAATTCCAGAGCTACAACATGTCATAAAGAGGGTCCCTCCTCATGAGCTCACACACACACACAGCTAAAGACACATGCATGCACGCATACACTAACAAGTAACATAAGCACTTGCACCTGCCTCCACTCCCTCTCATATAGTCTGTCAGTCACAAATTAGCTGACGCTTTTCTATCATAAACAAGCTCCAATAATGAAGACAACTCCAAAACATAAAGTGAACGTCAAACTGATGGAAAGCTTTTGTTGACGTGCGCGTGTGTGTATGTGGGACAGAAATCAGCCGAGTGTGTGTTTGTGCCTGTGTCGTTTTTCAGTTATTAATTTAGCGCAAGACAACACATATAAAACAACACACTCCCACATCTCTTCAAAACCGCTACAAAGACGTTATAGAGTATAGGCAGCAGTGCATGACTGAGCAAGCCCTGAGAGAGACAGACAGACAGACAACAACAGAGAGCGAGTCGAGGGGGGAGGACTGACTGAAAGAATGAAATAAGTGTCTGAGAACCAGCAGAGAGTCAAAGACAAAGAGACAGAGAAGCAAAGTGTAATACAGAGATGGCAGCTTTGTGTGGAGCTGCTCTTGAAAGCTGCATTAGCTGAGCTAATGATGCATACTGCGCTCTGCTCCCTTCCTCCACAAATACCTACTCAGTCAGCCACACACACGTCCAACTGCCAGTTCTCTCTCTCACCCACACGACCACACATACATACAGTCTCTGCTTTTATTTCTGTTTATTACAGTTTGGGTCCTCTCGTGGGTTTGGCCATTATTTCTGGTAGTAACAACACGTTGATTGCAGAAATTAGTATAGGTTATAATGAAGCCTGGTGGGACGAGAACAAGAAGCAGTCAGATGATAATGAGAACGCAGGTTGTAAACAAATCCACAGGTCAGTCGCAATTATTTGAAAAAGGAACCTGAGGCAAACAGCAAAATTATTCTCCAGACTGCAACTTGCAGTTCACAGAACTACCTCACTTCCAGTTAAACCGCTGGATTATTTACAAGCAGTTTCACTGTTGACTTTGTTGTATCGCACTTCCAGATCAGAATTACTGTGCATTGTTAGCATGTCTGATGAAATTTATGTCCAGAACTATAAGGCTCAAGCTCTAGACGGGGAAAAACTGATGTCCATTCTTGAGTATGTGTTAACCTCTACGGAGTCCTTTCACTGAAGAACCATCATGTGCCCTCATTGATCCTGGTATGTTTATTACTCTCACACCAGAATGAACACACAAGGTATCCTAGTGACTTAATGAGGAGAAAAAAAATCCACAGTGGGAAACAGCTTCACCACAGCCAACTTTGGCAGTGGCAACACACACCATAGGAGTGAGTGTGTGATACACAGAGCGATCAGGGGGGTTGTGATGCTAATACAGCTGGATATCCTGTTGAGAGTGTGTCTCTGTTTGTCGAGCTGTGCTGTCAGGCAGATCTTGAGTAACCATCTGGTTCCAGACAGAAGGTCGAAGTATAGTTTTGAGCTTATACATATGTAGCTCATATACTGATCATAACTTTTAAAGTTGTTTATATTTTCTCTGTTAGCAGGCAGATCATCTTATTCTTTTCTGAGCTTTCCTCCACAACGGCTTCACAAATGAAAGACATCATGACACATTATCTTCAAGCATGTTAACATTACATGTTAACATCATACATCATACACGCTTCACTCTACCTTGTACGGGCAGGGGATGTGATAACGCCTGCAGTTCTCATCCATCCACGTCGTCTCCCAAACACTGCGGTAGGTGTGTTCGTACAGGTAGCACCCGATCACAGTGAACAAGGGGACCAGGTAGAGCACCGAAAACACTCCCATTCGGATCATGAACTTGACTAGTTTGGTCTGGTTCTCTTTCTCCAGAGGGATTTCCATTCGCACCCGGTTCAGAGCCACAATGCCGACTAACAGGAGAGAGACACCCACCTGAGAGAATGACAAATGGCAAGTTATACTCAGTGACAGATAGCACAAAATTTAAATTATTTTTTGATGACTGAAACACAGCCAGAAGACTGTCACCGATCTGCCACTTCATTCACTAATCTGTCTGTGTCTCCATAACTTCAGCCAACAGTCTACTCTTGTGTCAACTCATCCACCCACCCATTAATCTGGTCTCCCATCCATCCATCTACTCATCAACTCTTTCATCTTCCCTACCACTCATTTATCTTCTGACTGTACTCACCGCCACGTTGAGGCAGAGTGGTGCCAGAACAAACCACCTCAGGGCGTCTATGTCATACAGCCCTATGAAACACACTCCACTGATCCCATCTCCTTCAATTTTGTTCAGGGCCAACAGGGTGACAGTCAGGGCCCCTGGGAGCCCCCAGGCAACAGCGTGGAAGAGGAGGGCTTTCTTCTCAATGGCCTCGCTGCCCCATTTAGGTACGGCGGCCAGGAACCAAGTGATTGTCAGTATGACCCACCACACGCTGCCGGCCATGGTGAAGAAATACAGGACCATGAAGAACAGGGTGCATACCTGTAAGGGAGAAGTCAGATGTTTAAGTAGCCATGTGAAACATTCATAAACATGATATCTCAAAATGTAGGTCTGGCTAACTCGTTTTATTTACAGTATGTAAAAATAAGAAGAAAATTAAACTTGAGGAAAGTTTAGAATGGAAATAGATAAAACTTAGAGTGCATCATGAATCAAACAGGCTTCTTAACAGGCAAAAACATGACCACGAGATCTGTGATGTTATTGTGGTGAAACCTCTCACCTTGTTGTGTGAGCCCTGTGTTATGGTTGAAGCTCTGAACTGGGCAGGGCTGGCTGCATTACACGCTACTCTGTCTTCCAGCAGAAAGCCCAGAAAGAAAACCAGTGACACCATGACATAACACACAGCGTAGAAGATTATTGGCCGCTCAGGGTATCGAAACCTGATCAGGGAAAAAAAGGGAAGATAGAATAATAGTGAATACATTTTCCTTCCACTTTTGTTTTACAGGTGATTCCAAAAAAAACTTAAATTTGTGTAGACACTGTCACACTCTATAAATAAATGCATAGATTCAGCCATTCAAACCTGGTAACATCAATGAGAAACGTCAGGAATGTGAAGAGTGTTGCAGACAGGCAGACGATGGAAACGACTCCGATGAAGTAGCGGATGAAGGTCAGCTCCTGCTGGTTGAAAAACATGGAGGGGCATGGGGCAGAACAGTCCTTCCTGCCCATGAATGTGTAACCCAAGTCTGGGTCGACCTTGAGCTCTCTGGGGCACCAGAAACCATAGTCTCTCTGGACAGTCATAGATGACTGGTCAGTGGGGCCAGAGTCTGTCAGCAGGTCCTCTGGACGAGGGTAGGGTTCGTCACAGTCTGGGAACCTGGGAAATCAGTCAGACCATGAAGTTTTATATATAATCAACATATTGTATACAATCAGATAGCTGAACTGAGAGATCAAAAAAAGTAGGCTAGAAGAGATGGGAAGGGAGCTCCATGGAGACGAGGTGATATTCGAAGAAAGCGAGAACAGTGGCAAGGTGCTAAGCTGCATCACCTTAGATGCTTCAACGCGCCGTTTGTGATGACACGGTTTATATTTTCGAGTACTTTGTCATTTTAAAGTGTAATGTACACGTGCACACACCTGCTACACTCCATGTCATCTGGCCAGGCGACGCCAAATATCTCCATGAGTTTGTGGCACTCATCCCTGGCTCTCTCGCAGAGAGATCGACATGGCATGGACACCTGGCCGTATACAGTGCACACCGGAGTGTACAGGGCGCACAGGAACATCCTCAGGTCAGCGCTGCACACCAGGTTCACCATAGGATGGAAAGGCTGCGGAGGAGAGAAAAGCAAAGACAGTTTTTAATTTATGTTTGAATCTGTCACAGCTCTTTGACATGAACTGACAGCATTGTCTGGGGAAATATAGCGTAACGTACAATGGTCTCAAAACTCTCCAGCAAACACCCACACCTTTAATATTCCCAATGTTAAATCAATATATCAGTGGGAAGCAGCTTGACATGTTTGTTATTAAATCTGTCAAGCATGTGGGAAAGAGACACACACACACGGTGACATATACTGTACATACACACCGGCTCAGGAACACGTTAACTGCTATCGGTGGCTCATATGAGCGGGCTCATATTTAACCTGAAATAGCCATCAAAGAGGATGGAGGGAGTGCCAAAGGGAGGACAAACGTATTCCAACTCCTCTGCTGCAGCCTATACTACTTGGTAGTCCATCAATATTTAGAAGCTCATGAAACATGGATAGCAGCAATCATATTACCAAACATCCCTTTGAAGTAGGGGACAGCAAAGTGAGACATCCCAAGGCTGAGCCGCAGCCATGTGTCAATACACTAAACAAACAAACGGCAGGGCTATCCACATATTCAAGATTATAGATTCTGTTCCCTGTGGTGGCAGTCCGAAGGTTAAAGTGTCAGGCTTGTGACCTTCAGGCTGCTTGTTCCAATCCTCAGATTGGCTGAAAATGTGAGTGATGGAAAGGACAAAAAACTCCCTTAGAGCACCTTTAAATGTCTACTGCTGACATAATCCTGAACAAATACTCTATAAGTGGGGAGTCTGTGTGGGCTCATGTATTTTTTATCCTATATTCTATATAAAAATTCAGACGCATCGGTCAGTTAAGCAAGTTAGGGGGTGGCTACTTCTGCTCATGCTGACAGGTGAATTATTCAGCAGTTTGCTCCAAAAAGATAAAACAGGACTGCACAGTACAACATTCTATAATATGTGCTGAGATGTGTGAATGTAAACATGGATTTAAAACTGTATGTCTCTCACGGTTCTCGTTTCACAGCCTTGCTCGTGAGCTTCATATGAAAAAAGAAATATGAATTAATTAATGGACCAACTGTAACTGCTTTGAACTATCATATCCAACATATCATAACATATAACTAACATATGTTACCGATGTGCTCATACATCAGCAACTGCCAGCAACAACATGTAACCTGTGTGCTATTGTTGAATCTATTCAGCAATGAATGGAGAATAGAGCGATGAAACAAAACACTTCACATGCTTGCACGCAATACTATGCTGTGTGTGTTTATGTGTGGGTATATAAAATATGTCTGCATGTGACACACTGTGCACTCACATTGAATAGCTTTCGACAAAGGCTTCAGTGTTTACTTACAGACTGTATGAGTGCATCCGTGCAAATAGCCATGCATCAGTGAATGCGTGTGTTTTATGCGTGTTTCTGTGTGGAGCTGGGCCTTGTGAGTATGTTTTGATCGTTCTCAATTGCTGTGTTCTAGATCTGCACATCGGAGGGATGTTCTACCAGTAAATGGGTGCAGCGGTGCATGAGCTGTGTGACATAGTTTTGAGTAGAGCCACACACACACACACACACACACACACACACACACACACACACATACCACTCAGCTTCATTCAATAATTCACACATTTTACAACCCATGTTTTTTTTTTAATCTAGCGTGCGATCACGCAAACTTCACTGTGTAGGGACAGAGAAAGACAGGATCCATGTGAGCTTTCATTGCAGACTAAACCCTGCAGTTGAGTAGAAAAGCAATTAAATGTATTATTATGTGTATAATGACTGAGATATGTGTTATATACATAAAATACCATTTCATTTTCTACTTATCTTTCATGGAACATCCAGTTTTTATTTTGGAACAAAGATAAGGTAGTTAGTGGCCAATCTTGAAGTGCATTTCATGGGATTTCAGTTTTATTACAGGAGAAGATATATTGCATTTCAGATGCAATCCAGCGTGCTCTGGATTTGCAACACAGCATTCTGAATACATAACTATGTGTGGGTGTAAATACTGATTCACAAACAACAACCCTGAAATATATATACACTGAAGAAACTGTGGGGAAGTGGTGCTGTTTCCTTAACAACTTTTAATGAGTGCCTTCGTAGTGCAGGATTGTGATTAAAAGACTGATTAGATTCATATTTGAACATCCTGATAATAAATCCTTTCAAGTTGTTCTTCGTCATGTTTTTAGCAGTGGGCTGGGCAGATGAAGTGATATATTAATAACAAAAAAACTGATATGGCTAACTATTCTGTTTTGCTGAAGACTCCCCAGTGCCACTTCTGAGTGATAAACTTACACCTTCACGGCAATGTCAACAAAAACTCACATTGGAAACTTCATTAAGGTAGACTTCATATATTTAATTGGATAAAATTAGTTGAATAAAATTACCTTGTGTAGCCACAAAATGTTTATGTCAATAACAACTGTTTATAATCTCTAGTGGCTACCAGTACATTGTAGAAACTGACATCAGGTATATGTGACATTATCTCAGTTATATCTCTGTGTTAAACATCCCTGACTTGACTGTAGACTAAGTGTAAAATTAGGAGACACTAACTTTGAAACCTGTTACCAAATGTGTGTTTGATGCAAAAGGGTTTTTTCAGGTCTGAAAGTCTTCTGTTGTCCTAAATTAAAACTTGTCTGGGCATCACACTGAAAGAATCATCTCTGTCCCCATCTGTCCACCTCCCTGTCTCATACCTCTGGTACGAGCCGGAGGCCACACTTAACTGAGTAGTAGTTTCTTTCTGCATGAGTGTGTCTCCCCTGTCTGCCCAGCAGAATGGAGCCTTTCTTCATGTCTCCTCATACTAACTCTGCGCCGAATGTGTGTGTGACTTCCATTTTGTGTGTCCCCATTCTGCCCATTTCTCCCGTGCATGCAGGGCTACGCATCGGCATGTGTGCATGTGTATGTATGTATGTGTGTGTGTGTGTGTGTGTGTGTGTGTGTGATTGTATTCTGAGTAAGTATGTCCCAGTTATTGTGTTTTCCGGTGTGTGAGTTTGCAAAGCGTGTGTGCATGCACAAGTTCATGCATGTGTGCAGATATCTGTGTGCAATTATTCTGACAGTCAGGCCAATTGCCCCCCATCTCCTACCACAAAGAGAATATTGACATTAAGTGGCCTAACTGTGCCACCCACAGAGAGGAGGGGGGCCGGTGATCAGTTTTCCACGGAGGACGACCAGAGTGACTTGTATGGTATTTTGTAGCTAGTTATGATGGAAGAGTATGGGAAAGAAAGTAGGAAAGCACATCCTGATGATGTCCTGATGGTGTAAAATGCTAAATGATGTAAAGAAAGAAGAAGGAGACAGGAATGAGGAGATGAGGATACAAGAGAAAGAGGAAATGTAGTACATCAGCTTCCTGTAATCTCTGTTTTCTTCTCTGCTTGTACACGGGCTCAGTCAGTATCACCAAATGGAACCTGTTTATTTGGCTGCTGAGCCATGACTGACCAAACTAATGAGAAATACGTTACTAATATTGTGATCCTTAACAAGACAAGCTGTTTGTCGTGTCTTTAACGGTTGTGTATCCTTAGATCATTAGAGATCACACTGTGTTTTATATTTTATTTTTTTATCCTCAAACATTTCCAGCTACAAATTACTGACTAAATATAAAAAGGTCCTCTCATTGCGAAGACAAACTGTTGCATGAGAGGTGAAAACAGCTCTGACAGTTATTCACGTGCACAGTGAACAGTTTACACGCTAAATGTGAGCATGTTAGCTAGCATGCTAACGTAATAAATGTGTATACAATAAACACATTCTAAGCATCAGCATTGTAACATTTAATAGCTGTTAGCGTTATGAAAATAAATGCACTGACAAAATAGCCTCATTTGGCAGCTTGTCTATGATGAATAATTTATTCAACAAAACTGTGGCTGCAGCAGTCCACAGCCTCTGACGGGAAACTCTGTTGAGGTTGGTCTCAAAGTAAAAATGTCTTTATGCTGTTGTGAACACTGCGGCATTTCAACACAAGCCATTGTGCTGGTGGACTACCCTAGACTCTGGGTCAGAGTTTTTTTTGGAAAATGGAGTTGAACTAAATGCACATAATACAAAAAATAAAATCTGCACTTATCAAAAGGTCATCATGCAAACCGCATGCTACCAAAACACCATCCATCATGCAATGCTGTAACTTGACGTCCCCTCCCACATAGCTTTAAAATGGTATGAATGGTGGCTTGACCTCAGCCATTTGGCAACTGTATTTGTGAGAAATTTCACAAATTCATCCTTCATAAGTGCCCTTATTGCAGCTTGAGGGCTGTTGATTCAACTGCTGCGAAGGGAAACCTACTGCATTAGGAACAATATTAACATAAATAAGGTGTATAACAGGAGAGTCTTGTATTTGAAATGTATTAAACATATTTGGTAAAAATACATCACTGAGGTAAAGTAACTTGTGTATTTCAATAAGCTCAACAATAATGCACACCTAGAGACTGACAGTAAATGAGAGCACAGCACATTTCCATTTGACATCTACTAATAAACTATAAACAATACTGGGGGATTAACAGGGGATGATGGGTGAATTAAAAATGAAGTAAAAAATGAATTTGTGTGAGTGATTTGGACAGGCAATTGGGAGCTTTCGGAATGAGAAGCAAGGGTGGGTTTTTTGACACAGAGGAAAATGAGAAAAAAGCCCCTGACTGGTCCACCTCTTGTTCAATAGAGGGATTAAGTTTCTTTCTCTTTACTCCCGCTCTGCAAAGAAACCCAGGGGGAGGGAGAGAGAAAGAAATAGGAGAAAAAAAAAAAAAACTTCAAGAAAAAAAACTAACAAAGAAAGACAGGCAGAATGAAAGAGGCATATGATTAACAGTCACGTAATGCAAGCAATTACAAGAGAGATATCGATAACTGCTGTAAAGTTGATAGCGAGTAGATGCACGCAGCATTAAAAAGTACGGGGTGTGTTGCCTGTGAAAACTTTTTGTACTAATGCTTTAATGGCTGAATAAAGCGTTTCCTGCTAAAGTGTCCTGTTTAATGGGTGTGTTGGGGATTAAAATAAACATCTATCGTGACGATACGACGGAGCTGCATTGCACATAAATTGCAGTCATCAGCTAGCCTGCTAGCTAGAGGAATGCTGATCACAGATCAGCCAAGAGCCGGTCACTTTTTTCTTTAAGGCTACCTTTTTTCCTACAATTGATAATCTGCGGGAAATGTTTAAATTAAGTTAATCTCATGAAACGAGAGCTTCAAATGCATGTTATGCATTATGTTTTAAATCTTTGAGTCGTCTGGTTCACAGCTGTTCTAGAAAATCCAGTTAGCCAACTCTGCAGAAAGTCATGCGCATTGTCAAGCGTATAAGGAGGGGGAGACGGAGGGAGGGAAGAAAAAAAAGGATAAAAACTGGAGTGGAATGGAGAAAAGTTTTCCCGGTGGATTAGGGAGTCAAATGGATCGGAAGGAGTGTATAGAGTGTGAGAACCTGAAACGGACACGGACACACACACACACGCTCGCACACACACTTCCTGAAACTGTCACCAGCTTTGTGCTATGAGTCAGATCAAGGTGACAGGCTGTTGGGTCTAAGCCTCCAAAGAAACAGCTCCTGAACTGGCAACAAAGCCCGCTTCAAATCTCTCATGTCCCGGGCCAAAGTTGTCAGTCTCTGTGGAAATATCACATGTGCAGTATCTTATCTGGGGGTGATGCTCTTTTGATTCCATGGTGATTTACATTATCTTCATGCTGTTGTGTTTATGACTCATAAGGGCTCTTTAGTGTGCTTACTCAACACTTTAGTAGAGTAGTAAGAAACTGGTAGCTGGCATGTTGTGCAAATAAGATATTGGTATATAAGGATATGTACATTTATGTACTGGTAACCTCAATCTGTTGAACCTCTGCATTAAAATGCATTGAATGCAGTTTACCATAAACTGCACTGCTTTCTGACAGATGAAGAGGAATTTATATTCTGGCCTTTTGCTACTAAACCTTGCCCGAAGTCCATCTGGACACATCAACCTCACATGCTCTCTTATCTGTTTTTCTTCCTCTTGTGCCATCTCTCTCTCTCTCTCTCTCTCTCACACCATAACTCACTCTCAAATCAAAGGGTCGGGCCTGCAGCATAAATGCTGTCAGAGCACATCAGCTCTACCTCCATCAGCTAGCTACAGTTTAAAAACCCTGTAATATTCCCACTCCACTGGCCATTACATCTAAATCTCTACATTTCTCTCTGTGTCTTTCTGCAGAAACTAATATTCCCATTTGTTTCTCTCTGCTGCTACTCGATCCCTCTGTTTTTTTCCCCCCTCAAACTATTAACCGCATCCTTCTTCATTGCATCCATACATTAGAGCCAATTACACCATCTCTCTCTTCTCGCTACAGTGTAAGAGAAGTGCATCGTTTTGGTTCACAATCACGTAGCAATTACATGATCCCTTGCTCTGCCTCTCCTTGCACCAGCTCACATCCTATTTTCGGTTTCATTCTCCAAGCGCACCATTGTTTGTTTTATTTTGCTGCTGCCTCTCTCTTCTTCACTTTTACTGGTTAGATTTAATCTCACGCAGCATTTTCTACTTTCTCGCTCCATAACGCTCACATGATGAATGTGTTTCTAGATAAATTCACACCACCAGACACACACACACACACACACACAGAGTCTTTTCTGGCTATGTGCCTGCCTCTTCTCTCCTCTCACAGGCTCGTGAGAGAGACAGGCGTTGGCCATGAATAGATGAACTGAACAGACCGCGATGCTCTCCTCCCTAATCTCTGAAAAGACAGTTAAGAAAGGGGCACCCTTCTCTCACACTCTCTCCCTCTTTCATTCATTTGTTCGTTTATCCGTGTCCATCCATCGTTCGGTCGGGAGGACTGGACAAAGCCGTTAATGGCATTCCCCTTCACGATCACTTCCCCTCCTCCTCTCCTCCTATCTTCTTTCTCCTGTATTCATCTCTTATTTTCCTTGCCTCCCATTTACTCCTGGCAATTATGCTGACATGCACTTGTCCTCCTCCTCCACTTCTCCTTTTTCCTCTTCCAACATCAGCATTCATTGACTTCCCCTACTCTGTTATCCTGTCATTTCATGTTTGACAAAACTATTCAGCAACACTATCAGCATACTCAGTCCCTCCTCTGTTCTCTTCTTCAAGTCTTAAACCCAGTGCACCTTTTCTCCTCATCCTTTGGTTTCCTTTTTATAGCCCAACTGCTATCTTATCTGTTGACACTCCAACCTTTTCAGTTTTATACAGTATATTATTTTTCTGTGGAGAAATCTTAGTACACCCTAAGAAGCATTTTTCCTTTGTTATTATATATTTTTTTATATATAATATATAATCCCTTGACTCTTGAATCTTGCTACAACTAAACAACATCTTTACTGATAGAAATTCAGGTATGATCCAATGTATCCACTGATTCTGGGGGGTATTTTTAGCTTGGTTCCAAATCTTTGAACCTGCATCCACATTTTAGATTTGTTCAACAATTCAATTAAAACCAGTATATCCCCAAGGGATGGCTGTTTTCCCAGGTTAGGGCTACAACTGACCAATCATAGCTTAGTAGGCAGGATCTGGTGGGAGGAATGGGGATGAATTCCTATATAATTGACTACAGTAGCTGCATTCATATAAAATAGCAACAGAAAAATGGCAAGGAGCATGGATGAGACCAATGCTCTGTTACGGACTTAGAAAAATAACTATTAAATCAACATATGCCTTTGATTAATGTTAAAACTGACAACTGCTCTTTGCAACCACTAGCACAACTTCCAAGTAAACGAAAACTAAACCATTGGTGGGTTAGTTATTATTATTATATGCCAATTCCTCAAACAATGTCCCTTTCCCAACAACAAATAGATGAAGATGAAAATGGAAACTCAATCTGAAGCTGAGGCTAAGATAGTTTTTACGAAACACAGACTAAATAGAAGTACATTCATCCAGTGAGGTGTAGGAAAGGTTATTATTATCTAAGTTAAGAAGACAACTGTTAATCATCTATGATGCAGTTTGAAATTTGTTTAAATCATGTCGTCAGTTATTCATGTCTGCCACTGCCAGACAACAATGAACAAAGTGGGTTGACTTTTGCCGTCTGCTGTACATCTCCATCTCACCCCTTATATTAACAACAATGAAAGTCTGTCTTTTCTTTGGTGTGGGTGGAGAGACATATTATTCTACTACACCACATTTCTCCATGATTACATAGTATTGACTGTAAATATCACAGATTCTGCTGACTTTCCATTGCTCTTCTTATCTTCAGAGACAAATAGCACTTGAGAGTAATGATTTAGCTACAAGAAAGAATCTCCCATTTCCTCTCTGCCCTTTTATTATCAGTCCTTTCCCCCTCCTCCGCTCCTTGGTTTAGTCCAGAACATGCACTCATCATCCAATTTCCCTCCCCTCCCCTGCCTGTCTGTCTCCCTCCATTCCTCCTTTCCCTTCTCTGCCTATTTAACTACCATGGCAACAGGTGATGTAGCTCTCCCGGGGATGTCTCATTGAGAATAACAGGGCACAGCGCACGCATGTGCACACACACACACACACACACAGTAGTAGGAGACCATTAATAGGCGAAACCATCCAAAAAGTACAGCAAACAAACTTGCACAAGGAGGGACACAGGGAAGTGTGAAAGTGAGAGTAAAAGAAAGTGAGAGGCATGGGAAAGGGTCAAATTGAGTGATAGAGATATAGATGGGAAGCCAAGAGTGTGACAATGGAGCTGAATCAGATAGCACCCACACACGTCCTAACACCTTCCAAACCGCCTGTGCATAACCATCTGCTTACCACTTGCATATACACTCTGTTACAGATAAAAAAACGACTGTTTTCAGCATCTGAGGAATCAAGAATTAGTATTTTTTAAATGGACGCATCCAGAAACACATGTGAAAGTATAAAATAAATAATTTTATTGATACATTGTCAACACAAACCTAAGGTTATTCGTTATCAAATCAAAAACATTATAATTAACTACCTTCTCCTCCTGGTCATCTCTGCTATTAATATGCTGCGTTCGGTGTATAGTGTATCTCCCTATACATCAAGCTCAACAGGAAAAGGGATTACATTCTGCTTCTTTGCCCGATTTATTCAGCCTCTTTTGTCTGTTAATAAAAAAATGAATGATTACAATATGGTGATAATAATAAAAGGTGTAGCCATGTTGCTCACAATGGAATCCACAGTGTAGATTTGAGGTAAGATGTGCATAATGTGACAGCGCTTCCTGTCCATCAGGCACCTTCAACTCATTCAAAATTCAGCCGCAGGAGTTCTGACCAAAACCAAGACCAAAAGGACAGCCCACATCACCCCGGTTCTTAAATCCCTACACTGGTTACTGGTTAAGGCTGAGAATTGATTTTCAAGTCTTATTACTTATTTATAAATCCTTACATGGAGTTGGCCCTAAATATATGTCTGAAATACCTGAGCAATATAACCATGCGAGATCCCTGAGATCACTGGGGAGTGGACTGCTGGTGGTGCCCAGGGCAAAATCTAAACGAGGAGAAGCAGCTTGTAATTATGCAGCACGGCTCTGGAACCAACTGCCTGATCTTACTGCCTGTCATAGGAATGCCTATCCACTGCGTTTTCAAACCTTTTCACCTAAATATTTTTATAACACAAGATATTATTATTATTATTATTATTATTATTATTATTGCAGTAGTAGTAGTATTTTACTCCTATATTATTTTTGATTGCTTATCTAACTTTTATGTACTTTTTAGTACATAGTACTTTTAGTACTTTTTACTTTTTAATTTTAGCTGTATTGTTTTAGCTTTGAATGGTCTTTTTGCTCTGTGTATGAAACATGCTCTGTAAATAAGATTTGGGAAGTTGGAGAGGAGAGTGACTTGAACTAATTGGATGAATTAGAGTGACTGGGGTGCAGGGAAGAAGAAATAGATGCACATAAGCAGAGGTGCACCACATGCAGCAGAGAACTCACCACCTGGTAACTAGTGAACATAGCTAGCCTCCATTTTAATCATACCATGGAGAAATTACTACACATGAAGCGTTCACACCATGCATGGTTAGTTGTTGTCCAAAACCACAATACAAGCAAGATTATTTTTATTTGCATCATGTTTAAACCTTTGAGAACGCAGCCTGAGTGACTGTTTAAAAATCCATGTGACATTTTTATGTGAGCTATTTTGGGAGAGATGAGAAGTACACAATTATTAGCACTAGAGCTCTTAATGCCAGCACTGGTACTAACCTTTAGTGTGCAGAATATGTTAGAGCTGCTTTGTGCTGAGTGGTTTTGCATAAGAAGGGGATCAATGATATGTGTGTGTGTGTGTGTGTGTGTGTGTGTGTGTGTGTGTGTGTGTGTGTGTGTGTGTGTGTGTGTTGGACTCAGTGAGGGTTAAACATTTTTCACCAGACATACACACACGCGCACACACAATTCCCAGCCTGGGTCATGGGTTCAGATTAAAACCATAAGACATGGATAACCTATATGCATTGTATCAGAGCTGAACACTTCAGGGCTTGCTGTTAGCCACGTTCTTTCTTCAGCACTAACTGTACAACTCCATATTACTACACACAAGCGCGGCATGCAAAGTATTACACTTCAGATGAGCTGTTTGGAGTCAGAGTGTGGCAGGACAGCCAGAAAGAAAACACACAATGCGGCATGTCAACAACACACAATCTTTTTAACGTGTTAGATAGGTGGAGCTGAAGATAGACAGGAAAGTAGGGAGTAAGAGAGAGGACGACATGCATCAAACCCAGGCCACTGTGATACGGACTCAGCTGGTTGAGATGGGGTGCGCGCTCTACCAGGTGAACTCTGTACTTAAGCACCCACCATCTTTGAGGTGGACCTATTTTATATGGATAAAATACATTTTCCTGCTGACCCTGTCCACAGCAGCGCATAGCTCTGCTTCTTTGGGGGTGTGCTTGAGAAATTCAAGAACCATACACAACCGTTTCATATTTTCATGGAAGTATGTGATACTATGTTTACAGTGAACTACAGAGCAGTATTTGAGCAATGGAAAATCTCTCCAATCTTTCCTCAAATCTCTCTTTATTTGGCATTGTGGGCTTGGATAAGCAGCGGTGGCAGCTCTGCTGATGGGAACAGTCTGCCAAAAAGCAGCACTAGGCAGTGCCTTTGTTCTGTGCATAAATAAATGATTGCTTCATTTGGGCTTGCAGCTTCAATGGACTCTGTAGGAATAAGTAGGATAATCAAGAGTTCAACTGAAATAAACAGGAACTTTAAAACTGAATGAGGACCTGCCTGTCTTTACCACTTTGAATAGGGTAATCAGCCTCTTCAGATTCACCCAACACCATGAACATACCCACACACACACACACACATATACACACAAAACCAAGGACACACCTCGATAAAAGCTAATTCTCTCTTTCGTATTCACACACACAAAAAGAAAAAAACACAACAGACCACACTTGAGCACAACAAGCCTCGAACTCTCCAGATTTGGCACACACACACTCTCTCTGTTGTGGGGACCTGGTGGCCCCAGGGTGGCCCTTTTTAAACAGAGCAGTCTTATTTTGAAGGACAGGACCCCATAGTGGGAGAAACACAAACACCGGAGACAGTAGGGTCTAAAGACTTTACACAACCTGTCACTCTGTCAGCATTTCCTCCTGCTAAGTCTCTGACATTCTCTTTTTGTTTAACTGCGCCAAACATTTTCTTATTTTAACACTGTGCCTTCCCCCCTCCTGTTCTTGTTGTGACTCTCACAGATTAATATATCTACCTCTGCAACACAAGTATCACAAAATCCACCATTTTTAACCACGGTTCTATCATTAAATCATTCTTTCAGTGATGATGTATGTAACAAGCATGATGTACATACATATAGTAGTAAATATACAATAATACAGAAAATTTACTATTAGTAAGATACTTACTAATAGTAAATTTTTTTTTATTCTAGTCTACTCCCTTCAGCATGTGTGGTGTATGCATCAGTCTGAACACTATGTTAATTATCGGTCCATTTCATTGTTATTACTGAAATGGACTAATTACTAACTAACTACTACTACTAACTAAGTCCAATAAAGAAAAACCAACATAAGAGAAGTGTTGTTTCCTAGCCATGGACTTTGTGACAGCAGTGTGCTTAAAGAATGAAGGAAGAAAAATAATTGTAGTGTTGTGTCCTTGTTAATTAAATCTGACACTTGATTTTGTAGTGGGCATGTAAATGTAGTGACTGACAGCTCTAGGTCCCTTCATTCAGAGCCTGGGTTGCTGTCTATTTGCTTGACAAACACTGCGTTCTATTGTGGACCAAATGAACCTTTCTCTGACTGTCTGTTAGTCCAGGGGCTCTCTAATCTCTTTCTCTCCAGGATCCAAACGACAAAGATTGTGCTGGTATTGTCCTGACAGACTCAGTGAGGTGTAATGTCAGCACAGAATAGATTTGTGCCGTCTTGTTTTTCTAAAAAGTCTTCTTTTGGGAGAGGGGAGAGGGACATTTTAAAAAGTAAATGATTCTATTCTATTAGAATGTGATCAAATGTTATATGTTAATATAATGCAAAGTAACAGGCCATTTTCTCAGCAGACATTTTGTCTTTACAAGTAGGAAAAGGCACAGGTGTTTTTAATGACTTTAGTGATGGCTCTATTCTATTCAAGTGCCCAAATAAGCCAGTGTGACAGTGAGCCAACGTGCACAATACCAGGACCTTGAAACTGAAGCAGCTAAATGGAATTCAGCCATCATTAATTTTAGTATTTACACCTGTGGTTTTCCTGCTGTGACATGTCAAAACCTATACCATCACAAACTCCAGCCTAAACAAATGATCACAGAGTTCAATCAGCTCTCTGACAGATTAAAAAAAAGAAACACCAGAGCACCTAAAGCGATTTTGGATTTGGTCAAAGACAGAGCAAGAATGGGATGTGGAAGAATGGGGATGCTTATATATGGAAAGAAATAACAACAAGAAAATAGATTTGGAAGAATGTAGAACCAAGTTTCAGACTGCGGTGTTATTTTCGCTATAGTGTTTGAATAACTGAATAACATTAAAGTAACCTCACTGCTTCATAAGAAATATCTTTAAAGCACAATAATTAATGGCAGACAATGCCCTCTATCTCACCTACATTATGCCAAAATAAAACTACAGCGCAGAAAGCCAAATATCTACAGTACTCATTACCTCAAGGGGAAACTCCCTGGCCAAGCAGACATCTGGGCTCCAGAGACCTCAGGCACGGCAACTCTTGCATTTATTTATTTATATATTTAGGAGAACAACAAAAATGGGATTCAGTTGTTCTGTTTCATAACTGTCTTGCATTTTGTTTGAAGGCACAGTGCGCCCATAAAACACCGTTAATACAGCACAGCTCAAGCATGTTTCTGCAGAAGCATTCTTACAAAGCATTAGGCTACAGGTCATTCTAATATAAACTCTGAACATGTCATTTTATGGGGGAAATAATCTTTTAAAAAGAACTCCTCATTAGGTTCAAGAAACGTGATAGTTAGTGTCTCTTAGTGCAGACACACAATCTCAATGATGTCATCTGTCTAATCCCTGTGTCTAACATGCCTAAACCTCAAACAATGTCACGACCTACAGCACATCCTCTGGGAACCATAACATGCTGTGGCAGATGGACGGCACAGGCCATATTCCTAAATGACACGCAGACACAAAGTCACGAACATAATCCCAAAGAAATCATTTCATTCGTCACACTATCTCCCATTCTAAATTCATCTCCCTTCATTATTCCACATTGCCCTCTTATGTTTCAGTCTCTCTCACCCTTTTTCCTCAGGTTTAATTGACTATTGTGGCAGATGGGGTGGCGGTTGGTCTGTGGGAATCAATGTCTTCATTGTGGGGCCGAGAGTGAGATTAGCAGCTAGTTAGCACTAGTGAGAGATGACAGCTGGCACCGTTAACCTCCCCTGTCACTCATGCACACAGGAAGTACTAATGCACACTTACAGCCCTTAGCAGGTTCAGCAATTATGCACAAGAAAAATACTGCTCTGTACTTTAAGCTTGTCATTCAAACACTGAATAAGTGTGGCCAAGTATGTTAATCATGCACATACACTCAGGGATAATCCATTTTTGGCTTAGCCTGACATTTTAAAAGTAAAAAAAAAGAGAGAAGAAAATGCTATATTCACAATGTCAGTTAAAATGGAGGAATCACAGAGGGGAAAACACCATTAGTCCAAATAGACAGGGGTTTCAAATGCTTTTAAATCCGGAGCTCAAATATGTCTGCACATGTGACATGAAGACAACCCATAACAAGAATAAAAGGACCATGAAAGCTCCCTATCTACTGTGCAAGAAAGACAAGACAGCAAAGCTTTGCCACTGAGGCAGAGCAAACATTCATCATGTGATATGACCCAAAAAGTGACTACGACAGCTGCTGACAATGGCTCCAGTTTCGTTAAGGCATTTGAAAAACGTCACACTGATTTGGCAGCAGTTGTTTCTATTACATTTTGTTACAAGTAAAATCCACCAAAACACACACACACACACACACACAAAATTATGTTTCTGAATGACTCATCGTCTCAATTATCAAAAGTCTTTTGTATTTTACCAAAAGCCATCCTCTATGGTAAGGTATCTTTGAAACAAAAACTACCCCCATAAGGCTGATCTTTATTTTTCTTTCTTTTTTTTTTAAAAAAAAAAAGAGGATTTACCTTAATAATGTTACGTTGCCAAAACACACAGCTGTTGAGTTGGACATACCAAAACGAATGTCTTTCTCTTCACATCAATAACTCCTGAGAGAAATCAAACACTCATAAGGTTGGATTTGTTGACAAAGAACATCCAGATGTTAGCCCAGCTGAGCTGCTGTACAGCTGCCCTCAAATATAGCTGCTGTTTGTGAGGATTCAACGGATATCACTTTAACAACAACAAAAAGCACAGTAATTCAGGCCAGTGGAGGTTTTCCTAGAAATGAAAAACAAACGAAAAATTCCCATTCTGTGTTACTCAAAATCATTTTAATTACACATTTCCTATTCATTGGCTTTTAATACAATGTGCCAACTCATTTCCTAATGGTAATACCTTTCCATATAATTAAATGGGGATTTAGTTTAACAGGGATTTTAGAGAGTATGACAACACTATAATAACTTGTTGTCTCCTCCTTTTAAAAAGTATGTTTTAACATTAATGTTTAAAGCAGATTCACTTGGACATTCCCATACCTGCACACAAACCCATGCACATGCATGAGTAGCTCCGTCAACACGCAAACAAGTTGGTATTATGTAGCCACTGTCCCATGAGAGATATTATTAAATTTCCTCCGGGGTTCCCACCAGGACTACCATGCCTGGTCAAGGCCAAGCAGACCAGAGCAGGAAAACTAACAGGGCTCATGTTGCTACTCAACATCTTCAGAAAGATGTCTCTCCCATGACTGGAGGGACTAAGGGTGTCAGTTACTTGGCTCCTTCATCTGGGTCAAATCAAGTTCAACAATAGACGTTTCTTACAACCCCTGACACAGCGAGTTTTGACATGACACTGGGGAATTGACTTGATTTGAATATTTGCATGGTCTCTTAATGTGCTCAAGAGAATCCCATGTCTCAGTGAGTGCTATCATCCACCCAAGACACACTGAGCAAATTCAAAATGCATGGCTGTCATTCCGAAATAAAGCTGTTTTTCTTAATTCCCGTATTTTCCAAAGGGGAAAAAAGGATTGTCTGACAGCAGTGACTGCGGCTGCCTCCTGCACTGCGCATTTTGACATGAGAAGATGTTACAAATCCCTTTCTGTGCTTAAATATTCAGAGAGCTGCACAGATAATTTTGGCTTGATCTTTTGGCTTGGTTTTGACAAGGGAAAGCATTAACTCATAGTTAACTAAAAATAAAAATCCCAAGATTACACATGCAATGTTCACAGCCAACCGTGGCCTTGTCCAAATTCATCTGCTTTTCAACAGGGGTAATTTAATACGCCAACTATGAACAGCTGGAGGCAAATTTAATTTAACTGACTGCATTTGTTCCCTCTCCTGATGTTCAGAGTATAAACCAGAGCCAAAACATGGGTAAAACTATGACAATCCACATGTGTAGTACAACTGAAGCCTGCAGACATTCGGATGAAGACACAAAACATGACAATCCAAGCATCTACAGATTAAAACCACTCAACCTTACCTTAAACCACTTAAACATGCTTGTCTATAAAGATTTCACCTTTGTGTTTATTGTTTGTTTGAAATATATTACCTTCTTTAAGAGTTAGGAAATTACTAGGTAGTACTAGAGTAGTTTAGTAGTGTACAACTAACACACCCAAACATGTCCAAACCCTGAATACAGTGCCATGTGTAGCCTTTTATACTAACGAACACTTTCTGCAAACAGGTAATTATGGTGTAGTTATTGAGCAACACCTTGCTCTGTGCTCGTTCTTCGTCTCTGGGGAGTAACAAAGGAAGAGAAAAGAGAGGTAATGTGATATAGATGCAAACTGTATGTCTAGTATTGCACTCAGGCGGCGTGTAACACAGCACCACAACCCCTTCTTGCTTAAAACCATTAAAACCAATGCCCTCACACTACATCTTTTTTTCTGGAAGTATCAGTCGCTAAATCACCTAATTGCTTTCCGTTGTAAATTTTCTCACATTGCTGCTGCTCGGATAGCACCATATGTCTGCCAGCTACTGTTCGCACTCAAAAAAAAAAAAAAAAAAAAAAAGGTGTCATTTTACATTCATCTACATGGAACAGTAACATGTAGTGAGAAGATGGAGCTGTAACATGAAGAGCGTAGCTTGACACCCTTTCTCAACTGTGTCACCGCTCCTGTTTAACTCTTTGATATTCCATGCCTGTGTGAAGGCCACTTCACTCCCAAGCGTGGCTCCATGTATCCAATTTGTTCTACAGACTATGTGTTTTGGGGCGATATTTTGAAAAAGCAGCGGGTTTCTCTTTCAGTGTAAAACAAAGCCTTTCCATTGTTTCTGTGCAAACTACCTCTGTGCACACTGAGGATAAAAGCTATGAGTGAGCCGACTGATAGCTTATACAGCGCTATGTTTTCAGAAGATGCAAGCATTCTCTCTGAACAATAAACTGACTTGAATTATTAACACATAGCTCAAATTACAACACTGCCTTAATTAAGTACATAAAAGCACACATTTGCCCGAGGTGAATTAAATAAGGCTATACTAACAAACACTCCTGATGTCCTTAGCATATGTGTGGCACTACTATGCGAAACTCTGCAGACTGCTGCTTTGCAGTTGTTTACAATTTTACAATTTCTCCACCTTGTCACCAAGACCTGTGCATGTGCTGTAGGTTTTTAATTTAAAAGTCACCACAATACAGTTTTTTTTACAAACTATGTGTGATTCCACCTGCATCTCATTTACGCCAGCAGATACAAACGGAGACAAAGCACACGCCACCTGAATGACACACACAAACAACCTACCTCCATGGCCAGGGCAGCCGTTTGCTGGTCGTAGTGATTCAGTAGATTGGGCATGAAAGTGGTGTTGTAAGGCAGATCCTGGCACATTCTCAGTCTGATGGGCTCACAGCTAAACTCGCTATGGCTCTCTATAGACTCCATATGAATGGACAGAGCAGGTGTAACCAGGGAGAAAAGGAGTAGGAAGATGAGGGGGAAAGGAAAACAGACAGGAACTTGTCTGCAGTAGTCTGTTACGGGTTTTGAAAAACAGTTTTTAATACATCTTCTTTCAACTGGTCCTTTCATCTTGATGTTAGACATTTCTCCACAGTGGCTCAGTCTGATGACTTCCTCATCAGCCAGACAACCACTAGATAGCCCTGAAGACATACCGGAAATATTTTTAAAGCTTCTTAACATTAGAAATGACTGAGTCCATTTTTTTTGTGTCCCTAACCGTAACCCTAATTCATCTGTGGGCCATGAATGGAGCTGCTCTCTGGGTCAGTCTTCGAATTCACCAGCCATTGCAGGATTTTCCTTTCTGATCTGAAATGCTTTCCATTAAAAAAAAGAAATTATACGGTTTCTCTCCATCTCCAGATTGTGCCCTAGTCAAGGACAGATTCCCCTTGTTCCATGCTCAGCATGTCCCTGAGATAATAGCTCCACTATCAGCCGTCTGCTGGAGTTCTCCTCTGGGCTGCTGTACGCCTCTTTCTTCCACCCTTTTTCTTTTTGTCTCCTCTCACTCCATTCACAGTGTTGCTTCAGAGAAACATCCAAAGTCGAGCCGACGATATGTCATTTCCCTTCAAAGGATTTAACAGGTTGCTCGGCAAGATGCAAAATCCTGACTCTCACGTTGCATTGCCATGTTGGAGTGCGTCCATCAAGCAGGTCCTGCAGGTTTAAAAACACAAAGAAAGAGAGGCCTGATGGTCAAACAAGCAGAGTGGGCTTGCTTAGAATACACTTGACTACTGGATCTGGTATTATCTCTGATCAGCCACACCTTGTTCCTGTACAAGTCAGGATTAAAATATCTGATGAAATCTACACCGGCCCATTAGGTGGTAGTTAGACTGTGTATTAGCAAACTGTCTTTCAGCATTAAATATCCACTGCAGGCTCGGATTATCTTCATCTGTGAGTGTGGGGTCACGCAGTTTACGTCGCAGACTACTGGAAACACGTTCAAAGCAAACCACAACCAGCTAGCACAGGTTTAAAGCCGCTAATGTGAACGCTACACCTGCGGATGATCAGACACTCCCCCCGCTGTCATGTTTGTGTGAGGTTGGCCGGGCAACAGTAGCGTTCCCCTGCGATGTTTCACACTCTGCGGCTGCAGTGGTGTCTTTATGGTTGACTACACACACACACGCACACAAGAAAAACTTAAGAAATAAGCTTGAACCGTGTGTTTTTTTGGAAATAAAAAAAAACAAACAATTAAGGCTGTTCATTTATCGAGTTTTAATTTACACTTGCGTCAAACCGCTCTCAGTCGACCGTTAGGCGCGAGCTAAACCACGGAGAGCTAGCTTAACGTTAACGTTAAATTGACAGCGGTACATTTTACTCAACACCCCGGTAACGTTAACCATCCGCCGGGTAACGTTACAGGTCACAGCCCTTAACGTTAGCTTTCTTCCGAGGACAACGTGGGTATAGTTTAAGAAAAGCACGAACCCGTTCAAACGCTCAGGTGTCTTTGGCTGTGCTGAAGCAACAACCACACACTGCTGACACGCCGCGATCACACCGAGACAGCCTTATCAATCTTGGGGAGCCGTGCGTGTGTTTGTCACCGCAGCGTCTTCAGCCTCAACAGTGCGCTGTTAGGGGGCGATTCATCTCAAGCATTCGCGGTCGAAGTCTGCCCGGCTTGCCGTCAAGAACGCGTTAAATTAAAAACACACACTTCCTGCCTAAGGTTGCAATTATGAATGTTTACCTTGTGTGGAGAATAACCAGCGGCTCGGGCGCTCCTCGGCTCCGCTCACTGCAGCACTTCGTTGTCCCACTGTTTGCAGCTGGTTGCCTGCAGCGTGCAGCCGACACGTCGTGCCCGCGGATTCATCGTGCCCGCGCACAGACAGGGCCAAATTGGCCCCACTGGACGTTGCCTGCTGTTGTGGGCTAACTGTATATATGAATATATAACAATACTGACAGACATATATGATGGGGATTTGCTGGAGAGATCCCTGTATGCGTTATGATCGATATGACGAGATGTGAGAGTTTACATAAATGAAACTAGGCACAGCTTGTGATCACATTTTACGTTTTATGTCACAAGAAATCAAAAAGTTCCAGAGTGAACAGGAGGTCTGCATCATCCTTGTGCCTACATGGAGGCCAGTTAGGAATTGAATGGGATTCAACCTGGGACCCCATTTCTACCACCACACAGGTGCACTTTATTGATCCCTTTGGGATGACTCCCTCAAGGAAATTGATTAAAGAACCAAGAAATTGAACCACGTGAAGAAAGAGACAGACCTAAATTTGACATTGTGAAAAATCTTTATTTAAAAAATTATACATTACATGTATATACCACTAGAAATCCATATAGCAAAAATATGAAACAAGTTTTAAAAACATCAAAAAAAGCAAATTGATGTTACAAAGCACAAAGTTGTCATGCTCAAGTTATTTCAAGAGCTTCAATTTCCCTTCAATGCAGCTACAAAATGTTTTAGATTATCTGTTTAACCTGATAAGTGCACTTTAAGTCTGCCATAAATTCAAATTAATTTTATTTTTAATAAAAAAATTTAATTATTTATCACCTATACAAGGAGCATTAGTGTTATAATGTATATTTGGAATATATGAATTATTGCCACATTTCAGCTCTGGATCCGTTACCTTCAACAAGTGAGAGTCAGAACAGAGAGAGGGAGGTTTGTATAAAATGCAGGTTTTCAACTCAGCTGATTTCAAGAGACACACAAACTCATATTATCCTGGGTAATCTGAGTTACAATGAATACCCTTTCATATATGAGTGATAGGTACATTTTTATTTTAGATGATTATTGAAATAAAAATTTGAAAAAAATCAGTATTGTGATTTATAAATAACTGCATTCTACATAATTTTACGATTTCAGTCCATTTGCTCTGATGCCACTATATTAGTGCACATGTATACTCTTCCATTCATCCATCCATCTTGTGATTTCAAATATGCATTTCATAAGTATACAGTATGACATCAACATCATATTGATTGGAACCAAACAGACTTGTTGTGATTGTATCAGTCAAAGCTATGTCAATATTTATCCCTAACAGCCTGAGGATTAGTTGAAACTCGTGCTATGATTCCCTTCCACACAACTGAGCACGGCACTAGATTAACCGTTTCATGGCTGATCTGATCTTCTCTGTCGTAGAGTTGTGGGGGGTCTTTGTTAGCTGAAAGGCAGCTGGCCTACATACTGGTTTAACCTCTTAATATGACGCCACGGGACATTCAAGCATAGTATACTGTACATTCACAAATGCACTCAATACATACACTGCTATGCTGCATCCAGATTATTTTTCATCCTTCCATATCCCTATGACAATGCATTTCAGGAACCTGAACTTTACCTGATGATCACTACTGCATGTCTTACTAGAGGCAAAATCAACAAAATATATCTAAAGTATCTTCTTTTGATTTTTTTAAAAATGTAGGTTTAAGCTCTAGCACGTTTGATAAATAGTTCAAGTAGTCAGTGATGTACCTACAACGTTAAGGCACAGTGGGAGCTCAAATGAACATGAACAACTGCAGTTATAATGATCTATTTTCAAGAAATACAATTTAGCTTGTCTAATTTAATTTGAAACCAAATACTGCAGCATTATAGTATTAAAGATCATTTAGTATTTTTTTTATTGGACATATCAAACAGTTTACATTATATGACTCTAATCTGATCTGACACCTTAAAGTTTAACAATGTGCATAAGAAGTTAGCATGAAACAATTATTATGTACATTGATGAGTGTGGTTTGTTGAAAGCATCTCAGATGCAAAGGAGTGTTTCTGAGTATAAACAAACAATAAAATATAAAAAAACATTTAGAACAATAAAATGCATTTTGCTGAAATAAGAGTTCAAACAAGCTAAAATAGTCTAACATATCATGGCTAGATATATAGAGAAATACTTTCTTAATAAAGAAAGGCTCCTTCATACTGAAATGCATATTTGGTACTACTGAACCCAAACAGTCATGGATCGATACTGATAAAACAACATTTATATCTACACAAAAAGGACTCTTATGGATGCTAATGATGGGTCACTGTTCATAAATTTACCATGGATGGGTTTCAGATTAACTGACACTGATCCAACTGTATTCTGCTCCCAGATTCAGACACAAGATGAACAACTTTGGTTTGTAAATGGGAACAAATACACCACATTTGGCAGCCCACCTGTGAATTAGGGTCTGTGGTTATATCATGAAACAAAGAAAGAAGCAGTTTCTTAGTTAGCAGTTCCCTCCTGTTCCTCAGTGACACTCACCCAGCTGACTGTAGCATGAAGCCTACTAGTCTCAATACAGATGCGACAATGGCTTTTGGGATTTAGATTTTCTTGCTTTTTGCTAACTTAGGCATCAGGGTCCAAGGGCTGTCGAATCAGGTGCTGGCTGTGGGGAGAACTCTCACCTTCTTCCGCCAACTGGAAGAGAGAATGAAAAGATAACGTCTGTGTTAAATTAAAGGGTTTGTGTGTTCTTTTGACTGTGAGAGGTGGAGTATGACAGACCAAGTGGGAGTAGATATGTGTGGATAAGTCGTATGTGTGTTTGAGTTAGACAAAGTGTGTGTCTGTGAGTCAGACAAAGATTCAGATAGACACACACCACAACTACACCCCTCAAGCATACCCGCCCGCCCCCGCACAAAGACACACACACACACACACCTGCTCTTTGATGTAGTTGTTCCCACAGGGTGCCAGTCCTCTGAGAGCCAATCCAACGATGAAGCACCAGACAGACAGTCCAACCTCAAATGCTGCAAACACAGCACAAGGGATCCACAGCGACAGGGTGGTGTCCTGAGAGACAGGAAGTGATGGAAAAGAGGAAAGCAAAAGTAAAGTAACACAGAGGTTGAACATTTCTCCTGAGATGCCTTTATTGAATTTTCATGCCTCAAAAGCTGCAGACAAAGAGCAGATTGTGGTGAAACAAAGAAAAGAGAGTGAGGTGTTTAAAGAGAGGAAAATGTGAGAGGAAAGATCAGACTTACATAGATTCGTGTTGTATCAAACGGACATCTGGCACCGACAGGTGACCGAGCGTTGATGGGCACTTGTGTGTCATTGCATCCCAGCATTAAGCCTTGCCCATTGTGGGCAATAGTGATACCAATGGCCAAGAGGAGCCCGATGCAGCATGCTGCTGAGAGCAGGGCGTTCAGGAATGATGTAACCAGAAGTCCTATTTGCTGGAGCCCCAAGGACAACATCATATAAAAACAGAAGGGGAGATAAATATTGAGTTGACATAATGACTGACTGAAGCGATCATATTTAGCACTTGGAAACAAATGAAATTACCAGTTTTATCACGCGAAGGTTCCTTGACATCAAGATGGCAATAATCCCAGCGACAATGCTCTGTGAATTTCCAATAACAAGATGATTGTTTATGCTTTAGTTTGGCACGGGGAAGGGTTTATTCAATTATGTGCCATGAGCAGTAATCCTGGCCTGCAGGATGTGAGGCTGCATTTGTGTGCCAGAGTCTTCAGACTCAAAGAAAAAAATGCTTCTTTAACTAAAGACAGACAGTAAGAGTGAGATCACCAAGGGAAAGCAGATTTTGTAATTTGTCTTTTTTTTTTCTCTGTCTGTCTTACAGTAAACCCTGTAATAGCTGTGTAGAGTATCTGGTGTGGAGTACAAATCAAAGAAAATGTGACATCAACACCATCTCATCATCAACAGCTGCCAGTTTATCTGATACCTCAATGTAATGAAGCTTGCCCTAGAGCAACTGGAGAAAGAGTTTGAAAAACCAGCTCCCTTATAATAGGCAAGTTCAGTCTTGATTGCTGCGGAAAAATACAGTACAAACTAACACTATACTGATGTACAGTGCAAATTACTTTTGATATTTACTGTAGGTGAATACATACATGTTGTTCTGATGCAGAGAAACACAAAATCACAGGAATTTAATATTGTTATTGCTGGTAAAAAATCCTGAGAAATAAAGTGAGATTTCTTTGTTTTGAAAGTCCCACAGACCTTTAGCACTGCAGACCTGATATAGAAATAAAGGATGAATAATGTCTGACTCTAACTAACTACTGACTCACCAGAAGGCCAGAAGTGACAGAGATGATGTTAGCTACAGTGTATTCAGTGGTGATGTGCTGGTTGGGTTTGGAGATGTGGCGGAGGACACTGCCAT
This sequence comes from Nibea coibor, assembly GCA_023373845.1. Taxonomy (NCBI): domain Eukaryota; kingdom Metazoa; phylum Chordata; class Actinopteri; family Sciaenidae; genus Nibea; species Nibea coibor. Next base: position 13,628,693 of record CM041738.1, read on the forward strand.
GGACAATAGCTCCAAGGATGAAGTTGATATGCCCGACCAGAATGAGTGTTAAGCCCTTCTGCATGAGCCTCCTCGGCCCTTTGACTTTATCTGGATGGCAGAAATACAAGAAATAATGAATACAGTTTATATAAAATATTACTGTTTCGATACACACCTCACACACACATATTGTGCAAAAGAAGATTTTTCACAGCAGTACATATTAAGTCTGTATTATAGACCCACTGATACTTTTCAGCTGATGGCCAGTGGAGAGTTTAAAAAGTACAATAACAATATATATGCTCTCTGGTGGACAAACTATGTAATGGCAACAATGTTTATAATTTATCTCAATCTTAATTTAGAGTTTTAGTTTACATACTGGCCAACATACATCAATACTGATACATCCTTAATAAGCCCATATCTGCAGACTCTTTTAACTGCGTAGCTCTGTTCTGTGTGTCCCTTTAACATAGAGGGCAAATTCTCATCAGGTCAATCATCTCTTTCACGTTTCATGAAGGGATTAATTTGTGATGTGCAATCTAAAATAAAAAAAAAAAAAGACTTAATAGCAGCATACGTTATAATTTGCATATGAAAAGGAAGTAAAATCTTATCTATACGCCCACAAACACCACACATTACAAAAGATACACCTGTAACACTTGAAGTTGTCTAACCTTTTTCTTTTTGGGTCATACACACACACCATATCACACAAGTATCAGAAGTAGGTTGATCATTTAAACGTGTTATTGTACTGCGGAGGGATGGACACATGCATTTGCATCGAAAGCCTGCCCTCACCCTCACTCACTGCGGGAGACTCCCTGTGTACGGAGTGAGTCACAGATGGGAGGACGCAGTGAAGTGACACTTTTAAAACCCTCAAATTATTCATTTGTTCTCGCCTGTTTATTTAAGCGATGACAGCTCATTTCCCCAGAAGAAACCCGACTAATTAATATTGTACAAGACGTTACAAACGCACTAATTTATGCCTCTGTGCGACGTTTTCAAAAATGAAACCGACCTCCCTGCAGGCCTGTGGTCACTTTGGAGGGAAAGAGAAGTAGCGGCTGACACATAAAAGCCTGTAACACTGCTCACCTCACGCGATGTAACGACGTATCATCTCACAATAACTCACCAAAGATGCACATCTCTCCGCTGTGTCACGCGTTTCGCTGTGATTGAATCAGAGTCCGTAATTTTCCAACACCTGTCCACCAGCACAGGAGCAGAAAACGTCCAACGTCCGTCGGTCCACTTCCTGTATGACGTCAGGCAACTCACCTGTGAATTACCTGCGGCTTGCTTGAGGCTGAGGGGCGCAGCAGTCATATAGACTTTATATCAGCCACCACAAAAGCACCAAACAAGAAGCAATGTGATGCATTTCACCCATTTATTTGAAAGACAGTCGTACTTTGCAGATCAGGATACACATCTCAGATAAGACACACACATTTACTGACATTTATGTCATATACAAAATATAAGATTATCCAAATGTAACTAAGAGCTCACATCCTCGAGTGACAGAGCGGCCCACCCCTTATGATTATTTAATAACCAGTTTCAACACCACCAATACTTTGGGGGGAGAGAGAGAGATAAAGAGAGAGAGAGCACGCACACTGCTCTGGTGATCACATTGGTTGGTTTTCATCACCTCTCTGTGCAAGAAGTGGTGCACTTACATTCTCATGGCTGACTTTAAAAACACATCTTTGGAATAAACAATCTCAAGAGTTCAAAAATAGACAGACAAACAGAGGAAAATAAAGTAAACCATGCGTTAAGAAGGACTACACACATGATGTATAGCAGTTTGGAGCACACTAGCCTGAATACATTTCAAAAATATTTCAGAAATATATGGGTGGAGATCATTGGATTAGAATGATCTCACAACTGAGGTGAGCGATTCAATATTTCGTTGGTCTACTCAACAACCAGCATCAGAGGAAATCTGTCTGCAAGCTCATACAGTAGTAGTAAAGTTAAACCGGTACTGTGATTATAAGATACTTCAAATATAATCTCAATAAAATGCTAGAAAAATACAGTTTATTGCATTCAAAAGTATCTTAGGTGTTGTTTTGTCACGCTGAAAATGTTAGATTTTCTCTGCATTCTTTCTGCCTGTTTAAGATGCTGAATTGTATGAGCTTTCAGACACAGTAGTACCAGCAGTCCACAAAGAGTTCTGAGCCAAAACGTCACACGGGCAACTCTCTGATCTCAACACGCCTGATGAACAACTGTATGATGTAAAATTCTGTTTTGAGCTTCCATGCTCTGAATAATAACGACAACCCACTAGGTCCCAGTTTTATTAGATATTAGATAAATAAAATAACAATTGAAATTAGAAATGTTGTGTATTGGCTCAGACTCTCTACACATGTGGTGTCTTTGTGAAATCACAGTAAACAAAAGGGAAATAAGAAAGAGAAAAACACAATATACAGTTTCTGTGACATAAATAAAATACAGGACGCTCTCACACAGATGTGTCAAAGGCTAGGTCCTCTTTCTACAGCATATGGCAGCCAAGTTGAGTACACAAGTCTCACATGAATGAACTCTACAGCTATTGTAGCATGTGTGAACCCAACAAGCAGCAAATAATAAAACAACAAATAAAAAAAAAATAAAAACAAACAAGATGAGAAAATAACATGTGCGTTGGCCCAGAATAAGGCAAAGGGTCGAGCAAAATATAAAAACAAACACTTGAACGGAAATTCAGTAACACTGAGTTCACAGTACCTTGAAGTAACCAGGTATCCATTTTTCCAGAAGGAATTGGCATGATGCCTGCCCAAAATGGGATGTGCAGTGGTGCACATACATTTTGCTCTGTATCAACAGCTTTTTAAAATTATGACTCGTGGGGATTTGTCTATTATAAAGTCAATGTGAAAGTAGCATTTCTGCCATCCAGTTTTCAAACTATTAGATGAAAGGTTGGTCTACACACATCACAAAGTTTAAAGAGCTGTGAATCTTCTGTCAAATGAGGTAAAAAAAAAAAGAGAGAGAGAGGGGGAACCAGATACAATGGCTTATTTTGTAAAAATTACTTTGGATAGAAATTCATCCCTTCTCTAGGGAAGCTGTAATTCTATAGTTTTGCTGGTGTTCAACTGGTGTACAAAATTTAGAAATGTACAACAGAAGTGAGTAATTTGTGCGACTCCAGTGAAGGCCAACATGCCTCACCTGAATCGGTCTAGATTCATCCCCGACACAAACAGGCTAGGCAATTCAGAATGTAAACACCTCACACTAAAATACAACTGTATGCTTGAGAAAAAGTGGGTTTCAATGTAACGCTGCTTGTAATCTTGTCAATACTGTTGTGATTAAGTATCTGTTGCAGCATCAATGAGGTTCAGCTTTCTAATCACACGTAACAGCCAACTTAGTAGCCAACCCATTCAAATTCCACACATATACATATGTATGTTTTTACCTTTAAAACAAAAACGTGAAATCACCCCAGGTGGCTTCTTTGGAGTCACCTGAACTAAAATTGGCCTTATGTTTAAAAAAAAAAAGAAGAAAAAAAGTGTGCTTTAGGAAGTTTGAATCCCTAATTCAAAGGAAAAACAAACCCTTTTGGTCACATTAACACCTAAGGCTTAGTAGAAAAGACATAAAAAAAAAAAAAACTAAATACAGTCACTGAGTTAAGTAATCAAAAAGAATGTGTAACAGGGTAAAGAGAGTGTAATGTGCATTGAGGAAACTGAGGAAAGCGTCACTAGTGAAGAGTTTGGCTGAATGTTTCTTCTAGTAGAGAGGCTATTTTGGTTTGGTCCACCTGTGAAGAGAACAAACATTTTCAACAATGTATGACATTACAAGAGATAAACCAATCTTTAAGATAGTGGAAATATGACCCAGTATTAGAGTTAAGACACAAATACAAACATACCAAAGTCAACAAGAGTCGAGGCATAAAACTGAAATCCATGAAGACAAAAGTCTATATATATATATACACACATACACTCTCGCCCACAAAGATATGAAGTGACTATAGAATGATCGCGGGGTAGGTGAGTGGGCACAGGAGCACATATGTAGCATTAAATGTAATAAGGCTCTTAAAGGGGGAGATATGTATGTATTGGAGGACACGCAGGAGGTCACCTAACCTTTTAAAATCAGCAGAATATTCAACCAGCTTTGTACAGAAATAGCACGCTCACCTACAGAAAACCTACCTACAGGTTTGCCTGCAGCGGTGCTCTACGTGCACTCTACGTGCACGCTAGCACACGCGAGGCACACACACTCGCACGCACACAATCAATGAGAAACTCTCTTGAACATACAAAACACCCACCTCACTGATTAAGCCCAGCTCCACCAACTCTCCAGCCAGCTCTTGAACATTCTCATCTGGAACACACACCAGCACAATCAGTAACAGTAATTCACAGACATGTAACATCACCTTCACATGAAGTCTGCCAGTCACTCACTATCCCCCTCAGAGAAAAAAAGCTGATGCTGATTTTAAGTCTATATCCCACATTAAACACAGTAAATATAATACAGCAGCTGCTGCTTTTGCTTGTTGTGTCACTGAACCAATTTTGCTGGAGTGAGCCAAATTTATATTCCCGTGGGCATGTAGCAGTGTTCATTAAGTAATATCCAATACAGGCAAAGGGACAGAACAGGACTTATCTAACAGGAAAATGAAAAAGCAAACATGTTTCAACCAGCACGGTCTTCATTAAGGCATGATCTGTTAAAACATGTTAGCTTTTAAGTGTTTCGACTTGCTGTTAAAGGCTTAATGGTCATAAGCCCATTCTCCGTCTCATAGTTTCAGAGTGCCCAGAACGGTTTCTGTTCTAATGTTTATTTATATTTTTACACAATAAGCCCTATATTTATTGATTTAACAAACATGGAGAACATGTCCAATCTAAGAATTGGGAAAGATATAGATTTCTCCCCCAACAGCAGTGTCAGAAATCAATAAATAATAATCTGCGATAGAAAATAGACAATAACCCCTAAAATAACTGTTGCAAGGACTCACTACCTTTGGTCAAAGTATAAGGCGGGTTGAGGGAACATTAGTACTACAAGTGAAGTACAAAGGGCGTCAACTAGAAGTATGAGGAAACAATGGGAAAATATACTCAGCACAATATTTGACAGAAAAACATTGCATAACTTTTGATATTTTCTACATAGATCTCCTCTCAGTTCCTGACCTATTTTGTTTTTTTAAATGGATAAGATTTTCTACAAGTTTTTTTTAAGCACCGCCCCAAATTACGACATTCTTTTCCTGTGCTTAGTGAGAAGAGGAGTTGTCATGGTCTACTGATTTTTAATAACCTGGCTGTCAATTTACAACTGTATTAGGAATGTGGCCAGGACAAGACAAACAAGTGGAAGAGATGGATCATCCGACAGCTTTGACATTGAGAGAAGAAAAACACCAGCACCCCACAGCTAGCGATGTTAAAGCTAAGGGAGAAACCTGTTTGCTTATTTCTGTTTGTTGCTTTCAGATACAATCATCTTACAAAATGAGTTACCATTTCATTTTTGGGCAGAAACAAGCTTTAATTGTAAATGCACTGGAGCATCAGGAAGGAGTCACACTAAAAGCCAAGGTGGAATTTAAGTGTCTCAGTTAGTTAGCCTGCACGATGTGACTTTGGACTGAGCGTGTTGATAAGGAAAGCTTTAAAAGAAGATCCCTGATATCAGCAAGAGGGATGGTTTACAAAGTGGGTGTGTATATGAGACACACAAGTGTGTGTACGGGTGTGCGTGGATGTGAAGTTACAGTATGTGTGCTCGTGGAATTAGGGGTGTGAGTGTGCAAGAGAAGACATATGGTGTGAGGAAACGGCAGAAGAGAGAAAGAGCAGAAGAAATGAAGTCAAGTGAATATGTGTGAGTGAGTAAGGGGGAGAGTGAGAATGAGAACGAGAGACAGGCAGATGAAAGCCTGAGAAGAGATGGTCAGATCTTGACACAGGAGGTGACAGCTGTCAGCTGCAGCCTTTCGCAGGCCAGGCATTCCCCACACGCCTGCAACATTATACATGCCTACCTATGTGCTCATTGGATCATACTGCCTACATTATTCTGACCATTGCAACAGTTGTGTTGGGTGCTATTTGCTCATCTTCCATCTTGCCTTCTGCTGGACTAGTCTGTTTAGAAAATTAATTCAATTTCAAACAAAATAAATTAAACAAAGTAAGTAAAAATGTCACAAAACAAATCCAGAACACAATCCAAGTAAATTTGTCCAAAATAGAGGTGCTAGGTTTTCATGACACACGAGGGACAGTCAGTCTCCCTGCCTGCCTAAAATAGTTTTGCATCCTATATATTGTGACGCCATTTGAGTTTCAAGCTCTGTCTGGAATCTCACTCTCACTTTCCTACATGCCTCAGTGCACACATATGGAGAGGCGCTGTATAGTAAAACACTGTGTGTGGTAAAACCTGAGAGTTCATTGAACTGTGCTCAGCAGTAATTCATACAGGCATAACCTCATCATTTATCACCACCTTTAATGAAGTGTAATACTACCATTAACCTCAAACCTGAACTGTCCACATGGAGAAAATAGTCAACAACAAAATACACATAAACAAACAAACAAACAAACAAACAAACAAACAAACGTGTCACTAGTACTGTAAAAGTACTGTATGTTTAGTGGGATTGCCATTTTACACACTCATGTAAAAATGTTTGAATGGAGACAAAACTAGATAACTCGCCTGCACACACACTCGCATCTGAAAGAATGGCGCCGAATCCTCTTATCTTCCCTTAATCTCACCTGCTCAGGACACACCTTCAACAGTATCAAATGATGCTAATTGGAGGAGCCACAGAAATATTGACTGGTCAAAGGTTGCTCCGTGTTATTGTAAAAATATTCTCCCCTATTTTGTTTTTGCACCTTGGCACTCCCAGCTCTTTGATGTGATGAAACCTGACCATGAACATCACTGTGAAGGAGCTATAGGATGTTGGCACACTATAACATAACTAGTGACTTAAAGCTCACAGAGTGACAAAGTGTGATAGAAGAGGTGGTCTTACGAGGTAACATGTCACAGCTTAGATGTCTATTCAGTTTATCCTCCAGTTTCAGCAGTAATGTTAGCTAAAAAGAGAGAAACAGACAACAAAGAAAATTAGGATTTTGATTTTCCTTTTTTACTCATATATGGCCAGGAAACAACAAATGGCTGGCTGTATGTTGCATTTTGAATTAGTGAAACAATAAATGATCAAACCATAATCTTATTATTAGAGACTTACATGATATTTTGCTCCCTCCTCCACAGATTCAATATTACACTGCATATGAATGACCTGCAGAAAAAATAAAGAAATTTAAACATAAATGGTTGTCGACTCCTGTTATATAATTTCCAAACGGTACTTTATTCCGGCCGATGGACATTGTATATCTTGATTCAGTGGGTGATGTTAGCATAAGATTGATTACTTGTGAAATGTCTCTATTATGATTTTGTTACAAGCAGTATACACACCCGCCGTGTCTCAAGCTCTGCAGGTTCGGGAGTTGGAGATTTGACCAAAGGGATGACAATGGGAGATTTAATAGTCTCCTGTTGAGGTTGCTGAGGACAAGGCAGCCCAAATGCTGTCATTGGATAAATACCATTCCTGATCCAGGGGAGGGCGTGAGAGAAGAAGGGGACAGGTGGAGAAAACACGATAGGAGGGAGGAATGAACTTACAAAACTAAAAGATGTTTAAGAAAACAAAATGTGTTTCTCTTTCTATAAACTTTAATTCAAAACCACTTCTCAAGTTAAAACTTAATTACAACTGTTGTTGAGAATTAATGTTTCAGGAAGGCATTATACTGTATTAAGAGAACATATAATAAAGATGATAGAAAGAATGGTCAGATGGTCTAATACTGCCCCCATGTGGATGTATAGTATTATATCTTTGGGGCTTAAAGAAGCAGAGAACAACAGAGCTCCATCGATTGAGGTCTTGCTGTTCACCGTTTTGCTTCTTACCTCACATCCTCAAGGAATTTATCAAGCTCCAATGCTGGAAACTGTGAAAGTCTGCAGAACAAAGAAATAAATTAAGACTCTATGGTCTTAAAAGGTCTTTAAACAACACAGACTATAAATAAAATCATTGTTTCCAACAAACTAAAAAAAAGTTCAGGGTTTGCAGTGTGTGTAACACACACAGAAAAAGCACACATAACAGCTGATAATACTCTCTGACAACCTTTTTTTTTTTTTATCTTGCTCTGCCATTATATTCATGAACAAATCTTGAACGTATATTAAAATAATAACATAATAACTGTTACCTCTTGAATTCAAATGCATATTTATATATATATTTTTGTATCTGTTGTTTAAATATTGAAATATTATCATATCTGTGCTGTCCTTATTTGTGCTACTACCACTAAAATCTGGATACGAGCTTCTGGCCCTTACTTTAGCTGAACGTCCTCTTTCGTCTCAGCGATGACCAGGTTGGGGTCGAGGTTCTTGGTAATCTCCTCCAGGGCATTCTCGGGAATCATATCTGGACAAAAATGAATGAATTTTATGTGGCACTGGTTGTTAAGATCAGTCTCAGTGGTGGGGATGTGAGTGTCCTATGAATTACACACTTACATGACTAAAGTATGTAATTACATTACATTTAATGGATATACTGTAGGTTCAGCTGCACCTCTTCCTGCTGAGCAACGTCACGAGTTTTTAACTTTAGCTTAAGTCATTTATTTGGTTAGGCTTCTTATTAACCATTTATCTGGTACAACTCCATCTCTGTTAAATCTAAACTACTAAAACTGTTAGTCTTTAAAACTGTCTTAGTCTTTTTCTGTGTGTATGTTAAAGACTCACGTTGGTGACTGACAATGCAATGTGCAGCCAGCAGTTTTAGCAGCGGTACTTCAAAAAGAGCCTGATTAAACAGCAGCTCTCTGGCTGTTGGCCTTATACTGGGGTCACACTCGAGGCACTTCTGGATTAGCTCCTACAAAAACAAACATCTGGGTCACACAAACATCTTGTACACACAAATGGAACTTACTACTACACAGATTAAGCTTAGTCCGGTATGATTTTTCAAGACAACTATGAAAATGCAAACACACACTCTCTTTATCTCACCCTCTGCAGTGGGTCCTCCAGTAATTGTATGGCATTGTTGATGGCCTCCTGAGAAACATAAGAGGACTCTCCATTCCCCTGGATTTCCAAGAGTGCCATCTGTAACATATCAACACAAGTGTTAACATTTTGCTTTAGGGGAAAGGACTCAAGCCATTCTATCATGTGTTGGCTCACCTCTAAGGCACACATGCCAAATGAGTAGATGTCTACAGCGGTGGTGACATCATCAACAGCTACAATGAGAGAAAGAATAAAAGCAAAAATAAATGTACAGAATTTATATCAAAGCTCAGCCAGTACTTACGAAAAGTAGTCTGATCTGGTAGCTTCTTCATGTCTGTGTGCTGTCTCGATGCAACAAAATATATTCAGTGTTGTGAATGAATGAAAACCAAAATGTGTCCTTATCTTTACCTAATCTTTTTTAAATCATGACAGTTTTTACCTTCAGTACTTGTTGTGCACGTTGCCTGTTGGTTGTTTGTTCATTCTGTAGGTTATAAGATACTTCTGTCTGTCTGTCTGTCTGTCTGTCTGTCTGTTTTGTTTTGGCCTTTCTACTCTAATTCTGTAGTGTATATTACACTTTCCTGCTGCTGTAATAAGTGAATTTCCCTGTTGTGGGAAAAATAAAGTATAATCTGATCTAATATATTCTAATCTAATCCACTCACAGTATCAAAACTTGACATCAAGTGCTTGGACAGATTCTTAGTCCTGTTTACTTATTGATAAGATTCTTTCTGCTGTTCCGGGGAGAATCTGTCATACGTTGAATAAAACATGGCTTCATTAAAAAAACATATTCAATCACAACATATTCATCTAACTGCACCACACCACGCCTTGATTATACTGTGATATATTTTGTGAGAAACCACATACTGGCTTTTTGAGGTTGGGAGTTTCCTGTCAATATCATTAACAACAGAAATTATTTTGGTTGTCTTTACCTCCATATTCTGGGGCAAAAAAGTGCAAGTTCTTCTGCTCCTCATGACACGTCTTTACGTGGTTGTTGATGGTGTCTGGGGCAACTGCAGATGAAAACAGGAGGAGAGAATATGGTGGACATGTAAAGGTAGGGTGGAGGACAGAGAGATAAGGGTATAAAGCAGGAAGAAGAAATATATAGGTAGAGGAAGTAGAGAAAGACAAGAGAGAAGGAAGAACAAGAGACAGGGACCATTGTGCTGAGTTTGAAATCTGTTCTTTAACAGTGCACAGAGGCTTTAGTGGCTTAACCACATTAGACACCACGTTTGTTTACAACAACACTGCTACTGTGTATAACGGAAAATCACCGTACAATTACGTGAAATTTCCAGTCTTTAAATCCATAATTCAGTATCATTTGACTCCATCAATGGCACCCCAGCTCCACTACCTAACCCTCAAGGATGAAACCTGTGTAACTCTATACCTGATCCGATCTTGATGAGCCCGTTGTGTTGGATGAAGATGGTGTCACAGGTCAGGTTGCCATGGATGATGGAAGGGTCACATGAGTGAAGATAACTGCAGTAAAAGAGAAAACACAAATACAAACTGGTTGAGAAAGCAATTATTTTCCATGTGAGTGCATTTTTCTGAGAGACCATATTGAGTTTAGCATAGCATCTGAAAAGAGGAAACTGACCTTAGAGCAGACAGGATCTGTGTGCACCATCTCTTCCAAGCCTGTAGGACCATACACCTTATCAGAATGCTTGCTAGCTGGTTTCTAATATGGAGTAACTATGAACTGAGTAATGTGATCTAGCTGTGCTCAAAAATGGTACACAGCATATTTAGAAACATTATTCCAATTAATTTATGAGATATTTGGTCCTTGCTCTTATTCCTGCAGTAATAAACATGAACAATGAACATTTTCATACACTATTATTCTGTTAAGGTAAATACAGTGAGTTATTACCTTTTCATTCATGGTTTTGTGATTCTTCTTTGTCTTCTTTAGAAACTGCTTCAAGCTTCCTGATGACATATATTCAGTAATGAAAATTACCTGAGAGAGAGGAAAAATTAGGGGAAACCCAATGGGAACTTCTAGACAAAGACAAACAAATACTTTCATTTTTATATTATATCTTTATCATTATGATTTTACTTATGAAACACACACAAAAGAATACATAAAAAACAGTGTCTTCAATTTTAACACTACCAGTTAATGTCCTGCCAGACTCACCCTAGCCCGGTTCTCCTTCGTGTCGGCCCAGTACTTGTGAAACTTGACAATATTTGCGTGTTCCAAATGTATCAGGTTATCAAACACTGCCTTAACTTTCTCCTAAACACACAGAAAAAGTGAAATAAAATATAAAATAACATAACAGAACAACATGAATGCAAAAAGGGGGTGACGTCTAAACACGTACACCATGCCACAAGTAAAGTATACGCGGATTATCATGTAAACAAACCTGCTTTCTAATAACAGGACAAAAAGGGAGCATTTTTTTGTTTGTTTGTTTTTTTCCCCCTTCAAGTAACTTGATATTTATACATATTTTTTAGAGCAGCTCATTAAATGCCAACAGCAACACGACACTGACTGCCCAAACTGACAAGCTTTAAAATGTCAATATTATTTTTCACTCAGGTTACATGACAGATCAGGAAGACAGTAAAGCATGAACATTAAAGCTTAAATTTCACATGCATTGCTTGTCACTGGTTTTTCCACATTGCAGACTCGGGGCTGCGTCATTCTGACCTCACAACTTGTTGTTGTGTCCCACAGTAAAACAACAAAAAACAAACAAACAAAAAAGAGGTTTAGATGACTTGACAGGGAAAAATATGTTTCGTTTACTGCCCCAATCCATATTCTAAAAACTGTATGAAAATCAGCACAGAATCCCCAAAGCGACCGCTTTTTTGTTCATACTCTGTCACACTGGGTCTCACCTCCAGCTGTTGGAAGTTTTTCCTCTCTGAGATCATGACTTCATTCCACACGACCTCTACTCCTTCCTCCGTGTCCATGGCCAAGTACGCAGCATCTATCCCTGGGACATTACGCTGATTCACCTACAGCAGAAATGAAGAAAAAAATAGCTTATGAGATGAGACATTTTAACACTGACAAGAAATACAAGACACAAAAACAGCTCATCTGAGCTCACAGCCACCCTCCTGTTTCAACTAAAGTGGTGAATTGTCTGTTCTACCTTTTATTTTTGCTATTTTGCATTTATTTCTGACTTTCCTTCAGGATGACAAGTCACTTGATTTATAAAATAACTCCCAATAGATAAACAATTGTCAATTAAATAAGCAATGTCAAAATAAAGGTCCAACAGGTTTATTTTTAAAGTAACTGTTACACGTTCAGAATATTTATTGTATGTCACTAAGGTCTTTAATTAATTAATCATTGATTCATTTAACTGAGCTTCATCATTCTGATACACACACGATTGATCCAAAGAAACAGGATGTGTCTCGTGATCCTGTCATGTAATAAGTTACCTCTTCTCTGCGTTTCTGCCAGCGGCCACAGGGACTCTCTTCCAGGATTTCCGACTCATCTTCACTCTCATCCTCATCCTCGGTTGCTGTGGTGGCAGGAGGCTGTATAGAGGCCACAGGTGACGACACAGACACTCCACCTTGTACCTGTTGAGTATTAGCAGACATGTGTCCCGCTGTGGCCTCTGGCACGGCCCCCTCTTCACCTGTAGCTCCTTTCCCCTGTGGATCCAACATCATGACACGACTTGTTTGCTCGCAGGCTTTCCTTCCCTAGGCTGCAGTTCCTGGGCTGCAGCAAACGATAGGAAGCCTCGTTCTTGCTCTCTCCTCTCTGTGTCTGAGCTGATCACACATCCATTTTATTTTTTATGGCCTGGCTTCAACAAGGTAGACCTGAAGGAGGGAGGAGTGTAGCCTAAGGACACATGTAGAGAGAGAGAGAAGGAACATTAGAGACCATCCTGTAACGTTAAGTCCCCTGTACTTTCCCCAACTAGCTTAGACAAACTGAGACAAATTTATGCCTTACTGATAGCTTGTTCTCAGAGGTAAACTGTTACAAGACACTGAAACACACTAACTAGCTCTTGTGGCTATCTCAGCTAGCTGTTGAAGGCTCTTGCTAATGTTCAACGTTAGCTTAGAGAAGTTCAGCCTCCCACTCCTTTGCTAACTTTCCCGGCTAACAAGCTAAAGAAAGGTAAATAAACAAATATCTAACACAAAGTTTAGCAGCAGTGTGTAAATATCTTACCGTGGAAGAGAAAACTAGCAGCGAAGATAGAGCCCTGGGTTACATACTGATGAAAAAGCAGTAAAAAAGAGACGCTTTGAGAGAAAAATGCTACTTCGTCACAAAATATGTTGTTGGTTTCAAGTCTTTAGCTGAAGTGGGAGGGGCGGGGCTGCACTTGGGGAGCGCTTGTTTGCGCGCAGAAAACGCAGCGGTGTAGCGTTACTAGGAAACCTTTAACATAAGGGCTTTGAACGGCAAATATATAACATTAAAATGTCGCAATATAATTATAAGATATATTGTTTTATTTAATTAATGTTCTATCTGAGCAGCTTGGCCTGTAACGGTCCTCAACGTAGTATGTGTTTGTTTTGACTTCAGCACTGCACCGTTGGTGGACAAATCACTTCAGCTGCACGTATTAAATAATTTGTAGCACATAAATACGTTTAAACAACCCGCAATTTCATTAGTGTGGTATAATATAGCGAAAAACACGCTGTAATGTAATGTATAATAATAAAGGATGTATTTTAAAGTCACTTTTAAGCGTCACTACCGTTTCAATTTTCATATCATAAAATCAAGCGCACTGGTTCTGTTAGTTAGCAGCCCGAAGAACAGTCAAGATAGTTCACCTCCGTAATGTTGAATCTGCGCGGAGCGGTTAGAGAAAGGGCCTACAACATCCAAAAAATGTGTCTATTTATCACACCACCGAAATCAGTATTTCATTTAACACACATTATATTTTGTTTGTCTCTAATCAAACATATCTTTGTCATAAAGCTTTGTGGGTTCAATCTACGCGGTACAAGCGAAAACGGAAGTGGTCGGAGGTGAACGCTCTCGCCTCGCTTGTAGGCTGTTTGTACAGCTGTTTCACGTTGCTAATATTCTGCGCAAGATGTTATCCACGATTTAGTTACATGCGAGGCAGTGATGCAAACAAGCCCGCTGGAAAATAAAGGGGTTGTTGTGTGGCTGCCTTTCGGATAAAAAGACCCCCTGTCTCTCTTCGCCCACTATGCGGAGGCTCGCCGATACCGAAGCCGTCCGCATAGGTCGTAAATAGCGGATATTTTATGGAAGGTGGGACGAGGGAGAGGTTGTGAGGCTGGGGAGTCGGGACATCGGCTGAGTGAGCTGGGCAGAGGAGCGTTAGCAACCTAGCTTTCGTGACAGCTACGGCTGTGAGGGAACTGTGACTTTCTGCGTACAACATCCCCCTTTGGTCCGGTCATCATGGCTACGAATGGTAACAATTTAACGCCAGGGATGGGAGATATCATCCAGTTAAACGTCGGTGGGACAAGGTAAGCTTCGACAACAGGACAACTCGACAGATGATGGTCATCATTTGGGGAAATTTGAGCTGTGGCTACGTACGTGTATGGTGATATCTAGCTACATGGTCAAGCGGCCATGGATGTGTGGCTGAAGTAGATACACACCACTCAAGGTTGAGTTGAGTCTTTTTATCATCCTATCTCTCTCTCTCCCTCTCTGTCTCACACACACTCGCACACACACACTGTATGTAGTGTAGTGATGTAGTGGTTAATCATGAATAATCCATCATGTTCATGCTCATGAGTGCACGCTGCCCTTACAGTTTCCACTGTTTGTAATAATTGTCTTCATACTGTAGGTTCAGCACCTCCAGACAGACTCTGATGTGGATCCCAGACTCTTTCTTCTCAAGGTTGGTGTGCAGTGTTGTCAGCATTTGGACTCTGTTTCAAAAGCAGATGACAATGCAAATATGAACAAATTGGTTGCACTGTGAAATGTTGCATGCAGCCACACCAGATTAAATATTTTTGAAATATTAGCAACACAAGTTCAGCATGAGCCGTGCAGTATGTTGGCTGTGCAGGGCAAAAATATAGCCGAATGTGTCTGCAACCACAAGCGTGTTGTGGTGTTATAACATGTATATATTTCTAAGCAGGGGCTCTTAAACCT
This sequence comes from Nibea coibor, assembly GCA_023373845.1. Lineage (NCBI taxonomy): Eukaryota > Metazoa > Chordata > Actinopteri > Sciaenidae > Nibea > Nibea coibor. Next base: position 13,644,072 of record CM041738.1, read on the forward strand.
GAATAAGACGTCACTTATAGAGTAAATTTAACTCACCCGCCCCTGAGGCGCGGCTAATTAAACTGTACTAGTACTATTACTAAAACATGCAGGAGCTCAACCACAAACAGGTCAGACTGAGTGGGAATGCTTTGTGGCAGCTGCAGCTCTTAAAATGAAATCCACATTACATAATTAATGTTAAGTAGGGATGTTCCATTGTCTCGTCTCTGTCCTGCTTTATACGTCTACCGTTCTGGTGATGTAAAACGTCAGGGGATAAAATTTAGTCTGCTATGACCGGAAGAAGGTAGAATCACTTTTATAATGCTTGTATCTTTTATTTATCATATAAGAGGCAAACGTATTGTCTTATATTCATCCAGAGTTTAACATGAGCACTGAAAGTCATCTCTGATTTTCTTTTTTTTTTTTTTTGGGTTCATGTGTGTTTTGACATATGTGGGTGTTTTAACCATGATTCAAGTGAGTTATTTAGGTGTCATTCCTGCTGTAGACGGGGACACAGTGCCAAAGTGAAACAGCTGATTGGGGCTAAGCAAATACCACATTCGTAACAAACTCAAACATTGGACTGAGCTCACAGTTTGACAACAGCTGACTGAGTAGTGCTAAATGCCTGTCGGTCTGTCTGCCAGCGCACCTGTCTGCCTGCCTGTCAGTCTCTCAGTTCCCCCTGCTGTCTGCGATGTGTCCAGTAAATATTAAGTAATTTATCATACAAACTTGCAGGACATGCTGATGCAGCACTAATCTGTAGTTCAGACTCAACAGGTAAGGGTAAGTGTTACTGTGCAAATAGTTTGTGTGCTTCAGGTATCACTGCTGGTAAGTGGAAATGGAGAAGTACTTGGGCTAACTGGAGCACTGTGTGTGTGTGTGTGTGTGTGTGTGTGTGTGTGTGTGTGTGTGTGTTTCCCAGTTTGCTGAGTGGAAGGATATCTACTCTTCGGGATGAAACAGGAGCTGTGAGTATAGCTTTTGCTTCTTATTTGAAAACTAGGACAGAATCTGCAGGCCGCATCTGAAAATTCTTTCAACACTTCCAGCTGACATGACATTTGTTCTGTTGTGCTGCAATGTGCTGAAATATGACACACGGCTGTCACATTATGTGTCTGCACAAGAACAAATAAGATATGACATTACGCCATTTCAGACAGTGTTAGACAACTTTCTTGGCCTAAAATCAATGTTTCATCAGTTCGATCAGTTTCATCCACTTCCCTGTTGTTGAGAGAGCCATTGTTTTGTGAAGGGCAATGACTAATTACTCTTTAAATTGCAGATAATTAATTATTATTTTCCACTGCTTGCTAAAGCCAGTAGAATATAATAAAGTAGTCAAGCAGCCCATGCTGATGTCTTGTTTTGTGAAATAAACCCAAAGTTATTCAGACTACAGAAAAAAGTAGCAAATACTTACATTTCAGGGCCTGAACAAGCAGATGTCTGGCACTTATTTATTAATTATCTAAACTGTTAATTAATTGTACGCCAGCTAATTCATCACCTAATCATCTCAGCACTTATTTTGTGTACTGTTCTGTTGTACAACATTCGTTCCTGCTCTCCTTTCAGATATTTATTGACAGAGACCCGACAGCGTTTGCACCAATTCTGAATTTCCTCCGAACCAAAGAGTTGGACCTGCGGTAAGGAGTCACAGCACCATTCAGAAAATATCCATGATAAGTGAATTATTTTAGGACATTATTATTTTAGGACATTTAAGACATTATTATTAAAGTTTAGTTGTAACCAGAATACTTATGCAGCTTTTCTCTCTCTCTTTCTTTTTTCTCTGTAGGGGTGTCAACATCAGTATCCTGCGACATGAAGCAGAGTTTTACGGGATAACTCCGTTAGGTGTGTTGCTATAAAGAGTTTTTGGTGGAAATGGAAGTAGCAGTTTTCTTCCTAGCACAAATAATGAATGAAAGCTCATCATGCACCTGTCTTATATCAAGTGTGTTCTGTATGCCAGTGCATTCTGGTCAGAAGTCACTACATGTCTGTAACATCGCCAAGTACTGATGAGCATGTAGGTTTTTTGAGTACTGTTTTAACAGCTACAGTACAAGTGAAGTGTTGTCCTGTAGTATTAAATGTTGTTTTGGCTTCAGATTTAACTTGGCAAAGGTCAGAACATTTTTACTGTTAGTTGCATGTACTCTAATGTTGTTTTACTTCCTGTTTCAGTGTTTGTAACTTCCCTGCATTGTCTGTATATTTGAATGGGAAAGTTTGTGAAAACTAATCACCTTGCTTAAAATCG